>CM064518.1:17559005-17565818 GCA_032716605.1 Paralithodes platypus | reverse complement strand
CAAATTGATAAAGCGAACTCTCTTGCAAGTCGTATACAAGTCATGTCCGGAGTGTGAAGTAAGAGTATCGCCCCACTGGGTCACAGGTTAAAGTCGCCAAAAATTACGGTATCTTGTGAGTTACTTACATCTGCAATTTGTTCGTAAATTTCTCGGTCAGTTTGCACTGATTGAGCTGGAGGTCTGTATATTAACGCAAGTATTATTTTTTAACCTTTATTATTCTTTATTAGCACAAAAGATGTGTCGACGTTCACAATTTGAGGTTTTGACAAGAGGGTAGGGTTAAGACTTTCTTTGATATAAAGTAAAACGCCACCTCCATTTCAATTTATTCGGCTTTTCTCAAACATTACATAACCGGGAAGTGAATACTCTGCTAAAAAGTCTCTATCTTCTGTATTGAGCCAAGATTCTGTTATGCCAATCACATCATAATTTTCTATAAACACTAGCTCCTCTAAATCTGAAAATTTATTGCGTATGCTACGAGCGTTTGCATAGAAAACATTTAAATTTGTTATTTTAGAACTCACGGAACGCTCTTTAATAATATTGTTGGTTCTTGTCGGATCTACATGTATGTTCATGGCTGTCCTCGGTCCTCGCTGTCTTCGGCTCTTATCGCTGGTGGTCCTCGGTTGCCTCTGTATTTTGCTTGGCGTTGGATGATTTATGTCACTGCTGCTTCTTCTCGGATGGCATTTTTTGATCCATGGCTGCGGACTGCTTCGTGTAGGAGACGACCCATGCGTGTGAACCCACAGGGTTTAGATGAGTGCCATCCTTGCGGAACAGAGTAGGCTGGTTATAGAAATTATCCCAGAGGTTGATGAATTCAACTTCTTCCTTCAGACACAAATATTTTAGTCGGCTATTTGTGCTGAAGGCCTTGTCGTTAGAATTTGTCAGGTGACTCGATCTTGGGGAGAATGCCTGAGATGATGATATTCCTTGACTTGTTTTTGTAGTGCTGGATCATCTTGCGATATTTCTCCATCAACTCTTCGGATCTGGTGCGCATGATGTCATTTGAACCAGCATGGATGATAAAAAAGAGATTTCGTTTGCATCCTTTGTGGTATCTTCAAAGGCTTCCACAATATCGTCCAGTCCAGCTCCTGGGATGCAAAATCTTTTTCGTCGATTTGGGACTCTGTCGCAGAACTCTTCGACCTGTCCTCGTAGGATGGAATCCCCAACGAGCCTGGTCTCTTCTGGTTCGTCTTCCATCTCTACCAAGATCTCAAATCTGTTTGACATTGTGACTGGTAGATGAGACCTTTTCTGCGTTGGGCGTGCACCGTTCCTCACTGGTGTAAATCCGGAAACCTGTGGTGGCGGGACTCTGCATACAGGTCGGGGAGAGGTGTGGTTAGAACGGGGGCGAGGGCGTTGGTACCCTGTTTGTGCTAGCAGTATTCTTGCACGAGGAGTGGGGGGGGAGAATAGAATAAGGTGAACAGGGCGGCTGTCCTTGTGTTTGATGCTCGGATCAGGTTCATCAGAAGACATCTGTTGCCAGTGGCTTACTGCAGGTGTTGGCATTGTTGGCAGCTGACATTGGAGGCGGGTGGTGGATGCTGGAGTGGAAAAAACAATTGGAGTTAGTGATACGTCCAACGTTTGAGTGTTTTTTTTTTACAAATTCTTGGAGTGATGCAGCTTATGGTGAGGGGCATTGATCTGTTGTGGGGGCTATCCAATTTTCGCTGTCAAATCCTATTGTTGCTGGCAGACGTCGGCAGGAACTTTGTGGATCGGCAGGAGCAAACATTGGAAGCACCAAACCTACCGCCCGCGAGTGGGTACAGGCACGATGGCCAATGGTGACGATCCACTTTCTTCAGATCACTTCACTCACTTAAAAACACTTTAACTCACTTTAAAAAACACCTAAACTCACTTGTAAAAAAAAAAAAACATTATCTCACTTTTAAAAACACTTAAAGCACACTTAAGGTCACTTATCTCACTTTTAAACACTTAACTCACTCAGGTCATTCATTAATAAATGGCCTAACCGAAAAGAAAAACAAATGAAATACGGCCACAAATAGGTTACTCAGCGCGGTGAAAGGCGCGGGTGACTAGCTCTAACCGAAAATTACAAAACAAAACAAAAGTAAATTTAAATACGCCGCAGTGTGATAGAACGAAACGAAAACAATTTTATTTTTATTTAAACAGAAATAATAGGCCACCAGGGATGATGATAGTCTAGACTAACCGCAAACAAAAATAACCGAAAACAAAAAATTATGAATTACCGGCAGTACGCAGAAATAGGCCACCAGCGGTGGTGATAGCTCTTGATACGCATACGAAAATTTAAAAATTGAAAGTACACAAAAATAGGCCACAAGGGATGATAGCTCTAGACTAACCGAAAACAAAAATTATGAAATACCGGTACGCAGAAATAGGCCACCAGCGGTGATAGCCTAGACTAACCGAAAACAAAAATAACCGAAAACAAAAATTATGAAATACCGGTACGCAGAAATAGGCCACCAGCGGTGATAGCCTAACTGAAAATTTAAAAATTGAAGTACGCAGAAATAGGCCACCAGGGATGATAGCCTAGACTAACCGAAAACAAAATAACCGAAAACAAAAATTTGAAATACCGGTACGCAGAAATAGGCCACCAGCGGTGATAGCCTAACTGAAAATTTAAAAATTGAAGTACCGTACGCAGAAATAGGCCACCAGGGATGATAGCCTAGACTAACCGAAAACAAAAATAACCAAAAACAAAAAAGTATGAAATATGCAGAAGTAGGCTACCAGGGGTGATAACCTACCTAAAAAAGCAAAACAAATATATATATATATATAATAGAATATGTAACTAAATATACAATTCACCAAATAGAGATTATATAAAAATAAAGTGTAACTGCACACAAGGGGTTAATATACTGTATCAACAGATGGCGCTGGTGTCACTGTAGGCTAGTCAAGCAGGATTATATTTAGATAAACAAAGTTATCAGTCAAAGGTTACTACAAGATCATGCAAGCAACAACTAAAATTACAGATATATATAGCTACAGTAGGATACTGAATACGATAACTACTAGAGTTAATAAGAAAATACAAAGCTAGGTCGATTAGAGGTGCGCGTGCGTCGTCTGCTACAAGCTAGGATAACAAATGTAAACAACAATGTTTATCAGTCAGAAAAGCAATAAAATAACATGCACGGCAACTAGAATGTGGTGGTGGTGATGTGGTGGAGATGGTGGTGGTGGTGGTGAGATGGTGCTGGTGTTGACACCAATAGGGTAGGGTCCCTTTTCTGAGCGGGTCAGGTCACTTTTCTGACCATGGGTCAGGTCAGAAAATGAACCCAACCCTATTTGTGTCACACCACCACCATCTCCACCACCACCACCACCATCTCCACCATCACCACCACCATTTTATTATTTTTATTATTTTTGTGTTTAGGCCTATTTAATTATTGTATTATTATTATTTATTATTATACCTGTTATTCCTGTGTATGGGATCACCCATAAAAAAGTATTTATATTTGTATTTCATTTATATGAAAGCGAAGCATGGACGTTGGTTGAGAGACTCAGACCAAGAGTGAGAGCAGTGGAAATGAATTACTTAACCTGACAAGCGCGATATAGACGTAGGTGCTAGGGTAGTTATTTGTGCATTTCTAGCCCTGGATTCTGACAGAATTCGTTATATTTACAATATAAACCATTATTTGTTTTCGGTATGCTTTTATTTTACATATATGATGTATATATGAACCTTCAAGAGTGCTAAAATAAGTGGGAAAAGCATTTGGGTGGTGAAAAACGAAGATATTGGCCACCCGGTCATAATCTCAGGCGAGAGAGAGAGACAGGCAGCCCTCCCCTCTCGCTGTCTGGGAGTCAACTGAGACGAGCGGGGCGGTGTGTGCCGGTGTCTGGGTGTTGCATAACGATCTTTTATGCAACCCACTTGTGCTACATTATCGCGGGAGAGAAAAATAACCGATAAATGATGATAATAAGAGGAAAAATAGGTGATAATTGAGGAGGGGAGGGAGGGGGGAATAAGGTGGGGAAGGAGGGGAGGGGGGTGGGTGAGATTTACATGGATGAGTACTGGAGGGGAATTATCTCACCTAGAGACAAATTCCTTTGTTTTGATAGGCCCTTTTTTTTTATGGAAGGCTTTTTTTATGGTCCTGCTTCCGTGAGGCCTATCGCGTTCCCTATAGGAAGCCTTCCGTGAGGCCTATCGCGCTTGCCGGGTTAAGGAGTGCGTGCGGAGTTACATGGAGGGATAGACAGACTAATGAGGAAGTAAGAAGGAGGTGTGGTGTGGAGGTAGATGTGCTGGAAAGTGTGAAAAGGAACAACTTGAGATGGTTCGGCCATATGGAACGTATGGAAAGCGAGAGAATAACTAAGAGGGTGTACGAGAGCGAGGTGGAGGGAGAGAGAGGGAGAGGTAGACCGAATATGAGGTGGAAGGATGGAGTGAGGAAGTACATGAACAAGGGTGGTGCTGGTTGGGGGGAGGGGCGTCGACTGACTGGGGACAGAGGTGCATGGGGGCGGTTCGTTCGTGGCCACACCTTCGGGGATCACGGCGTCAGGCAATAGATAGATAGATAGATTTATATTTTTGCTTTATTATATTATAATTTATTATTATTATTATTATTATTATTATTATTATTATTTATTATTATTTAATATTATACCCAACATAAATGTCCCCAACCACAAACTCTATTATATATAATTATATATATATATATATATATATATATATATATGTTTCTAGTCTCTCAGTTAACCATAATAAACGATAATTAATAATTACACCACGGCATTGATTCGTTTTTATCGATGTTCGATCCCCACTGAGAGACTAGAAACATTTTTTTTTTTTTTTTTTTATATATTTTATATATATATTTTATATATTTATATATTATATATATTTTATATATATATATATATATATATATATATATATATATATATATATAGCCTACTGTATATATGCCTCCACATTTCTGTCAACACAGTGGTGTTAGTTGTGGTGGTGGTGTTAGGTGTGGTGGTGGTGGTGGTGGTGGTGGGATTTGTGGTGGTGGTGGTAGTGAGGTGGTGGTGATGGTTTTGTGGTGGTTTTCACACCTTCGAATACCACTCCCTTGGCTTCACACCTCCCAATAGGACACCTGGACCTGAGTTGACCTGAGTGACCCTTCCCCAGACAGTCACTTGATCTCTTGTATATACTATGTTTTTTATTTTTATTATTATGCCCCCTCCCCCATTATACCCTCCCCCCTCTTCCCCCTGCCCCCATATACAATATATATTATTAGGATAGTATCTATTTATTATATATTATTATTCTACTACCCGCTCCTCCTTCCCCCATAAATATAATATATATATATATATATATAATAATTATGTGTTTATGTATTTATGTATGTTATGCCCCCTCCCCCTCCCACCATATATATATATATATATATATATATATAATATAGATATATCTATATATATATATATTATATCGTGTATGTTATGTTATGCCCCCTCCCCTCCCCCACCATATATATATAATATAATTCGTGTTTATGTATTTATATGTTGTTATGCACCCCCCCCTCCCCTCCCCCTCCCTCCCCCATTATACCCCCCTCCCCCTCCCTCCCCCATTATACCCCCTCCCCTCCCTCCCCCATTATACCCTCCTCCCCCTCCCTCCCCCATTATACCCCCCTCCCCCTCCCTCCCCCATTATACCCCCCTCCCCCCCCTCCCTCCCCATTACCCCTCCCCCTCCCTCCCCCATTATATTATCTCCCTATAATATTATTTATTTTATTATATCCCCCTCCCTCCCCCATTATATCCTCCTCCTCCATTACCCTCCTCCCTCCCCTCCCTCCCCCCCTCCCTCCTCCCCCCTTCCCCTTCCCCTGCCCCCCTATATTATAGGCTAGTATCTATTTATTATATATTTTATCCTCCCCTCCCCCCCTCCCCCTCTCCCTCCCTCCCTCCCCCTCCCCCTCCCCCTTCCCTCCCCCCCCTCCCCCCCCTCCCCCCTCCCCCATATATACTAGCTAGTATCTATTTATTATATTATTTATACTCCTCCCCTCCCCCTCCCCCCCTCCCCCCCCCTCCCCCCATATATATATATATATATATATATATATATATATATATATATATATATTTTTTTTCTTTTTTTTTTTGGGTGGAGGGTTATATTTTTATTTTTTTTTATTTTTTTTCTAATTGTAGATTGATATATATATATATTATATATATATATATATATATATATCTTATATATATCTATATATCATTCGTATTTATGTATTTATCTAAGTTATGCCCCCTCCCCCTCCCTCCCCCCATTATACACCCCTCCCCCTCTTCCCCCATTATACCCCCCCCTCCCCCCCATATATATATATATTATATATATGTATTATCTGTTATACTCCCCCTCCCCCTCCCTTCCCCCATTACCCCCCCCCCCCCCTCCCCCCTCCCCCATTACCCCCTCCCCCATATCATATAAATAATTATTATATTTTTCCCTCCTTTCCCCCCATATATTATATATATATTATATATATATATATTATATATATATATATATTTTTTTTTTTTTTTTTGTTTTATTTTTTATTTTTTATGTAGTTATGCCCTTCCCCCATTATATCCCCCCTCTATTATACCCCTCCCCTCCCCCATATATATATAATATATATTATGTATTATTTATTATTTATATATCCCTCCCTCCCTCCC
>CM064518.1:17536505-17554005 GCA_032716605.1 Paralithodes platypus | reverse complement strand
CAGTCATCAAGCAGACCAAAGACAGGCTAGTGAAGATCCGCACGGTGATGCGCTACCTGCTTGCTGGCTTCAAGCTTGCCTACGTCCCGGAGAGGAAGGTGTCCATCGACGAAGGCTGCCTTGGGTGGAAGGGTCGCCTTTCATTCAAGTGCTACAACCCGATGAAGCCGAAGAAGTACGCTATCAAGCTGTACATCCTGGCAGAGTCCACGACTGGTTTCGTGTATGACTTTCAAGTCTACACTGGTATTGGTCAAACTCTCCAGAAAACGGTTGAGGGTTTAACGGAGTCCCTGCAAGGCATGGGTTACAAGTTGTTCATGGACAACTTTTACAACTCAGTTGACCTGTGCCACCACATGCTCACACACCACCAGATCTATGTGTGTGGCACCCTGAGGCTTGCACGAGGGGCTCCGAAGCGGTTGCGCGACATTGCCCATGCATCGACACTGGAAGACGATGCAATTGAGGCGATGAACAACGGCACAACCCTAGTGATGCTTTGGAAAGACAAACGGATTGTCAACATGGTGTCCACCTTCCACGACCAGAGCACCATTCCAAAGCAGTCATTTGTCAAGAAGAAGGTACAAGGCAGGTGGCAGCGGACTCGTAAGAACATCATGAAGCCCGTTTGTGTTGACGACTACAACCGCCACATGGGTGGGGTGGATCATTTTGATCAGATGATCCAGTACTACCCCATCCAGCGAAGAACGGTCAAATGGACGAAGAAGATCGTATTCTACTTCATCCAAATGGCCCTCTTCAATGCCTTCGTACTCTTCAAGAAGTGCAACCCCCGCAGGAAGATGAATATGCTGGCGTTCCAGGAAAGCATAGTCCGTTCCTTGTTGCACTTCAACCCTGCAGAGTGGCCTTTGTCGGGGAGACGCATCCGGCGTGCACAGGATTTGCCAGAAGGTCAGTACGAGCCATGCACCCGTCTCAGGCGAGACAGGCGGCGTCGGCGGCAATCCTCCGGAAGCTCAGCTGGGTCGCCCCCACCGGACGACAATCCAGACTCCCCAGCCGCTCCTGCTGATGATCCTGGCACTCCTCCTGGTGCTCCTGCTGCTGGTGGAGGCGTTGGGGGAGCACTCTTTCATGACCCCCCCCCTCACCAGGTCCAGATGCTGCTGCTGCTGCTGTTGCCGTCGGGGGAGCACTCGCTGAGAATGCACCCCAGGCGGCACCAGTATGGGACTCGGACGATGCTACTGATGATGAGGAGGAAGTGGATGACCTACCACTTGACCCCCCCGCACCAGTAGTACCGGGTGCAGCTGCTGCTGCTGGTGGCGCTCGGGCAGCACCCCTCATGGATGCCGCCTGGGTTCCACTAGTAATGGACGTTCAAGCTAGGGCTCAGGCACCAAGAGGCCGTCGGATAGGTCCTCTTAGAGGACGGGGTTCCAGGCCACGTCCTGTTGTACTGGACCATGACCGGTACAACAGGAACTTGGAACACGTTTTCGAGACTATCCCAGGCGGAAAGCGAAAGCGGTGCCGTGTGTGTTACAGGAACCAAATTCGCAAGGACACGAGCTTTCGCTGCAGGTCTTGCCGCGTTAGCCTCTGCATCGATGTCAATGGTTGCTTTAACAAGTACCATCAATTCGATGCAGATGTCCTATAGCCAGGATCTTTGCACGATTCATTCATTCATTTATGCATTCTCCTATTCACCTTCATTATTCCTTTCCAATCACTATCACCCATTCATTCATTCAGTCTTTATGCATTCTTCCATTCACCTTCATCACCCTTTCATTCAGTCATTCAATCATTCAATAATTCATTCATTCATTCAATCATCACTTCCGAGGTTCGGGGCCCACCTTCATTCACCCACCTTCATTCACCCATCATCATCATCATCAATAATTCACCTTCATCACCCTTTCATTCAGTCATTCAATCATTCAATAATTCAATCATTCATTCAATCATCACTTCAGAGGTTCGGGGCCCACCTTCATTCACCCACCTTCATTCACCCATCATCATCATCATCATCAATAATTCACCTTCATCACCCTTTCATTCAGTCATTCAATCATTCAATCATTCATTCATTCATTCAATCATCACTTCCAAGGTTCGGGGCCCACCTTCATTCACTCATCATCATCATCACCATCATCATAAAAAAAAAAAAAAAAAAAAAAAAAAAAAAAAAAAAAAAAAAAAAAAAAAACAATTTGCACTACAGTGGATATAGGCCTCCTGGGGAAACCACTCTAAAAAAATAACGAGTCCAGTGCAGTACCTCTTTGGGTGGCTTGGAAATTTGCACATATTTCTATGGTTTGACACCATATATATATATATATATATATATATATATATATATATATATATATATATATAATATATATATAAATATATCCACA
The DNA here is from genome assembly GCA_032716605.1 of Paralithodes platypus. Taxonomy (NCBI): domain Eukaryota; kingdom Metazoa; phylum Arthropoda; class Malacostraca; order Decapoda; family Lithodidae; genus Paralithodes; species Paralithodes platypus. The sequence goes on along the minus strand of CM064518.1, from coordinate 17,551,606 downwards.
CATACATTACCATTACCATTTACCAATCTTTATATTTTGTTTGACACCTTGTGTGTATATATATATATATATATATATATATATATATATATATATATACACATTACTTTCTTTTATTTGCATGTACAATAGAATTATTTCTGAATGTATTACCTGAAGATTACCTGGCTTTCTTATTTTGTTTTTTCAGTGTCAACCCAGGAGCCATTTCCCTTCTCGTTGGAAAGGGTTGTGACACAATTCAATTTGCACTAGAGTGGATATAGGCCTCCTGGGGAAACCACTCTAAAAAAATAACGAGTCCAGTGCAGTACCTCTTTGGGTGGCTTGGAAATTTGCACATATTTCTCTGGTTTGACACCATATATATATACACACAATCACACATTGATTTTACCATTATTTATTTTGACACCTTGTATATATATATATATATATATATATATATATATATATATATATATATATATATATATATCCACACACATACATTACCATTTACCATTCTTTATATTTTGTTTGACACCTTGTATATATATATGTATATATATATATTTATATATATATATATATATATATATATATATATATATATATATATATATATATTACTTTATTTTATTTTCGTGTACAATAGAATTATTTCTGAATTTATTACCTGAAGATAACCTGGCTTTCTTATTTTGTTTTTTCAGTGTCAACCCAGGAGCCATTTCCCTTCTCGTTGGAACGGGTTGTAGCCCTACCAGGTAAGTAAAATTGGCAACCTTCATGACTGACATGTCTTCTATGAACATTATACAATTATTGGCAACACAAATTATATAAAAGTGTTGTATATTGTGGCAAAGATATACAACTGTATAAACATTCTCATATATTTTCATAACAATAACAATGCATGGAAACAATTGCGTATAGCTCACGAACCATTTACGCTATATTATTTTTATTTTCACCATTGGAAAGAGCACAATTTTCCGATTCCGGTGATATATACGGTTATATACGTATCCGACCAAATAAAGCAACCACGAGGTGGGGAACAGCTCGGAACCCGGCTAGCATCGGCCGAACAGAGACTGGTGAAGCGTAAATATTCGCATTTTGGCTCTTCATTTCAAATATTCATAGCGCAAAAAGTATTTGTCCTAGGAACTTCTAGTTTGTTTTATACTCATCAGCATTATTTGCCGTATTCATTCAGCCTAAATTTAAAACCATACACTTCGTAGCAACGAAATAAATCGAAAATGTTATAAACCATATCAATCAAAATCATATATTTTTTTTTTTCGGTCACTGCATGGAAACAATTGTGCATAGCTCGCGAACCAATTACGCTATATTATTTTTGTTTTCACCATTGGAAAGAGCACAATTTTCCGATTCCGGTGATATATACAGTTATATACATATCCGAGCAAATAACGCAACCACGAGGTGGGGAACAGCTCGGAACCCGGCTACCATCGCCGGAACAGAGATGGGTGAAGCGTAAATATTCGCATTTTGGCTCTTCATTTCAAATATTCATAGCGCAAAAAGTATTTGTCCTAGGAACTTCTAGTTTGTTTTATACTCATCAGCATTATTTGCCGAATTCATACAGCCTAAATTTAAAACCATACACTTCGTAGCAACGAAATAAATCGAAAATGTTATAAACCATATAAATCAAAATCATATATTTTTGTTTTCGGTCACTGCTTGAGAACTATTGAAGATAAACAATTTCTGTTTTCAGATTTGGAAAGAGGAGAAAAAATACTATAATTTGAGCAAAAAAATATATGGTCATCACTCACAATTTAGAGCTAGGACGGTGTGAAGACAATTGCATGGGAAATAATTGTATTCCGGACTCATTTACACTTTCATATTTCGATTTATTTACATTTTTTTTTGTTTTATCATGTACTATAAATATTCCTCTTTCCACTGATATATGATACATCACAATAAACAGCATTCTGGTGGATGGAAATCGCGAAAAATGTAAGGCTTCGACAACACTCATGAGCCAAATTCAAGACCTAAAATACTTGTCAACCGCCTCCTCGGACTTATTGGAACATAATATGTCGCAAGGAGTTAAGGACATCGCTAGGCTACGAGCCTGTCTTGCTCAACCCCAGTTCCTTACCTAGAGTATCCCAGCTAGACATTATTAATCGAGTAGACACTTGTTAGTATTTAATATAAGCTCTTTGATATGTGCGCATTTTTATTTACAGCATTTATTAGTCTAGGTTGTTGCTGAGCCGCACAACCATAGCAGGCTGTTTCGTTGAGGAGGAAGTACTTCTTTTAGTGTTGAGCATTGCTACCGTTGTGCATTTATAGTATCCTCATGTCAGTTAACATTATATGTCCTATCTTTTAGTGTATTCGATTTACACGTGTGGTGTCCTGCCTCCTGCCTTTATATAGTTCTAAATCAGTACGAGCATCTTATGAGCATCAGACTTTCTTCAGAAGTTTCCAGGTCTATGCTGTAGGACTATACTTCACTTTCTTTCAGATAGGAGTGAAGAGTTTATTGTTGTTTAGAGTAACTGTATTGAAGCATCTTTTATTGTATTAAATCTTGCAGTGATTTAATTGATCTTTCCATAGATTCCTTTTTATGCATTTTAACGTAACTTGCATCTTGTTTGTTATCAGGCTATACCAGTGCAGGTTAGCCTGAAGTAGAGTACATTTATGCCCAGTTAAGGATACCCCGCTATCGCAGATTAACCCTGGAGGGTATTGGTGTTTCGTTCGCCGGCATATAAGTTCGACGGTTTGGATCTAGCGTACCGTTGTTGCATAGTGCCCTATTACTAGTCCAATCATTGAGTGTCCTTGTTTTATTCGTAGTCCCGGTTGTAACACCTATCAAGGAATCTTTGTTATTCATGTGGCATACCATAGTGTTAACATCGAAATCTCTAATAGGTTTCTTTTAATATGGGAAGTCCAAACTCGCGGACATGTCCCCACCTGACTTCTCTTATTAAATCCGCACTCTAAGAACTACCAAAGGATACTTGGCATACCAAGTTCATTTGAATAGTTCAGGGCTCTGCAAGATACCTTAACTGGCACTCGGCATATAGAAGTCCTTAGTGCATCTGTCTGTAACATGTTATTTAACTTGTGCAATTAAAAGGTTTAAACGCCGCCCCGAGTTCTTTGAACCTCTTATAAAGGTCAGTGGTAGTCGAGGAAAACAAGAGTGGTCATGACCATATTGTTTACTTGCGTTACCCCCATATATTGTCACTGTGTCATGACATAGGCATTATATTAAAGACCCCAAGTCAAGAGTACCTGAACAGAACTTCATCACCGATTAATATAACGGCCAGGAGAGTCGAGTATCCTTAGCTCTCTGATAATAAACACTCGCGTTCGTCCGATGAGGTGCCCAAATATTATAATATTTACGGAGCCTCATTTAACATCTAAAGAGCGGCCTAGGCGGTATAAAATATGTAGCCACCAGCGGGGTGTTTTTAGCCAAAATAGGGCTGTTTACGTGATCATTTTCATGCCTAAATAAGACCCAGAGCGTAAAACAAGTATCTATCCCTGAAAGGGCATAAACAGAGCTTTCCAATGACACCATAACGATCCTTTTATGACGGCTAGTTTTCTTGCAACAACCGCGCAACACGAGTGCAAAAAGCATGTAATTCGGTACTTTCCCCATACAATTCAGTATGTAGCGAGTGAGAGAGGGAGGGAGGAGGTGGGATTCATGTCAGTAGGTTCGCCGCGGTGGTCTGGAGCAGTCATACGCTCGCTACTCTCCTGCCACCACTTGTCTCTCTCTCTCAGCAACATTACGTGCTGAAATTGCCACACGACCTATGACGCGCGCCGCCAGATAGTCCAGATTTATTATACTCGACTTATGTTGCGCGCCGACAGTTAGGGGTTAAGACCCTATACCCAAGCTGCTACCTCAACCCCTTTTACTCCAAGTGTTAATTCTGGAGTTATAATAGAAACCTGAAACAAGTCGATACCAGTGACGAGGTATCTATAGTTAGAGTCCCCAAATATCGACTCGGAGCCGTTGTAAATGAATAACTTTATTTTATACCCCCCTCAGTTACTAACCCATCTGTTCTCTACTAACTTCCTAATCCTGCCACGGACATTAGTTCCAGGGCAGTAATTCCCTTTCCAATGTTCCCTTACCCACTCTAAACCACTGTTTGGACACTTGATCCTCAGTATTTTGGAGGACAAGCAACCTAGAAGGGTCACTAGACCTGTTGTTGCTTGATTTCCTTTGTACTCCTTTGTACTCTGCCAAATTCTCACCAGTGCGTAAGGTGCCTGATAAAGTTAGAATCTCCATGTATTGACTCTGCCTAAATTCTACATGTGTGCTATAAAGTTTGAGTTCAGTGTACTGACCCAGTGTAAAACCTTGTCTATTAAGTGTTAATTAGTATCACATATGAATATTAAATCAGTACACGGGTATTATCCGACTTCAGTGTTTCAAGAATATGTAATTGTTTTGTATTGTACAAGAGGCCAGCTAAACCTATGTTGTCTACCTGAACTCCATCTAGATCATTGATCGTGCTAGGACAGTATTTTATGTTGTATAAACTTATCCATTTATTTCAAGTGTAACTATCTATAATAAGTGTATGTAGAATTAAGATAAATAAAACTGTTCTTTACATTATATTTTGATCTTATATGTATCCTCTATTTGACTTCTATGCATATATTGTATAAACTTTGAATTCCCCAGTCATGATAGGACTCACTATAACCAATATACAAACCTGGTAAAAACTCTGGTATAACAGAGGTTGCAGGATAAAAGAGGAAAAACAACCATTCAGTTTACAACTTCCTATAGTTTCCTTCAGTGTTTTTCATATCCTGTAAGGCCATTAATTACTATCAGTTGTCATTGTACGGTTATTTGTCGGAGGGGAGGATGGTGAGGAGAGAGCCTTCTTCATTGTTATGTTCTTTTTTCATTTGTCCATATTTTGTGCTTGCTGTCTTAACCAGAATCAAGTCCTGATGACCATCTCAGTGGGATTGTAAGATCTCTTTATTCAGTATCTCTTTTAATCTACGTAAATATCACTCTACCAATATTATAATATTATTTTCCTGAACTAGCCAGCAGACTCAAGGAAGATGCAGTTTATCAAAAGAGATTCTGCAGATATTACAATATTGTACACGAGTTGGTACATTGTATTAAACAAATTGATATAAATTAATATAACCTCTTGAAATCCGAGATACCATATAATATTATGCGTAATTGTCAAATGCATACACACTTTTTGAGTTCATATTTGAATCTGGGTTATTATACAAAATATTTTTGTATGTGATTGGCTTGTATACATTTAATGCATATATACATATACTTTGTGTAATTCTGTCCAAGAATAGGATAGGTTAGGTATATAGTTACTATAATATCAATACATATATATTATTATTGGTAGATAGCCCTGCATTCCTCTGCACAATCATATAGTTTGTGAGTTAAACAGACGTATTCTTAAATCTTCCCAACCTGAACCCAATTTCTTAATGAACGACATATGACGAGATAAATTACTAGCTTTTAACACCTTACGAGCGGCCTATGCGGTTTATTTATATGTACCGCCCAGCGGGGTGTTTTTAGCCAAAATAGGGCTGTTTACGTGATCATTTTCATGCCTAAATAAGACCCAGAACGTAAAACAAGTACCTATCCCTGAAAGGGCATAAACAGAGCTTTCGAATGACACCATAACGATCCTTTTATGATGGCTAGTTTTCTTGCAATAACCGTGCAACGCGAGTGCAAAAAGCATGTAATTCGGTACTTTCCCCATATAATTCAGTATGTAGCGAGTGAGAGAGGGAGGAGGGAGCTGAGATTCGTGTCAGTAGGTTCGCCGCGGTGGTCTGGAGCAGTCATACGCTCGCTAGTCTCCTGCCACCACTTGTCTCTCTCTCTCAGCAACATTACGTGCTGAAATTGCCACTCGACCTATGTCGAGCGCCGCCACATAGTCCAGCTTTATTTAACTCGACTTATGTGGTGAGCCGCTAATTAAGGGTTAAAACATGGGAGTTAGTTCATTATGGGCTGGATGACACCCACCGCACACATAAGAATACGACTGAAAGTCCAAGCTCTCCGATATATTACATTTCTGTGAACATGTTGAAGTATATACTTACCAAATTACTGTTCAGAAACAAGCTGCGGTACTTTTACCTCAAAGTCATGTGTACATATCTTTGCAATGATTCATTTTACGCGCAAGCACAGCTTAAAATACATTCACTACGGTACCTTCTTGGCAACTTAAGGAACAACCAGGATATCGCACTTAGTACCTTTACAGCAGTACCTTCATCACAGCTTATGGAACAACCAGGGTATTACACTTAACTGAAAAAGAAAGAACATAGATGCATACATTTCTTCTTCCACAGGCATTCATTTACTATCATACATTTTTCATCAAACAGTCACCCTTGTTGTATCTTTGTGAGTTTGACGATTGATTACTCTAGCCCGGCCCGCAGTGGTTCCCAAACTCTTTAAGGTCATTACTCCTTTTTCATATAGCATCCATATTTATGGCCCCCATCCGTCCGTCCATCCATAGCCCGCTACAGTATTTAAAAACACACACTTTTAGCAACATAAATTTCATTGTTGTAATTATTAAATTAAGAATCCTGTCAACGCGCTGCATTTGACTATCTCTTTAAACCAGCTGAGTTTGACATTCCTGACATTTCCCACAACTCTGCCACACCGTCTCGTGCAGCCAATCAGGAGCCTCCGTTGTCGGAGCAAGCATATACTGAGCCAGCTGCGCACACATCTTCACCTTTCAAATCGCTCTCGCTCCCTCCACAGGCCGTTTCTTCGAGTTGCAATAAGTCTATGACATCAGTGCAAGCCCTATACTCCCATAAGTCACTACAAGACCTTTGCAACCATCTCCCTGGGACATATTACGAAGAGATAAGACCAGAGGCGAAGGGAAGAAATGTTCAAACCGCGCGGCAGGAGAAAGCACTGCTCGGGCGGCTGGCTCAACCAATCACAGCACGGCAATTCGTGAGGCGGGGCTATAAAGGGGGGGGTGGGGGGATGATCCATGGAACTCGGTGGTATGAGTTCCAATCATCGGAACACTTGCATGAACTCTCCCGCATCCCTCCACTTAATGTCTACAACAACTTTCTGGCTAATAAACAACTTGAAAAACTTGAGACCTTTAATAACTTTGTCCAAATTTTTAATATCACTCAACCCATCCGTCCCTGGTCGAACCTCTTGGATCCAATCAACAGAGAGGCTCCCAATCCCCTATTCACATAATAACTTTGTTACACCACAAACTCACACTCAATTTTCACCATTCCTTTTACTCACCTACCAGCCAAAATTTCGAATTCTTTCACAAATACACAATAAAAACTAAAGTAAATTAAGCTCTTCATAAGACAGTGTAATCTTCTCTAGACTCGGCAGTTGACAACCATGCCTTGCTGCCCCACTTTAGACCCTTACCATCCAAAATTGCCAGACCATCATTAAAACATTCTCCATTACCAAATTTTATATTCAAATTCACCCAGACTCATCTGATTCGTCCAGACTGGTAGAGGCGGTGGGGCATGCCGGCTCGTCCACAGCCCAGCCTCCATGCCACTCTTGACTGATCAGAGCTTCTGAATCTCACTTCACCAAAATTAACTTTTACCACGCAAAATTAATTATCTTTTGCCTTACCACCCAATTTTATCTCCAAGCCTTCTTGACGTGCCATACTGAAGCTCTCGGAAAATGTGTCTCAATACCAACAGTGCCTCCCCTAAACCCCAAAACTAAAATCAACAACTCACGCAAGTTGGGCCAAGCCCCGACACTCTTTATCCTCCTACTTTTCACTTTCTCTCTTACTACACCAATAAAAACTTCCCTTCTTTCACCCTCACCCACCTTTTCTATATTCATTCATTCATTAATTGCAGACGCCACTCCCATCACGGGTCCCACTGGGTTCACTTGCCAGCAACTCACACTCTCTCCCTCACCTGGGCAACAATGGGAACTTGGCTACACCTGCTCCAGCCTCCCAGCTCGCCTATCCAATAAAGTCCACCTCTGGCCCAACACAGCTTTCGTCTACTAACCAGATATACCACAAGTATCCTGGTGCTTGTCGTCACATTGCTGGCTTACACACCAATAGCCAAGCAATTCAAGAGGGACGACAGATAGTAGATGAAACTGAAGATTTCCAGAAGAACTATCGGCCAGCCATGAGGTGGTGAAGATTATTCCAGAGATACCCAAGACTTTTTACAGGACCCTTATGGGCCCGAAATACCATTATTAAAAGGAGAGAAATGTTTGACAAACCCAGTGGTTCCAACCATTAAAATTGGTGGGTTCTTATAGAACAAAATAAAACGAAATAGATTAGACTAATGAATTAAATAAAAGGATGAAGTGTTGAGAGAATATAGCTGTCATTGATAGAGAAGGCTCCATGCCACTTAGCTACCAATAGTATAGGATCTTCTGGGTTAGTAGATAAATGTAAACTATAAATATAAGGGGAGGATGAAATAAGAGATTAAAGTTAGAAACAACTATAGGAGTTACGTGGGGATAAATTATAGTTGCAGATAGATTAGATCTAGCTTGAGAAATAGTTAGGACGGACACTAGTCCATATGATAAAATATACTTTTTTTTATAAAGGAAACATTGTTATTCGTAGTATTTAAGAAGAATAATTCACCGGTATGGTAATGAACTTTGTGATCATGATATAAGTAACAAGTTGAGGCGACTATTGTGAGGAAATATTGTACTCCTGAGATAAGTAGTTAGTGAGTTGATAAATATAGTATCAATCAGGTTAAACATTGAGGATAATACTGTAATCATGATATATAGAAAATTAAGTGTTGAATATTGATAATATAGGTGTTTATGAAATATTGATTATATCGGACCATGTAATGAGATATATTATTTGAGTAAGTGGTATCAGTGTTATTGAGATTATCTATTTGTCAGATAGGAAGTCAGAGTGGAGATATTCCAGAACAAGGATTATATTAATGTAGGTGCCTACGGGTACGGATTGATTTGTGTTAAAGATAAGAATATATAAAATGTAAGGGTGTTAAAGATAGGGAAATAGAGGTAAAATTTATTAAAGCCTTGGTCTTTGGATTAGACATTTTGATGCCCGGTAAAGTTGATATATTATTTTGGAGACTTGTAATGTGCCTTTGGATCGAAGTCGGAGTGAGTCAATACCTGAATAGCGGGTATCCAAATAGGTGGTAACGGGAGCTGAGCTTGCGAGTTCCAACGTACAATCTATTTGTGGGTCGACGATAATATTCAATCTGAGTGTTGAACTCATTTCGGCCCGAACAGAGAATCAATTGCTAGGGGAACATAAAACTATTAGGGAGTTTGTTAAATAAAGGATACGAACTTCTGAACAACTGTCGAATTATTTCCACCTTAGTAGTATACTGAGAGTTAGAAAATAAGTATATACTACATTTCGGTGGCAAGCGGTGGGATTCGACAAATTGTTTGGATTGAGTATATTTATGTAACGAACAAGACATAATGACTGCATTACTACCGTTTAGATTATGCGAAGAGGGGAAAGAAGAAATCGAGCAATGGATTGAACAATTAGAATGTCAATTCACTCTACTTGATGTAGGAGAAGATGAAAAGAAGATAGCCTATGGAAAGGCACACTTAGGCAAGGCCCTGAACGATGTAAGGGTACGTCTAGAGGGACTATTGTCATGGGCAAAAGTCAGGATTGCTCTGATAGAAGAATTTGGCCGAGAAACCTCCACAAGGAAGGCCAGAGACAAACTAAAGAGTATGAAATTAGATGGACAAAATGTGAGAACTCTGAGGAGGGATATCACGAAAAATTTCAAAACTGCTTATCCTCACATGGACCAGGAGAGTCAGGAGACAAAAATAAGAGAGATTATGATTCAAGCATGTCCTGTGGAAGTTAGAAAGCACTGTATTATACATGAAGTGACTACCACAAAGGAACTCATGGATGAAATCAAGAAAGTAATGGAAGCCAGAGAGCTAAAGGAGGAGAAAAAGAAAGGGGAGGAGGAGAACCCAAACAAAGGGTATCAGAGAACAATGATCCAATGCTTTATATGCAGACAAACTGGACACCTAGCTCGGAACTATTCAAACCGTCCCCAAACCCCAACAAACAGATTTAACTCGAGACCAACACCTCCAAATGATCGACCCGTGCCAATGGTGTCAAATCCAAGCCAGGGAGGAATGCTTCCAGTAGAGTACAGAGAAACAGAGACCCAACCAAAAATCACAAAGCCAGAAGGGGGAGAAAAATTTTCCCCTAAACCTCTCATAGAAGGGCGATATAGCGAGGTGAATATATTAGAGAGACAAACGCCTTGCGAAGCAATAGTAATAAATGGGAAAGCCGCAAACATGTTAATAGATACAGGGGCAAGTAGAAGTTGTCTTTTGGAGAATTTTGTGAAAAATAGTCAGAAAGAAATAGGACCACTAAACCAAACTAGTATTCAGTTGTCAGGAGCCGGAGGTCAACCATTGACGATTATAGGGAGAACTAACACCTTGGTTGTAGAATGGAAAGGAATTAAATTCACCCCCGATTTTTGTGTTATATCGGGAAAATCCAACAGCGGAGTAGATGAATATCTGGGAATAGATCTTATGAGTCAATTGGGGGTAACCATACAGTGCGGCCCGAAAGACACGACGACCACACTACGACCCCAAATAGTAGCTACCAGGGAAAAATTTCTATCCCCCCTAAAACATGGAGAATGATAGAAATTCCCAGATACCAGGGAATGACTGCCGGGATTTTGGAACCAGATGCACAGAATGAAGTGCGAATATCTCCCACCTGTATTACTACCAATCAGAGGAAATTAGTTCTTGCTAACTTTGGGGAGAATACGATCAATTACCAAAAGGGAAGACTGTTAGGACAAGTTACGCCCGCGCAACCCACGACTGTTGGGACTAACGGACCAATTAACTTACCTGAGCTCCCAAAACAATTGACGTCAGACCAAGCTGCTACTTTAAATTAATTACTCTGGGCTTACAGAGACACATTTGCCCAAGATGAAGGGGACTACGGATCGGCCCGAACCCGACACACACACGAGATACATACTCATGGACCCCCTATTAGACAACACTATGGACGACAAAATCCCATTATGAGACAGAAGGAGAAGGAACAGGTAGATGATATGCTTAAGCAAGGAATAGTAGTGGAATCCTACAGTCCGTGGTCATCTCCGGTAGTCCTAGTAAAAAAAAAAAAATGGGTCCACTCTTTTCTGTGTGGATTATAGAAAACTGAATGATGTTACCATCAAAGATGCTCAACCCCTACCTCGTATTTGTATTGATGACTCGCTAGAATCACTAAATGGGTCAACGTGTTATTCCACCCTAGATCTACAAAGTGAGTACTGGCAAGTACCAGTTAGGTCAGAGGACCAGGAGAAAACCGCATTTGCCACGAGCAAAAGTAAACTCTACCAGTTCACAGTTTCACCCTTCGGAGTTTGTAATGGACCAGCCAGTTTTACTAGTCATGGATGAAGTACTGAGGGGATTGACATGGAGCACTTACCTGGACACTTACACTTACCTAGCTTACCTGGACGATATCATAATCTTTTCGAACAGTTGGGAGGAACATATCAACCGACTACGAGAAGTATTAGAGAGAATCAGGAGGGCAGGACTTAAATTAAAACCTTCCAGGTGCCCACGAAGTAGCATACTTAGGACATGTGGTTTCCAAGAAAGGTATTCAACCAGACCCCCTTAAAATAAAAGCTATTGCAGAAATTTCACCCCCCACCACTGTCAAAGGAATCAGAGCGTTTCTGGGAATGGCTTCCTATTATCGGAGGTTTATACCGAATGTTTCAAAATTGCTCGATCTATGACTAAGAGACTTAAAAAAGGGAGGAAATTTGACTGGGACCAGAGCTGTCAAATAGCTTTTGATCACCTAAAACAAAAGCTAACCTCTAACCCCATTGTTTGTCATTCTGATTTTACCAAGCCGTTACAATTGTACACCGATGCTTCTGATGAAGGGCTATGGGCAGTCTTGGCCCAGAAGGTGGATGGGAAAGAAGGCATAGTGGCAATGCGCCAGCCGGACCCTTAATAAGGGTGAAAAGAATTACAGCGTTACTAAAAAAGAATGTCTAACTTTAGTCTGGGCTGTACAATATTTCCGTTCTTCTTTAGCCGGAGTTCATTTCGAAGTAATCACGGACCACCATAGTTTACAATGGCTCAGAAAAATGAAGACAGCAGATGGATTGTTTGTTAGGTGGAAGGGGATTCTGGAGGAATATTCCTTTGAAGTTAGGCATCGACCGGGTAAATTACATACCAATGCCGATGGTCTATCCAGATTACCTGTAGCACCAGTCCAACCCACTCGACCCAACAAGAAAAAGAATGATCTATCTATCTATTGTCTGACGCCGTGATCCCCGAAGGGGTGGCCACGAACGAACCGCCCCCATGCACCTCTGTCCAGTAACTCCTGTCCAGTACTGAATTCAGTAACAGCGACCATCGTACGATAACTTTCACTTTAAACTTTACTAGTAACGAACCAAATAGTAGCATCGAAAAAGTCCCTAATTTCAAGAAAGCAAACTTTCATAAACTTAGAGCTATGTTTAAAGAAACTGACTGGAGCTTTTTAATTAACAATAACGACATAAATACATCTTGGAAGTTATTCGAAACCACTTACCTAAAAGCAGTGCAAGACTGCATACCATCGAAAATACGGCGTCCAGGCCATAATAATAAGCCCAAATGGTGGAATAAAGATATTTCAAACTGCCTGCTTGCTAAAATTTTTACTAATGATAGATTAAACTCCTCACAAAATGACGAAAAACGGGTGAAATTTGTAGAGCTACGACGCAAAGCCAAAAAGTTAATTAAGCAAAGTAAAAAGACCCTAGAGTTACATATTGCGAATCAAAGTAAAACAAACCAGAAAGAATTCTATAGTTACATCAGAAAGAAAAAAGTAGTTACTTCAACTGTTGGACCGTTAGTCGATGAAAACGGAGAATACACCAAAGACGAAGTACAAATGAGTAATGCCCTCAATACCTTCTTTGCATCAGTTTTTACAACAGAAGACCTCAGTGATATCCCTACACCATCGCCGATTCAGATTGATAATTCAGATGTTCTAAGCAATATCACCGTTACAGAGAGAGAAGTATTGAATTGTTTAGATAAACTCAAGGTAAATAAAACGCCTGGACCTGATACAATCTCCCTTAGAGTTCTAAAGGAAGCTAAGGATGAGCTCTCCAAACCACTGACATTACTATTCAATAAATCCTTGCAGTCTGGAACTATGCCTGATCAGTGGAAGATAGCCAACGTAACACCGATATTCAAAAAAGGCAGCAAATCCCTACCCAGTAACTATCGTCCAATTAGCATAACCTCAGTTGTATGTAAAATGCTAGAAACGGTCATAAGAGACAGACTCGTAAATCACTTAGAGGAAAATAACATACTTAAAGATACTCAACACGGCTTTCGTAAAAAACGTTCCTGTTTAACAAACCTCTTAGACTTCTTCCACGATATCCTCAACCTCTACGATGAGAGTAAAGCTGTAGATAATATATACCTTGATTTTCAAAAGGCCTTTGACAAAGTTCCCCACAAACGTTTACTGCTAAAACTAAAAGCGCATGGAATACAAGACGGTGTGTTGAAATGGATAGAAAATTGGCTCAGCGACAGAAAGCAAAGAGTAGTCATAAACGGTAAGGCATCTAAATGGACCAATGTAAGTAGCGGGGTACCCCAGGGATCGGTACTAGGACCAATTCTCTTTCTAATTTACATCAACGACATAGATGAGGGTCTCACCTGTACAATCTCAAAATTTGCTGACGATACAAAAATTGAAAATAGCGTACTCTCAAAAGATCAAGTTGACGATATGCAACACAATCTAGATAAATTGTCACATTGGGCCCAAATTTTGCAAATGAGTTTCAATGCGGATAAATGTAAAGTACTACATATCGGATACCTAAATGAGAAAGCAAACTATTCGATGAATGGCACTCAGCTTAAGAATGTAAACAGAGAAACCTATCTGGGAGTAACAATATCGAGTAACCTAAAACCGAGTCAACAATGTTCAGAAGTTGTTAAGAAGGCAAACAAAATAATTGGCTTTATAGGCAGATCATTTGAGCATAAATCCAAAGACGTAATCCTAACCCTTTACAATTCCTTAGTCCGCCCTCTTCTGGAATACTGCGTTCAATGCTGGTGCCCTTATTACCAAAAAGACATAAACAAGCTAGAACGAGTTCAACGTAGAGTTACCAAAATGATACCTAGCCTAAAGAACAAACCATATGAAGAGCGTCTTAGAGAATTAAATCTATTTCCTTTAACCCAGCGCAGATTAACTCCCTCCGACATATTATGTTCCAATAAGTCCAAGGAGGCGCTTGACAAGTATTTTGGGTCTTGAATTTGGCTCATGAGTGTTGTCGAAGCCTTACATTTTTCGCGATTTCCATCCACCAGAATGCTGTTTATTGTGATGTATCATATATCAATGGAAAGAGGAATATTTATAATACATGATAAAATAAAAAAAAATGTAAATAAATCGAAATATGAAAGTGCAAATGAGTCCGGAATACAATTATTTCGCATGCAATTGTCTTCACACCGTCCTAGCTCTAAATTGTGAGTGATGACCATATATTTTTTTTGCTCAAATAATAGTATTTTTTCTCCTCTTTCCAAATCTGAAAACAGAAATTGTTTATCTTCAATAGTTCTCAAGCAGTGACCGAAAAAAAAAATATATGATTTTGATTTATATGGTTTATAACATTTTCAATTTATTTCGTTGCTACGAAGTGTATGGTTTTAAATTTAGGCTGTATGAATACGGCAAATAATGCTGATGAGTATAAAACAA
>CM064518.1:16666505-16809005 GCA_032716605.1 Paralithodes platypus | reverse complement strand
TTGTGGAGGAGAAAGTGTAAATTCATGGGCGCCCTCAGCTGCCCTAGTTCTACGGGGAAAGATGTGGAGAGGCGGCACAATTGAAGCAAGTTCCTCGGAACAATTGCTGTGAAAATATCTGTAGAATAATGCAAGGGATGCAACGTTTCTTCGTATGGATAATGTAGGAAGGTCCTGTGTGATTGCAGGGTTATTGATTAATCTAATAGCTTTATTTTGAATTTTGTCCAACTGCCTCAATGCAACCACAGACTTCCCCCTCTTCGGTTGTTTATACTCCTGTGTGTCCCAGCGCTAAATGTAAACACCGAGAGGTTAAGGGGGTCACCGGCTTTTTTTTATCTTTCTCTTATTTTCTCTCTTTCCCTGGCTTGTATCCATTCGGCCCCATTCCGCCAACTGTTTTATGACGTTTATCCCCATCCAGATGTCGATTTCTTCCTGGCGAGCGATAGCGGGCCAGCATTGTATGGAGAAATCCGGCTTTGCCAGAGACATTTTTCTATCGAAAAATGTACAAATTTAGCTTGCTGTCAAAACAAAAATATATATATGCTGGCTCCCTGCCGCTCGCCGGGTAAATATTGACACTTGGATGGGGTTAATCGTCTTAAAACAGTAGCCTGAATGGAGCCGAGTAGATACAAGCCAAAGAGAGAGGGATAGAAAGAGAAAAACAGCGAGGTGGGCTCCCTTAACAAATCTTTATAATTTCCTGTTTTTGTGGAGCCTAGAAGCAAACCGGCATACATTTACATTTAGTACTAGGGATAAAATTTCGTTAGGTATTTTCATTGCTACTTCATGTTAAGGCATAGCTTGTAATAATGGTTCAGGTAATGTATATATATCATGGGTTGTTTATAATAATATGTTTCATGCGACTACCAAATGAAGCCAATAATCTGATTGTTTACCTGTTTTATGTCAAACCATTATAAGCCACTCTTCCTTAATAATTTTTTCTAATTCATTGTCTGCCTATCTATCTATCTATCCATATGCATATATAATATTTTCAAGCAGAAATGTTTAGTGGCAAACCAGTTAATTATTTAATTATTTAGAATGAAAGCACAATGTGTCCCTCCGAACAGAAGAATGGCAGTGGAACTTATTGTTGGTTAAACCTTTCTGTACCGGGGTCGTTCTTTTAACTTCATTCTCGCTTCTATTCGATGGTTTTATCCAGTTGTAAAAGGCCTCCAGCAATTAACAGGCCTCGAACTATCTCGCTTTACCATTTTTACTACCACAGATAATACTTAAACTGCACACAAGTGTCTAAATATAGCTAGACTGGAACTTTAAAAACTTTGCAGACACAGAAGGGGTTAAGAATAATATAAAGACATTTTAAAAATATCCACCTTCGAAAACAACAATCATAATTTTCAACCAACCTTCGCTGTATATATTGTAGTCAATTGTAGCCCAAACTGTGTCATACATTGTATATAGATGCTAATGTGTTGGGTTAATTAATAGTTATTGTAAGTGATTTTAGCCATTTTATATGCATCATTTGTGTTGCCATCGCACACATTACATTAAAGGTGAATTACACAAAGATGAAAAAAAGTGAAATAAGTTATTCAGCAGAACGTTAAATGCTCTAGTAATACACTATAATACTAATAATACGAGGGAATATCCTTACATTTGCCCCTAACATATAAAATAAATTGGATTAAGTTAAAGGTAAATTTCTGTTGCCTGACAACTATCAGAATCTATGACGTCATCACAATACTGGAAGGCGCGAAATTTGCAAGACAGTCAACTATCAGACGCCGCTAGATATACAATTGTTGAATATTTGTTTTCTTTACTGACTTAAGTATACGTTATTATACACAAACCTGAACATCGTTAATATTTTTTGATGCATAAAAAATATACATCTGCGATGGTATGCAGCTTATGTAATTCAACTTTAACCCTTGCAGTAACGGTGACGACATTTCCATTATATTCTGGTAAATATTTGACTAATTTATGCAGCTTCTGAAGGACGTATGCACAGTATAGGCTACAGACTATCTCATAAGCTTCATAAAATCGTCTAAATGTAACTGAAATAAAATATAAATACGTCACCGATACTGTAAAGGTTAACAGTATACCTGGTCTAATAATAGTCAGGGAGTTCATTGTGGTGTAATAATACAGTAATTTTTAGCTGTTCTCATTCTCAACACGGAGATGCATATTTCATTTTATCTTTAAGGCTTTATGTTTCCTTTGAGGATAGGTGTGTGGATAGAATTACAAATTGCCTAATCCATTCCAAATCATTTCATATGTGCATTATTTAAGCTACTGTAAACCAAATTATATTCAGCTTAACTGTTTTGGTCCACGATAGACCTTTTTAGACCTCCTCTGTTTATCACCAATATTTTGGAGATTTTGAAGACGTTTCACCCCATTAGTTTGGCGATAAAATTAAGCTTCATTATATTCAGTTGTCGATGTGTTTCTGGGTGAGCGATAGCAAGCCTGTAATTTAGAAGAAATTGGTCTTCGGCCAGGACAGTTTTCTATCGATAAAACGTACACACCTAGCTTGAAGGAGGTCTGGGTGTTTTTTTGTTTTGTCTATTTAGCTTAAAGGAAGTCTGGGCAGTCTTTGCAACAGCCTAGGGGACAAACTATAAAATACATTGCTCGAAAATGGCAAAATCAAGCAACATCCTCAGTCAAAAGCCAATGTTCCTTTCCACCTTCGTTCTGAGTGAAATCAACGTCAAGGCTTTAACTATACAAAATTAATATATATATATATATATATATATATATATATATATATATATATATATATATATATATATATATATATATATGTGTGCACGTGTACAAGAAAATAATAATGTTTGTGTACATGTTTGAATGATCTGTGAACGTTCCCATGTGTGGCTCGGAGGTTTTAAGTTACACTGTGGTGATAATGGTCGGCTGTTCAGTGCATTAGTGACTCGTAGTAATAAACAGGGCGAGTGAGATGTAAACAATTATCGACCGGAAATGTTGTACTGGTTATATTGCGAGGTAATCTATTATTGGCATTAGCAACTAGATTGAAGGTGCATTAACACAGTTGCTTGACATCGTATTATAACATTTTATATCGGTAACTTTCAAACTAGATTGTCGATAACAGATGTTTGTGTGACTTGACCTTTATGCTGTTGGTAGTCGATACTTCAGGAGTAGGTAGTTGTTGTTGTTGTTCCCTCATGTTTAGTACCATTAGCTTTGAAATTGTAAGAATTTGTTTCCATTAGTTTGGCGATTTTAGACCTTTCGCCCGATTTGTTTGTCAATAAAAAAGACCTTAAAACCATTTAGGTGTCGAGTTTTTTCCTGGCGAGCTATAGCGAGCCTCTATTTCTAGGAAGAACGACGGGATTTCGGCTACTACATTTTTCTACCGAAAAATTTTCAAATTTATCTTGAATGGAATCTATGAGGTGTCTTTTTAAGCTTGATGGAGGTATAACGACGAAACCATAAAATATATTAAAAAATATAGAAATAGACCTAATTATAATCACTATCCCCTTAAGAGCTATTGTGTGTGTGTTAGTGTGTGTGTGTGTGTGTGTGTGTGTGTGTGTGAGAGAGAGAGAGAGAGAGAGAGAGAGAGAGAGAGAGAGAGAGAGCTACATAGATATACAGACCACACAGACCTCAAGGTCCTTACTAGGCAGTCTGGCCTTACAAACAATATATATATATATATATATATATATATTTTTTTTTTTTCTATGTGATTGAGGGAGGCAAAAGGCATAACTGCCTATAGCGAGTGCCTCCCCCATAGTTGAAAGAGTGACAGGGCCAAAATCAAGGGACGTTCGAGCCAAAATGCCTGGACACACGGAGTTTGAAGCAATTTAAGTCATAGGAAGAGGGAAAGACTGATTCTGGGAGAGAGTTCCAGAGCTCAGCTGTTGAGTAGAAGAAAGTTTGAGAGTAACGTTTCACTCTTGGGTTGGAGAGTTGCACAGAGTAGGGGTGGGATTGAGATGCAAGACAGGTACCACGTGCCCTACGTAAAGGAGGTGGTATGCACTGGGATAGCTCTGAGGAACACTGATTATTATAGTAGCGATAGAATAGCGAGAGAGATGCAACATTGCGGCGGAGAGAGAGAGATTGCAGAGAGTTGGTGAGTGGACGGGAGTTAATGATACGAAAGGCCTTCCTTTCAACTTTGTCTAGGAGAGCGGTGTGAGAGGAACCTCCCCACACATGTGTACAATACTCAATACATGGGTGCACTATGCCCCTGTACAAAGCAAGAAGCTGAGTAGGGGAAAAGAACCCCCTACGGCGGTTGAGCACACCCAGCTTCTGGGAGGCTGCCTTAGCAAGACTGGTAATATGGTCCTTTCAAATGAGAGCAGAAGAAAAAGAGACACCAAGAATATTGAGAGAAGATGAAGGGTTGATTTTTGTATTGTTGAAGAATAAGGGATAGTCCGCTGGGAGATCCTGACGGGTAGATAGATGGAGAAATTGGGTTTTGGAAACATTAAAGTTAACAAGGTTTTCTCTGCCCCAATTGGAAATAGTATTTAGATCAGAATTTAGGAGTTCTATGGCTTATTTACGTATGTCGTTGAGGGATTGCTGGCTGGGGCGTTCTGAAAAACTAATGGAGTAGTGTAAGGTTGAGTCGTCTGCGTATGAATGGATGGGAATTAAGGTACAGTTAAGGAGATCATGTATAAAAATTAGAAAGAGAATAGGAGATAGGACAGAGCCCTGAGGAACACCGAAGTTTTTACGGTGAGGAAGTGAACAATGGCCATCCACAACCGCGGCTATGGAATGGCCGGAAAGGAAATTAGAGACAAAGGCACAGATGGAGGGATAGAAACCGAAGGAGGGTAGTTTAGAAATTAAAGATTTATGCCAGACTCTATTGAAGGCTTTCGATATGTCTAGTGCAATAGAAAAAGTCTCACCGAAGTCCCGAAAGGAGGATGACCAAGAGTTAGTAAGATATGAAAGAAGATCACCAGAAGAGCGACCCTTAAGGAAGCCATACTGGCGATCTGAGAACAGATTATGAGAAGAAAAATGCTTAAGAAATTTGGAAGCAAAAATAGTTTCAAAAACTTTAGAAAGACAAGAGATGAGAGCAATTGGATGATAGTTGGAGGGTTGAGAGCGGTCACCCTTCTTTGGGACAGGTTGAATGTGAGCAAACTTCCAGCATGAAGGGAAGACGTTAGAGGATAGACAGAGACGAAAGAGTTTGCCTAGGCAGGGAGTCAGTACGGAAGCACAGTTTTTGAGAACAACAGGAGGAACACCGTCCGGACCGTACGGCTTATTAGTGTTAAGCCCAGAGAGGGTAGAAAGTACATCTTTAGAAGAGATTAGGATATTAGGCATAAGTAAGAGAGAGGAGGGCGGAGAGGGAGGAATAGCACCGGAATCATCCAAGGTGGAGTTTCTAGCAAAAGTTTGAGCGAAGAGTTTAGCTTTGTCAGAGGAAGAAGTGATGGTTGTGCCATCAGAGTGGGAAAGGGGAGGGAAAGACGAGGAAGAGAAATTGTTGGAGAGGTTTTTGGCTAGATGCCAGAAAGCTTGGGAAGAGCTAGAGTTGGATAGTTCAGTGCATTTATTATTGATGAAAGAGTGTTTGGTAAGTCGAAGAACAGATTTGGCTTGATTCCGGGCAGAAACATACGAAGAATGCGAGTTTTGAGTTTTTAGGCGTCGGTACCGTTTGAATGCTTCCTCCTTATTACGGACAGCAGTAGAACAGGCGTGAGTAAACCAAGATTTTTTAGCATTAGTCTGAGAGAAAGAGAATGGAATGTATGCTTCCATGCCCGATAGGATTACCTCGGTAATGCGTTCAGCACTCTCCGAGGGTCCTCGGCCACAGAAGCAGAAATCATTCCATGGGAAATCAAAGAAGTACTGCCGAAGAGCCTCCCAGCCGGCAGCGCCAAAGTGTAAAATGAATACATGAGGTTTGATAATTTAAACACATTTTCCTGAGCTTCTTAGCTCGTGCATAACAAATTGGGCTTGGCCCGGCGTAAATAACGCCTAGCTTGCCCTGCATTAACTTGTAATCCTGTGGAAGGGGGTTCATCTCTTGTACTGGGATCTGCATATCCCCCCCCCCAATTTTTCTTAAGCCCCTATTGGGCGTCTACATCACAGTACTAACGGCTGGAATTACAAGTAAAACAACAAAAGGAGTGTGCCCATGTGCAGACTATAAGAAAAAAGGGCTGGGCCATAAACGAAATCGACTTTGTAAAGGGAACAAACACATGTAAAGAAAAAAGTCTGCACCGAGGGCGCCTGCTGTGACTACCACGTCCTTTGCCCACTTGGTGTGGAGCGAGGACACGTAGGATCCAGGAAAAAACTTAGAGAGCTAGAAAAACAACTGGCTATATGAGTTAGTCCGCTGGGGGATGTCAAAAATTGTCTAGTCTAAGAGGATCGAACAAGATACCTGAAGGGACATGAGCCGTAGGACCTGAATGGCCCCGACTCCGGCTTCCCCTGGCGGTAAACATACCTCAGTCTGAACTTTTTCGCCTCATACCACTCAAAAAATCGTTCACGATTACAAAGAGGTAAGAGAAAGCTCCAGTTCAGCGTGGCTGGCCATATATTACGGAGGGACAGGCGTTTTTAGTTTAAGCCTGAGGGAAAACAAAGAGCCTGGGATTGAAAAGGGGAAAAACTGTCACTTGTGAAGAGAGCTGATATGTGTGGAAGGCTAAGGATGAGACTGACATAGAGAGAGATCTGGTGCGTAAGGACTGCGAACAGCATTAAGTTATTGCTAGGTTTTACTGAAAGTATAAGCCTAAGTAATCGAAAAAACGCACGCTTTTGCCAGATCAATAAAAGCCGCTCTACTGGCCGTGTTTAAGGAGAACGCGGCTGTAATTTCATATGGAACAGTATAAGGGCGAGAGAGCCCAAGCGGTTTTCATCTTATCTCACTTAAGAAGAAAAGTGGGGGAAAGTAAATAACTGAGTTGGCCTTAAGAGGTTATCGTAAAGTGGGGACCTGCTGCTAAGCTGTCCCTGACCCCGGTAAAACGTCTCGGTATGTGCGCACAGCTCAAATAATCATATGGAAAGAGGAAGAAGTCCTCTCTAATATTAGAGATGGGAATAAGATCCCGCCGGGACGAACTGCTAGCCCCCCGCGGCGGGATGCTTCCCAAAAAGGGACCCCCCCAACAAGGCCTGCTGAGGGCTTAAACATTGCATAATCATGAAGTGAGCTTAGCGAGAGTGAATACTGATTCGCGTTGTACCGTACATAACGTAAAGAGGGGGACATCCTGGGGAATTGACAAGTGTAACTGTAGAAAACCCCTAAGGATACCGTCCTCCAACCTATCTAGATGTACTAACTAGTAGGACATCACCCTAAAGACCTCCCGGTAGCCGCTTACCGGCGGACGGTTGTCTGGCTTATAACCCAAGTAAGTGTGAGAGAGGCAGCCCTTCCTGGTGTGTGTCTGTCGCAGGGTTAACGGCGTACGTCCATCAGACCTGGGCCGGGGATCGTGTGTGTCCTGTGTAATTACTAGGTATCACATCCCTTACGCAGAGGGTTGGATCATTCTGTTATGCCACGCCAGGTGAGGCCAAGTCGCGTGACTTTCTGGCGAGCCATTGCGGTGACCGGCGTAGGCCGGTTCGTGCAGGAGAGATAAGGTGGCACAGCCACCTTTAGGAAGTAACACCTCGTCGAACCTCGGAACCCCAATGCACTAGTACTGTCGAGGGAGAGAGGGGGACGGAGGGAGGACACACGACCCATTCCTTAACCCGTTGAGACCCAGCGTCGCACGTGTTGCGTCGGCAGTCTTTGATCACCAACTCCCAGTGACGCATCACGTGCGTCCGACATATAAAAAACACTTACGTGGCTCGTAAAGTAGGAAATGGCGGGAGAATAGGAGGGGGCGGTACCGTAGTGTGTGGGGGAGCCGGGCCAGTAGGTGTGAGCGGGCCGAGACAGCCGTGCGGCTGGTGGTGGTGGGCTTAGTGGGGATAGTTTACACCCCTAGTTTACCGCCACTTTGAACCTTCATTACTCCGGTCGTATGGGAGCTAGAGGCTTGAGATTTATGTGAGATACTCCTTAGGATGTATGCCGTACAATGCCATACTCAGTTTTTACCCTAGTGCTCCCGGGCGGGTGGTCATGCGGGGGAGACGAACTATTGAAACCCCCCCCCCCCCGCCCCCCAAATGACCGAAATGAGTTTTTTTTTTATTTGTGTGTTCATTTCTCACCATTCTCTTCCATTTTGGCTCAACAAATTTTTTTGAAGCTCCCCCCCCCCAACCCCCCACCGGCCCCCCCCCCAAAAAAAAAATGTCAGAGGTGATTTTTTTTTGTTTTTTTTTCATTTCTCATCCTTGTCTTCCATTTTAGCAAACAAAAAAAATAAGTGAAAATGGCTTGGGACTGGGGTGAACAAAATATTATAACTAGCCGGGGCTCAACGGGTTAAAGCATTTTATTTTAAATGTACTAGAGAGTGGGAGGGGAAACTGTCCGTTGGCCACTTGTAGCCTTCGGCGAGACCCGATGGGGGTTCCTTACATTCAATATCCTCCTAACCTCCACATCTCCCTGTCTAGCTAATCATGAGCTTCGCGGTGGAGACTAGAGAGAACCCAATCCTACAATAAGCATTCATAGGTCCCCTGAGCCATACCGAGTCTGAGGAGCTGCCGTGACCTGACTGCCTCAAATAAGGCTGTCTGGATTCGTGAAAGTTCTCGCCGGGGAAGGGAGGAGATATTAATGAGAAGCTTTAGCTAATTCCTCCTTCCGCCTTGGGGCGTATTCCTAGTAAACAGGAAGCTAACAAACTTCCTGTGGGCATTATCTCTGACGAGAAAATTACCTTTGGAGTTCAAGAGGCCGAGGAGCAAAGAGGGGCAAAGGAAAAACCTCTGCAGTTAATTAAGGGTCGATGAAAAAATCCAAAAATAGGGAGGGGGACCCCTCCCCGTTGTTGTGTTAGCCAGTCAAACTCGGTAATGGAGGTGAAACTGGGGACAGAGGGTTAGATGGAAAAAACTATCGCAAATTGTGGGAGTTCCTGATCCCACGTTACCCATGGTCCATCGCCCATCCCACCCGGAATTGGGTGAGGTGGGAAAACGACCGGAGGCAAGTACCTGACTGGAAGCAAGTACCTGACCGGTTATCCGGCGAGTATTCCGGGTATGTGTTGTCCCGCCGTAATACCGTTTCTTGACCCTGACAACTAGCGTTCCAGTTCATTTTTTTTTCTCGATTTCCCGGCATAGGGACATGGGAGATATTTTAAGGCTTAGGAAACAACATTGGATAAAAATTGAGATGACCGATTGTACTACTATCGAGTCGATCTGATCTGGGCACTGATGCTACCAAGATCGCCCATCCGTTCGTGGTATGTAGACAGGGAGATAGTGAACTCCGGCGTGTTAAGTCCCTAGAGTTTCATAGTGAGAGCCATACTGCCCCTCACCGCACCGGTCCTACTTTATTGAATTAGATGAGGATTCTCCCTCGATTTCAATCATTCAATGGGATTGAAAGCTAGAGGTCGTTGAGTAATGAACTTAGGCCTCTGACTTAAGATCCACTTTTGGCCTTACTGAGTCCGTAATGATTTATTCGTAAGTATGCCTAACACGGGGCGAAGCGCCGGGAGGGCTGTGATGATTAAACAAAACGAGACTTTTAATCCATGGAATCCGTGAGAAAAAAATCTACAAGGTATACCGTGTAGACCATTGCCAACTCAAATCAGAAAGGTTAGACTAATCCTAGATCGCCAACCCGTAGGGATCAGTCACTTATACATCGTGTTTTTGGGGTGAACCTGAACCGTTCTCACGAGGCCTGTGGCCGTGTAACGTCTAGTACCTATTATAGGAAAGAAAAAACCTTCTAGATACCCAGCAAGCTGATGTCTACAGAAAGGCTTGTAAAACGGTCCATATACTGGCAGTATAAATTAACACATCGTACTTATAAAAGTTATGTCGTTAAATTACCGCTGAACGCATCCCACTCTTTATCCGTAAGTACTCGTATTCTATTATAGATTCGTGAACAAAAGAAGGTAAACTTTGTTTGCATTTGTTTTCCTATTTTTTTTTTGGGGGGGGGGGATGAGAGTCGCCTCGCCAGCTGAGGGTGAGCGTAAACAAACGAGCCATCCCGCCGGCCTAAGTGCTTGATATTTATGAGTGTATGACTGGCTTAAGTAATCGCAGAAACCATTCACCGAGATACTGATCGACTATTCTTAACTTAGATTTTTTAAGGAAAGAAAATTTAAGAGCTGTATAACTAGCTTAAGTAATCGCAGAAACCATTCACCGAGATACTGATCGACTATTCTTAACTTAGATTTTTTAAGGAAAGAAAATTTAAGAGCTGTATAACTAGCTTAAGTAATCGGAGGAACCATTACCCGAGATACTGATCGACTTTTCTTAACTTAGATTTGTTGAAGGAAAGAAAATTGTACTTACCTGAGCCGGAGACCTAGGTTCCATTACTCGGAAGTGTCCATCGAGAACGTTGTCCGGCGAGCCTGGAGCGTTCTTGTATCGGGGGAGGGGGGGTGCATGGGGGCTGAGTCATAACCAATGGCTAATTGCTCAGCTAAGTGGTGAGTACTGATTGCCTATATGCAAAGTTATCCCTGATTCTGGGGAATTTTGTGTTTTGAAAGTTAGCAACTGTAAACAATTCCCATACTGTGGGCATTTAGGTATCTCTCGATCATGGCCGCCAGGCCCAATTGATCTATACAAAAACTTGTCCAATCCGCAGCAGGATCTATGCCCCCCCGGGCATTGTTAGATGCAGCCTGTCGTAATCTTAGAGTGCAAGTAATTAAAATGTCAAGACGCAAAAAATCTGGGGGTTCCGTGTGGGGGCAAAAGTAAATTTTTTGACTAACCACTGATCCCCCCCCCCTCTTTTTCTCCTTGCCGTGCTGATCTGGAAAGAATTTCCAGGAATCAATGCTCATAAGGATAATCTGAGGGGAGTTAATAACATGCTAGTACAAGTCCGCCGGAAAGTTAGAAAAACAGTCACTATTAGTCTAACCTTCGACCAGACCGGAGTCTATCCAATATTGGAATTATTTGGTGTAGAAAATACCTACCTGTGACTAGCGTCACTGGCCCAAAAACCGTGTAGATTATAGCATATAATCTGACCTTCGTAACTGGATTCCCGCAGGGCGATGAAGCCGGAGGTCCTGGGTATATAGACTCCCTCACTCTGACGGACTCGCTGAGCGATTAGCCCTTTTAATATGACCCGAAGTTACCCGTGAACGGGCTCGTGTCGTATGTCAGAGAGGGTAAGTCTTATTGCTCGGCTACCAATCCGGGCAAATTCCCTTGGTGGGCCGAGTACAGGGGCCTTTTAATAAGTAACACTTCCCGTAGGGAGGCATGTAGAAAAGCCGCCACGCCGGGACCTTCGGGGGGTTTAACTTTTTGTAAAATATAAACCGGCGGCCCTGCTAAGTAAAAAAAAACGCCGGAAAAAACTATCCAAAATTGTCCAGAGGCATCGACTTCACACAGATGCCAATCTATGACCTAAGTCATCGTTGTTTAGGCCAGATGGCGGCGGGTATCTGCGTGCAATTTAGAAAAAAGTGCTAGTAGGCACCGGTACGTGCACACACCTAGCCGCCGGAAAAGACGGGGTAAACAACAAAGGGCTGTTCACACAGAAGACGGAGTGCCATCCTATGACTAATCATTGTTTAGGCCAGTTGGCGGCGGGTATCTGCGCGCTTTTTATGAAAAAATGCTAGCCGCCGTGAAAGACGGGATAAACACAACAATGGGCCGGGCGGCACGCCGAAATCTTTATCTTTGCCGGACATCCCTCCTTCCGCCGGCCCTCACCAGGTCGCCGGAAGAAGGAAAACCACAAAGATCCCAAGACAGGGGGGAAAGAGGAACACAACCACGCGCCGGTACTGAACGGACTCAGAACAGAGGCAGGGAGTGCAAGAAAAGGGGACATAAATTAATTCACACATAGAGAAAAATTAAATAGATCCCCCCCAAAAGCGAACCTTAATCATGAGAAAATAACTTTCAGAATGAAAAAACACGAAAGAGCAGCGAAAGCAGAGCAAAAGGCTCAGAGAAAGCCCCCAAATGGAACTTCTCAGCAAACACGGACGCCGGAAGGTCCCACAACCACGTGTGACAACAGAAACCCGGCAAGTCTGCTAAAAGACAAAGACGGGGTCCCAAGACCCAAAGCTGAACTAAGGAACAGCTAGCGAAGAATAAAAGCCTCCTAACTAAAGGGAAAGCAAAAGAACTAACAAAGGCTCAGGGAAAACCCCCAAACGGGGCATCCCGCCAGACACGGAACGCCAGAAGGTCCCACAACCATATGTGACAACCTTAACCCAGCGCGTCTGCTAAAATGACAAAGACGGGGTCCCAAGACCCACAGCTGGACAAAGGAACAGCTATCGAAGAATAAAAGAGCCTCCTAACTAAAGGAAAAGCAAAAACTAAGGCGCATAGCAACAATGAAAACCATGCGCGTGTTAACAAGAATGAACACAACAAGTAAGCGCCTGAAAGTACCCTAATTTTAACACTGCCTGCGGGCCAACAATACACAACCCGTGCTAGCTAATCTAAAACCTTGCTCACTATCCCCCAGATATATACAAATGAGTAAGGACTCACGAGAGGAGAGCGAACGTCGAATGAAGCCGGGGCTCGGGGGGCTCGGGGGCAGTAGTGTTGTCGGTTGGCCCGCGAGGAAGAGAAGGATGATTTGTTGCGCTTGGCGAGAGGCGGTAAGAAGCCACAACGCAAGAAAATCCACCGAATGTGGGAAGCTTGTGAATAACAGTGTTAAAGTGCAAATTCTTTTTCCTTTTTGTTCTCATATTTTTTACGAAGTTTTTTCGTAGTGGGTACTCAATTAAGATGACTATTCCATAAGAGAAGTAGCGTTGCACTTATGAAGATTAATCTCTTTCTTCCTCGCGGCGGTTGATTCAAACGACTGACGTGGGTGTTGAATGGAGACTATTATACTAATAGGCAACATCGTCAATGATGGAGGGGCCACTATTAAATAGTACATCTTTAGAAGAGATTAGGATATTAGGCATAAGTAGGAGAGAGGGGGGTGGAGAGGGAGGAATAGCACCGGAATCATCCAAGGTGGAGTTTCTAGCAAATGTTTGAGCGAAGAGTTCAGCTTTGTCAGAGGAAGAAGTGATGGTCGTGCGATCAGCATGGAAAAGGGGAGGGCAATACGAGGAAGAATTTTTTTTGGAGAGGTTTTTGGCTAGATGCCAGAAAGCTTGGGAAGAGCTAGAGTTGGATAGTTCAGTGCATTTATTATTGATGAAAGAGTGCTTGGCAAGTCGAAGAACAGATTTGGTTTGATTCCGGGCAGAAACATAGGAAGAATGAGAATCTTGAGTTTTAAGGCATTGGTACCGTTTGAATGCTTCCTCCTTGTTGTGGACAGCAGCAGAACAAGCGTCAGTAAACCAAGATTTGTTTGCATTAGCCTGAGAGAAAGAATATGGAATGTACACTTCCATGCCCAAGAGGATTACCTCGGTAATGCGTTCAGCACTCTCCGAGGGTCCTCCGCCACGGAAGAAGAAGTCATTCCATGGGAAATCAAAGAAGTACTGCTGGAGAGCCACCTAGTCGGCAGCGCCAAAGTGCCACAAGCGCCGCCAGCTTGGAAGATCGGGTGGCCGTACTGAAGAGATAGAACAGGTGACAGAGATAAGTTTATGGTCGGAGGAGCCCAAAGGAGAGAAAAGATTGACAGTATAAGAAGAAGGGTTAGAAGTCAGAAATAAGTCAAGAATGTTGGGCCGATCTCCGAAATGATCCGGGATACGGGTGGGTCGCTGGACCAGCTGCTCTAGGTCATTTAGGATAGAAAAGACGTAGGCTTGTTCACCAGGTTGGTCCGTAGTGTGAGAGGAAAGCCATATGCGGTGGTGAAAGTTGAAATCTCCTAAGATGGAGATTTCAGAGAAGGGAGAGATGGATAGAATGTGTTCCACTTTAGAGCTTTGATAGTCAAAGAATTTGGGAAAGTCGGTAGAGTTAAGGGAAAGATAGACAGCACAGAAATATTTAGTATGAGAATGACAGGATAGTTTGAGCCATATAGCTGAGAATTCAGAGGAGTCGAAATCGGGAACACGAGAGCAAGTGAGTTTGTTGTGCATGTATGCACAACATCCGCCTTTGGCTTTGAAACTAGGATAGGGAAAGTAGGAGGATACAGAGAAGGGGTTGCTGGAAGTTGTCTCAGATACCTGGGTTTCGGTGAGGAAAAGAAGATCAGGTTTGTAGGAGGAGAGATCGTGTTCAATGGAGTGAAAATTAGAGGAAAGTCCGCGAATATTGCAAAAGTTGATAGTAAGAGTGACAGGCCGTGGACCGGAGCATTTAGAGGGGTCGTGAGGGGAAGGTTGGGCGGATGTGGGGGCTTTTATGGTCCCCCCCTCCCCCTCCCCCCCTGGGGACTCCGAGGCTGGGCCTGTGTTCATCACTTTGTTTTAATAATTTTGAAGGAGGAAGTGTGGTGTGCATGTTAAGTTTAGTGAAGTAGATAGGAGGAGGAGGTGTTTGTGAGAGCATGCTGGACTACTCTCAGTGTAAGTTAGGCACAAAGGGAAACAGTAATAGAGGCCAAGCAGATGAAACAGGAGTTCCAGCGACTTATCAAATGCCTACAGCCTCTCCTGGGTATATCACAGTTCGATTGGTGCCTACAATCTACCCCTATTTCTCCTATTAGTCGCCGTGTACGACACACACGCAGTAGGACGCGTGAGGCATATTATTTTTCCCTCCACTATAAGATGGAGGCCCCCTTATCCCCACGGGGGATGCGTGTGTCATTTATTAGTATTTGTAAGTGTGCACTGTCTGCATGCGTGTGTCATTTATTAGTATTTGTAAGTGTGCACTGTCTGTATGCGTGTGTCATTTATTAGTATATGTAAGTGTACACTGTCTGTATGTGTGTGTCATTTATTAGTATTTGTAAGTGTGCACTGTCTGTATGTGTGTGTCATTTATTAGTATTTGTAAGTGTGCACTGTCTGTATGCGTGTGTCATTTATTAGTATATGTAAGTGTGCACTGTCTGTATGCGTGTGTCATTTATTAATATTTGTAAGTGTGCACTGTCTGTATGTGTGTGTCATTTATTAGTATTTGTAAGTGTGCACTGTCTGTATGCGTGTGTCATTTATTAGTATATGTAAGTGTGCACTGTCTGTATGCGTGTGTCATTTATTAGTATTTGTAAGTGTGCACTGTCTGTATGCGTGTGTAATTTATTAGTATTTGTAAGTGTGCACTGTCTGTATGCGTGTGTCATTTATTAGTATATGTAAGTGTGCACTGTCTGTATGCGTGTGCAATTTATTAGTATATTTAAGTGTGCACTGTCTGTATGCATGTGTCATTTATTAGTATTTGTAAGTGTGCACTGTCTGTATGCGTGTGTCATTTATTAGTATATGTAAGTGTACACTGTCTGTATGCGTGTGTCATTTATTAGTATTTGTTAGTGTGCACTGTCTGTATGCGTGTGTCATTTATTAGTATATGTAAGTGTGCACTGTCTGTATGCGTGTGTCATTTATTAGTATTTGTAAGTGAGCACTGTCTGTATGCGTGTGTCATTTACTAGTATATGTAAGTGTGCACTGTCTGTATGCGTATGTCATTTATTAGTATATGTAAGTGTGCACTGTCTGTATGCGTGTGTCATTTATTAGTATTTGTAAATGTGCACTGTCTGTATGCGTGTCATTTATTAGTATTTGTAAGTGAGCACTGTCTGTATGCGTGTGTCATTTATTAGTATATGTAAGTGTGCACTGTCTGTATGCGTGTGTCATTTATTAATATTTGTAAGTGAGCACTGTCTGTATGCATGTGTCATTTATTAGTATATGTAAGTGTGCACTGTCTGTATGCGGGTGTCATTTATTAGTATATGTAAGTGTGCACTGTCTGTATGTGTGTGTCATTTATTAGTATTTGTAAGTGTGCACTGTCTGTATGCGTGTGTCATTTATTAGTATATGTAAGTGTGCACTGTCTGTATGCATGTGTCATTTATTAGTATATGTAAGTGTGCACTGTCTGTATGTGTGTGTGTCATTATTAGTATATGTAAGTGTGCACTGTCTGTATGCGTGTGTCATTTATTAGTATTTGTAAGTGTGCACTGTCTGTATGCATGTGTCATTTATTAGTATATGTAAGTGTGCACTGTCTGTATGTGTGTGTCATTTATTAGTATATGTAAGTGTGCACTGTCTGTATGCGTGTGTCATTTATTAGTATTTGTAAGTGTGCACTGTCTGTATGCGTGTGTCATTTATTACTATATGTAAGTGTGCACTGTCTGTATTTGGAAGAAAAAACGTAAAGGGAGTCATTTATCTAGTTTATTTTTTGGTATTTTATCTATTTATTTATTTATTTATTTATATATTTATTGTTATTATTATTATTATTATATATATATATATATATATTTTTGTTTTTTTGGGGGGGGGACCCAGATGTCTCACATTACTGTCACCGTACTTCTCCTTCTCGACGATGTCGATCAACTGCAGACATTCTTTGCCTTCTTACGCATCAAATCAACCAAGCTACAGACCAACATGGTGAAACACATACAATAGCACTGGATATATCAAAGGCATTTGATAGAGTCTGGCATCAATCCTTATTGTCGAAGATGTCACACTACGGCCTTGCATCATTAGTTCCACTAATGTCTTCTTATCTTCATAACAGAAAAATACATGTAATGGTAGATGGCCTTTATTCTCAATTTCACTCAATAAATGCTGGTGTTCCCCAGGGATCAGTTTTGGCCCCAACTCCGTTCCTCATTCATATCAATGATCTCATATCTACCACTCATAATCCAATACATTCCTACGCAGATGACTCAACACTCCACAGTTCCTTCACATTTACCAATTCTTTCACCCAACCCGATCTTATAAATTCAAAAATAAGCACTGCAATTTCTCTGAACCAGGACCTTTCTAGAATTGAAGAATGGGGACAAAAGAGTCTAGTTTCCTTTAATGCACAGAAAACCAAGTACATTCAATTTTCTAACCGACAGAATCTCACTGACTCCCATATATTTTTTAATGATGTAAATATTCCCACTTCCCCTAGTATTGACATTCTCGGTGTAACATTAACTACTAACTTGAGCTGGACACATTATGTTAGAAGCATTACTAAGAATGCCTCTAAAAAACTGGGACTCCTGTACAGAGTTCGAGAATTCTTCACTGACGAGCAGTTGGCCGTAATATATAAAAGTCATGTGCGTTCTCAGATGGATTACTGTTCACCTCTGTGGAGTGGAAGTGGAGTGGTTGCATTGAGGCAGTTGGACAATATTCAAAATAAAGCTATTAGATTAATCAATAACCCTGCAATCACACAGGACCTTCCTACATTATCCATACGAAGAAACGTTGCATCCATTGCATTATTCTACAGATATTTTCACAGCAATTGTTCCGAGGAACTTGCTTCAATTGTGCCGCCTCTCCACATCTTTCCCCGTTGAACTAGGGCAGCTGAGAGCGCCCATGAATTTACACTTTCTCCTCCACAATGCAGAACTTCTGCTTATCAAAATTCATTTATCCCTAGAACTACTACTCTTTGGAATTTACTTCCCTCGAATTGCTTTCCACAAACTTACAATCTACAAATGTTTAAATCCAGTTGTTACAAACATTTTATGAATGGAGGATGCCTTAAGGCACATGGACCTTTTTGTTTTATCTGTGTTTTTCCTTCCTCCGTTCATTGTCTTTAACCCGTGGAGCCCCGGCTAGTTTTGTAATGTTTGCGCACCAGAACCCGGCCGGTTTTCAAAAAATGGTTTTATTCCAGAAACAATAGCGAATGGGTTAGGAATGAAGGAAAACCACGAAAACCGCTCCAAAAGCTTAAAAAATGGTCCTACAGAGCCCCCGAAAATGGATTTTACAAGAGTAAAAAATTGAAGGCAATTATCCCAAAAAAACAGGTTATTGCGCGCTCGCGCGCACGCACGTGGACTTTGAGAGTTTTCAACCATCGGCACGGTTGCGTGGGATACGTACACAGTTCCCATACAAATCTGAGCCCTCTTGAGTGGCTACACCTGAGGTCACGGTCGGCGCAATTAGGGTGACGCGCCAGGCGCGTCTCTGGGGCTGTGCGTTACATACATCGCCGACGCGTCAGGCGCGTCGCTGGGGCTGTACGGGTTAAAAAAAAAAAAAAAAAAAAATGTATCTTCTGTGAACGAGAACTATGTATAACTTACAAGTTTATGTTAAGGGAGCCCATCTCGTTGTTTTCTCTTTCTCTCCCTCTCTCTTTGGTTTGTATCCATTCGGTCCCATTCAGCCTACTGTTTTAAGACGTTTACCCCCATCCAGGATTCAATATTTTCCTGGCGAGCGGTAGCGAGCCATCATATATATATTTTGGTTTTGACAGCAAACTAAGTTTGTACATTTTTTGATAGAAAAATGTCTCCGGCGAAGCCAGACTTCTCCAAACAATGATGGCTCGCTATGGCTCGCCAGGAAGAAATCGACACCTAGATGGGGATAAACGTCTTAAAACAGTTAGCTGAATGGGGCCAAATACATACAAGCCATGGAAAGAGAGAAAAGGAGAGAAAGATAAAAAAAAAACGGTGACCCCGGTTGAGTGAGGGAAGAGACTTGTGCTGGAGATTGTAAGCTGTGTTATCTTGACCTTTACTATTTGTGTAATATGGTCATTGGTCTCTCTCTTTTTTATATTATGATAAGTGATAACCGTCTTGCCATTATTTCTAGTACGTATTTTGTGTGGAATATTATTATTATTATTGATATTGTTAACATGGGTGCAATTGTACTCATATTATTTTAGTTAAAGTTATATATATATATATATATATATATATATATATATATGAATATATATATATATATATGCATTATATATATATATATATATATATTTATATACCGGTATATATATACAGTATACAGAATATATATATATATTTATATATATATATATATATACAGTATATATATATATATATATATATATATATATATTTTCTTTAATACATACGAGGTTGAAAGAAATGGCAATTTCTGCGTTGGAAATTTTATTATTCAAAGTTTCCAGGTCTCTGATGAGTTTTCGCTGGGTGGCAGGAAGTAGATGAAGGAGATGAGCAAAATTCATGGTGGTACAGGGTTACATAAATGTACATGATGATACAGGATATACGACGCGTTTCACTGGACAACCAGCATTATCAAGTAAGGAAGGAATGAAATAAAAGGTAAACAGGAAGGGTATATATAGAGGGTGGAGGATCAGAGGAGGAGGAAAACAGGGGGCAAAAGTCTGCTATTGGTGGAAGCGTAAACTAGGAGAGAGAAGGGGTTAACCTCTCCACGCATGCGCACTGGATGCGGGATGGTGGTCAGTAGGTGGGGTCGAAGCTGATTGGCTGCGTGTCGAGGGGCGTGGCCTAAGTTGTGTGGCGCCTGCAGAAGACGAAGCTGAAGGAGGTAGCGCGGGGGGCTGCGTCAAGGGCACCGGGGGGCGAGGAGGGGTGTTAGGTCCTGTAGGGTAGTGCCTTTTGGCAGAAGGAAGGATCTGAAGGTCCAGAGTTTGGTTGTTGATGTTGGGATGTAAGGCTTGGATATATAAAGCTTCGAGTATAGGTAATCTCCTTGGGTCACTTTCTTTATCGAGTATGGTGGTGTGTTTCTCTAACTCGTTGCGTGTAAGGTGAGGGTGGTTAGGGGTGAGATAGTGGTCTTTGATGGCTCCAGCCTGAAGGTGAAGAGTTAACCGACGTGAAAGAATAATAAAATTTCCAACGCAGAAATTGCCATTTCTTTCAACCTCGTATGTATTAAAGAAAATTTATTACCTGGCTTTACTAACATATATATATATATTATATATATATATATATATAAATTAATATATATATATATAATATAAAATATATATATATTCTGTATACTGTATATATATATACCGGTATATATATATATATATATATATATATATATATTCTTTAATACATACGAGGTTGAAAGAAATGGCAATTTCTGCGTTGGAAATTTTATTATTCAAAGTTTCCAGGTCTCTGATGAGTTTTCGCTGGGTGGCAGGAAGTAGATGAAGGAGATGAGCAAAATTCATGGTGGTACAGGGTTACATAAATGTACATGATGATACAGGATACACCTTTGAAAAATCTAACAATGGACAACTCCCCTTCCTCGACATCCTCGTAGCTCTGAACGACCATGGGTTCAAAACCACCGTCTACATTAAACCTACTAACACAGGACAATGCCTCAACGGCGATAGTGAATGCCCCCGCCGTTATCTTCTATCCTCCATCTCCGCCTATGTTAGGAGAGCCCTCACGCACTGCTCTACCTGGGCCGACACCCACCAGGAACTAGAAAGACTATCCCAAGTTTTAGTAAATAACGGATACTCCAACTCCGACATCTCCAGCACCATCAACCACCATCTTGAAAAATGGTACACCCAAAGCCCTCCCAACATTGACCCCCCCAATGAAATTAAGATCTTCTACCGCAATTACATGTCCTCTGAACACAAAAATGACGAGGCCGTCTTAAAAGAAATAATCTCCAAGCATGTCCACCCAACCAACCCGGAAAACAAAATCAAATTAATAATTTATTACAAATCCCCCAAGACCTCCAACCTCGTTCTCCGCAACAAACCAGCCTCCACCAAGATAAAGAGCCCGATGACCGACGATCACGTCATTTACCAACATACCTGTAATTATGAGGACTGTGGACCTCATTCCTATATTGGTATGACGCAGACTCGTCTTTCACGTCGGTTAACTCTTCACCTTCAGGCTGGAGCCATCAAAGACCACTATCTCACCCCTAACCACCCTCACCTCACACACAACGAGTTAGAGAAACACACCACCATACTCGATAAAGAAAGTGACCCAAGGAGATTACCTATACTCGAAGCTTTATATATCCAAGCCTTACATCCCAACATCAACAACCAAACTCTGGACCTTCAGAGCCTTCCTTCTGCCAAAAGGCACTACCCTACAGGACCTAACACCCCTCCTCGCCCCCCGGTGCCCTTGACGCAGCCCCCCGCGCTACCTCCTTCAGCTTCGTCTTCTGCAGGCGCCACACAACTTAGGCCACGCCCCTCGACACGCAGCCAATCAGCTTCGACCCCACCTACTGACCACCATCCCGCATCCAGTGCGCATGCGTGAAGCGGTTAACCCCTTTCTCTCTCCTAGTTTACGCTTCCACCAATAGCAGATTTTGCCCCCTGTTTTCCGCCTCCTCTGATCCTCCACCCTCTATATATACCCTTCCTGTTTACCTTTTATATTATTCCTTCCTTACTTGATAATGCTGGTTGTCCAGTGAAACGCGTCGTATATCCTGTATCATCATGTACATTTATGTAACCCTGTACCACCATGAATTTTGCTCATCTCCTTCATCTACTTCCTGCCACCCAGCGAAAACTCATCAGAGACCTGGAAACTTTGAATAATAAAATTTCCAACGCAGAAATTGCCATTTCTTTCAACCTCGTATGTATTAAAGAAAATTTATTACCTGGCTATACTAATATATATATATATATATATATATATATATATATATATATATATATATATATTCTCAGGCAGGTGAGATTAAAATAATAGGCACAGTTTGCATTATTGAGTTATTTATTGATACTCTCAATTTTTCGTACAGGTTTTCTTTTATTTTCAGGAAGTTGGTAAAGGAGGTTTGCAAAGGGTTCCGACGTTTCAATGGGCACAGCCATCATTATCAAGGAGAAGTGAAGTTAGAAGGTGATAAGTCAAGTTTATATAGGCGATGCAAGATCAAGAGAGGATTTATTGTGTGCTAGCTGCACGCTGGTTGGCTAACCTAACCTGGTTGGCTATATATAACCTATATATATACAAATATATATATATATATATATATATATATATATATATATATATATATATATATATATATATATATATATATATATGTATACAGTATATATATATCTATATATCTATATATATATACCGTATATATATATATATATAATATATATATATATATATATATATATATATATATATATATATATATATATATATATATATATATATATATATATATATATATATATACAATATATGTACTGTATATATAGATAAATACAAATATATAAACTGGAACAATTACTGCAATTGCTGCCCTAGGTTGTATTATCATTATAGTGTCGCCACCACTCAATACCATGTAATTGTAGGTCAAGAAAATTCAGATAGCAGGAACCATCCACCCATTTACTGACGTAGAAAGGAGCTATGTTATCTTGGAATACAGGGACGTAGAGTAATATACAGTAGATTAATTATTATCAGTAAATCTTGGTTTCAGGAACAGTTACAATGTGTGATGTGTGGAGGCTTAAGGGGACGTTATTATAGTTTTATATTTATATATTAATATTTCCGGTAAATACATTTGTCTTAGGTTGCTCCCTAGACCTCTATCAAACTTGACAAATACAACAAAAAAAATACCCCCTTCGAGATACATTTGTACATATTTCGGTAGAAAAATTTCGTTGTCTTAGGTCGTTTCTTCTTAAATTCCATGCTCGCTACGCTAGCCGGGAAAACAATTGACACCTTAATATGACGAAAGGTTTTAAAATCGCTAAACTAATGTGGCATACGTCTTAAAATCTCATAACTAATGGGGCTAAGCATAAGGGATAAGGAAGTCCAGAAAAACAACAACTTCCCCCTAAGTATCGTATGTTTGGGACTAGAGGTTCACTAAGAATGTAAGTGTTCTTGCTGGAGCTTCTATTGTCCGAAACGTATATATTAGATAAGTGTCGTGTAATATTTGCCTTAACCCTATAAGTAATGAGGGAGAAGTGTGCTGCTGCTCTTACTGTTTGTGTCCTGCAAGTGTGAGAGTTTCTGAGCCAAGTGTGTGGGTTCCCGTCAATCTACCCTATACCTTGTTAAGGGCACGATGTTATATTTATTTATTTATAGATGTGTTTTAGTTTGCTCCCTAGACCTCAATCAAGCTTAATAAATAAAATCCCTAAAACCCCCCTCCGAGATAAATTTGTATATATTTCGGTAGAAAAATGTCTCGGCCAAAGGCCAGTTTCTCCTAAGTTACAGGTTCACTAACGCTCACCAGGAAAATATCGACACCAACATGGTACGAAGGAATGACAAAGACATGGGCGAAAGTCGTACAATTTGAAAACTAATGAGGCTAAACATGAAGGAGAAGGGGTTTCAGAAACAAATAATATTTCCCCGTAAAACTGCTTTGGACTGTGTGGTACATGCAACGTGACATCGGCTGTTTCCATGAAAGATTCCATACAGCATGACTTTAGAATGATGTGTTAGGGTGTTTGATGAACAGCTTTTAATAATGCAAGCACTTATGATCGCAAACTCACCTCTGCACCTTCTACTACTGAAAGGGGTGTATAGTAACCATCTACTATGAATGGTTCATTAGTAAATCAAATGTAATATAGGTTATTGTTTAAACCAATTATAGAGTGATAGTAATATTCCTATAACTTATATATTCCTAAGTACAACATGCGTCATATATATTAAGAGGAACACTGGGGCATGATAGAAGAACAGGTTCATCTGGTATATACATATTGCTACGTTTCGAAGAAACTTAAGCCATCATCAGGCAAATTTAAAACAACAAATACTCACATGTGTAAGAAAACACTCATATCACAGGAATTTACGATGATTTCACAAAGTCTAAGATAATGACACTATATGAAAATTGTGATAAATACTATGTACAATACGGTAACCTAAATATAGACTATATAATAACAACAACAAATCACTAACATAAATATATTACATACAAATCACCAACATTGTAAGTTAAAGACAAAACTCCTAATTATTGTTAAATACAAAAACATGAACAATATCTTACATAAAGAAGAACTACAAAACGCTAGAAACACAAGGTCAGTTAATTTACCATTGTCACCTAGAGTAGCTTTCAATTTCACAGATAATAGGAACTCCATAATGGTTAGTTCCTCTCAGTACCTACACGATTTGATATATGAGAAATTCTCCTCCAGTAATGATATGTATGATCTGGGTGATCTGTGTCACGGGCGTGTTGACATATGGTGTTGTATAGGGGAATAGTGAAGGATTGTCTTGTCTTAACTGATATTCCCTTGTGTTCAAAGATACATTCTTTAAGTTGACGTTTTGTGCAACCTATATACTGTACATTGCATTACAACAATGATAATTATATTAGTTGACTACAGAGGCCTATAGCTCTTTAGGAATGACATCTTTGAACTTGAAGATAGTAGTGATTTTGGAGCTAGGTTAAAAAAATAGCTCTTAATTTAATTTGGGGGTGGAATTCATCGAGGAGTTTATTGAGTGTATTCGTTAAATATAAACTGCTTTTTCTCGTAAAAGAAATAGGGAAAAACAATATTGCTCTTTTTTCAGGGTTTAAGTCGTTCTTTAGGCTGGAGCTGTGACAATTGTTTGACAATGTATGGGTCAGTAAATCTGGTGATGTTACTGTTATAGTTCCCCAAACTGTCTGGCCGAGCAATCTCGAGTCTGTTTTTTTTGTTTAATGTTTATTTGTTTCTATGTGGATATGGGAGACAAAAGGCAAAACTGCCTGTGACGAGTGCTTACCCCAGAGTTAAAAGACTGACAGGGCCAAAATCAAGAAGCGTTCGAGCCAAAATGTATGGACACACGGAATTTGAAACAATTTAAGTCATAGGATGAGGGAAAGATGGATTTCGGGAGAGAGTTCCAGACCTCAGCTGTTGAATAGAAGAAAGATTGGGAGCAACGTTTCACTCCTGAGTTGGAGAGTTGTACAGAGTAGGGGTGGGATTGTGTTGCAAGACGGGTACTACATACCCTACATTGAGGAGGTGCTATGCACTAAGAGAGCTCTGAGGAACACTGATTATTATAGTAGCGATAGAATAGCGAGAGAGATGCAACATTGCGGTGGAGAGAGAGAGATTGAAGAGAGTCAGTGAGTGGACGGGAGTTAATGATACGAAAGGCTTTCTTTTCTACTTTGTCTAGAAGTGCTGTGTGAGAGGGTCCTCCCCACACGTGCGAACAATACTCAATACAATGATGCACTGAGCCCCTGTACAGAGCAAGACTCTGTGCATGGGTAAAGAACCCTTTGAGGTGGTTGAGCACAGCCAGCTTCGGGGAGGCCACCTTAGGAAGACTGGTAATATGGTCCTTCCAAGAGAGAGCAGAAGAAAAAAAGAGACACCGAAAATACTGAAAGCAGATGAAGGGTTGATTTTCTTATTGTTGACGAATAAATAAGGGATAGTCCTCTGGGAGTTCACGGCAGGTAGATGGATGGAGATATTTGATTTTGGGAGCATTAAAGGTAACAAGGTTTTATCTGCCCCAATTGGAAATGGAAGTTAGATTAGAAGGTAAGTGTTGTAT
Source organism: Paralithodes platypus (assembly GCA_032716605.1). Lineage (NCBI taxonomy): Eukaryota > Metazoa > Arthropoda > Malacostraca > Decapoda > Lithodidae > Paralithodes > Paralithodes platypus. Next base: position 16,783,273 of record CM064518.1, on the reverse strand, counting down.
GGCTTCATTACATTTTCTTTTGAAGGATTGCTTGTTGGGGCGTTCTGGGAAACTAATTAAATAGTGTAAGGTAGAGTCATCTGCATAATATGAATGAATGGGACTGGAGGTACAGTTTAGAAGATCATTTGAAATATTTTTTTATGTTTCTTACACCAACCAACTTCACATCTAAACTCAATTAATGAAATCAACAAATACATGTGGCACTCCGAGGACTCGAACCCAGGATACTCACATCGAAATTTCGCGCACTATGCATTACACTATCAAGACAGTTAATATTAGGATTTATCATGCAGTTTCGAGTCCTGCATATTAATCTGAGCATGTACATATATTCCAACTGCGTTATGGTAGCCTAATGTATAGACGAATGGAAGGAGAAATTAACGGGGGCACTTAACCCTTAGGAAGGCCTCGCTATAAATTGCTCCTGAACCAGAATGAATTATTATGTTTCTTACACCAACCAACTTCACATCTAAACTCAATTAATGAAATCAACAAATACATGTGGCACTCCGAGAGAATAGGAGATAGGACAGATCCCTGAGGAACACCGGAATTGATAGGATGAGGAAGTGAATGATGGCCGTCCACAACCGCAGTTATGGAACGGCCGGAAAGGAAATTAGAGACAAAGGCACAGATGGAGTGATAGAAACCTAAGGAGGGTAGTTTAGATATTAGAGATTTGTGCTAGACTCTATCGAAGGCCTTCAATATGTCTAGCACAATAGAAAAGGTCACACCGAAGTCCCGAAAGGAGGATGACCATGAGTTAGTAAGATATGAAAGAATATCACCAGTAGAGCGACCCTTAAGGAAGCCATACTGGCGATCTGAGCGTAAATTTTGAGAAGAAAATTGCTTTAGAAATTTGGAAGTAAGAATAGTTTCAAAAACTTTAGAGACAAAAGAGATGAGAGCAAGTGGACGATAGTTGGAGGGTTGAGAGTGGTCACCCTTCTTTGGGACAGTTTGAATGAGATCAAAATTCCAACAAGAAGGGAAGACGTTAGAGGAGAGACAGAAACGAAAGAGTTTGCCTAGGCAGGGAGTCAGCATGGAAGTACAGTTTTTTAGTACAACAGGAGGAAGACCATCCGGACCGTACGCCTTCTTAACCAGGTAAGCGCGCGTATGGCCTGTGACGAACGTAGTTATATGCAAATTGATTACCCAATATTCTGACAAAATTTGTTAAATCTCCCATATAGAGCAAAATTTATTTTCCATGAGCCATTATTTTATCAATATGATGAATTTATGAACTTTTAAGAGAGATAAATTAGTGGGTAAAGCATTAGGTTGGTGAAAAACATGAATATTCGCCGCCAGGTTGTATCCTGAGGCGGGAGGTAGATAGGCATACACCCTCCCTCTCCGAGCTGTCTCGCTATACTGAAGCTAGTGGGTGAAGTCTCAGAGTTATATAAGGTCTTTTATGTAACTCATGAGTGTTACTTAACCGAGGGAGAGAAATTTGCGCGAAAAATGACCAATATATGATGAAAATAAAAGGAAAAATAGGTGATATTTGACGAGGGGGGGGAGGGGGGAAAAAGTTGGGGAAAAGGGGGGGGGGGGGGGGTGAGAAACATATGGATGCGTTGTAGGAAGTATTAGAGAGGAATTATCTCACTTAAGACATATTCTTTTGTTTTGAGAGCCCTGACTTACTTCTGTGAGGGTTATCACATTCGCTATGCACATACTTCCGTGAGTTCTATCGCACTTCTCGGGTTAATATCAAGCCCAGAGAGAGTAGAAAGTTCATCTTTAGAAGATATTTGGATATTAGGCATAAGTAGGAGAGAGAGAGGTGAAGAGGGAGGAATAGCACCGGAATCATCCAAGGTTGAGTTTCTAGAAAAAGTTTGAGCGAAGAGTTCAGCTTTGTCAGAGGAAGAAGTGATGGTTGTGCCATCAGCGTGAAAAAGAAGAGGGGGGGGGAGAAGAGGAAGAAAAATTGTTGGAAAGCTTTTTGGCTAGATGCCAGAAAGCTTTGGAAGAGCTAGAGTTGTTTAGTTCAGTGCATTTATTATTGATAAAAGAGTGTTTGGCAAGTCGAAGAACAGATTTAGCTTGATTCCGGCAGAAACATAGGAAAAATAAGATTTTTGGGTTTTAAGGCGTCGGAACCATTTGAATGCTTCCTCCTTTTTGTGGACAGCAGTAGAACAAGCGTGAGTAAACCAAGATGTTTTTGCATCAGCCTGAGAAAAAAGAAGATGGAATGTATGCCTCCATGCCTGATACGATTACCTCTGTAATGCTTTCAGCACTCTCCGAGGGTCCCCGGCCACGGAAGCAAAAATCATTCCATGGGAAATCAAAGAAGTACTGCAGGAGAGCCTCACAGTCAGCAGCGCCAAAGTGTCACAAGCGCCGCCAGCTGGGAGGATCGGGTGGCCGTACTGGAGAGATAGGACAGGTGACAGAGATAAGTTTATGGTCGGAGGAGACCGAAGGAGAGAATAGATCGACAGTATAAAAAGAAGATTTAGAAGTTAGAAACAAGTCAAGCCTTTATCTCTAATTTCCTTACTGGCCGTTCCATGGCTGCAATTGTGAACGGCCATCGTTCACTTCCTCATCCTATCAACTCCGGTGTTCCTCAGGTTCTTTCCTATCTCCAGTTGTCTTTCAAATATTTATTAATAATCTTCTCAAATTTTTCTCCAGTCCTATCCATTCATATGCTGACGACTCTACCTTACACTAGTCAACTAGTTTTTCCGAACGCCCCAGCATGCAATTACTAAAAATCTCAAGTGATAAAGCTATAGAACACTTATCTTCTGATATATCATCCGTTTCCAACTGGGGCAGAGCAAATCCTGTCCTGTATAAGCTATCTGTTCTCTCCTAAATATTAGGCTAGGTAGTTTAGATACAAGCAGCCTCGTAAAGGTCGGCACATATGTTGTTGCTTGCTTTCCTTTGTACTCCTTTGTACTTATCCTTTAAAACTCCCCAAGGTCTCCTTTCTCGTTTGCTTTCTCATGCTCTCAATTTATCTCCTCTATTTTTCTCTCCTCCGTGCTTGTGTATTATAAACTTGTGGCCAACTCTACGTCCCTCTAAAGCTGTCCCTGGATTGGTATGAAATATGTGGCCGGTTTATTTACAGAACACAATTGGCCAAGTGGCCAATTGGTGGGAGGTTAGCCGTGCTTCTTAGTTTACTTCTTAAATTCAACTGTTGATATGTGTGTATGTGTGAGATAGGTTTGGTGGTAAGTAAATTAAGTAGATTATATGATGGTTGGGAGATTGCGTGTAATTATGTGAGTGTGTATGTTATAATGTTCGTCCGATTACTTGTGTATGTGCTTGCGGGGGCATGTGTGTTTGTGTGTGTAAATAATACATACACATAACATACTTTGGTTTAATGTTTATTTGATGCACTGAGTTAAGCACTGAGAACAGCTAGAGATTTCCTTAACCTAGGTGCAGTACAATATGTATTCTACCTTGAAAACGAGGTCACATGCGACCTTTGGAGTTCAAATAGGTTGCGGAGTTCCAAACATACACAGAGGGACTGTCTACTAACACGTGGAACGACTTGTAGGCTAATACGAGCAGTTTGAAAAAAGAAGGGGCCATGTTACAAACCTTCACCAGGATAGTCAACACGCATTTTCGGTTGTAGGTTCTCTTAAGGGACTTAAACCCTTACCACCTAGTCTGGCCCATTACCACGCGAACCTGGATTTCAATTCTAGCAGCCAACATGTATGGCCACAGTACAATTTATGTAAGGGGAGGTTATTAGTTTGTTCCCTAGACTTTCATCAAACATAAAGAAGTAGCCCCAAAACCCTCCTTTGAGATAAATGTGTAAATTTTTCGGTAGAAAAATGTCCCGACCGAAGGCCGATTCCTCCTTAATTAATAGCTCGCTATCGCTCGCCAGTATATTATCGACACCTCAATGGCACAGAATATCATAAAATTGACAGAAATGGGGCAAATGCCTTAAAACATCTCTAACCTACCGGGGCTAAGCATGAAGGTCCAGAACAAAATTCTGAAGTGAAAAACTGCCCTTAAAGCTGCTGCCCCGGTGGACTATTTTTATTAGACGATTTTATTCAGAGAAGGAAGGGTAGATGGAAGGCCGAGGGTTAATTGAGATACTTGTTGCCCTTATAATTCCCACACATTCTTCCTAGGCTGTATATACAATCATCTATAGCCAGAATAAACTGTCAAAATGCATCATAATTTTCAAAGGGCTCATTGTATTTTTCCTGGAATGTGAACTTTCTTTATCTTTTATATTGCGATGGACAAAATATTTTGTTTTTGTCTCTCTACTCGACACTTGCAATCATAAAATAATTATGTCAACAATTAGTCACTATTGAATGGAATAGAAACCTGGACTAGACAGATCTCACCACACAGGGTTCATTTGGACAGTGTTTTACTATATTATGAACAATTAGCCTTAATCCAACAACCCATGAAAGACAAAGAAAAATAGTAAGCTGAATTCGGCAGTCTAAATATTTTGCATTTAATACTCCACAAGCATGGTAATATCCAAAAAAATATTATATTACAGAGTATGAATCTAGTATTGTAATTCAAACAAATATGTATTTATAAACTAAGAGATAAAATACCGGTAAGCCGAATTTGTGCTCATGCAATCGGAATTTCGTCGAACAAAGAACAATTTTAATATAATTATTGTGTTTTTCGTGTATGGAGGAGACAATAGGCAAAGCTGCCTGTGCTTGTTTAGTGTATTGAAATGATAGGAGGAGAAGGTGTTTGGGAGAGCTAGCTGGATTACTCTCTGTCTAAGTGAGACACAAACAGAAACGGCAAGGGAAGCCAAACAAATGAAACAAGAGTTCCAGCAACTCTTTATCACATAACTATGAGGCCTTCCCTGGGTATTGACATGCTCGATTGGTGTCTAACCTCCCCATTTTCATTCTAGTCTCTTCAATCGATATACTAATAAATTGTATGCAGAAGTACAAAAATAACCAAAAATCGCTGTACGACTATGATAACAAAAAATCGATTGTGGCTGTTTTGATAAAAATATATCATTTGCAGTACATATAGTTCTTGTTGACATTGCCGCATTCGTTGTAAAGAAAATGTAGAGGCTGCACACCTTTATATAAATATAGACAATAATTAATTATTATTTTACTTTGATTATGCATTGGTTGTGAGAATCGTCGTATAATATTTTTTTTTAAATTGAATAATCACATTACAAATTAGATTTGCCTGCAGCGTGAACTGCTAGACAAGGATTGATATAATCTAAACCGTAATCTCCTAAATGTCTTTGTTTGTACCTTACTACTTAGTAGCGCCACGGAAACCAGATAGTGTTAGGTGTAATTGGATTAAGGCTAATTGAGAGCATCTATTGAGATATACTGATTATAATTTACTTTATGTGTGATCACTAACTTTGCTTTACCGTAAATAAGCCTGTTGTAAAACTGGGTTCTCTGTTTGTAATATAGTCAGTAATATACTAAAAGTTTTTGCCTCAAACAATACTTGACTCGGAGCCGAAAGATTGCCATATGTGCATTCAACCATTGTACAGGTATTTAACATTCATTAAAGTCGCGAGAAGGCCTCATTCTCTGATACTACTGATTTTTACTTGACCAATTCAAACACATAACTTAAGTTATTAATAAAATTAAAAAAAGTATGTTATATCGCTTGAAATGTTAATCTCAACCTACTAAAATACAAAGAAGTTACAGATTTTATAACTACATGTCACTCAAAAGGAGTTTATAATACAATATGGAAGCCGACACGAGTAACTCACTCCACAGCAACAATTATAGATCACATTTGGTCTAATAATTACACCAGCAATAATTTCAGTGGATTTTTTATTTTTTTTTTTTTTATTTTTTTTTTTTTTTCTATATTCCAACTTACTTCCTCTCGGGCATAGGCTGAGAGCCTTAACATTCACCGCTTTACAATGAACAGTGAAGCCCGTGAGGTCTTGTTCCAGTCTAATATAATAACTGATAATTTTCCTGAATTTTCAGTTTCTGAATCTGATATATCTAAAAAAAATATTTAGAAGATAAAGATATAGCAATAACATTTAGAAACTATAGTGCTGATGACATTGAAAATGTTAAGCACTGTATGGAGAATATATCCTGGGAACTAGTTTATTCTTCCAATAATCCTAATAGTATATATACAACAACTTTATTAGTATATTTAGTGAATGTTTTAATACATACTTTCCTGTTGTTACGAAACATAATTATAAAAGCTAGCCACTTTAATAAACCATATATTACACCTGAGATAAAGTCTATGATTAAGGAGAAAAATAAACTAGCAAGGAATTACGCTGTAAAACTCATCACGTTTGGAGAAGAATCCCGTACATTAAGTAATAGGGTCACACAAATATAATTAGACAAACAAGAGAACATTATTACACATCTAAACTAAGAGAACATTCAGGAAATAGTAAGAAAGTCTGGAATATAATTAATTCTGCTCTTCATAGAGATAAACATAGGCCTAAATAACTCAACGATAAATGTATTCATGATACTGTAGAACTAAATAACCCTAGCCAGATCGCAAATTGCTTCAATTCGTATTTCATTATTGTTGGTAAGTCTTTGTGCAGAAAATATACCCAACACTAGGATACATTTCACAACTTACTTTCGAGACAGAGAAGAAACAGTATTTAACATGTCGCCTATTGCACATAATGAATTACTGCATGTCATGACAAATTTGCGGGATTCTTCTCCAGGCTACGATGACATACCAATGTCAATAGTGAGGAAAGTCATTCCTGTGTTATCGCCTGTAATTTGCGGGATTCTTCTCCAGGCTACGATGACATACCAATGTCAATAGTGAGGAAAGTCATTCCTGTGTTATCGCCTGTAATTTTAAATTTTTGCAGTAGGTCATTTTCCTCTGGAATTTTCCCTGACGATCTTAAAAAAGACAAGTAATACCTCTTTACAAATCAGGAGATGCAACCCTCTTTAACCCATTTAACACGATGATGTACTTGTCATCATATTCTGGTAACCATTATACATTATTCTTTAGCTTTAGGGCTACCTATTGGACTTAAAAGGGTAACTATGATCCCAATAAACCCTCTGAATATATTACGTCCGTCTTCATACAAGGATCCTCAATCCTTGTTCCTCATTCATATCAATGATCTCATATCTACCACTCATAATCCAATACATTCCTACGCAGATGACTCAACACTCCACAGTTCCTTCACATTTACCAATTCTTTCACCCAACCCGATCTTACAAATTCAAAAATAAACACTGCAATTTCTCTGAACCAGGACCTTTCTAGAATTAATGGATGGGGACAAAAGAATCTAGTTTCCTTTAATGCACAGAAAACCAAGTACATTCAATTTTCTAACCGACAGAATCTCACTGACTCCCTTATATTTTTTAATGATGTAAATATTCCCACTTCCCCTAGTATTGACATTCTCGGTGTAACATTAACTACTAACTTGAGCTGGACACATTATGTTAGAAGCATTGCTAAGAATGCCTCTAAAAAAATGGGACTCCTGTACAGAGTTCGAGAATTCTTCACTGACGAGCAGTTGGCCGTAATATATAAAAGTCATGTGCGTTCTCAGATGGATTACTGTTCACCTCTGTGGGGTGGAAGTGGAGTGGTTGCATTGAGGCAGTTGGACAAAATTCAAAATAAAGCTATTAGATTAATCAATAACCCTGCAATCACACAGGACCTTCCTACATTATCGATACGAAGAAACGTTGCATCCCTTGCATTATTCTACAGATATTTTCACAGTAATTGTTCCGAGGAACTTGCTTCAATTGTGCCGCCTCTCCACATCTTTCCCCGTAGAACTAGGGCAGCTGAGAGCGCCCATGAATTTACATTTTCTCCTCCACAATGCAGAACTTCTGCATATCAGAATTCATTTATCCCCAGAGCTACTACTCTTTGGAATTCACTTCCCTCGAATTGCTTTCCACAAACTTACAATCTACAAATGTTTAAATCCAGTTGTTACAAACATTTTATGAATGGAGGATGCCTTTAGGCACATGGACCTTTTTGTTTTATCTGTGTTTTTCCTTCCTCCGTTCATTGTCTCTTTAAAAAAAAAAAAAAAAAAAAATCGTCTAATTTTAGCCAGAAACAAAGATAAAACGGCGCCATCATGCTGAATGGGTTACAAAACATCGATCAGGGTCTTTTTGTGCATGCTTTGAGTAATATTTTGGAGAAAATTATGTTTGATAGGATCATAGGTTATTGTACTATAAATAATGTTTAGTCTGATGCTCAATATGGACTCAGGAAAGGACGATCTACAAAATAATCCCTAACAACATTCAAAAGCGATATCCTCAACTCCTTTGATAATAACGACTATACAATAAGCATATATGTAGATTTATCAAAAGCTTTAGACATGATTCACCATCGTATTCTTCTAGAAAAACTTAAATATTACGGCATTAAAGATACTGCATACAATTGGTTTCAATCATACTTAAGTAATCGAGAACAATATTTACAATATAAAGACTCCAAATCCAATAAATAATGCATATCTTACGGAGTACCACAAGGATCCATATTGAGCCAGAGAGAGAGAGAGAGAGAGAGAGAGAGAGAGAGAGACTGTGAGTGTGAGTGTGTGGAGTGTAGGTGTGTGTGGTTAAGATATGGGGGGCAGTATGTCTTCCAAACTTGCAAGATACCAAAATGTCAAAACTATAGGCCACTCAGGAGAGCGTGTACCTCCACTTACGCTGGCAGAGGTATGCGCTCTACAGATCACCTCCTACATCAAAACACTTCTTCCTTGGCGTGTATCCTATCTGTCCACAAAATTTCATGAACATCGGTTCATAACTTTTGAGATATCTTGTGCACAGACAAACAGACAAAACAACAGACAAACAAACGGAGGTAAAAACATAACCTCCTTCGATTTCATTGGCGGAGGTATTAACTGAATGGCCATGAGAGGTTTACCGCCGTTAAGTGTGTGTATGGGGGGGGGGGGGGGGGTAGTTTGCTTACTATACAGCTAGCAACCTACGATACAAAAAGACAATAATTGCAACAGCTCCTACATCCGAAAAAAACAATCTATCTATCTACTGCCAGACGACATGATCCCAAAGGGGTGGACACGAATGAATCTCTAGAATAAAATTAAAAAGACGTCGTTGGTACAGAACGGGTTAATATAGGTGAGGTTGGCCGGCGTCAGTTTACTGTAGGCCCAACTGTAATCCCTAAACCTATATCGAACGACGATAATACAACTGAGTGCTAATTTGTGATAAAGGGCTAAATATCATTCAGTTTCAGAAGGATCCCTATGTGTGTCTGTTATTTCGTTCATGAAGGTTTAAGGTAAGCACTCCAATATGGTCTTAAGGGGACATATTTGTTTCTTCTGGACAGCCTTCTACCTCATGTTTAGCCTCATTAGTTATGAGATTTTAAGACGTTTGCCTCATTAGTTTGGCGATTTTAAGACCTTTCGCCCTGTAGATTGTCCTGTAATTTAGGAGGAACGGCCCTTCAGCCGGGACATTTTTCTACCGAAAAATGTACAAATATATTAAGAATTTGGGATGTTATTTGTTTAAGCTTGATAGAGGTCTAAGGAGCAAACTAAAATAAATATATAAACCAGTAATACAAAACCGTAAGTTAATGAATAAAATAACGTACGTCCCCTTAAAATACGGGGAACAGATACTCAGGTCGTACAATCTTCTCAAATATAGTCATTTGTATTTATCGTTCAACTTGTTGCATATTAGCTCATTACAAATCGTCAACCCTTCGTGTTTTTGTCACTATGCATGTGTGTCTATGGAAACCGGTTTATAAGTTTCATTTTATAATTGTTTATTATAAAAAAGTACCAATACAAAGTCAATTATAACCATAAATCAATCCCAGTGGTATTGATAAATGAAAGTACAGCGCATGCTTAATGAAAGTACAGCGCATGCTTAATGAAAGTACAGCGCATGCTTAATCACAATAATATTTCTTCTATAGTATGGACTAATAGGAATCCAAACTAAATTCCTGAGGTATATGTCCATATCTTTAGTAATTTGGTCATACTGTATATATTATCCACTCAAATAATATATTGATATACTTTAGAGATAACTATCTATCGTAATAAGCATACATGTCTGAAGGAGAATTCTGAGAATTTATAGGAAAGCCAAAAGAGATACATACCTGTACAACAGGAGTCTTATTAATACTGAACTGACTTTGTTATATTTATTTTATAAAAGTTAGATTAACCCTATTATATATGTCTGTCTGTTCACTAATGGATGCACGCACCACTTGCTTGCAGTGCGATAATATTATATTATGACTTGTTTCATTCCTTCACATAACAGACAACATATATATTATATTATGACTTGTTTCATTCCTTCACACTACAGACAACATATATATTATATTATGACTTGTTTCATTCCTTCACATGACTTGTTTCATTCCTTCACACTACAGACAACATATATATATTATGACTTGTTTCATTTTCACATAACAGACTATATATTATATTATGACTTGTTTCATTCCTTCACATAACAGACAACATATATTATATTATGACTTGTTTCATTCCTTCACATAACAGACAACATATATATTATATTATGACTTGTTTCATTCCTTCACATAACAGACAACATATATATTATATTATGACTTGTTTCATTCCTTCACACTACAGACAACATATATATTATATTATGACTTGTTTCATTCCTTCACATAACAGACAACATATATATTATATTATGACTTGTTTCATTCCTTCACATAACAGACAACATATATATTATGACTTGTTCATTCCTTCACATACAGACAACATATATTATATTATGACTTGTTTCATTCCTTCACATAACAGACAACATATTATATTATGACTTGTTTCATTCCTTCACACTACAGACAACATATATATTATATTATGACTTGTTTCATTCCTTCACATAACAGACAACATATATAGTATATTATGACTTGTTTCATTCCTTCACATAACAGACATATATAGTATATTATGACTTGTTTCATTCCTTCACATAACAGACAACATATATATTATATTATGACTTGTTTCATTCCTTCACACTACAGACAACATATATATTATATTATGACTTGTTTCATTCCTTCACATAACAGACAACATATATATTATATTATGACTTGTTTCATTCCTTCACATAACAGACAACATATATATTATATTACGACTTGTTTCATTCCTTCACATAACAGACAACATATTATATTATGACTTGTTTCATTCCTTCACATAACAGACAACATATATATTATATTAAGACTTGTTTCATTTCTTCACATAACAGACAACATATTATATTATATTATGACTTGTTTCATTTCTTCACATAACAGACAACATATATATTATATTATGACTTGTTTCATTTCTTCACATAACAGACAACATATTATATTATGACTTGTTTCATTCCTTCACATAACAGACAACATATATATTATATTATGACTTGTTTCATTCCTTCACATAACAGACAACATATATATTATTCTTTTCGTTTTTCAACAAAACTTATCAAATGGAGATCAGTATAGACTTTATATAAATAATTTGTGTTTTTATTGTTCATCATATTTACCTTCAACCATACTTTGCGCCTCAACATATTTATATTTTATGAGTCGAGACACCTTTTTCGATTATGTTAATGTCTTAGTTGAAATCTTGATAATCAAATTAGTAATTTTCTAAAGACTACCATATCTATAATATCATGTAATATCCAATACATTTTGAATAATTGCTTGAGGCACTTATATGGGCAGGATGAATAGATCATTATGTGTTGATGCGCGTACAATATTGTTCATTTTTTCTTCGGGTATCGGTATTTCTTTGTTTCACCTGATCTTCCCACTGTTTCAGTGCTGCCATTTTGTATTAGAGTTGTACTGTATTTTGTAATTTACGTTTTCATATTGTTACAAAGAAGAGCTGAATAAATTAAGCAACAACGTGAAACATGTACTTACATGTAAATACATGCCATTGTTTACGTCTTTGCAATTAATAAGTTACCGATAACTACAATACTGTATCAGTTTCCTAGTCAACATATTGTAGATTAATGTCTATTTGATGAGTTGATCATCTATTATTTCACTACTTGATATACAAATTCATAAATTACTATTGGGTATAATTTATGTAGCCTATGTAGTTATTCATTCATTCGTCATTATGTTTTATATATTGAAGTTCTGTCAGAAAGAAAGGAGTGGCGGAAGGAGGTGAACTATTATGTACAAATAGATTCACCCATGTGATAGAAAGCAAGATGAGAACATATTAGACAAATCACCTTGAAATGGATTACGGGGTGGGAGTAAATGGAACCAATGGAATCAATGGAGTAGATTCTCTGAGATAATAATGTACATTATTTATTACTCCTTGCAACCTGACAAGGCTTATTTGCATTGAATGCTTGCAACCGATATATGGTTAGATTACCTCTTTGACTATATTATATATCACCTGGCGGAAAATTTAACCCCTTAGTAGTTGCGCCCACTATCTGAAACTGATTCAAAACATACCGGGTGCATAATCTCCGAGAGCAAGCTTCGGCTTTATGGGCACATGGCCGCCTCCCTGAAGTACACCCTGCTCTTCCAGTGGTTTTGGTGGGTGACAACCCTGAGAGGATGAGGCATTGGGGAAGACCATGTGACTAATAGATGACGATCATTCATACCGGGAGCTACTTGGCATGGACGAGTTAGAGTGGCCTGATAAATCGTGCGGAGATACCCCAGGCATGGAGTCAGTGGTGAGTGAAGATGTGCATGGCGGGGGCATAATCCCCCAGTGAGTGAGAGAAGTTGATTTCTTAAAAGCTGAATGCAGATAAATGAAGCTGATACATGTTTGCATCATATTAATGCCAACCTATACTTAAAAACAATATTAAAAACAAAACGATGAATGGAGGAAGGAAACACAAAGCCAAAACAAAAAAGGCCATGTACCTAAAGCCATCCTCCGTTTACAAAATGCTTGTAACATCTGAATTCATGCTGCTGTAGATTGGAAGTATGTGGAAAGCAACTCCAGGAAGTAACTTCCAGAGAGTAGTAGTTCTGGAGATAAATAAATGTTGATGAGCAGAAGTTTTACATTGTGTATGAGATAGTGTAAATACATTGGGGCTTCCAGCTGCCCTAGTACTGCAAGGAAAGACGTGGATAAGTAGCACAATTGAAACAAGTTTCTCGGAACATTTACTGTGAAACTATCTATACAATAATGCAAGGGCTGCAATATTTCTTAATATGGGCAATGGAGGAAGCTTCTTCATGACTGCAGGATTATTGAATAATCTAATAGCTATATTTGGAGTGTTTTTCCAAATGCCTCAATAAACCACTCCACATCCACTCTGCAGAGCTGAACAGTAATGCATCTTAGAACACATGACTTTTACATAATATGGCCAACTGCTCGCCAGTGAAGAATGATCAAACTACAGTATATGCAAGAGTCCAATTTTTTAGAGGCATTTTTAGCAATGGATCTAATATAAGGTGTCCTGCTTAGGCTAGTATTCAATGTTACACTGAGGATGTCAATACTAGAGGAGGTGGAATATTTTCATCATTAAATATTAGGTGGGAGTCAGAAATATTCTGTTTTTTAGAAACCAGAATGGAGTTGCTTTTCTGTGCATTAATGGTTTCTAGATTATTTTGTCCCCCAATTTTTTTTTTTAGAAAGGTCCTGGTTCAGAGAAAAATTTATTTTTTGTTTATAGACACATATATATATATATATATATATATATATATATATATATATATATATATATATATATACAGTAGGCTATATACAGTATATATATGATTTTTTTAATATTCCAGCATTTATATTGGAATATATAAATGTGAAGGAACTATGGAGTGTTGAGTCATCTGCAGAGGAATGTATTGGGTTATGAGTAGTAGATTGATCATTGATATGAATGAGGAACAGAGTTGGGGTCAAAACTAATCCCTGAGGAATGATGGCATTTATTGTGTGATATTGAGAATATAGGCAATCTAGGTAGTAGGGGTAGGCAGCCCCGCCCAAGGAAGTACTACCGCCAAGGTTTCGGGAGACTCAGGGAATAGCCTGAATTCCATTTTCTCTCCCAGGCCTTGGTAGCTGGATACATATTTTTCTGCCTCACACATCAGGGGAATCAGGAAAACCCTCTTTTTATAACATACACATCCAACTTCACGACATTGCCGTACATCGCTATCCTCTATCCATAAAACACTACTCTTCCCACTACATATCATACATGTAACACCATACATCTTTACCTAATATATCATGGCAGTACAATTGTTAAGAGCAAACCTGGTGGTCCCTCAGATATCCACCCCCGGCAGGGTTGGGTCATCGACACAGGGCCCTCCCGGTCGTCATCATACGACTGTGTCAAGAGCATTGCAACGTCCCAAAGCTGCTCGTCGGTGCAGCTTTTTCTTTAGCAATATAAGGGGACTTCACTCTAACATCAATTCTGTACACCAATTTCTTCAAACAGAATCCCCTACTCTCTTTTTTTTGACAGAGACTCAAGTAACATCCACATCTGACACGTCTAGATTTAATTTTCCAGGTTATCAACTGCTCCAAAATTTCAGACCTAAAGGAGGTGTATGTTGCTTCGCAAAATCTGAAATTGCCCTGGAGGAGGTTACTAGTTTCAATTGTCCCTATTTTGATTATTCTACATACAAATTAATTTCTGCTGGTAAATTTAAATACTTATGTTGCATCTACCGTTCCCCAAATACTCCTCCAGAGCAAAGTCTTTTTGATTATCTGTCCTCACAACTCAGTGTCCTCAACTTAAATGCTTCTTCTGAAATCACTGTGTTGGGTGATTTTAATGTCCATAATGTTGAATGGCTCACTCATTCAGCCAGGACTGATGATGCTGGTCTTGAATGTGAGCCTTTTGCAGACTCATTTAATCTCACTCAACTAGTCAACCAACCCACCCGTGTACCAGATAATCCTAATCATAATTCCCACCTACTGGACTTATTTTTAACAACCAATTCAGAAAATTATGATGTTACAGTGAGGTCCCCGCTTTGATCTTCTGATCACTGTCTGATACAGACCACCTGTCTATCACCTACCACACCTTCCCACTCTGAACCTGTTTTGGTGACTAAATGACATTACGATAGGGCAGACTGGGAGGGTCTTCAAGGT
Organism: Paralithodes platypus; assembly: GCA_032716605.1. Lineage (NCBI taxonomy): Eukaryota > Metazoa > Arthropoda > Malacostraca > Decapoda > Lithodidae > Paralithodes > Paralithodes platypus. The sequence continues at coordinate 16,767,872 of CM064518.1, read as the reverse complement.
TTCTTTATTGATATTCCCTGGACCTCTTTCTTTTCTAATGATGCACACTCCACCTTGAGGAGCCACATACAAGATTTTGTAAAAATTGGAATGGAAACTTTTATTCCTCATCAAAAGTACAGTAAAAGATCTAATTCACCTAAATGGTTTGACCATAATAATTGTGCTAGAGTAACTGAACAAAAAGCAATAGCCTACAATGCATACACAAGATCAAAAACACATGAAGCCTTTAATTACTTTAGAAACATCAGAAATCATGCCAAAACTGTATTAAACCTAACTAAATCAAACTTTCTCCACAAGCAGGCAAATAATCTTCTAAATAATCCAAATGATAACAAAATATTTTGGTCTACTCTTAACTCATTCAAATCCAACTTCACTACAGCTTCATCCATTCCACCATTAAAATCTCCGACTGGCAATCTTGTAAGTGACCCACGAGGTAAAGCTAACCTTCTTGCGGATATTTTCTCCACCAACTCAACCTTAGATGAAATAAATCAAGATGTCCCTGTACTTAATTTTAATTCGCCTGAAATTCCCTCACTTTAGATCCACACCAGACATGTCAAAACTATTTTGCAGAATCTCTCAGTAGATAAGGCTGCTGGTCCAGATGAAATTCCTCCAATAGTACTTAAGAATTGCTCCTTGGTGCTCGCTCCTTTATTGGCAAAAAATTTCCGTCTGTGTACTCATACCTCATGCTTCCACTGACCCTGGATAGAAGCAAAACATCCATCCAGTTCCTAAAAAATGTGCCTCTTCAGATCCATCAAACTACAGACCAATAGCTATAACTTCCACTCTTGGTAAAGTCTTTGAAATTATATTAAAAAATCACATAATTAAGCATCTTGAGAATAATAAATTAATCAGTGATAGACAATATGGTTTTAGACGATGTCGATCAACTGCAGACATTCTTTGCCTTCTTATGCATCAAATCAACCAAGCTACAGACCAACATGGTGAAACACATACAATAGCACTGGATATATCAAAGGCATTTGATAGAGTCTGGCATCAATCCTTATTGTCGAAGATGTCACACTACGCCCTTGCATCATTAGTTCCACTAATTTCTTCTTATCTTCATAACAGAAAAATATGTGTAATGGTAGATGGCCTTTATTCTAAATTTCACTCAATAAATGCTGGTGTTCCCCAGGGATCAGTTTTGGCCCCAACTCTGTTCCTCATTCATATCAATGATCTCATATCTACCACTCATAATCCAATACATTCCTACGCAGATGACTCAATACTCCTCAGTTCCTTCACATTTACCAATTCTTTCACCCAACCCGATCTTATAAATTCAAAAATAAACACTGCAATTTCTCTGAACCAGGACCTTTCTAGAATGAATGAATGGGGACAAAAGAATCTAGTTTCCTTTAATGCACAGAAAACCAAGTACATTCAATTTTCTAACCGACAGAATCTCACTGACTCCCATATATTTTTTTAATGATGTAAATATTCCCACTTCCCCTAGTATTGACATTCTCGGTGTAACATTAACTACTAACTTGAGCTGGACACATTATGTTAGAAGCATTGCTAAGAATGCCTCTAAAAAATGGGACTCCTGTACAGAGTTCGAGAATTCTTCACTGACGAGCAGTTGGCCGTAATATATAAAAGTCATGTGCGTTCTCAGATGGATTCCTGTTCACCTCTGTGGAGTGGAAGTGGAGTGGTTGCATTGAGGCAGTTGGACAAAATTCAAAATAAAGCTATTAGATTAATCAATAACCCTGCAATCACACAGGACCTTCCTACATTATCCATACGAAGAAACGTTGCATCCCTTGCATTATTCTACAGATATTTTCACAGCAATTGTTCCGAGGAACTTGCTTCAATTGTGCCGCCTCTTTACATCTTTCCCCGTAGAACTAGGGCAGCTGAGAGCGCCCATGAATTTACACTTTCTCCTCCACAATGCAGAACTTCTGCTCATCAAAATTTATTTATCCCTAGAACTACTACTCTTTGGAATTCACTTCCCTCGAGTTGCTTTCCACAAACTTACAATCTACAAAAGTTTAAATCCAGTTCTTACAAACATTTTATGAATGGAGGATGCCTTTAGGCATATGGACCTTTTTGTTTTATCTGTGTTTTTCCTTCCTCCGTGCATTGTCTCTTTAAAAAAAAAAAAAAAAAAAATCTACCATAATACATACTTTTCTGTTATGAAGGTGGTACTAGTGATGCAAGACCGTTGTGAGATATCTTCGACAATAAGAATTGATGCTAGATTCTATCAAATGTATTTGCAATATTGTGACGCTTCTGCATAGTAACCACGTGCGGGCATGCGCGCGCGTCGGCTGCCCAGCTGTTTAGAAACCGGCTGGTGGTAGCCGGCCGGCAGGCTTTCCCTTAGTATATATCCTACGACAATGTAACTAATGTCTGGGATATTCTTATGTTGTTTCACAGCTTGAAGCTGCCCTTATTCTTAACCAACGCATCTTAGTATATTTTATTCTCGATAGTTGATTGTTTCATTATAATATATAAGATGTAAGTCTAGTGAGAGCGGGAAAAGATGAGCGGGAGAGAGAGACCGGCTTGGGACGTTGCTTCGCGCGGAGAGTCCAGCTTGGGACGAGCCTGAAGCGTTGCCACATGCATTTGATTGCAACGTTAGGCTTAGTTTCGACTCACGCACAGGGTAGAGGATTTTGACCAGGCAACTGTGTTGAGTGTTGCCAAGCCTGGGATGTATTCTGCAGGCCTAGAGGGGGGTCCAGACAGATTCAAGACTCAGAGCTCACCTCATTGTCGTACCCTTCGGACCCCCTTGATATCTATCCCTCTCAACCCCACTTAGAAACGTTCTCTCTTACTTTGTATACCTTCTTTCCACTACTTCACCAATCTATTTAATTATCCCATCCCCTTGATAGACCTTATATCTATTATTGTATTAACGACGAGCTCTCAGATAACTAGATAGGATTTTGGCCTTATGCAGGGATGTAATTGTTAATGAGACCTAGGAAGCTTTTTTGTTGTCTCATATTTGGTGGTTTCATGCTTGCTAGTGTGTTCTTGTGTCAGGTTAGCAGGGGCTAGACCGGAGGGGAGTCTTTTTGCGATCCTTTAAGTAAAGTCTGCTGGTGCGAGTCCCGTGGACCCGCACGACTTTACTAGGATACCCGTGGGAGTCTGGGGGCATTTTCTTGTCTGTGTCCCTGTGTGTCTAGCATTGTGTTGTGTGAGGGCCCTTGCCTAGTCCACTCAGCACTGCGCTAGCACGTCTTGCTTTTGTTTTAGGGTCGCCAGGAGAGAGTCAGATACTTGCGATCTGAGTCTCTCAAGAGAGCACCCTTTCAATTAGAGTAATTTGGCGCACAGACCTGGGACCGTCCCTAGGCTAGAGCAGGTGGCTCAGCCCGGGTATCCGAAGCCTATATCCTTCCAGCTAGACCTCTGCCACCTGGCAGATTAACAGCTAGGGGTTTATTATCTCTGTATGCTTGTTATTGTGCCACAGCTTACCGTTTTTTGTGAGCATTGTGAGTCAGGGTGTGGCTTAGAGACTCTGTCCGAGCAGGCTTGCCTGACTAAGAGTGAGAAGCACACCTGTATGTGGTTATGTTGCGAGTTGCTGCCTTTATTTAATTATACCTATGCCATTATACACTGTAGGTCCTATCACTAGTATTTATTCCTGCTTATTAGTTAAGAGTTCTCTAAATCCGTAACGTACTTTCTTTGCTAAGCATCAGATCCTACAGTAGCCGCATGCAGTTTAGAAACCCGCATCTTGTCTACCTGTACGATGTTTTGAGGACTGCTTGCTTTCACCTTCTTTCACGCAGGGGTGATTAGTTGTATTAATTAACGTAACGTTAAATGTACTTTCTTCTAGTTTGTTATTAAATTGTTTCTGCAATTTAATTCCGTTATCTATCTTTTCCTTGAAGCGTTAAGTCAACTTTATTGTGTGATCTTTTATATAGCCTGCTTGACTATCAGCCGTCTATAGTGCGTGCACCCTGTAACCGAGTCATAGGATACCTCGTTGTCCAGGCAGGACTCTTGACGGTTTAGGGTGGTTTGTTGCCTGGGTTTATAGATAAGGGTTGGATCTAGCGTTTTCCGTTGTTGCTTGTTGCTGCATACCTAGTCCAATAGAAAGAGCCCAGTGTTTATATATCCCAGGACGTAACATATGGCGACCTTGCATAGGATTTACTGAACAGAGGAATATAGTGGTCATTTGTTTTGAGATTCCTTATGATTAGAGGAATACAGTGGACATAGCGTTTTTTTTTTGGAGCAATAATATAACACATTAACACCTTACGAGCGGCCTATGCGGTTTATTTATGTGTACCGCACAGCGGGGTGTTTTTAGCCAAAATAGGGCTGTTTACGTGATCATTTTCATGCCTAAATAAGACCCAGAACGTAAAACAAGTACCTATCCCTGAAAGGGCATAAACAGAGCTTTCGAATGACACCATAACAATCCTTGTATGATGGATAGTTTTCTTGCAATAACCGTGCAACGCGAGTGCAAAAAGCAGGTAATTCGGTACTTTCAGTACATAATTGAGTATGTAGCGAGTGAGAGAGGGAGGAGGGAGCTGAGATTTGTGTCAGTAGGTTCGCCGCGGTGGTCTGGAGCAGTCATACGCTCGCTAGTCTCCTGCCACCACTTGTCTCTCTCTCAGCCACATTACGTGCTGAAATTGCCACTCGAGTTATGTCGAGCGCCGCCACATAGTCCAGCTTTATTTAACTCGACTTATGTTGCTCGCCGCTAAATAAGGGTTAAAGACTTTAAATAACATTAGTATATACATACTTGCATAGGAGATAAGGCACATTCTATAACCGTGATAATTACTGCAGTACACAAACATGTCTAATACATCAGAACACAGTGATGGGTCAGGTCGCGATACGGGCTCGGAGGGAGAAAGACCTGTGGAGTGGCTAGTCGATAGCGAGGAGGGTGCTTGAAGATTTTTAGAGGTGCCCCTTACCGCTGCCAGGGTGTTGAAGCTGAATAAGTATGGCTTAAAGTGTGTGGCAGGTCTTCAGGGTCACCAGGGTTTAAGTGGCATGAGGAAAGATCAGCTGAGGACTTTGATATTGGGTTTAGAAGGGAGAGACCTGGGTGGAGAGGCGACTGGGGGCCCCGGTCCCCAGCCCCCCCTCCACTCTACTCCTATTTAAAACATCAGGGTGCCTGAATTTAGTACATACCCCCAAGTTGATGGTCAATGGCAGCGTGGAATTCAATCACAGGGACCTCCTCAAGGGTTGACTCCAGATTTGTTGTTTCGGCTTGAGATGGCCAAGGTTGAGGTTGCTAGAGCTCAGGTTGAGGCTGCCGAGAGACAGGCTAGTGTGCAGGCTGAGGCTGCAGAGAGAACAGCTATACGAAAGGGTGAACTGCAGGCAGAGGCTACTAGGTATCGGGCTGACAGCGAGCTGGAGAGATCTCGAGTGGAGGTAACAGGGCGAAATATTGGGGGAGGTAACAGACTTCGGGACCAATCATTGTCGCACCTGCTTAAACTAGTTCCTGTGTTCGATGAATTAGGTGTGGCTGAGTTTTTTATGCGATTTGAGAAGAAGTGTCAGGAACACCAGTGGCCTCAGGAAAAGTGGGCAGCATTAGTTTCATCAAGACTCCTAGGAAAGGGGCTAAAAGCATATGATGCACTACCTTTAGAGTCCTGTGTAGTTTATGATGAGCTAAAGAAGGCTGTACTACGGGCCTATGAGTTACAACCAGAAACTTACCGCTTGAAGTTTCGGGGTGTTACTAAGGGCAAGGATAGTACCTTCCTAGAACACGCCCGGGACTTGTCTGATGCACTACGACATTGGCTGCGTTCTGAGAGGGCAGCTACTTTTGAGGAGTTGAGTGAGCTGGTTCTCTTGGAGCAGTTCTTTAAGTGCACAGGCGGGGACTTAACATTAAATATAAAGGAAACAAATCCTAGAACTCTCCAGGAAGCAGCAGAAATGGCTGACCTCCGACTGTCATTAATTCGAGGGTGCGGAGCAGCAGCTAGAAGTGAGTCGGGTGCAAAGGATCGTACCCCTCCCCCTCCCAAGAATTTTGATATACATAAATACACAAAACCATCTAGCACTGACATAAAACTGAACATAAACCAAATACCGTCCCGTATAAGAAGTCTAATGGTACCTCCCACTCCCAAGGGAAACCAAAGAGTAAAGAGTGCTTCGCATGTCACAAGGAGGGTCACTTTGCAAATGCTTGTCCGAACAAGCCACCAAACAAGGTTGTGTCATTGGCCCGCAGCATAGGGGTGTCGCCTATATCTTCTGAGTTTACCAAGGGTAGTTCGTCAGAGGGTGGGACACAGCCTGTGTTCAAGAGTCCGGCAGGCTCGAACCCTGTCCGCGACGTCTTTGGGGGTCATAGAGGGCATGGTTTTGTGAGGTGGGCTGGCGAAAGGCGAGGAGTTAAGCTATTGCGTGATACGGGGGCTTCTCAGACCTTGTTAAAGAACTTTACTGGTAGACCGATTAACGCTGCTCGGGTGGTGGTAGTTCAGGGGATCAATGCTACGAAGTCCTACCCGCTGGTGCGGATGGAGCTGGAGGTGGGTGGTGTGGCGAAGGAGCTGGATGTAGGTATTGTAGAGAACTTGCCTGATGGGGGCGTCGACCTCCTCCTCGGCAACGACTTTGCGGTGCCTGCTTCTAAGGTTTCACCCTTGGTCGTTGCCGAGAAGGCGGCCGACGTTAGTAGGGAAGAACAGGAGTGGGTTGAGAAGTGTAGCGTACAAACCATGGCGTGTGTTGTGACGCGTTCTCAGACATCCGGAGCCTTGCAGCCACCACCTCAGTCTATCAAACCGCGGAGGAAAGGTCACAAGAAAACGGGAAGTGTTGATCAATTGGAGAGTTTTGAGGCGGCAGTGTTTCTTGGTGACTCATTATTGGCACCTATGTTAGAGTCTGGAGAGGCCCCGGGGCCTGTCACCGCTAGTGCAGGTGCAGGGCAGGAAGAGACTCTGCGACAGCATCGTTATGCGCAGCGTGAGGAAAGGATGGCTCAGCGGGACATTGGAGGTGGAAATAAATTATTTAAGATGAACCTGGATAATCTCGCACCTGCTGATATATGTTCCTTGCAGCTGGAAGATCCTGAAGTTAGGGCGTGTGGTAATGGTGCTGTCGAATGGGAGAGCGATGGGGATGCGCACCCTGGTGATATTTTCTTGTCCGAGGGGATCTTGTATCGGAGACATCAGGATCCCAAGAAAAAGTGGGATGGTGTGTTAGGATTAGTGGACTAGTTAGTAGTACCGAGGGTGTGCCGTGAGAGCTTCTTGAGATTAGCTCATGATGTGCTTTTGGCAGGGCACCTGGGGGCACGTAAGACGGAGGCAGCTCTGAGCAAGCTTTTCTGGTGGCCTGGGTTAAAGGTGAGTGTCGTGTCATGGGTGTCACAGTGTCACACTTGTCAAGTGGTTGGGAAATCCAATCAGGTCATCCCGAGAGCCCCGTTACAACCCCTTCCTGTCATTGGGCCGCCCTTCAGCAAAGTAGTTATCGATATGGTTGGCCCATTGCCCCCCACTAGTGCCGGCAATACATTTTTACTAACTGTAATGGATGTAGCAACACGGTATCCAGATGCTTACCCCATGCGCAACAGGATGGCTAAGACTGTTGTCAAAAACCTACTTGTCTATTTCTCTCGTTATGGCTACCCTCAGGAGATCCAGTCTGATCAGGGATCCAATTTTACTTCTGCTCTGTTTAAGCAGACCATGCAGCAACATGGGATAGTGTCTGTGGTGTCATCTGCCTACCATCCCGAGAGTCAGGGAGTTTTGGAAAGGTGGCACTCGACTCTCAAGAGTATGTTGCGGTGTTATTGCATGGAAAATGGGAAGGACTGGGATCTAGGTCTCCCATACGTTTTATTTGCTGCGAGAGAAGTACCTGGGGAGAGCTTGGGATTTAGCCCGAACGAGTTGGTTTTTGGACACAGGGTCAGGGGACCCCTCCACATAGTCAAGGAGATCTGGGAGGGAGTCACAAAGCCATGCTCGCTTCTAAAGTATTTTGTTGAAAGCCGTGAGAGAATGCTAAAGAGCCTGGAGGTAGCAGGTCGGAACCTTAAGAGTTCACAAGCTCAGATGAAGGACAGATACGACCAGAAGGTGAAGCTGAGGGATTTTGAAGTAGATCAGGAGGTACTGATACTACTGCCTCTGGTGGAACACCCCTTGTCTGCCAAGTATTCTGGTCTGTATCGGGTTGTAAGGAAGGTTTCTGATCTAGACTATTTAGTAGCTACTCCTGATCGTAAGAAAAAGAACCAACTTTGCCATGTAAATCTGATGAAAGAGTATGTGAGGCGCCCCTCCGAGCCTCTCACTGTCCCAGTGTTGATCAGCAGCGATCGTGGTGGAGAAGGAGGAAGGGACAGTCAAGCTGCGGGGGAGGATAATTGGGATTGTCATGTTTCCGCGGATCAGTGGGCGGGGAATTCTAGACAAGAGGCTCACGAGTTGATATTGCACCTGCCTGAGCAACAACGTGTAGCTGTGCAGCACTTGTTTGATTCAAACCCAGCTGTTTTCGCGGAGCTTCCTGGCCTCACTACTCAAGCTGTGCACGATGTCGATGTTGGGGACCACCCGCCCTTTAAATCAGTGCCATCCCGTGTTCCCCCTATTAAATTACCAGCACTTAGGGAAGAGCTGGATTATATGCTGAAACGTGGGCTGATTTCTGAGGGTGCAGTAAGGTGGACTTCCCCAGTCACACTGCAGCCCAAACCAGATGGCAAGGTGCGGTTTTGTATAGATTTCCGCAGGTTGAATGGTTTAACCCCCACAAATGCCTACCCTCTCCCTCGCGTGGACGACAGTGTGGATAAGATAGGAAAAGCCAAGTTCCTCACTAAGATAGACCTTGTTAAGGGATATTGGCAAGTGCCCTTGTCTGAGCGAGCGCGAGAGGTGTGTGAGTTTGTGGTGGACGGTGCCACATATCGTTGCCATGTTAATCCATACGGGCTGAAAATGCCCCTGCAACGTTTCAGAAATTAATGAACGACATTGTAGCCGACATTACCAACTGTACGGTGTACCTAGATGATGTCATAATATACGACGATGATTTTAACAGTCACTGTGCTCACATCGGACAGCTTTTTAATAAACTGAATGAAGCAGGTTTGGTGGTAAACCTGGGTAAGTGCGATTTTGTCAAAGCCACAGTTTTGTACCTGGGGTTCGAGGTGGGGATGGGTCAGGGTGCCCTCCACAGACAAAGATCAAAGCCATCGATCAGTTTCCCCAGCCTACGACTAAGAAACAAATCATGCAGTTTCTAGGTATGATAGGCTATTATCGTCGCTTCATCAAAGGCTATTCGAATGTACTTGCACCTTTAACTGACTTATTATCTAAGGACAAGAAGTTCCGGTGGTCTCCTGAGTGTGCAGAGGCGTTTTCCTTGGTGAAACACCTGTTATGTACCCACCCCATACTCAGGGCCCCGGACTTCAGCAGACCTTTTCAGCTGGCGACTGATGCCAGTGGCGTAGGGGCTGGGGCTGTCTTGTTACAGACAGATGATGAAGGTATCGAACATCCAGTGAGTTTTTACAGTAAAAAATTCAATAGTGCACAAAGGAATTACTCTGTAATTGAAAAAGAACTCCTGGCGATAGTGCTGGCGCTCAGGCACTTCGATGTATATGTTCCTGCTTTCGGACCAGTCGTAGTGGTTTATACCGATCATCACCCTCTGAAATTCTTGAATCAGTTTCATAACCGGAATATGAGGCTGACCAGGTGGTCACTCATGCTGCAGGAGTATAATCTGGACATACGCCATATTGCCGGTTCTGATAACGTGATAGCGGATTGTCTATCAAGGGTGGATGGTGTTGGTTAGACTGTCACAGGATTGAGGGTTGAGTGTGGAGGAAAATAGGCTGTCACTGTAGTTCAGCCGAAAAAAACAAATTAAAAAAGCAAAAAACTTATAAAAACTCTTTATTTTTTATAACGTGTAGAATTTTGTATAAGATGTTGTAGCAGTATCTAAGTTGAATGTTTTCGCTTATTGTCGCTAAGTTAGTTGAACTTGCTCGGTGGAGCGCAACAGTCTTTATTTGTTTTATATATAGTGCCTTGTATCGCAACAGTGCGTGGTACTATGAGAAGCTTTCTGTTAGATATGAAGAACTTAGTCAAGGGTCTTATATCTTGGGGGAGGTGTGACGCTTCTGCATAGTAGCCACGTGCGGGCATGCGCGCGCGTCGGCTGCCCAGCCGTTTAGAAACCGGCTGATGGCAGCCGGTCGGCAGGCTTTTCCTTAGTATATATCCTACGACAACGTAACTAATGTCTGGGATATTCTTATGTTGTTTCACAGCTTGAAGCTGCCCTTATTCTTAACCAACGCATCTTAGTATATTTTATTCTCGATAGTTGATTATTTCATTATAATATATAAGATGTAAGTCTAGTGAGGGCGGGAGGAGATGAGCGGGAGAGAGAGACCGGCTTGGGACGTTGCTTCGCTTGCCAACTTGGGACGAGCCTGAAGCGTTGCCATATGCATTTGATTGCAACGTTAGGCTTAGTTTCAACTCACGCACGGGGTAGAGGATTTTGACCAGGCAACAGTGTTGAGTGTTGCCAAGCCTGGGATGTATTTTGTATGCCTAGGGTGGGGTCCAGACAGATTCAAGACTCAGAGCTCACCTCACTGTCGTACCCTTCGGACCCCCTTGATATCTATCCCTCTCAACCCCACTTAGAAACGTTCTCTCTTACTTTGTATACCTTCCTTCCACTACTTCACCAATCTATTTAATTACCCCATCCCCTTGATAGACCTTATATCTATTATTGTATTAACGACGAGCTCTCAGATAACTAGATAGGATTTTGGCCTTATGCAGGGATGTAATTGTTAATGAGACCTAGGAAGCTTTTTTGTTGTCTCATATTTGGTGGTTTCATGCTTGCTAGTGTGTTCTTGTGTCAGGTTAGCAGGGGCTAGACCGGAGGGGAGTCTTTTTGCGATCCTTTAAGTAAAGTCTGCTGGTGCGAGTCCCGTGAACCTGCACGACTTTACTAGGATACCCGTGGGAGTCTGGGGGCATTTTCTTGTCTGTGTCCCTGTGTGTCTAGCATTGTGTTGTGTGAGGGCCCTTGCCTAGTCCACTCAGCACTGCGCTAGCACGTCTTGCTTTTGTTTTAGGGTCGCCAGGAGAGAGTCAGATACTTGCGATCTGAGTCTCTCAAGAGAGCACCCTTTCAATTAGAGTAATTTGGCGCACAGACCTGGGAACGTCCCTAGGCTAGAGCAGGTGGCTCAGCCCGGGTATCCGAAGCCTATATCCTTCCAGCTAGACCTCTGCCACCTGGCAGATTAACAGCTAGGGGTTTATTATCTCTGTATGCTTGTTATTGTGCCACAGCTTACCGTTTTGTGTGAGCATTGTGAGTCAGGGTGTGGCTTAGAGACTCTGTCCGAGCAGGCTTGCCTGACTAAGAGTGAGAAGCACACCTGTATGTGGTTATGTTGCGAGTTGCTGCCTTTATTTAATTATACCTATGCCATTATACACTGTAGGTCCTATCACTAGTATTTATTCCTGCTTATTAGTTAAGAGTTCTCTAAATCCGTAACGTACTTTCTTTGCTAAGCATCAGATCCTACAGTAGCCGCATGCAGTTTAGAAACCCGCATCTTGTCTACCTGTACGATGTTTTGAGGACTGTTTGCTTTCACCTTCTTTCACGCAGGGGTGATTAGTTGTATTAATTAACGTAACGTTAAATGTACTTTCTTCTAGTTTGTTATTAAATTGTTTCTGCAATTTAATACCGTTATCTATCTTTTCCTTGAAGCGTTAAGTCAACTGAATTGTGCGATCTTTTATATAGCCTGCTTGACTATCAGCCGTCTATAGTGCGTGCACCCTGTAACCGAGTCATAGGATACCTCGTTGTCCAGGCAGGACTCTTGACGGTTTAGGGTGGTTTGTTGCCTGGGTTTATAGATAAGGGTTGGATCTAGCGTTTTCCGTTGTTGCTTGTTGCCGCATACCTAGTCCAATAGAAAGAGCCCAGTGTTTATATATCCCAGGACGTAACAATATCCAGTGAGGTATGTGTTTCACCATGGTGGTCTGTAGCTTGGTTGATTTTATGTATAAAAAGGCTAAAAGTATCTGAAGTTGATCGTTCACTGATAAATTTGTTATTCTCTAAATGCTTGATTATGTGATCATTAAATAGTACTTCAAAACTTTACCATGAGTGGAACTTTAGTAAATCTTAAGAGTCCCATTTGTTAGGAACATAATGGCTGTTTGTTCCTTAACCCCTTCTGTACCAGCGACGTCTTTTTTAAATTTTCTTGTAGCTATATGTAGATGATTTTGAGCAGTATAAAAAGGATCTGTGGAAGAGAAAAGGTTCAAGCGAGAGAGTTTGAAGACTGTTAATCGCTATAGGCCCTTCGTAAACTGAATATAATCGTCTATTATTAGCCAGAAAATAATCAAAAGAACAGAACTATAGGTAGCGCCAATTCGTTGGCGCTGCCTATAGTACTGAACCGGTTAAGGATGGAGTATGAATACACAGACGGAAAATGTGTGCCAGAATAGGAGCGAGCACTATGGAGCAATTCGTAAGTACTATTGGTGGAATTTCAACGGAACCGTGAACATTATCTAATGAGAGACTCTACAAAATAATGTTAGCATCTCTTGTGTGAATCGTTATTGAGGGGATTTCAGGAAAAATAATATTAAGTATGGGATTCTCTTGATTTTGTTCACCTAAGGTTGAGTTGGTGGCGAAAATATCAGCAAGAAAGTTGCTTTACCTCGTGAGTCTCTTACAAGACTGCCATTTGGAGACGTTAATGGTGGAATGGATGAAGCAGTGGTTAAGTTAGGTTTGAATGAGTTGAGAGTAGATCAAAATATTTTATTATTTTGATTGTTTTTAGTTAATTTGCCTGCTTGTGGAGAAAGTTTTACTTGGTAGATTTAATACAATTTTTGCATGTAATCTTACGTTTGTATAGTAATTAAAGGCTTCTTGTGTTTTGATCTTATGTATGCATTGTAGGCGGGTTTTTTCTCAGTTACTCTGGCACAATCGTGGTTCAACCATATTGGCGAACTAAATATTTAGTTTCACTTCTGAAAAGAAATATATGCTTCCATTCCATTCTTAATAATATCTTGTATGTGGCCCAAGGTGCAGTTTGCATCAATGGAAACAAAAAAGGTCAGGATATATATGAAGACATTTTGGAGGCCCTCCCAGTCTGCCCTATCTTAATGCCCTTTACTTCACCAAAACAGGTTTAGAGTGGGAAGGTGTGGTAGGTGCTACGCAATTGGCCAGTATCAGACAGTAATCATAAGTTCCAAACGCGGACATTACTTCAAAATAAAAAGTTTCTGAATTGGTTGTTGAAAATAAGTCCAGTAGTTAGGAGAGGATGATGGTCTGTGTTACCTGGTACACGGGTGGGTTGGTTGAGTGAGATTAAATGAGTCTGCAAATAGCTTATATTCAAGACCAGAGTCATCAGTACTGGCTGAATGAGTGAGCCATTAAACATTATGGACATTAAAATCACCCAACACAATGATTTGCAAAGCAGCATATAAGTTGAGGACCCTGAGTTGTGAAGACAGATAATAAAAAAAGACATTGCATTTCTTATTCTGGTTACCATTAGACGATTTTATTTAGCTTATAATCTACCTCTACGACACAAATACTATCTTAATAAATCAACTACATAGCATAGGTTCTTCATAAATTGCATAAAATCGTCTAATGTCAGGCAAACTACGAGATAAAAGGGGTGTCACTGTACAGAAGAAATTAATAGCATGTAGTCACTGTTTATTAACAAGAGGACGGAGAAGATAGGGACGGTTATCTAAAAATTACATCATTCGGGAGCACAGAAAATATTTATTTTCATGCAACAGTTGTATGTTGGTAACCAGAAAATATTTTAAAAACCACATCCGATATAACCCATTATACAGTATACCAGTACCAAGATATCTTGCTTACTAACCTAGTTTGACTAACGCTACACCATGTTAATAGGCTAGACAAGACCCCCTGGTATTCACAGGGTTATGCCGTACACACACGCCTATAGGTTGAACAAAATAATGGTGCGGGATAGAGACCATATATTAACAGAGATCCGTAAACTTCCGACATTTTGGTGCCACTGGCATCATTAGCCCCTCATTACTCTCTAAATATACCCATATATACTGTATATACAACATTTAGGAGGAGTGGTGCAGGAAACATCATTAATATTGGTCTTTGGATGTAGCTTTTCTCAAATCAAGAATACAATAGTACTCCATTGTTTGAAAATTCCACCACCAAAATATTGTCCAGAGACAAAGCTGGTTGTCTCTCTTACAGCAGGATGTCTATTGCGGTGCGGGGGTGCTTAAAATGTAAAGAGGTCGGGGACGTGGGTAGGGAGACCTTTACATATATTCAAGGGGGAGTGGGTGTGCTGGGACGTCTTGCATTTTAAAAAAGAGTCAGGGAATTGCACTCAGGGCTAAAAATAAAACACAAAATAAAACAAATAAAATACACACACACATGCACGTGTCATCGTAAACTGACATAGCTTATAATTATAAAATTAGTAGCATACTGGAAGTAAATGCATTAAGGATATGTATTTCTTCTTTAGGTTTGCTCTGTAGACTTCCATCAATATTAAAAACCACCCCAATATCCCCTTCGAGATAAATTTGTAAAGGTTCTGGTAGAAAACAGTTTCAGCCGAAGACTCTTAAATAACAGGCTCGCTATCACTCGCCAGGGAAATATCAACAGCTAAATGACATGATAGGTCTGAAAATTGTGAAACAAATTAGGAAAGATCTAAGAACCTCCAAACTAATAAGGCGAACGTCTTTAAATCCCAAAACTAGTGGGGCAAAGCTTAAGGGAGCAGGGGGTCCAGTATAGAAAGCCCTTAACACATATCTTTGTAGTTAAGTGCCACACGTCACCCATTGTATATTGGCTACACCCCCCAATGTTGAACAAAGGTACATAAACCAGAATCAGGCTAACCTCGCAAAATATCATACAACCCAAGCTAATGATTGGCTGCCCCCCAGCTAATCATTAGTTAGGTTGTGAGGCTATCAATATAGATACAATTTATTGTTTATTTTATATAATTCTTATATAATAAAAAAAATACAAGCAATATTTATTTAAGGGCTAATACAAAATGATAAACCAACTCATAGCCGGATACGTAAGAAATTATTAGCATGGATATTATAAAGTGAACAGTAATAGGTTATAGAATTATATCAATATCTTCCGTGAGTCAGTCACAGGATTCGTTCATCATCTAGAATTCTAGATAACAGGAGCTTTGAAGTCACCACAGGCAGAAATTGGAATCGCTGTTTGTTAAAATTAGATATGTTTTAACAAACATTATCTTCACAACCATTATATACATCGTTTTGTTGTTGTTGTTGCTGTTCCCCAGGCTGTCGGGCCGAGTAGCCCCAAGGTCCTGAGCAAGGCCAAGGCCATAACCGAACAACATTATTTTGTATTAACCCTCGATGTACAGGCCCTGGTGCCTTTTGTATTTTCGCGGGCATCCTGGTTCTGGTGAAAATTGAGAATTCTCGGGATTTTGGCGCGCTTATAAATACGCCAAAAATGGCCTAACCTAGGGTATATACAGTATATATATATATATATATATATATATATATATATAGATGCAATTTAATTTTAGCACTAAATTTGTTTAAACTTTGTGCAGTGAACCTACCCTTTTCTACACACCTTTAGTGTGGAAGCATATTCGCATATATTTTTACCACAAGAATCAATATTTTTCATGTTTTATATCTAACCTATTCTTGTGAAGTGGAACACTGTACTATTTTTAATCAAAATGGCTTCAAATATGGATCCTAAGACCGAAGAGAAGGAGACTTTATACTGGCTAAAACGAATTTGTTTAGCAGTAGAAAAAATCCAATCCAACCAAGAGACCATCATTGAAAACCAAAATGAACATAAGAGAGAACTAATGGCAACATTGTCCTCTCTTCAAATCAAAGAAAGCTCTAATGCAAACACTAACTGCATAACAAAACAAAACAATGATGTGCCTACAGAACAACCATCTGATTCCAATAGTGAGGAATGGCAAAAGCAACTCAACATTCGCAAACATGCATTTTACCACCATATCAGATCTGCAGGCATCAGCGCCATCTATAATATTTTTTTTTAAAACAAACTGAACCCGTAATCCCTCCTAAGTTCAGAGAAAAACCTATTCCTGGGCAAAGTGAAAACCACACAAAGAGACAAAAAAAGTTAGAAATAGCAAAAGTCAAAACTGAAATTGAACGATTAGATGAACAAACAGAGAAACAGCTACAAATCATGGAGGAAGCAGAAAACCAAATAAAAACCTTGGTAAACAGACACGAATCCCCCGAGGTAAGGCAAAACCTCATAGCAAATTGGCTTTCAGACATTAAGAAGGAAGAAGACCTCTCTAACAGCATATGGTAGAAAAAGCAAACTTTCTTCCAAGACATGACCAACCAAGACAAAGCTGAAAGTAATATGCACGTTTCTAATGCCCCAAGAAACATCAACAGGAAGCCAAATACTTATAGCAATACACATAATAATACACATTATCAGAAGCAGAATACAGCAAACCCAAGCTATGCAAATTCAAAAATTTAACCAACCCTCCAAAGTTTAGGCATTGCAATCTCCCAACTAAATGCAGCTGTTCAAGGTATACTCCAACCAAATGACAACCAAGACAGCAGAGGTATTTTTTTCGGGAATCGGCATTGGCGGAAAATTCCAAAATAGACCCAAAAGTAATCAATCTTTCCACAGTAAATTTTAGTGACGCTGAACACTCTATACTTGCTAAGGGTTTAAAATTCTGTCCCACACCCAAGGATCAAAATAGAGAAGAGCTTAACAATGATATCGATTACTTTTGCCGAAAACTAAGGCTAAAAGAATACTTTCATGACAAACCAATGGAAAACATTTCACTGGTTAACCCGTAAATGGCGGCAAAGCTCTTAAGAGGTTTTACTGGGCGACGGCGGCAAAGCTCTTAAGAGGGAGGCCTAAAAAAACAGCCCCAGTATCACTAAACAATTTTTTTTTTTTTTTTTTTTTTTCCCCTATACCTCATATCACTCCTCCACATCCCCTCCTTCCTCCCTTTCCCCTCCCCCTTCAATTATCACCTATTTTCCCTGTTATTCCCTAATTCGTTGGTATATTTTTGTGCTAACATTAGCAAACTGTGTGGAGGATGTGCTTACGTGCCTAGAGGGTGTGTTACATAACCGAGTGTGTGTATGAGTAGGCTCAGTGTGGCTTGAGGCCTCGTGGAGGGAGGGTTTGCCTCAATTTTCTCCATAATTCATGAATGGGCTGGTCCATCTATATTCGCGATTTTGACCAGAAAAATTATATTTTCACTTGTTTTATTGTTGTTACAGGTTCCTATCTTCGTAGTGAAGCTAAAATAGGCTCATATGAATAAGTAATAACTATATTTATCGTAACATGATGATTATAGGCCTGAATGGAGCCTATATGCTCGCCCATGGGGACCTGGTTCAATACCCCCCCCCTCGCCGTTACCGGGTTAAAGGTAAGTCTTCTTGGGAACTTCCGAGTGGCCTAAACCAGACTTTGGACAAAACCATAACTTTCCTTAATGTTAAACTTACTAAAACTATTACGAATGACCCCAAATGCAAAAAATCCAATCTTAAATATTATGAACGCAGAGCAATAACTTCTCTAAAAAATCAAACTGACGTAACTATAAAAGAAGCAGATAAAGGATCAGCAGTCGTCCTAATGGACTGTATTTTCTATGAACATAAAATTATGGAAATATTGAACGATCAAGAAACATATAAATGGATCCCTAACAATGTTGATAAAACCACCATCAACAAAATCAAAACTGCATTAACAAAATACGAAAGCTCCCTAACTAAAGATGAAATAAAGTACCTTACACATTTCGAATATAAAACTAGTTTATTTTATGGCCTTCCAAAAATACACAAATCAAAATCCATAATCAAGGCTATCGAAGAAGGGAATTCAGAGTATATATAGGTCCCGAACCCTTCAGATTTAAAGATGAGGCCTATTGTTGCTGGTCCTGCTTGCCCTACCCACAGACTCAGTCACCTCCTGGATATTTTACTACAACCTTTTCTAAAACTCATCCCTGCATACATAAAGAATAATCTAGACATTTTAATAAAATCCCTTCTCAGCTGAGTGACTCTGAAATGTTTGTGACTCTAGACGTAGTTAGCCTATATAGCAACATCCGTCATGAATTGGGATACAAAGCCATAAATTATTGGCTTGAAAATCATTATGAACAAACAAACCGTTTACCCTCTAGCCTGATTTCGGACGGGTGCAAATTGATCCTCGAAAATAACTCCTTTGAGTTTAATGGATCAAATTATCTACAAGTATCTGGAACAGCAATGGGAACGAAGTTTGCCCCAAATTATGCAAATCTGGTCCTGGGATATTTGGAGACTACCTTATATTATAAAATACTCTCCTCGTTTGGCGAATCCACTGCCAATAAAATAAAGAACAACTATATGAGATATTTGGATGATGTCTTCATGGTATGGGATGAAAGAGATGGTGATGTATACACGCTAATAGACTTGATGAATCAGCTTGATCCCAAAATTAATTTCACCTGTGATAAAATAGGAGATACGGTAACTTTCTTGGATGTTAAAATTATGAAGCAAACAAATGCAGTGATAACAGATGTCCACTATAAAGCTACTGACACAAAACAATATCTGGAATATAACTCGAACCACCCGAGACACGTAAAAAACAACATTCCATTCAACTTAGCACGCAGAATTTGCACAATTGTTTCAGAACCTACTCTGAGATATATAAGATTAAGTGAATACAAAGACTTTTTATTGGCTCGTAATTATCCTAAAGGCATAATAAATAATGGAATAAGTCGCGCAAAGCAGATCTCCATCAGCGTACTACGCACCAGTGATAAAGCAACTGACAATACATCCAATGATATACTACCATACATAAGTACATACAATCCAAACTTAGATGATCATTTCAGTGGAGCAAAATCCGCAATTGCCCTATTAAAAACCTCTCAAGAAACTAAGCATATATTTAAAGATGTTTCATTAATAAAGTCGAAGAAACAACCCAGTAACCTTAAGAATTTGCTAACCAAGGCCAGATTCAATACGGTACAAAATCAAGGGGTGACGAAATGTGGTAACCCAAGATGCAAATTATGCACACAAATAATAGAAGGGAATCAATTCAAATGTGTAGATACTAATTACACATTTGAAATTAATCATAATAGGAATTGTTCCACGCTCAATTGTATCTACGTGATTCGTTGTAATGGCTGTAATTCCATCTACAATGGCGAGACTTCGAATCTTAGACTTAGAACAAACCTGCACAGGGACCACATTAGACATAATACAGGGCTATATGTTAGTACTCACATATCAAAATGTGCTAAAGATAAATCTCCTAATTTTAATATAATGCCCTTTTACAAAGTAAAGAAAGATGACGTTGCTTTGATAAAGAGTAAAGAAAGTCACTTCATAAATACATTCAAGCCTCATTTGAATAAAGAACTATAAATAGACTCTGAACGAAAAACAATAATTGGAACAAGAACGAAGTATTTGTTTTAACTATCATAACCTAAGACAAACATTGTATTGTCTAAACCAGTGCCTGGAAATCCACAGAAGAGTACAGAACAAATACCTGACTCTGGAGCCAGTCACTCTTGCACATTTTGTATAATAACTGAAGATCTACGAAAGTAGAGAAATGCATTTTAACACTTTTACATAAACATTATTTTAATATGTACACAACAGTCCGAGCCTTCTAATAAGATACTCGGACATACTTTTTAAACCCTTATTTTGTGCATGTAATATATTTTAGATGCAATTTAATTTTAGCACTAAATTTGTTTAAACTTTGTGCAGTGAACCTACCCTTTTCTACACACCTTTAGTGTGGAAGCATATTCGCATATATTTTTACCACAAGAATCAATATTTTTCATGTTTTATATATATATATATTTATACAGTAGGCTATATATATCCATTGGCATTTGTCGCCGCTATCTTGCGTTTGGTGAAAACTAGAAGTCTCTAGACCAAGTGGTTCAGTTTTTATGATGACTATAATTAAGTAGGTCAGTATGGCGGACGAAAGCCTAGGAATCAGTGTTTACTCCCGGTAATTGTCATATACAGATACTTATATCTCTGCAAATAAATGGCCTAACCAAGTTTATATACATACCAGAGGCAGATATGGGCGTTGCCTAGCGATGGGTGAAGAATAGAACACTGTAATGGTTATTGTGTGAGGTGGGAAATATGACCGAGAATTTGCGGGATATATATATATAGAGAGCTTCGTCCGAATGCGGCGTCGCTGTATCACCGACCACGGCTACGGTCTGTTTATATTCGTTCAGCAATTTATTATTGATTATTGATTATCGATTATGTATAATGTATTATGTAATAATATTGATGATATTGATTATTGATTATCAATATATTTAACCATTGTAACCATTCCTAAGTAACTGTTGTCTGCTTTCATGGATCGTTTGGGACTCAGGAAAATCGATACAAGCTTTTTTAACCCATAACTAGCGGCGCGCAACATAAGTCGAGTATAATAAATCTGGACTATCTGGCGGCGCTCGACATAGGTCGTGTGGCAATTTCAGCACGTAATGTTGCTGAGAGAGAGAGACAAGTGGTGGCAGGAGAGTAGCAAGCGTATGACTGCTCCAGACCACCGCGGCGAACCTACTGACACAAATCCCACCTCCGCCCTCCCTCTCTCACTCGCTATATACGGAATTGTATGGGGAAAGTGCCGAATTACATGCTTTTTGCACTCGCGTTGCACGGTTGTTGCAAGAAAACTAGCCATCATAAAAGGATCGTTATGGTGTCATTGGAAAGCTCTGTTTATGCCCTTTCAGGGATAGATACCTGTTTTACGCTCTGGGTCTTATTTAGGCATGAAAATGATCACGTAAACAGCCCTATTTTGGCTAAAAACACCCCGCTGGGCGGTACATATAAATAAACCGCTAGCCCGCTAATCTAGTGTTAAGGCTTGCTTGCAAGCAGGAGTCTCATTACTGGTTGGCTGTGTTCTTGTTCTTGTTGGTTATATGGACCACCCTCCAAGACAACAAAACTATCTCTAGTGCAGTTTTAAGTGGTTTTAGGCCTTACAATATTCCTTAGGCTATTAAGAGGCCACCCGGAGCCCAAGATGGAAATGGCTAATGTCCTCCTAAGAGTGCAACCGGGCGTGGAGGGTTATACACAAAATAGGCTATAGAAATCTACTGGTATTTTTGAAAGTTGCAATACAAATACACTTATATGAATAATGATGAGTATAAGACGAATTATGCACAATACTTTTAATTTAGGAAGTTTTCGATTATTTTCCGAACTTTTTTACAAGGTGAAAACACTTTCATTGAATAGTTTCATACGTCCAGAAAACGGTGATGTTTTCAAATCTCTTGTAAATCTATTATTTTCTGATATCAATATTATAATATATCTTATTCAGTTAGTGCGTGATATTAAATATATTTATCGTGTTACGCACAACCAAAGAAGGCTCTATTAGAAGGTTAGGTTATCAGGAAATAAGAAACAATTTTGAAAACATCATCTTCTGGGCAAGTGTTTTTAGTTCGAGTTAATAAACAAATTAAATAATAATCGAACACTGCCTCAAATATAAAGTGAATAACAATTAATTTTACATTATTTGTCTTCTAATCATAATTTTTCGAATAAATTTATTTGTATAGCAACTTTAATACTACCTGTTATGCCAGGTTCTTTACTGGGGTTTAATTGGACAATGGTAGGTTCTTACTCGACTGGAGAAACTAAAGCCAAACTACACATGCAGAAAAGTCGTAAAGATTGAATATAATACTGAAAACACACATGAATTTCCTTTTAATAATCACTTTAATGCACAACACGAATAATACACCTTACACTGATACATAGAATAATTCACAATATAAATATGCCTAGCACGGACGAGGATCCACAACGGACCTATAGAATTCACTTAGCACTCCTATTCTATCACTTGCGTAGATTCCGGAGATACACTTAGTTCGCACTGGTGTGGGAAGTAAAATAACTCCTTCCACACTCCTATTCTAACACTGTGTAGATCTGGAGATACGGGCACTGGTGGATGAAGTGTTAGTAGCTGAGTCCTTTCTCTTAGTCCCGTCGAGCCATTTAGGTGGTCCTGCCGTGTGGTAAATGGGGTAGGGATACAGATGGACTAGTTGGTTTTGAGTCTTGAATAGTAGTTCCTTATGTCATGACACATGGTGCATACCATCGGATGAACGCGAGCATCAACTTGGACGTGTCTTAATTAAGTTATGGCTGCCCGACTATCCTGACCGTTATACTAGTCGGTGATTAAGTTCTGTTCGGAACTCTTGATGTGGGGTCTTTAATACAAAGTTGCTCGTGTCATGACAGAGTAACTAGGTATCAGGCTAACGTGAGGAAAAAGTAAGATCATGATCGAACTAGCTCACTCAATCTGCCTCTGACCGTTGTAAGATTGTTCAAAGAACCCAGGGGTAGGTTATTAAACCTTTTTACAGCATAAGTCCTTGACCATGGTGATGGACAGATGCAGTATAGACTTTTATGTGCTAAGTGCCGTTACCTATACGGTATCTCGCAAAGCCCAAACTATTATAGATGTCTTGCCATGGCAAAGACTTCTTTAATAGTTTTGTAGAGTACTGGATTGATCCTGTAAGTCAGTTTGTGGCATGCCCTCGGTGCTACTTTCAATGTCAAAACTTGCAGCCTAAAAGAGATCCTGATGTTGTCACTACACCATGGTGTATAAGAACAAAAGTTCACTAGTAGGGAAAAGAACTCTAAGACAATAAGGTAGACAGCCATTGCATGAATACTCGGATGAATGAGAGGTTAATTCTTAGGCTCAAATCTTGCATGCAAGTCAAATGAGCCCTCAAATTGCTGACTCTACCTGGTTCTCATCGAGATGGTCAGCAATCGTCATGACTCATGACGATTGCTGCTTATGTCCCAGGGCTGGTACTTGGAGGTCAGGTCATAGGTGCAGGGGGAGGGGGGGGGGGATGAGGTAGCCCCCCTAGAAATTCCCGCGCTGGTGGTAGGAAAGCTGCACAGAATAGCAGCGCATCGCATCGTGCGAGGGGGAAATTTGGGTATGTTGTTCCTCGTTGCTTTGGTGGTACTGTACTTTCTTCCTCTGTCCTCCTGCATGGTTAATGGTGATGCTGATTGTTTTTCCTGGGATGAGTGGTAGGCTGTGATTGATGGTGGCAATTCTGGCTTTCCTAGTATTGTTGTGGGTCGGGGCTACTCTTGAGCGGCCATGTTGTTTGTCTCCTTTCTTCGTTTTCAGGTTGGGCGGTTGTTTGGTGTTTAAGTGGTGGGGCGAGTTTTATTCCTCCTTCTGCCGTTTCTTTTTCTTGCTTAGGCCATTAATTGCTCTTTCCATTCACATATGCATAGCCTACGTGAGTTGCAGTTGGGATGTGTGTACATGCTTAGATTGATATGCAGGATTCGAAGTTGCATAATAAATCGTAGGCAGTGTCCACCATTCTTTAACTGTCTTCGTGGTGCGATGCATAAGGTGTTGATTTTCGGTGTGAGCATCCTGGATTCGAATCCACGGACTGCCACATGTGTTTGTAAATTTCATTAATCGATTTTAGGAGTATAGTTAGTTGTTGGAAGGAACATAATAATTGATATTGGTTCAGGGGTAATTTATCGAGAGGACTTCCCTAGTGGTTAAGGCCCCATTAATTGCTCTTTCCATTCACATATGCATAGCCTACGTGAGTTGCAGTTGGGATGTGTGTACATGCTTAGATTGATATGCAGGATTGAAGTTGCATAATAAATCGTAGGCAGTGTCCACCATTCTTTAACTGTCTGCGTGGTGCGATGCATAAGGTGTTGATTTTCGGTGTGAGCATCCTGGATTCGAATCCACGGACTGCCACATGTGTTTGTAAATTTCATTAATCGATTTTAGGAGTATAGTTGGTTGTTGGAAGGAACATAATAATTGATATTGGTTCAGGGGTAATTTATCGAGAGGACTTCCCTAGTGGTTAAGGCCCCATTAATTGCTCTTTCCATTCACATATGCATAGCCTACGTGAGTTGCAGTTGGGATGTGTGTGCATGCTTAGATTGATATGCAGGATTCGAAGTTGCATAATAAATCGTAGGCAGTGTCCACCATTCTTTAACTGTCTTCGTGGTGCGATGCATAAGGTGTTGATTTTCGGTGTGAGCATCCTGGATTCGAATCCACGGACTGCCACATGTGTTTGTAAATTTCATTAATCGATTTTAGGAGTATAGTTGGTTGTTGGAAGGAACATAATAATTAGGTGTGTGGTGGGTCTTTGGGTTTTTATATTATTTTTTGTCTGGTTGGTATTCTTGTTTGTTTTCACCGTTTTCTTTGATGGTGTATGTTCTCTATTGTTTTCTTTTCTCGTAGTTTCCCCTTCTCTCTCTCAGCTTCGTTTCTGGTTCCGGTTGGTCTGTTGTGGCATGGTGGTTATTTCTATTTCGGGTATTTTACTACCAGTAGCTTCTCCTACCTATTCTACGTGTAATGGGCTATTATGTAAATTAATGTATATAATGGGTGTGGACATATTGTTTGTTATAACAAATTATCAATAAGAAAGCTAGCATTTCTAATTACCGATTACACAAACACCTAAACGAATGGTGCAATTAGTGCGCAATATGGACAAAATATCCCTATAAATGATATGTAAACTTAGAATAATGCATTTAGTGTCAAATATACTTTTACTGTCATACTTGATAATACCAAGATATTAATCTAACTATATATTGTATTAATTGATTTCACGAATTAAGGGTTATATTGTTGGCCCCCTTCTACCCCATGTTTAGCCCCATTAGTTGTGAGATTATAAGACCTTCACCCCATTAATTTGGTGATTTCAAGACCTTTCGGCCCATTTCATTGTCAATTTTAAGATTTGTCATGGCATTTAGGTGTCGATCTTTTTCCTTGCAAGCAATTTCAAGTCTGTACTTTAGGAGGAACCGGCCTTTGGTCGGCATATTTCTCTGAGAAAAAAGTATGTGAAGGCGGGGACCGGTATGAGCTTGTCTGGGTAAGCAGTCATGTAAAGCATTCACAATTTAGGTTTGCTCACATATCATATCAAAATAATGCTCCATAAAACATGAACATTTGTTATGTAATTAAGCTTTGCTCAATCAAATTCAGAAATACATTAACTTTATGTTGGTACCTGAAAAGAAAAATAAATCTTATGTGCTAGATCTGCTCCCATCTTTTTAGGCCATAACCGAGACCACTTGCGAGGTTTGTGGCGGTGGGGGTGCCCAGATGGGGATCAGGTATACAATAATAGATTAACACCTTCTGTACCGGTGATGTCTTTTTTAATGTATTCTTACTATATTTACACGATTTTCTACAGTTTACGAAGGATCTGAAGTAGGACAAAGGGCTAGGTGAGATGGTTCAAAGCCTCTTCATGGCTAGAGGCTCTCTTTAAACTGATAAATATCGTCTAATATTTACCAGAATAACATTCGAAGGACGGCACTGTTACTGAAAGGGCTAAAAGGGATGTAGGAATGATTAAAATAGTTCAAAAATAGTTAAAATACAAATATATATGTACATAACAACCAGTGCCAAGAAAGGCCAAGCCAAGCCACGACAAGATATGATACGAAAGACAATGGGCAAAGGGACGAAACGAAAAGAAAGAAAGAGAGATAGAGAACAAAAAACTATATATAAGAATGAGAAATAAATAGCTAACTCATATACATGAATTGAAAAAGAGCCAAACGGTCACACTAATTATTACATGTGAAACTGAAATCTTAGAAAATATAATCAGATAAAAAGGTAAGGGTAAAATATATATATGGCTTGCAAGGGTTTCAAGGAAGGGTTACATTAAATACTATAATTTATGCTCACTAATTTAATAGATAGGTAGGATAATATATGGTGGGAACTAGTTAAGAGGTTGCCAGATATGACAAAGATTGCTGGGTGTTTTAGGGGAGGTTTTTTCTGGATCAACCGGCATTTCATGTTTAGCCCCATTAGTTTGGCTAATTTAAGACCATTCGCCCTATTTATTTTTCAATATTAAGATTTTTCGTGCCATTTAGACTTTATTGTGTTCTCCTGGCGACCAATAGCAAGCCTGTGATTTAGGAGAAACCGAATGCTGGGACATGATGGAGAAAGAAAGATTTAATTGGTGAACAATTATAAGATAACACTATATATATATATATATATATATATATATATATATATATATACAGAGAGAGAGAGAGTGTGTGGTGGGTGAGGAGGAGGGGGAGAGTAAATATCCATATGACCTGCATATGAATAAAGATTAAAGGTGGAAGAGAAAAACAATGTCTGGGAAGAAATACAAATTGCCAGTATCTTGGTAACGAACCCTCTTCCAGAAACTGAACACAGGTTATTCAAAGTAGCAAGGAAAAATAAGGTGCGGGACAGATGAATCAGAGGCTCCCACACCAATAAGGTGTGGGAAAGATGAATCAGAGGCTCCCACACCAATAAGGTGTGGGAAAGATGAATCAGAGGCTCCCACACCAATAAGGTGTGGGAAAGATGCATCAGAGGCTCCCACACCAATAAGGTGTGGGAAAGATGAATCAGAGGCTCCCACACCAATAAGGTGTGGGAAAGATGAATCAGAGGCTCTCACACCAATAAGGTGTGGGAAAGATAAATCAGAGGCTCCCACACCAATAAGGTGTGGGAAAGATGAATCAGAGGCTCCCACACCAATAGGGTGTGGGAAAGATGAATCAGAGGCTCCCACACCAATAAGGTGTGGGAAAGATGATCAGAGGCTCACACAATAATAAGGTGTGGGAAAGATTAATCAGAGGCTCCCACACCAACAAGGTGTGGGAAAGATGAATCAGAGGCTCCCACACCAACAAGGTGTAGGAAAGATGAATCAGAGGCTCCCACACCAATAAGGTGTGGGAAAGATGAATCAGGGGCTCACACAATAATAAGGTGTGGGATAGATGAATCAGAGGCTCCCACACCAATAAGGTGTGGGAAAGATGAATCAGAGGCTCCCACACCAATAAGGTGTGGGAAAGATGAATCAGGGGCTCACACAATAGTAAGGTGTGGGAAAGATGAATCAGAGGCTCTCACACCAATAAGGTGTGGGAAAGATGAATCAGAGGCTCACACAATAATAAGGTGTGGGAAAGATGAATCAGAGGCTCCCACACCAATAAGGTGTGGGAAAGATGAATCAGAGGCTCACACAATAATAAGGTGTGGGAAAGATGAATCAGAGGCTCCCACACCAATACGGTGTGGGAAAGATGAATCAGAGGCTCACACAATAATAAGGTGTGGGAAAGATTAATCAGAGGCTCCCACACCAACAAGGTGTGGGAAAGATGAATCAGAGGCTCCCACACCAATAATGCGTGGGAAAGATGAATCAGAGGCTCCCACACCAATAAGGTGTGGGAAAGATGAATCAGAGGCTCCCACACCAATAAGGTGTGGGAAAGATGAATCAGAGGCTCACACAATAATAAGGTGTGGGAAAGATTAATCAGAGGCTCCCACACCAACAAGGTCTGGGAAAGATGAATCAGAGGCTCCCACACCAATAAGGAGTGGGAAAGATGAATCAGAGGCTCCCACACCAATAAGGTGTGGGAAAGATGAATCAGGGGCTCACACAATAATAAGGTGTGGGATAGATGAATCAGAGGCTCCCACACCAATAAGGTGTGGGAAAGATGAATCAGAGGCTCCCACACCAATAAGGTGTGGGAAAGATGAATCAGGGGCTCACACAATAGTAAGGTGTGGGAAAGATGAATCAGAGGCTCACACAATTATAAGGTGTGGGAAAGATGAATCAGAGGCTCCCACACCAATAATTAGGTGTGGACAAAATTAATCAGAGGCTCCCACACCAATAAGGTGTGGGAAAGATGAAGCAGATGCTCACACAATAATAAGGTGTGATCGAGCCACAACCGTCACCTTGCTTAACAAAGTAATTAAAACAGAATGAACCATATTAATAGAGGAGACAGTGTCATACCTACAGGTCATATCAGCTAAAGCTAATGAGGCCAAATTAAGAGGATGGCTGAACAAGCAACATGTTTACCAATATACTGTACATGAAAATTAATGTGGGGAAGAGAATAAACAGCTAAATTATTCAAGAGGATAATTATTGTTTTTTTCCCGGCCGAAGGCTAGTTCCTCATAAATTAAACTATTATTAAAGGATCGCTATGTATATATTTATATTGCTTTATGGAGGTCTTGGGTAAAAAAGTATATATATATAAACAAATAGAAAAAAACTCCCCTTAAGACATACCTCGTACTCTCTCTCTCTCTCTCTCTCTCTCTCTCTCTCTCTCTCTCTCTCAGTCTGTCTCCGTGTGTTATGTGTGATTACGTAACTAGGAGAGGTGATAATAGAGCAGCCGGGCAAGCCAGGGTACATGGCAGTGAAAGGAGTAGTGAAGTGGTGGGTAGTGAGGACAATAATGATGATAGGTGAGAAAGATAAGGGAGAGAGAGTACACAGAAGTCAAACAACAACAACAGGTTTAGCAACCCTTCAAGGTTTCTTGCCCTCTAAATCACTGTTGCTCACAGATTAAGAAGAACATAAGAAATGGGAGTCTGCAGAAAGCCGATTGGCCCACAAAAGGCAGATCTCTCTCACACCCAACCCCAATTACAAGGTCTAATTATAGGGCCAGCTCACTAATACCATGAGGACCGACCTCACCAAAACGGTCAGAGGTCAGAAAACGGGGGTCTGCAGAGCGCCGATTGGCCCACACCCGGCAGATCCCCTTCACACATAACCCATCTCGTTCATATGTCTATCTAATATTTTCTTAAAGCTTTCTATCGTTCTTGATCCCACTATAGTACTTGGTAGCCTATTCCACCCTTTTACAACTCTGTTACCAAACCAATATTTGCCTAAATCTTTTCTGAAACGAAGTTTATCTAATTTGAAACCATTGTTCGCGTTCTTTCACTATCACTGAGCTTTAGTACATCTTTCATGTCCCCCTTCATTAATCCCCTTAACCCACTTGAACACCTCTATCATATCCCCTCTAACTCTGCGTTTCTCTAACGAATGAAAGCCTAATTTATTCAACCTTTCTTCACATGGAAGATTTTTAATAGTATGGATAATTTTTTTCATTCTATGTTGTACTCTCTCCAAATAATTTATGTCCATTCTGTAATAAGGACACCAAAATGTAACAGCATAATCCATACTGGGTCTCACTAATGACAAGTAGAGTTATATTACTCGCACTCCTGGAGATGAACCCGAGAATCCTGTTTGCCTTGTTACGAACGCTTATACACTACTTTCTAAGTTTCAAATAATTGCTAACAAACACACCTAGATGTTTCTTACAGCCTGAGTTTTCTAATTCCATATTAGCTAGTTTATATTTTGCAATTGTATTCAGCTTCCCTATCTTTAATACCTTGCATCAATGTTAAAATTCATATGCCAACTTACTGACCATTCATGTAAGGCATCTAGATTCTTTTGGAGGCACTTTATGTCGCTATCTTAATCTATTGTTCTCCCCATTTTGGTATCGTCTGCGAATTTATTTATCCTACTAGTTATACCTAAATCAAGATCATTTATGTATATAACGAACAACAGAGGACCCAATACAGATCCCTGAGGGAGACCACTTTTGACTACTCCCCATTTTGACTTAGTACCATTTATGTTGACTCTCTGCTTCCTACCAATTAGGCATGACCTAATCCATCCCAACAACGACCCACCTATTCCATGGCTTCAACCTTTCTCATCAATCTCTCATAAGGGACTCTGTCGAAAGCTTTACTGAAGTCAAAATATATTATATCATAAGACTTGTCATTATCTACTGCTTCATATACCTCTGAGAAAAAGCTAAGCAAATTAGTAAGGCAAGAACGGCCCTGAGTGAATCCATGCTGAAAAAAATTGATTAACCCGAGAACGGCGAGAAGACTCTTGAGAGGTTTTGGTAGTGAAAGGCGACGAACGTCTTAAGATCCAAGGCCTAATAAAAGCCTTGTAAAAGGCCCCATATATCCCTTAAAATAAAGGAATATGTGATTAAGTGAGATAATTCCCCTCCATACCTCCTATCACTCCTCCACATTTGTCCAAGCCCCCTCCTTTCCCCCCCCTTCAATTATCACCTATTTTTCCTCTTATTCCCTTCTTTATCAGTTTATTTAATGCGCCCATCATTCCAACCCGGTTCCAAGGTGTTCTCCTGCGCATATCGAGTGCGTAGGAGAGAAAGAAAGTGAGAGAGAAGCCTCACTCTGCCTCCAGGCCTCGGAGAGAGCGAGTGTACGTCTCGTTCGCCTCACACTTCATAACTGGAGGGTCGGCAATAATTTGTCTTTTCACCCCCCAAATACTATTCTCACTTGTTTTATTGTGGTTACATGTTAATATCTTCATAATGAATGTAAAATAATCGCATATGAATAAGTAATAACGATATTTATCGTAAAATTACGATTTTAGGCGGGAATGAAGCCTAATATCGTCTCTTGGCGATAGGGTGTGCACTACCAATAGCTCACGCTTAATGGGTTAAGTTAAATGTTTCTAAGTGGTTTCTAATTTTCCAAGCAATAATTGACTGCAGTAGCTTTCCTATGATGATGTGAGACTAATGGGACAATAATTGGATGCTATTGATTTATCACCTTTTTTGAAGATCAGAATTACATTTGCAATCTTCCAAGCTTCTGGAACTAAACCGGTTTCTAATGACTTGTTAAATATAAATGTTAATGGGTAACTTAATTTCCTTAAGCACATAATGTCTACTTATACTAACCGTACTTAACATATTTTCTATTCTATTACTATATACCTTACAGACTTCTGGAATCTGTGCCAAATTTTAATTTGTGAAAACAGAAAGAAACTGACTATTTAATGTACTGCACATATCTTAATAATTTTCGGTAATTTTTCCTATCGAAGTTTTAAGGGGGCATAATACATTTCTATCTTTAGATTTATATAGTTGGTAAAAATCTTTACAGTTATTTTTTGAGTCGTTTGCTATCCTTATTTCATAATTTCTTTTTGCTTTCCTAATTTCCTTTTTGACCTGTCTTGATAGAGTTTGATAGTAAATAAGTAGGTGATTTTCGCCTTTCTCAATTTTTCTACATATTCCTTTCTTTTTTCCTATAAGATCTATTAGTTTATTATTCATCCACGTTGGTTGGTTCTGTGTCGATCTATATCTTCTTTTGGGGATATATTTATTTTGAGCATTGTGGAGTAATGCAATAAAATGGTTTATATGTAGCTGTCAAGTTTAACTCTGGCTTATCCTGACTTAAGACGGGTATCTGAGAGGGAGTAGGCTCATTTTCACACCTGGATCCACTTAATTGTTTAACCATGGGGTCCATATAATATATATATATTAGGGGAAGTGTGGCAGAGTGGTCTTGCCACTGGACTGGTAATCCGATGGACCCGGGTTTGAATCCTAATATGTCAATGGGAAGATATTATTGGGATGGAATTTGTGCTGTACCTAGTTTCAGTGCATTACCACAGCACACCGAAATCCCCCCCCCCCCCCCCCAAACAAAAAAATACCCTCATTGTTCCCTGATTAAATAGCACTGAATGAATATACCCAAATTCAAAATATGCTACAGGGGGGCAATGCCTAGTGAGTTAATTGCTCAATAGGTGGCGTTCTGAGAGTGAGGGTCCAAGTCTGTAGGGTGAGACTGTGAAGCACAAAGGCGAAGCGGCTTCAGAGATGGAGTTGCTTCGAGCCGTGAATGGGTGCTTCGCATGTCTCACTCCATAGACTGGAACAAGACCTCACAGGCCTCGCCATGTTCAGCGGTAGAGTGTGCAGGCTCTTAGCCTATGCCCGAGAGGGAGTAGTTGGAATATAGAAAGGAAAAAAACATATATATATATATATACAGTATATATACTGTATATATATATATATAATATATGTATTTATATATATACAGTATATATATATATATATATATATATATATATATATATATATATATATATATATATATAGTTATGAGTGCTTCAGCAGTAGATTTTGGGCACTTAAACCTCCATATCAAAAGGAAAAAAATTGACACGGCGCCAGGTAACATCTTTATTTTTCAAATTTTCGGCTAACCTTAAGCCATCATCAGGAACAACATTCCCTAAAAAGAAGTAATATACTAATAGAACAACTCAATTTGTAAAAAATAGGGTAAATGATTATCGAATCTGTATAAGTAAAACTTACTAAATACAAACAATCTTATATTTATGTCTTACTAGATACATAATTAAATTCCGTGCACAAACCATGTAAAACCAGTGAAGATTCCGAAAAGCAAAATAGAGACCAACACAAATGAACTCTAAAAAATATTTTAACCTTTGAATACAAAAAATTGTTTCCATATATTCAAACCAAGTCACAACACAGGCATACAACGGATCAAGAAACGATCTCCCAATTTATCTAACACCTATGATTCATCAGTAAGAAAACAAAATAATAATATTTCGATAACTAGCATTATATACCTTACACAACCCCTGACCAAAAATAATAATATTTCCATTAACTTACACAACCCCTGACCAAAAATCCAAACACAAAATGATAATTTAGCCAAAAACATGAAAACATTTCAATAAACTAAGCCCAGAAAATCTTATAAATATATCATAACAAAATGACACTGAAATTCCACCCAACATAGAGATTTAACCCCCAAAAACACAACACTCCCAATGACTAAAGCAAAAATATTTATGTTTAAACCCAAAATTATACTAGACTTACCCAGAAAGGAGTTCTCATAAGCACCAAAAACAAGAGATAACTGAGGAACCAGAACCGAGAGGCGGCTAAAATAAACCCCATGAAACAATTTCCCAAATAAATGACTAACCATGTTGAACAAACCCTTGAAATTTGACCAAACATATATCTATGAACCACTATTTGCAAGATTGATTTCAGGATTTAGTTTACGAAATAACAACTTCTCACCAATCAATGCATCTGACTGGCTACCCAACCTAGAGACTATCTCAAAATCACCCACACTAAAGAGATGATCCTCTTCACGTGAATGATTTTGAATAGCCGAAAACGCCATCGTCTGTAAAAACTTTCCCGACCTGTAGCTCTTACCCAGGTGTTCAAATATCCTAATTTTGAAGGAACGGCTAGTGCATCCCAAATACCTAGCCTCACAGCTAGGACAAGTAAATTTGTATACAATATTTGAACACAGAAGGTGAGGCATGCGATCTTTGAAGCTAAACAATTACCCAATTCTAAACTTATTAGTGAAAACAAATCTAAAGTTCACAGCAGGAAAACTATTTTTCAGAACATTTAGTACAATTTACGAAACTCACTACTGATAGATCCATAGTAAGTCATTTTAACATAAATTATCTTCTTTTTTACATCAAAATTTGACTGAAAACCCTAAGCTTGTTTTACATACAAAAAATGTCTCAGTATACCATTGAATATATCTTCCTTCTAGTTATTAAGCATAAAATATTTTCTTAATTTCAAGATGTAGTGAAACATAGCTGGAGCAAACAGCATAGGCTCTTTCTAATAGCGTCTTTATTGAATTAATCTTAAAAATCTTAGGGCAGTAGCTAAGCCAGTTTAAACCTAATCCTGTATGAGTGGGCTTTCTATAAACCTCAGTAGCTAATCCCTGATCTGTCTTGATCACTTTAACGTCCAAAAATGCTAGTGACCCATTCTCTTCTTTATCACATGTAAATTTAATATTTTGATGTTGCTTGTTCATATATTTAAAAAAAAACGTTTATTACCTTCTACATCTCGAAATATTAAAAATGTATCTTCCACATACCTCCTATATAATATAGGTTTAAATGATAGGGGACACTCATCAAGCCACTGAACCTCTTAATTGCATAAAAATGAACTCGCAAACAATGGACCTAGACTTGACCCCATTGAAACTCCATCAATTTGACTATACAATACTTTGTTAAACAAAAAAAAGATTCTGTAGTTTCAAACAAGAACAATTTCTTAACTATATCCTTACTAATATTGAAAAAGTTGTTAGAATCATACTTATCCAAAATAATATCTAAAGTGTCACTCAGAGGAACGTTTGTGAATAGCGACTCTACATCATAACTGGCAAGAACAAAATGTTTAGGCAACACAAAATTTGAAATTTCCCTCACAAAATTACTATAATTGAGTACTGTATATTCATTAGTTGTAAGTGGAGCAACTATGGGTTGAAGAAATTTTGCTAAATTGTACCCCGCTGTCTTTATAGATGAAACAATTGGCCTGAGTGGAATTCCCGGTTTATGCACCTTTGGTAACCCATATACTACTCCCGAAGCTGAGCCAGACGCATATAAGAAGTTGAAGCTGTCAATACCTATCCTGTCATTAATAAATAGTAGAATCCTATTTAATTTATCCTCACCTCTGATAATTACATCAAACAATTCACCTTTTATTAGTTTAAATCTGTTCGGTCACTTAGAATTGTTTCCATCTTTTTCAAATAATCAACTTTATCCATAATAACAACTCCCTTACCCTTATCCGGTTTGACAATGACAATTGAACTATCCTTACCCAATTCCCTAAGCAAATCCAAGTCATCTTTCCTAAACACAGAAGATTCCACATTTTTATATTCCACTACTGCCAATCTATAGTTATTATTACCAAATTCCCTAAGTTTGTTGATTACACCATCACCGTCCATTCCACTTCTCAACAGCCCCGTTTTGACACACTCTTGAACTGTGTTACAAATGTTTTCTACTGAAACAAAATGACTCAACCAATCCTTCTTATAAAAAGGAATAACAAAATCCAGACCCAGCATTAAAACATTCTTTTCTCTTGATGAAAGTCGTCTGCTCGACTCATTGAAGATATGAACAAGTAACATCAAAATATTAAATGTACATGTGATAATGAAGAGAATGGGTCACTATCATTTTTGGACGTAAAAGTGATCAAGACAGATCAGGGATTAGCTACTGAGGTCTATAGAAAGCCCACTCATACAGGATTAGGTTTAAACTGGCTTAGCTACTGCCCTAAGATTTTTAAGATAAATTCAATAAAGACGCTATTAGAAAGAGCCTATGCTGTTTGCTCCAGCTATGTTTCACTACATGTTGAAATTGAAAAATTAAGAAAATTTGTTATGCTTAACACACAAAGACCGGGTGGTAGGATATTTTACACTGTGCCGCCCAGCAGTTTTTTTTTACCCTAAATAGGGTTGTTTCCATGCTCATTTTCATGCATAAACAAGGCCCAGAGCGTAAAACAAGTATCTATCCCTGAAAGGGCGTAAACAGAGCTTTCCAATGACACCCGAACCATCCTTGTACGACCACTGGTTCTCTTGCAATGATTGCGCAACACGAGTGCAAAAAACCTAAAATAAGGTAATTTTGGTACATTATTCCCTGTGTAGCGAGTGAGAGAGAGGAGAGGAAGGTGGTATACAGTTCAGTACGTCCACGGTGGTCGTGGGGAGCGGTCATAAGGTTACTACGCTCGTCCCACCGCTCAGCTCTCTCTCTCAGCAACATTACGTGCTGAAAATGGCACTCGACATATGTGGTGCACCGCAACATAGTCCATATTTATTCAACTCGACATATGTGGTGCGCCGTTGGTTAATGGTTAATAACTATAAGGAAGATATATTCAATGGTACACTTAAACATTCTTTGTATGTAAAACAAGCTCAGGGTATTCAGTCAAATTTTGATGTAAAAAAGAAGATAATTTATGTTAAAATGCCCTACTATGGAGCTATCAGTAATAAGTTTCGTATAATTGCACTAAATGTTCTGAAAAATAGTTTTCCTGCTGTGAACTTTAGATTTGTTTTCACCAATAAGTTTAGCATTGGGTAATTTTTTAGCTTCAAAGATCGCGTGTCTGACCTTCTGTGTTCAAATATTGTATACATATTTACTTGTCCTAGCTGTGAGGCTAGGTATTTGGGATGCACTAGCTGTTCCTTCAAAATTAGGATATTTGAACACCTGGGTAAGAGCTACCGGTCGGGAATATTTTTACAGACGATGGCGTTTTCGGCTATTCAAAATCATTCACGTGAAGAGGATCATCTCTTTAGTGTGGGTGATTTTGAGATAGTCTCTAGGCTGGGTAGTCAGTCAGATGCATTGATTGGTGAAAATTTGTTAATTAGTAAACTAAATCCTGAAATCAATCTTGCAAATAGTGGTTCATAGATATATATTTGGTCAAATTTCAAGGGTTTGTTCAACATGGTTAGTGGTTCATTTGTTTGGGAAATTGTTTCATGGGTTTATTTTAGCCGCCTATCGGTTCTGGTTCCTCAGTTCTCTCTTGTTCCTGGTGCTGATGAGAACTCCTTTCTGGGTAAGTCTAGTATAAATTTGGGTTTAAACATAAATGCTTTTGCTTTAGTCATTGGGAGTGTTGTGCTTTTTTGGGGGGTTAAATCTCTATATTGGGTTGAATTTCAGTCTCATTTTGTTATGATATATTTATAAGATTTTCTGGGCTTAGTTTATTGATATGTTTTCATGTTTTTGGCTAAGATTATCATTTTGTGTTTGGATTTTTGGTCAGGGGTTGTGTAAGTTAATGAAAATATTATTATTTTGTTTTCTTACTGATGAATCAAAGGTGTTAGATAAATTGGGAGATCGTTTCTTGATCCGTTGTATGCCTGTGTTGTGACTTGGTTTGAATTTATGGATTTTTTTTTTTTTGTATTCAAAGGTTAAAATATTTTTTAGAGTTCATTTGTGTTGGTCTCTATTTTGCTTTTCGGAATCTTCACTGGTTTTACATGGTTTGTGCACGGAATTTAATTATGTATCTAGTAATACATAAATATAAGATTGTTTGTATTTAGTAAGTTTTACCTTATATAGATTCGATAATAATTTACCCTATTTTTTTTAAATTGAGTTGTTCTATTAGCATATTACTTTTTTTAAGGGAATGTTGTTCCTGATGATGGCTTATGGTTAGCCGACAATTTGAAAAATAAAAATGTTGCCTGGCGCCCTGTCAATTCTTTTCCTTTTGATATATATATATATATATATATATATATATATATATATATATATATATATATATATAGTCTAAAAAGTTTGCTAAGCAGGAAGGTTTGTTACAGAAACCATTTTAAGTATCTTCGAATATTTTGTTTTCCTCTAAGTGTTTTAAAAGTCTATCTCTTATGAATTTCAATAACTGTACGGACGACTGAGGTTAAGCTAATAGGAAGATAGTTACTACGTAAAAATGTGTTGCCTTTTTAAAATAGCGGTGCTTCCTTAGCGAGTTTCTGATTATCAGTCATAGTCCAACACTGCAAGAATGTTTTGAAAAGCAATATGTCAGTGGTTTGGAGACCTCACATTTAGCCTCTTTTAAAATTCTAGGTGAAATCGTGTTGGTTCCCAGGAGGTTTTACCCCTTCTATACCACTGACGTCTGTTGTATTTGATTTCATTCTTCCCTCCGGGAAGAATGAAAACCTAATATTTAGTAGTGGCCCCGAAATCATTGACGATTTACCTATTACATAATAGCCCTCCTTCAAGTCCTAGCGCCAGCTCGTTTGAAACAGCCGCCACAGGGAGGCAGAGAAGCCACATCATAAGCGTACGCTTATTTTCTTATGGAATCGTCATTATGATTGGGTACTCACTACAAAAAAACTTTGTAAACCATAAACAAAAAATAATACTTAAGAAATGCTATAAATATGCTTCCCAACTTTGTGGATTTCTTCCCGTGGATTCTTATCCGAGACGCTGATCCGCCCAGCGTCATTCCGCCTTCAATGATATATCAAGACTTAACTTAAAGACATCAACGAATGGGAAAGGGATGGAAGGGAGGGCCTGCATCGTCAATGATTTCGGGGCCACTACTAAATATTATGTTTTCATTCTTCATTCCGGGACTCAAACCTATAATTTATCATCATTGACGATATGCCTGATATCTCAAGACTGGAGGGGGACATTCGTGACAATATCTAACACAACTAACAAACCAACAATAGGTTGAAAAAAGACACTCAAAAAAGAACTCTTAAATTTATTGTTTATAATTACAATATTTAGTATAAAAATAAAAAAGTAAAGTAGACCGCACACTTCAAAGATAGTCTACTTATACATAATCACACAGGTACATGAAGGTAATGAATATCACATGAGATTCACTAAAAATAATGTTCAAGAATATTTATTCATTGACAAAATAACGATACTCCTCAGATTCTCACTAGATGTCAGAGTTTATATAAAGGACAAAGTATTTGATCACAAGTATTTGTACCTTAAAAGAAACTTGTACGTATATGCTTGTACAACTTATTGCATATATCTTATAGTTCCAACTATTATTGATATAATATTATATCACTTAAAATTGAAATATAATCTGGAACTGTACAACCAGTTCAAAAATATTAAGTATCACAGCTCGTATACTCATCACATATCCGGCAGAGGGTCTGAAGGTCTTAGCTCTCCAGTAACCCCCCCCCCCCCCCTGTTTAAAAAAAAAAATAAACAAAATAAAATAAAATAAAACTAGTAGCACAAAGACCAATTTAGACCCGTTGACGTAATGCCACGCAGGTGAGCTTTGGTCTGTCCAGGGCCACAGACAGGTAGCGCATCAAAAAAGTATGGTTAGACGCCCAGAGGCATGTATTAGCAATACCATCTACTGAAACGTTTTGGAGGAATCTTAATGACACTGCCCACTTTCTAATATCGTGGGCTCTCCCCACTAAATCAGGGTTACTTTCCCTAATAACCTCGACCAGCAAAGATGCTAACGTCCTTTTCATGATGCGCTTCCCTGTGCTATTAACCCAGAGAGTTCCCGGTTGCTTAGGTTGGGATACACTCAAAGAACTTAACAAGAGCTTGTACTGGGCATAATAAATGATGCGAATCCCCTCGCTTTAGCGCCGGGATCGTGAACTCAGAAAAAACATGACCACTATGCTAATTTTTTGCTATAAAACTGGGCGACGGTGCAATTTGTACATTGATATTGCGTCGTCCAAACCTGAGACAATTAGGTTCGTTGCTCATCGCCGCCAGCTCAAATACCTGGTCGAATGAAGTAAAGACGAAGCTTTATCTAGCGACCAGGTAGGCATGAGTGGGCGGAGCCTAAAATAGGCATGCATAAAACCTGTCTCCTCCGCTTGTGGTATAGATAGACCTGTTAAGTCATAAAAAGTGTTCTAATAGCTGACAAATGTTTTTTCAGTGTTATTATGGAAAGGCGTTTTTGTTCAAATAAATAATCCAGGTATTTGAAAATTAAAGCTACAGATGCTTCGGTTTGAGCCGTTTCCACTATCCAGGTTGTAAAACATTTCCAATGTGATTGTTATTGATGCCTGGTAAATAGAGTGTACTGATTAAACAAATGTATTTGTTACACTCTCACCGTTAACCATTTTGTCTTCTGAATGTCCAAAATGTAAAATTCAGCGAGGTATCGAGGTTGCCAATTGTCTCTAAGTGGAAGTACGAGATCGGGAGTGACACCGGGTTCTCGCACCATGTCTTCAACTGGTGGTACCACACCTGAGCCTGCCATAGTGGCGCTATCATCGAAACTATGACCCAATAATCTCGTAGTTGCGAACTACCTGACACATGAGTGATGCGTCTGGAGGCGGAAACAGATAGATGGAACTCCAATTGTTCCAATCCTCCAACAATGCATCTGGAACCCCCGCCGAAGTTATTTCCCGGCGGGTTAGGTAGAGAGGAAGTTTGTTGTTTTCCTTGGACACGAATAAGTCCACTTGTGGACGGTACGACTCTGCAATCATCTGATTGAAGATGGTTTGCTTGAGCAACCAATCTACTACTGTGCTCTGTCTCTGGGACAGAGCGTCTGCCCAGACATTGGCTACGCCTGGCAGGTACGATGCGTGAAGATGAATGTTTAGCTTGTCTGCCAAAGCAAACAAAAATCCGACAATTCTAGCAATATCCAAGACCTCGTTGACCCTTGTTTTTGGATGCATGTTACTGCATTCAAATTGTCTATTAGAAGGGCTAGAGATTTCCCTTGCAACGTATAACCGTGAGCCTGAAGGAAAATTAAGGGGACTATTAACTCTTTCGCATTTATGTGATAATTGTCGGACTGAGACCAAATCCCTTGACCCTGATGCCCTAGGCTCGACTGATAACCCCCGCCTATTGTCCCTGAAGCATCGGTGTCTATCCATACCGTGGGTGGAGGAGACGTCCATGTCATTATTGAATGCAATGTTTCCCGCCTCGCTCAAACCGACAGTAAGTTGTGAATTAATGTCGGAATTCACCATAACTTTCCCGCCGGCAACAGCGGGAAATGTTTGTTTCCTTCCTAGATTAATCTCTTTACTTTCAACCGGCCCAACTTTACAGTAAGTTGAATCCAGTTGAGAAAGCTGATCAGAGCCTCCCAATTCTTTCTCGTGGTTGTCAGACTGTGGAGAAAACAAAACAATTTCTTTCGAAATCTGTATCGATTGTCCACACTCTGACTGAGAATAAGATGTGCTGTGTCCCAGAGCAGCCCTATCCACTGAATTACCCTTGTTGGGGCAAGGTTCGACATCGCCAAGTTGACCTTGAACCCCAGGGATTGTACACGATCTAGAATTTGAGTGACATGATTCTTGCATTGATTCTCTCCACTACTAGCAAGTCGTCTGGATACCACACCTTGATTCCTTGATTTAGAAGTGGTAATAAAGCTTGTTGGAATAATTTGGTAAATATTCTCGGTGCTAGGTTCAATCCGAAGGGCATCCACTGAAAGACATAAGTCTGATACTCTATCCTCAAGCCGAGGAATTTTTGGAACCTTTTGTTTACCGGGACATGCCAATAGGCTTCTGTCAGGTATAACGAGCACATCCAGCCTTGCAGCGGAAGTGTTAGCCAGATTTGGTTCACAGTGAGCATCCTGAACGATGCGTTGTGAATATGTTCGTTCAAACGAGATAGGTCTACGACGGTCTCATCTGAACACTGTCCCTCTTTGGTACGAGACAAAGTTTGGATGTGTAAGCTGGGCAAGTTGGATTGACCGGGACAATGATATGCTTGGTGATCATTTCCTGGACTAGTGACTCCACCTCTAAAGAAACATGAGTGATTTCGAGTGGTTGACGTAAACGAGGTCGTCTGAGCCACTGCCCGGTTATGCCCTTGCGTACCACTGTCCTTGCCGAAGTCCGCCGGGGCCAAGCCCGATGACACACCCGAAATGACCCAGTTACTTGACTGGGCTTGTCCGGCGTAACTACACTCTGATCCAACTCGCCCACAACAGGCCCCGGGAGTGAGAGAGTTTGTGATATGACTAGTTTTTTTAAGGTGGTTGGGTAGAGGTAGACGGCTGGCTAGCTTTGGCAGGAGTCGAACCTTGCCCTGACTTGTGTTGGGGTTGACCTTTAAACCATCTTCCTGACCCTTTCCCTGGCTTACCTGTGGCCTGAGTGCTGTCCTGTGCCGGAGGAGACCTTGAGCCCTGAACGAACTTAGACCCACTAGGTTGAGTCTTCTGATTTACTTTAGGCTTGGCATATGGTTTAGCAAACTTGAAATGTTCCTTCCTAGCTGAGGAAGCACCCGCCCTAGTGGCATCTACCAAGTTAAACTCTGTTCGCCAATTATTAGGGCAAACTAATGTGGGCATAAGCACTGGTGACAAAATTACCCGGCGACCATTGTCTTCTGGCAACTTCTTGACCAAGTAGACTCTGAGGTCCTGACGCGCATGAACTGCCTCTAATAAGGCTGTCCTGACGTCGTCCAATGACTGAATAGAATTTTGTAGCATCAGACGCCGTGATAATTCCATTGCTTTCTTGGCATCTGAATCAGGAATAGCCTGTAAGGTTCTAATGAGAGACTGGGCAACCTGTCGGCTCAGTAGAAATTGGGAAAATAGTCGCAATGCCTTTTGGCGCAATTTGAAATCTTTATCTAAATGCGCCGGGGGTGGGGTTGAAAAGGGATAATTTAATTCCCACAAAGACAATTTAGGTGCTGACAAAAAATATATAATGGCAGGAGGAACCCCCCTGGCTTTTGCAACCGGCTATGAAAACCAAGAATGAGTTTCCTGCGGAAATTGATGGGATGTCATAGAAGTAATAGTAGCTGCAAACTGCTGAGCCTCTGTTTCTCAGTCTACCCACGGACCTGTGCCCACCTGCCCCATCTGCAAGACGGGGTTGCCGGACTGATCGTTAACTGGAATTGTGTCCATTTCCGGCGTTAGCATAGCAAGAGCTTTTACGTCATTTAAGCCGTCGACCTTTGTCCAGTCCGCATAAAGTCGTGCAGAGGAGGGAGGTGGGAGAACTGGAGTGGAAGAATACACAAAATAGTCATATGCATAGACATTGGGGATGGCTTTGACAGACACGTCCAAAATATTACCAGTAGCATTTTTAGCCCGTAGTTTCCTGTTTTTGTTAATTTGAATAATCCACTCACCTGATACCAGGAGTTCCCCCGAGATTGTCTGCTGTGCACTCGCGGGATTCTGAGCCGTAACGGTAACCCATGACAAATCAGGACCGTAAAGAAGTGGCATAGGGCCTTTCTTGACCGGGGTCATTTCCAAAAGTGGAGGAATGACATCAGTGATAACTCGTAGTCGTAGTTACTGTAGATGAAACAGGGATAGTACTAGTACTATCCCTACTACTGTAGGTAGTAGGGGTAGGCAGCCCAGCCCAGGGAAGTACTACCGCCAAGGTTTCGGGAGACTCAGGGAATAGCTTGAATTCCATTTTCTCTCTCAGGCCTTGGTAGCTGGATACATATCTTTCTGCCTCACACATCAGGGGTATCAGGAAAACCCTTTTTATATAACATACACATCCAACTTCACGACATTGCCCTACATCGCTATCCTCTATCCATAAAACACTACTCTTCCCACTACATATCATACATGCAACACTATACATATCTTTACCTTATAAATCATGGCAGTACAATTGTTAAGAGCAAACCTGGTGGTCCCTCGGATATCCACCCCCGGCAGGGTTGGGTCATCGACACAGGGCCCTCCCGGTCGTCATCATGTGACTGTGTCAACAGCATTGCAACATCCCAAAGCTGCTCGTCGGTGCAGCTTTTTCTTTAGCAATATAAGGGGACTTCACTCTAACATCAATTCTGAACACCAATTTCTTCAAGCAGAATCCC
The DNA here is from genome assembly GCA_032716605.1 of Paralithodes platypus. NCBI lineage: Eukaryota > Metazoa > Arthropoda > Malacostraca > Decapoda > Lithodidae > Paralithodes > Paralithodes platypus. The sequence goes on along the minus strand of CM064518.1, from coordinate 16,724,116 downwards.
CTACTCTCCTTTTTTTGACAGAGACTCAAGTAACATCCACATCTGACACATCTGGATTTAATTTTCCAGGTTATCAACTGCTCCAAAATTTCAGACCTAAAGGAGGTGTATGTTGCTTCGCAAAATCTGAAATTGCCCTGGAGGAGGTTACTGGTTTCAGTTGTCCCTATTTTGATTATTCTACATACAAATTAATTTCTGCTGGTAAATTTAAATACATATGTTGCATCTACCGTTTCCCAAATACTCCTCCCGAGCAAAGTCTTTTTGATTCTCTGTCCTCACAACTCAGCGTCCTCAACTTAAATGCTTCTTCTGAAATCACTGTTGGGTGATTTTAATGTCCATAATGTTGAATGGCTCACTCATTCAGCCAGGACTGATGATGCTGGTCTTGAATGTGAGCTATTTGCAGACTCATTTAATCTCACTCAACTAGTCAACTAACCCCCCTGTGTACCAGATAATCCTGATCATAATTCCCACCTACTGGACTTATTTTTAACAACCAATTCAGAAAATTATGATGTTAAAGTGAGGTCCCCGCTTGGATCTTCTGATCACTGTCTGATACAGGCCACCTGTCTATCACCTACCACACCTTCCCACTCTGAACCTGTTTTGGTGACTAAATGGCATTACGATAGGGCAGACTGGGAGGGTCTTCAAGATTTCTTTATTGATATTCCCTGGACCCCTTTGTTTTCTAATGATGCACACTCCACCTTGAGCCACATACAAGATTTTATAAAAATTGGAATGGAAACTTTTATTCCTCATCAAAAGTACAGTAAAAGATCTAATTCACCTAAATGGTTTGACCATAATTGTGCTAGAGTAACTGAACAAAAAGCAATAGCCTACAATGCATACACAAGATCAAAAACACATGAAGCCTTTAATTACTTTAGAAACATCAGAAATCATGCCAAAACTGTATTAAACCTAACTAAATCAAACTTTCTCCATAAGCAGGCAAATAAACTTCTAAATAATCCAAATGATAACAAAATATTTTGGTCTACTCTTAACTCATTTAAATCCAACTTCACTACTGCTTCATCCATTCCACCATTAAAATCTCCGACTGGCAATCTTGTAAGTGACCCACGAGGTAAAGTTAACCTTCTTGCAGATATTTTCTCCACCAACTCAACCTTAGATGAAATAAATCAAGATGTCCCTGTACTTAATTTTAATTCGCCTGAAATTCCCTCACTTAAGATCCACACCAGACATGTCAAAACTATTTTGCAGAATCTCTCGGTAGATAAGGCTCCTGGTCCAGATGAAATTCCTCCAATAGTACTTAAGAATTGCTCCTTGGTGCTCGCTCCTGTATTGGCAAAAATGTTCCGTCTGTGTACTCATACCTCATGCTTCCCAGTACCCTGGAAAGAAGCAAACATCAATCCAGTTCCTAAAAAAGGTGCCTCTTCAGATCCATCAAACTACAGACCAATAGCTATAACTTCCACTCTTGGTAAAGTCTTTGAAATTATATCGGGGGAGCTTCCGGTATGATTGTATGAAATTCCGGTGACAGTGCTGGACTCTGAAAATGTTGTAAAAATTCATGGAACATAGATTTTTAATCACCCCTGGTCACATAATCCTTCTGAGAGCTTTTAGACGTTACTGAGGCTGCCTCGTACTCACTAGCTAACCAGTCGGGTTGGGCAGAAGGTAAATGTTCTACTTCCTCCTGCCCTTCGTCTACCACTTCCATGTCTTCTGGTTGTTGCCGTGCCTCAGAAAGTAGTCTTTGTTCGAAAATTTCCTACGACAAATCCGGTACCGAAGAAGGTATCGGTTCGTGGGGTGTAACGTTCACATTACCCCTGTTCCTTACCTCTGCCGGGTATTGCACTGGCTCAGGACGTCGCCACACTCTACGATCGTCCGTTTCTACCTTAGACTGATGGCACACATTGTCACTGGCACGGCTATCCGCCGGGTAACCCCTATACTGTTCCGCCAAGACCTTGGCCGGAACCCGTCTATCATGACTAGCTAGATTGTCCACCCGAGGAATAGCAAAATCTTGTCTAAAAGATTGGGACACATTTACATCGTTTATATCACTTGTACCACCCCAGGGAGTCGACTCAACGTCCTCCGTTCCCACCTCTGAACTGCCAGATTGGACGTGAGACATGGTAGAGGTAGGAACGGAGGCTGGAGGACGAGACCCCGGCAATTACGGGCGACCCAAGCACGTTGACGCCGCACGGGATTTCTGTTTACGTCCATGTTTTCCTGGCTTCGGCTGAATTGCAGGCGCTGGAGCAGATGTCTTTCTCTTCTTAGTCTGTGACCGCGAAGACGTTGAAGCTTTCGATGATTGGCGAAGGGGAGATCTCGACCTAGATCTTGTACGATCTTCCTGTGGCGAGACTGGCTGCGCCCTCTTCGATCGGCTGGGGGGGGTTGCCTTAGTAGCGGACGAATCACTACTACTCACAGTTTCTTTTGATAAAACTTTAGACTTTACTCTAGATTTTGAGCTGGACCGGGATGAAGGAGGTTTAGCAATTTGTGTTTTTATTATTAAATATTCCCACAGAACCGTGTCGTCGCATTGCAATGCCTTGTGAGCTACGTCCTTTGTATAGCAAATAAAGGTCTCCTTGATTTGCAATAAAGCCACGACACACGATTGATCATGTTGATTAAAAAACCCACCCCTAAGTTTCGAACATACCCAACACTTTTTGGACAACCATATACCTCTGGACCGGTCCAAACATCTCACGCATTTGATGCAAAGTTTATGACTAAACACTGGGATGAGCAAGCAAGTTGGAGTTGAACACAATGTGTTACGTCCTGGGATATATAAACACTGGGCTCTTTCTATTGGACTAGGTATGCGGCAACAAGCAACAACGGAAAAACGCTAGATCCAACCCTTATCTATAAACCCAGGCAACAAACCACCCTAAACCGTCAAGAGTCCTGCCTGGACAACAAGGTATCCTATGACTCGGTTACAGGGTGCACGCACTATAGACTGCTGATAGTCAAGCAGGCTATATAAAAGATCACACAATTAAGTTGACTTAAAGCTTCAAGGAAAAGATAGATAACGGAATTAAATTGCAGAAACAATTTAATAACAAACTAGAAGAAAGTACATTTAACGTTACGTTAATTAATACAACTAATCACCCCTGCGTGAAAGAAGGTGAAAGCAAACAGTCCTCAAAACATCGTACCGGTAGACAAGATGCGGGTTTCTAAACTGCATGCGGCTACTGTAGGATCTGATGCTTAGCAAAGAAAGTACGTTACGGATTTAGAGAACTCTTAACTCATAAGCAGGAATAAATACTAGTGATAGGGCATACAGTGTATAATGGCATAGGTATAATTAAATAAAGGTAGCAACTCGCAACATATCCACATACAGGTGTGCTTCTCACTCTTAGTCAGGCAAGCCTGCTCGGACAGAGTCTCTAAGCCACACCCTGACTCACAATGCTCACAAAAACGGTAAACTGTGGCACAATAACAAGCATACAGACATGATAAACCCCTAGCTGTTAATCTGCCAGGTGGCAGAGGTCTAGCCGGAAGATATAGGCTTCAGATACCCGGGCTGAGCCACCTGCTCGAGCCTAGGGAGGTTCCCAAGTCTGTGCGCCAAATTACTCTAATTGAAAGGGTGCTCTCTTGAGAGACTCAGATCGCAAGTATCTGACTCTCTCCTGGCGACCCTAAAACAAAAGCAAGACGTGCCAGCGCAGTGCTGAGTGGACTAGGCAAGGGCCCTCACACAACACAATACTAGACACACAGGAACACAGACAAGAAATGCCCCCAGACTCCCACGGGTATCCTAGTAAAGTCGTGCGGGTCCACAGGACTCGCACCAGCAGACTTTACTTAAAGGATCGCAAAAAGCCTCCCCTCCGGTCTAGCCCCTGCTAACCTGACACAAGAACACACTAGCAAGCATGAAACCACCAAATATGAGACAACAAAAAAGCTTCCTAGGTCTCATTAACAATTAAATCTCTGCATAAGGCCCAAAATCCTATCTAATTATCTGAGAGCTTGTCGTTAATACAATAATAGATATATAAGGTCTATCAAGGGGATGGGATAATTAAATAGATTGGTGAAGTAGTGGAAGGAAGGTATACAAAGTAAGAGAGAAAGTTTCTAAGTGGGGTTGAGAGGGATAGATATCAAGGGGGTCTGAAGGGTACGACAGTGAGGTGAGCTCTGAGTCTTGAATCTGTCTGGACCCCACCCTAGGCATGCGAAATACCTCCCATGCTTGGCAACACTCAACACAGTGCCGGGTCAAAATCCTCTACCCCTTGCGTGAGTCGAAACTAAGCCTAACGTTGCAATCAAATTGGCAACATCAGGCTCGTCCCAAGCTAGACTCTCCGCGCGAAGCAACGTCCCCCAGCCGGTCTCTCTCTCCAGTTCGTCTCCTCCCACTCTCACTAGACTTACATCTTATATATTATAATGAAACAATCAACTATCGAGAATAAAATATACTAAGATGCGTTGGTTAAGAATAAGGGCAGCTTCAAGCTGTGAAACAACATAAGAATATCCCAGACATTAGTTACGTTGTCATAGGATATATACTAAGGAAAAGCCGGCCGGCCGGCTGCCGCCAGACGGTTTCTAAATGGCTGGGCAGCCGACGCGCGTGCATGCCCGCACGTGGCTACTATGCAGAAGCGTCACAAATGTTACTAAAAGCATGGTTGCAACCCTGCCGTGATCGGCCCCCCTACCTGGGTCGTGTACTGAGGACGCTGTGTTGGAATCTGGAAAAGAAATTTCCAAGAATCAATGCTCATAAGGATAAACCGAGACATTCAGACATGGTATACCTCAGATACGTAAAAAATTAGATGTGGTACAACTTTGCTACTCTAATTTTCTGCCACATCCTGCTGTTGAAAAGGATCTCGATGACCTTTTCTATTTAGGTAACAAGACTGCTTATCAATGATACTCTGTATCACTGGCCTATACTTATGATTATCCCTATTGAATATAAACTGACAACTATCGGATCACCTTCGATGACTAGAGTGATAGCTGTTTTTAGTTTTATTTTATTCCCACAGACCTTTCCGCCGTGATGACGGATTAGAGGCCGTTCTCCGCCGCGTGAGGATATTGTATAGGCGAGTCTTCCTAGCCGAGCTGGAATATTTCCCTTTTGAAAGCCTTCGTCTTCCGCCGGGAAATCTAATGGTACAACTGAACACGCCGGGTTTTGTTATTGGATCTATTCCTTGCTCAGCGAGGCGAGCCTCCAGGACCAATTACAGATAATTGAACGCCGGAAGGAAATACCAAACCCATTTGTGAGTACTCACTTGCCAGACCAAAAAAGTAGCTCACAAAACACTAATATTACGACAGGACGTCTCCTGCTTCCTTCTAATCATGTATAATATCACCACATGACAAAGAAGGATGCATCTTAAGGCTACGTATATTATAATACAGTATAGCAATAATACCTCCTATCCATAGAATAACACCCCTAACTGAGGCTAGCCACAAGGCTTAGGGCAATCAGTACGGCGACACACTATACCCTTACCTCCAGCGACGAACAGCAACCAACCAGCACACGTCGCCCCGAGCCAAAGGGGAACAAGGCAGAATCGGACTTTAGAAAGTTCCCCACCACGTGGGGCAACTTTAGACTAGAGCTTCTGCAACAAACACAACACAGGCTACCCCATCTTATGGATTGTGCAAAGTAGCCTAGCCCCACAGTAAACACAGCCTCCTAGATAGCTAAAAGGCAAAGCTAACCACTGAAAAACAAAAATAAACACAAAGGCGTGCCATCCCAAAGGGGACCGCGTGGACGCCTAACAATAATACCCTATTTTAACACACTCCTGTGGACGTGCCAATGGGAACGCCCGTCCTAACTAGTCTAAACCTATACTAGAACATCTCAGATAGATACAAATGAGAAAAAGACTCACTAAGAGACGAAAGCATGCAGAATGAAGCGAGGACGGGAGACACGTCTACACAGCACGACCACAGGGAGGAGAAGGCAGAATGACACTGGGCGGATCAGCGTCTCGGATAAGAATCCACGGGATGAAATCCACAAAGTTGGGAAGCTTAATTATAGCATTTCTTAAGAAGTTAATTTTTCTATTTAATTTGTTTACGATTTTTTTTTGTAGTGAGTACCCAATCATAATGACGATTCCATAAGAGAATTCGCGTACGCTTATGATTTGGCTTCTTTGCCTCCCTGTGGCGGCTGTTTCAAATGAGCTGGCGCTCGTCAATCATCAATGATGGAGGGGCCACTACTAAATATAGCTTAGGAAGGAAATATGGTTGCTAAAAGGATTAATTGAGTTAGTCTGTAGCTTTTCAATTGATCCACGTCCATCCTAAGTTGAATAAAATAGCATAAGAGTAGCCAAAATAAGTAAAACGGACGTAGACGGTACAGAAGGGCTTAACTGAAAAAAGGTTTCCAAATGTTTCAATACTTCTTTCTGTAATGCTGATATTGTTTAGACTTTAGAGCATCGGAATTATGTATCGGAACTGAGGATACTGTCGGGATACCACTAAAGTTTCTGTTGTAAATACTGATGCAAAATATATATTGAGGACATTACTAATTTGTATTATTTTCGTCTTTGGTGTACTCTCTGTTCTCATCTACTAACGGTACATTAGTTGAAGTATTGACTTTCTTCTTCCTGATGTAAATACAGAATATTTTTTCGGATTTGTTTTGCTTTGATTCGCATTATGTAACTTCAGATTTTTGTCACTTTACTTACTTAGTTTTTTTAATTTACGTCGTTGACCTATAAATTTCACTAGTTCCTTGCTTATAATTTTCCGAGGTATTTATTATAATTATCATGAACGTTTTTCTCAGCAATCAAACAGTCTGCAATATCTGTATTCCGCCATTATGGACTGAACGGCGGTTTATCGATGGTTTGCACTGCTGCACCGCTTTTAAGTAAGTGCTAGTGAAAACAATCCCATGATATATTGATATCATGATTGTTAAAGAAAAACAAAAAAAAATAATCCAGTCAGCTTCTTTAAGTATATATTGTTATACTTTTACGAAAGGTTGTTTTTCTTGTTTTATTTTTATTTGGGATTTTCTCACTGCTGCTATTTGGCTAATTGCTATTAAACTTTATACTGAAAGTAATCCTACGATTGCCACTGTAACTGAATTCGCCACCAACATTCAAACCCTCTACCAAGTCTTCTTTCGTTGCAAGTACAAGATCAAGCCAATTATTTCCCCGGATTGGAGATTAATTTGTTTTTGAAAAAGTGAACTTTCTTGCAAGTTGGCATACCCGTCATGTGAAGTGAGATATATATATATATATATATATATATATATATATATATATATATATATATATATATATATATATAGAGAGAGAGAGAGAGAGATAGAGAGTTACACAGAGTTACACAGATACTCAGACCACACAGACCTTGCAGTCCCTACTAGGTGGTCCGGCCTTAATACTACTAGACAGTTTATGGTAGAAGTACAGGGACATCAAAGTAGAAGGCTCTCTCCCCACCCTCCGCTCTCTCCAGCTAAAAAGCCGTACTGGAAAATAAGATGAAGTGTAACCTTATGGGTCAGGAAATGCCCACAAGGAAAGTTGTTATAGAGTATAGAAAGAAATTAGTTTGAAAGGGAAATTACACATGCCTACTGATTAATTCACATTAATCCAATCTTCATCAGATGATCATTCAGTCTTTTCTTTAACAATTCAATTGAATTACTGTTGACAACCTCCCTTGGTAAACTAGTCCACTCTTTAACCATACTGTATGTGAAGAAATGTTATGTCACATTTAGACCATGCCATTTTTCTCATTAATTTAATTCCATTACCTTGGTTTAGAGCATTGTTATTAATCGTGAACAGTGCACTGATATCTACTCTGGCAAATCCTTTAAGTATCTTAAAACATTAGACAAGTTGGCCTCGATACCTCCTTTTCTTTAGGGAGAACAAATTTATTTGTGTTAATCTTTCATAATATGGATTGTTTTTCAGAGAGGCAATTAGTTTAGTTGCTCTACACTGCATATAATCGATTTTGTAACCCCTTCTGTACTGGTGCCGTCCTTTTCACTTTATTCTGGCTACTATTAGACGAATCCATTCAGTTTGAGAAGGGCCTCCAGCAATGAACAGGCAACAAACTATCTCACTTAACCCTTACCACTACCACAGATCCTTCTCAAGCTGCTTAAAATCGTCTAAATATAGCAACAATAATATTAGAAAGACGCCACCGGTACGGAAGGGGTTAATGTTATTCTTGATATACGGGGACCAGAACTGAATGCCATATTCAAGATAGGGTCCAACAATGTTTTTGAATAACTGCAAAATAATGTTTTCGTATTTATAGATAAACATTATTTTGATAAATCCCAAGGCTTGGTTAACTATATTTGCCGCAGCCGCACATTGCTCTGAGGATTTTAAGTTTTCTGATATTATAACCCCGAGATCTTCAACCATAGAGTCTGCTATTATTGGTTGGCCTTTCATTTGATAATCGTACTTTTTGTTTTTTGAACCAACGCGCAAAATATGACATTTGTCAACATTAAAGGACATTTTTCGGACCAATTCACTATTTTGCTTAAGTCGGACTGTAAGCTATTTCTGTCTTCCTCACTCAAGACTATGTTCCCTATTTTTGGATCATCAACAAATATATATATTTATATATATATATATATATATATATATACTGTATATATATATATATATATATATATATATATATATATATATGTATATATATATATATATATATATATATATATATATATATATATATATATATATATATATACAGTATATATATATATATATATATATATATATATATATATATATATATATATATATATATATATATATATATATAAGGAATATGAAGACAAAAGCGAATAGGTACATATATATTTATTGGCAACGTGTCAACACTAATCTTGTGCCATTATCAAGCCTAAAAAGAGAAAAAATTAAACCATCGTGATTATCATAAAGTTATCACATGTTAAAATTGAAAATGTATTCAAAAGATAAATTTAACGATTATAGATACTCAAATATGTTATCTCTTGAAATGATTTAAATATTTGTTCCTATTAGTGATGTTAAGCTTGTAGGTCTGTAATTACTAGCTTTGGTTCGATCACCCTTTTTGTGAATGGGTACAATGATGGCTGTTTTCCAATCATTAGGGACGCAACCCTGCTTTAGTGATGAGTTAAAGATAATGGTAAGGGATTCGCATATTTTTTCTTTATTTTGTTTTGCTATCATATTATGGAAATGATCAGGCCCTGGAGTCTTGTTGATATTATATTTATATAATTTACATAATAATTCACTTGGGCTGATAGTAAAGTTTCCTACTATTTCATGCATTGTTACTGACCTATGTTTCATATTATTCTTTACTTCATTTGTAAAAACAGAACAAAAATATTTGTTAAGTGTAATTGCAATAGCTATGTCGGCTGTCACTATTTGATCATCTCTAGTTAATGGGCTTATTCCGCTTTTTATTTATCTGTTGGTATTTAGGTAGCTATAAAAATACTTTGGGTTATCGGTGCTTTTTTGTCTATAGCGACTTTATGATCACGTTTGGCGGATCTAAAGAGTTTCTTAACATTAGAGAGAGAGAGAGAGAGCAAAGGAAATCAAGCAACAACAGATCTAGCGACCTCTCGAGGTTGCTTGTCCTCCAAAACACTGATTACCGAGTGTCCAAACAGCGGTTTAGAGTAGGTAAGGGCAAATTGGAAAGAGAACTACTGCCCTGGAACTAATGTCCGTGGCAGGATTGGGAGATGTTAGTAGGGGACATTTGGGTTAGTATCATAGCACAGTTATATGTGATCGTTCGTGTATCTGGGAAAAAGAGAATAACATCTTAGAAATTTACAAATGCAATAATCCTTGATGAATCTGAAGGGGATTAGGAGATGTTAGTAGGGGACAGTTGGTTCAGTAACATAGCACAGTTATAAGTGATCGTTTGTGTATCTGGGAAAACGAGAGTAACATCTTAGTATATTATAAATGCAATAATCCTTGATGAATCTGAATGGGAAAAAAATATTCATTTACAAACGCAGTCAGTCGCAGGCTTGAGGCAAGATGTTTGTCTATGCGAAGTTTAAAAGAATCAACGGTCCTGCAGTCTATAGCGTCTTGGGGAATCCCATTCCACAAGTTGATAACTCGATTGAAGAAGAAAATCTTAGATTCGTGTGAGTTAAAAAATATACCAATCATTTTGAAACCGTTTCCCCACATGTAATTAGATTGGTTGATAGTTGATAGTAGAGTAACTTTTTTTTCTATGTGGATGCAGGAGACAAAGGTCAAAACTGCCTGTGACGAGTGCCTCCCCCAGAGTTAAAAGAGTGACAGGGTCAAAATAAAAAAACGTTCGAGCCAAAATTTCTGGACACACAGAGTTTGAATAAAAAATAATAGGATGAGGGAAAGATGGATTCAGGGAGAGAGTTCCAGAGCTCAGATAGTGAATAGAAGAATGATTAGGAGTAACGTTTCACTCTTGAGTTGGAGAGTCGTACAGAGTAGGGGAGAGATTGTGTTGCAAGACAGGTACTACGTACCCTACGTAGAGGAGGTGGTATGCACTGAGAGAGCTCTGAAGAACACTGATTTTTGTAGTATCGATAGAATAGCGAGAGAGATGCAACATTGCGGCGAAGAGAGAGAGATTGCAGAGAATCGGTGAGTGGATGGGAGCCAATGATCCGAAAGGCTTTCCTTTCTACTTTGTCTAGAAGTGCTGTGTGAGAGAATACTCCCCACACATGTGAACAATACTCAATACAAGGACGCACTGTGCCCCTGTACAGAGCAAGAAGCTGAGCAGGGGTAAAGAACCCCTTGAGGCGGTTGAGCACACCCAGCTTCTGGAAGGCCGCCTTAGCAAGACTGGTAATATGGTCCTTCCAAGAGAGAGCAGAAGAAAAAGAGACACCAAGAATACTGAAAGATGATGAAGAGTTGATTTTTGTATTGTTGAAGAATAAGGGATAGTCCGCTGGGAATTCACGGCGGGTAGATAAATGGAGAAATCAGGTTTTGGAAGCATTAAAGGGAACAATGTTTTCTCTGCCCCAATTGGAGATGGTAGTTAGATCAGAAGATAAGTGTTGTATGGCTTCATTACGTTTGATTTTGAGTGATTGCTGGCTGGGGCATTCTGGGAAACTAATTGAATAGTGTAAGGTACAGTCGTCTGCATATGAATGGATAGGACTTGAGGTACAGTTGAGATCATTTATGAAAATTACACAGTTAATTTTGTCAATGCCTTTGATGATTTTGAACACTTGAATTAAGTCGCCTCTTCATCTACGCTGAGTTAAAGGAAATAGATTCAATTCTCTAAGATGCTCCTCGTATGGTTTGTTCCTTAGGCTAGGTATCATTTTGGTAACTATATGTTGAACTCATTCTAGCTTGTCTATATCTTTTTGGTAAAAAGGGCACCAGGATTGAACGCAGTATTCCAATAGAGGGCGGACTAAGGAATTGTCAAGAGTTAGGATTACAACTTTAGATTAATTTTATGCTCAATATGACTTGCCTATAAAGCTAATTATTTTGTTTGCCTTCTTAAACAACTTCTGAACATTGTTGACTCGGTTTTAGGTTACTCGATATAGTTTACCAGATCGGTTTCTTTGTCTCGGTTGAGTGCCATTCATCGAATAGTTTACTTTCTCATTTCGGTATCCGATATGTAGTACTTTACATTTATCCGTATTGAAACTCATTTGCCAAATTTGGGCACAAAATGACAACTTATCTAGATTGTGTTGCATATCGTCAACTTGTTCTTTTGAGAGTACGCTATTTTCAATTTTGTATGGTCAGCAAACATTGAGATTGTACAGGTGAGACCCTCATCTATGTCGTTGATATAAATTAGAAAGATAATTGGTCCTAGTACCGATCCCTGGGGTACCCCACGCAGGTACTTACATTGGTCTATTTAGATGCCTTACCATTTATGACTACTCTTTACTTTCTGTTGCTGAGTCACTTTTCTATCCCTTTCAACACACCGTCTTATAGACCATGCGCTTTTAGTTTTAGCAGTAAACGTTTGCGGGAAACTTTGTCAAAGGCCTTTTGAAAATTATGGTATATAATATCTACAGCTTTACTCTCATCATAGAGGATGAGAATATCGTGGAAGAAGTCTAAGAAGATATGTTAAGCAGGAACATTTGTTACGAAAGCCGTGTTGAGTATCTTTAAGCATGTTATTACCCTGTAAGTGGTTTACGAGTCTGTCTCTTATGAGTGTTACTAGCATTTTACATACAACTGAGGTAAAGCTAATTGGACGATAGTTACTGGGTAGGGATTTGCTGCCTTCTTTTAATATCTGTGTTACGTTGGCTAGCTTCCACTTCCAGACTGAAAGGATTTATTGAATAGCAATATCAGTGATTTGGAGAGCTCATCCTTAGCTTCTTTTAGAACTCTAGGTGAGATTGTATCAGGTCCTGGCAACTTATTTACCTTGAGTTTATCTAAACATTTCAATACTTCTCTCTCTGTAATGGTGATATTGCTTAGAACCTCAGAATTATTAATCTGAATCTTCGATGCTGTAGGGATATCACTGAGGTCTTCTGTTGTAAAACCTGATGCAAAGAAAGTATTGAGGTTTTTACTTCGTCTTTGGTGTCTTCTCCATTTTCATGGACTAACGATCCAACAGTTGAAGTAACTACTTTCTTCTTTCTGCTATAAGTATAGAATTATTTTGAGTTTGTTTTACTTTGATTCACAACATGTAACTCCAGGGTCTTTCTACTTTCCTTAATTAACTTTTTGGCTTTGCGTCGTAGTTCTACAAATGTCACCCATTCTTTGTCATTTTGTGGAGATTTTAATCTATCATTATCAATCTTTTTAGCAAGCAAACAGGTTGAAATCTCTTTATTCCACCATTTGGGCTTATCATTATGGCCTGTACGCCGTATGCAGTCTTGCACTGCTTTTAGGTAAGTGTTTGCGAATAATTCCCAAGATGTATTTGTGTTGTTATTGTTAATTAGAAAGCTCCAGTCAGTTTCTTTAAACATTGCTCTAAGTTTACGAAATGTTGCTTTCTTGAAATTAGGGACTTTCTCAATGCTGCTATTTGGTTTGTTACTAGTAAACTTTAAACTGAAAGTTATATATATATTTTTTTTTTTCTATATTCAAACTACTCCCTCTCGGGCATAGGCTGATAGCCTTTACACTCTACCGCTGAACACGGTGAGGCCTGTGAGGTCTTGTTCCAGTCTAGGGAGTGAGACATGCGAAGCACCCATTCATGGCCCGAACCCAACTCCATCTTTGAAGCTGCTTCGCCCCTGCGCTTCACAGTCTCACTCCCCAGGCTCGGACCCTCACTCTCAGAACGCCACCTATTGAGCAATTAACTCACTAGGCATTGCCCCCCTGTAGCATATTTTGAATATGGGAATATTCATACAGTGCTACATAATTAGGGAACAATGAGGGTATTTTGTTTTGGCATTTCGGTGTGCTGTGGCAATGCACTGAAACTAGGTACAGCACAAATTCCATCCCAATAATATCTTCCCATTGACATATTGAGATTCGAACCCGGGTCCATTGGATTACCAGTCCAGTGGCAAGACCACTCTGCCACACCTCCCCTATGATGGTCGCTGTTACTGAATTCATCATTGACTCGTCCCTTGTTGTCCTCGATCCTCGCTGTCCTCGATCATCATCCCTGGTGGTCTTTGGTCTTCGCTGTCCTTGATCATCGTCCCTGGTGGTCCTTGGTCCTCGCTGACCTCGATCTTCTTCCCTGGTGGTCCACGGTCCTCGATCCTCGTCCCTCATGGTCCTCGGGCCTCGCTGTCCTCAAACATCGTCCCTGGTGGTCATTGGTTGGCTCTGCTTCTTTTCCGAAAATCCTTTACTGCATCATGAAGCAGACGGCCAAATCTTGCTGCTCCCACCTGGTTCAGATGGACTCCATCCGCTTCACACAGATGATCGTCACGGTAGAAAGCATCCCAGGTATTGATGAATCCGACGTTCACCTCCCTGCAGAGGTCAGCAAGTCGACGATTTATGCTAGTGGCTATGTTGAAGAATCGGTTCTTCACACCGATCCTGGGGACAATCCTTGATATGCTTCTGCGTGTCTTTTCCTTATACATCTGAATCAGCTTCCGGTACTTCATCACGAGGTCCTCCGATCGTGTCCGCTGCACGTCATTAGAACCGACATGAATGATGTACAGTTTCTTACAGTAGATCCTCTGGAAAAAGGCAAACTAGGTCTGTGTATCCAGCTCAGTGCCAGTACTTGCACTGCTGCGGTCGTTCACGGTGTTGGCGGCGGCGGTAGCAGACGCAACAGTTTTACTATTCTGTATTTTTGCTTTATAATCAAACTTCAAATCTTGTCTTCCCCATGATTTATCAAGATTACTTTCAAACTTCCTTATTGATTCGGAACCGACTACATACTGGGGCAGTGCGTTCCACTCATTTACCACTCTATCACAAAATTAGTTCTTTGCCTTTTCAAGCCTATTTCTTTCTTTGTAAATTTTCTTAGAGTGTCCTCTCGTTCTTGTTCCCTCCCGCATCAAGAAGATACCTTCACACACATCCTCATCATACTTTCCTGACAATATCTTAAAAGTCTCTATCATATCCCCTCTCTTTCTTCTATATGCCCGTGTCGGAAGCCCCAGTGTCCTCAACCTCGGCTCATAGCCCGCGTTCTTCAACGTTGGTACTAGCTTGCTAGCTCTCCTCTGCACTTTCTCCACTGCTTCTATATCCTTTACCATATATGGAGCCCACACCTGGTTAACATTTTCCAGGTGCGGCCTAACCAGCGCTGTATAGAGATTCCTGAATATTTCTTCGTCAAGTGACACAAATGCCCTCCTTATCAGCCCTACAATTCTATTGGCTTTGTTTATCTTTTCCGCTAAATGTTCTGAGAAATTTAACTTATTGTCTATCACTACTCCTATATCCTTTTTTGCATTAACTTCCTCCATCGCTTCATACATACCGTATCCTACCTTGTCTATCTTGCTTGTCCCATTCCGCTTGTACTTGCATTTTTTTGGATGAAAACGCATTAACCAATGATCAGACCATCCCTTCATGCCCTCCACATCTCCTTGAAGCAAACCCACATCTTCCTTACTCCTCACTCTTCTATACAGTTTAGTGTCATCCACATACAGGTATATCTCACTTCCATTAGATATAACTTCAGGTAAGTCATTGATAAATATAACGAACAGTAGTGGTCCCAACACAGATCCCTGAGGTACCCCACTTGTAATTTCCCTTCTCCCCGAGCCTATTCCATTCACCAGTACCCTCTGTCTCCGATCTTTCAGGAAGGCTTCTATCCATTTCACACATTTCTCCCCTATATTATAGCTTCTAACTTTCTCTATTAACTTTTTATGTGGGACCTTATCGAAGGCCTTCATAAAATCGCAATATACCACGTCTATAACATCACCATCCTCCAGAATTTGCATCCAATCATTGTGTTTGAGGGGGCTAATTTCGAAACTTCGTTGACTGCAGCTGCAACGTCGTCCACTCCGCCACCCAGGATACAAAAGTGCTTCGTGGTCCTGGGTGCCATGCCTCAGAACTTTGTAAGTTGCCCACGAACCATGGAGTCTCCTATGAGCCGAATTTCTTCTATTTCTTCTTCATCGTCTAAGTCCGCAAGAAACTGGTAACGGCTCTGGCACATGGTTTTGGTGATGATTTTCCTTGTGATGGGGTGAACGATGTTTCTCATAATGCTGAAGTTGTCCTGAGAGCGAACTCATTATTTGAATGTTCCTGACGTGGTGCATGTACTGAAGCGGGTACCGCTATATTAGGCGTTGGCCCGTTGGAAGATGCCACAAAGGTAGTAATTACTTCATTTGTTGATACTCCTACGTTGAGCGTTGCAAATTCTTGGAGTGTTTCCAGCTTCTTGGTGAGGGCGTTAATCTTGTCTTAGCTTTATCCAGTTTAGCTGCCAAATCTTCTCGGAGCTGGCAAAATTGGCAGACATTAACCTCGGGGCAGGCAAACATGGTAGGGCCAAACCTACCGGAACAGCTCGTGCAGGCGCTAGACATGGTGACAATAACAAAATTTCAAATAACTTCATTCACTTCAAGTCACTTCTAATCACTTGTGTCACTTTAGAACACTTTATTCACTTTACACACTTAAGATCACTTTACTCACTATAAATCACTTCACTCACTTTAAATCACTTCATGTGTTTTCTAATACAATTATAACCTGACAATTTTACATTTACATCAAGTCAATAATACACCTGGAATGAAAAGAAAAATGACGACACAAGATTTACTAGACATTACAAAAGTAAATGTGAATTGGAGGTTAAATTGACCTAGTGAGAAACTGGAAAAGCAATAGTAGATACTGTATACAGTGGTCGACACAAAACAAATTATGGAATTTGTAATATCCCTGACAAGAGTGTAATAGGCCTATTAATATGATGACACGTATCTGAAATGCACTTATAAATATAGACAATACAAAAGTATCACTGTAACTAAATAATTCTAACCCAATACTAAAAATACCCTAACAATTGTCAGTGTGTGCGATTTATATAGTCAACCAAGAGAAAAAGTTCAAGTAGGTACAGTAATGGCTATACTTTGATATATAAAATACAAGAAGAAGGTTAATTTGTTTATGCGTACACAAGGTGGCTCTGGTGTCGGCGGCGGCGCTCCATTTGGTAAGGAGAATTTTGAAAAACAAAAATACAGGTGCAGTGTCATGCAAGATAACTACTGGGTGATTAACTAAACACTTAACTACAGTGATGGCAAACATTACTTAAATAATGGCTAGAACAAATATGGCACAAGCAAATAGTTTGTTTACAATAGTGCGTCTACAGTACTAATGTAAACAATGGCAGTCTCGATAAACAAACGTTTATCAGTAAAAAAATACATCAGAATAACATGCAAAGCAACTACTGGGCGGTTTAACTAGCACTTGGCTACAGCTCATGCAAACAAATAAAGGAATGAGCAAGGTAATACTCAAATTATGGTCAAATATCAAGCGGCGGGCGAAGTGGTGTTGACGCTTCAAGTTGAGCCGGCAGTGTGGGAGAGAGAGAGAGAGAGAGAGAGAGAGAGAGAGAGAGAGAGTAGTAGTATACTGTAATATGTGAATCAACCTGGGATGTCATAATAATTTTGGATTGTTTGAATGGGCCCGACCAGCTTTTTGACATTCGTGAGTATATGTTTTGTTAAGTTAGGTTATTATATATGAGTTTATTAATATAATAGAAAATTATTAGATTGTTATTGGGTTATTACTGTATATCCCATCATATAGTCCATGATTAAGATTCCGAGAGATCACGTATTAATATCACTCAAGGAGGCCAAATTGTCATCATAAATACCAACAAATGATTACTAAATTGTATGGGGAATCATCTAACACCACTATAACCTTTAAATATCACCACAACAAAAACGACCAATGCCATACAGTGTAGAGAATAATGATTAATATTAAAAATCTCATATTTTACTGATTTTTGCCCTGGCCACAAGACCAAAAATCATCCGAACAATAAATTTCCCCAATAAACTGAACTAACCGTCCCCGTGAAAGGTTCCCTACGCCATAATCCATATGAATAGCCAACAATTTTTAAATGTAAACTCACAAGTCGATTATATACAACTGCTTTTAGTTCAAGTATTATACAACGCAGCCAGTACTTGATTACAGTTACCTTAACCAATCATTAGTAAAATATAATAAATAATACAACTATGTTTAATTGAAACACTATAATCAAAAGCAGACTATCGCTCTTTCACACACACTTACTTTCCTTGCTTATGGTAATCCATCGTAATCTGATGATGACGTCCTCTCCTACTAACATCATCTATGGGTTCTCTGGTGACTGTAGAGGCCAATCCTCGATGAGCACCACCTGCCACAGTCAGCACATTGAAGGTTTTGGGCAGGTGGGGATAATGGTTGTTCCCGTCTTGCGTGCCTACGAGCACGTTTCTCACGCTGGTGGTTTGGGCGATCGGCTTCAATAACTTCCACTCCATGATGGATGTGTCGTCTCTAGTCTTCTCTGTTGGTCGCCAGATGCTCAAGGCTCGTGGGATCTATTCTGCATCTTTTTAGATTTTTGTTTTCTCAATTGGTCTTTGTATCGCATCTTCGGTCCACCCGCTGTCCTCCTGTGCTCACGAAGTTGACCGTAAAGCATTCTAAGTGGATGTCTCTCCTCAGGCATTCGTATGACGTGGCCCACCCAGCGAAGTTGGTGCTTAGCGATGGTTGCCTCTATGTTTATGCTATTTGTTCTCCCTAGTATTGTGATATGGGGGGTTCTGTCTTGCCAAGTGATGCCTAGGATCTTTTGGAGGCACCTGGTGTGAAACGCTTCCAAATGTTTGATGTTTCGTCGGTATGTGGTCCAAGATTCACAGGCATAAAGCAAATTCGATATGCACACAGAGTTGTAAACGGTAATTTTTGTTCTTATTGTGAGGTCTTTATTTTTGAAGACTCTTGGGCAGAGGCGGTCAAAGGAAGCTGCTGCTTGTTTCAGACGTTGATGTATCTCCTCGTCAAGGCTGGTATTACATGAGAGGTAGCTGCCGAGGTACTTGAAAGATGAAACTGTTGTTAGGTCCTCTTTGTTTATTCTTAATATTGGTGGTTCAGGTGGCAAGTTAGCTGACCATTGTGAGATTACTTCTGTCTTTCTGATATTGATTGACAGGCCTAGTCTGGTGTAGGCTTCTGCAATGGCTGTTAGAGCAGCTTGTAGTGCCTCTGGTGAGTGTGCCACAAGAGCACAATCATCAGCATAATGGAGCTCTAGAACATGATCTAGTGACACTTTGATTCTTGCTTGGAATATTCTTATGTTGAATAGACTACCATCCAATCTAAAAGTTATATAAATTCCACTTCTTTCTAGGAGTGATCGATCGAGGAGTATTATGACACAGACCAAGTACATGTTAAACAGGACTGGTGCCATCATACAACCCTGTCTGACCCCAGAGCTAACATTAAAAGGCTCAGACTCCTGACCAGCCATAGTGACCCTGGCCTTCATGCCAACATGGAATTGTTGCATAATACTAACAAATTTTGGTGGGCAACCGAAGATACGTAGCACCTCCCATAGCAAATCCCTATTCACAGTATCAAAAGCTTTTGTACGATCAATGAAAGCCATGTGCAGATCTTTGTTTTTCTCTCTTGCCTTTTCCTGCAGCTAACGGGTTGTGAAGATCATATCTACTGTACCGCGATCTTTGCGGAAGCCACACTGTGATTCTGGCAATAGATATTCGGTAATTTTGGATGAAAGTCTCCGAAGTAAGATTTTGGAGAGGACTTTCCCAGCAACAGATAGTAAAGAGATACCCCTGCTATTGCCACAGAAAGATTTGTCGCCTTTTTTTTTTGTATATTGTGATTATGTTAGCATCTTTCCATTGTTGAGGCACATGTTCCTTTTCCCATACTCCCTTGAAATATTGATAGAGATCACGCAGAAGTGAGTAGCCACAATGTTTTAGGATCTCTGCGGGTATGCCATCAGGGCCTGGGGACTTATTATCTTTAAGCGTTTTGACGGCCCTTAGTAATTCATTGAAAGTTGGTGGTAGGTCTAGATCGTGGGTCGCTCTTCAATTTCTTGTAGCGCTGTGTGGTCTATCGGGGTTGCTCGGTTGACTAGTTCATTGAAATGCTCACTCCATCTTTGTACTATTTGCCTTTGGTCTTTCAGTAGTGTAGTTCCGTCAGATGTTCTCACTGGTTGAATGCGCAATTTTGAGAACCATATAGTCGTTTCACAGAGTCATAGAAGCTGTGCATGTCATGAGAATCAGCATATGTTTGTATTTCTTTTCCCTTCGTTGTCCACCATTCATTACGTTAATTTCTTATAGTTCTCTGTACCTCTGCCCGTGCATTTTGCCAGCGTAGCTTCAATACATGGGAGTTTGGATTGCTAAGTGAGGTACATGTCAGTGGGCCTTATGCATGTTATCTAGTAAGGGGAGTATGCTGTCCATGTTTTCATCAAACCAGTCTTCTGTGCATTTTAGTTTGGGTTAAAAGTGCTTTTTCTGTTGCATCATAGATTGGTCGTACTGAAAGCCTCCCATATATCATCTAAAGGAGTTGTCATGTCATTTAGGGGTCTCTTCTAAGTTAAGATTTCTGCTATAGCACTGCAAAGCTTGTTTCGATCATACTCATTCTTAAGTTTGCCTGTATTTAATCTCCTCTTGCTTAGTTTTTGGAGACGTACAGGTGGGCGAATTGACAGTTTCAGTGTGGATCTTATCAGTCGGTGGTCTGTCCAGCAATCTGCACCCCTCATTGCTCGTGTGTGTAAAACATCTTGGAGATCTTTCCTCTTCACTATAATATAGTCGATCAGATGCCAATGCTTAGAACAAGGGTCCATCCAGGATGTTTTATAATTATCTTTTTGTTGGAATATGGTGTTAGTGATGGTGACGTCATGTGCAGCACAGAGTGTCAGTAACCTAAGGCCATTGGCATTCATCTTGCCCACACCGTGTTTTCCGATAACGTTGTCCCATATGTTACTGTCCTTTCCAACTTTTGCATTAAAATCTCCTAGAAGTATTATTTTGTCCTTCCTAGGAATTCTGCACAGGATTTCATCTAGAGCAAGATAGAAACGGTCTTTATCTTCTTCAGTTGCATTTAAGGTAGGCGCATAGGCACTGATTATGGTGGCATAACTGTTGTATATAAGTGAGATTCTGATTGTCATCAGCCTTTCATTTATCCCACACACACACACACACACACACACACACACACACACACACACTCACACATACACACTCAGAAACAACAACAGTATCCAATAACCAGACACCAACCAGCCACTCCCTCACACACACACACACGCACACACACACCAACAACAACAACAATTCCCCAATAACCAGACACCAACCAGCCCCTCTGTCTCACAGTAACAACCAACACACACGTACGCACACACACACACACACTTCCCCCATACCCTGAAAAATCCAACCCCTCCCCCACACAGAGACAAACACCACTGACCCGAAGAATAAAAAAACAAAACAAAATAACATAAATAAATAAATACAAAACGTACAAGGCATACCAGGAGGAACCCTAATATTAATAATACTCCTAAGGGCACTGAGGTATATAAAACGTTATTAGTGGGCCAACAATTACAGCTCCTTGTATAGCCGGTGATGTATTGCCTTTGGTGCCTGGGGTGCTGGGGGGTATTAAAGTGTGTCGGTGGGGACACATAATGGGTTTTGGGGATATTAGGCAACACTAAAAGAAAGTTTTGGTGTGAAGAAAAAATTGAGGTAGTTATTTGAGCATTACATAATACCAATAACACAAGAAAGGAAAATACAAGTACGTAATATAACAAAAAACATACATATACATATAGGATACATTTAAGAGAGGATGGGTATGGTAAAAACAAAAATATATATATATTTTGTTTTTCTATGTGAATGAGGGAGACAAAAGGCATAACTGCCTGCAGCGAGTGCCTCCCCCAGATTTCAAAGAGTGACTGGGCCGAAATCAAGGGACGTTCGAGCTAAAATGCCTGGACACACGGAGTTTGAAGCAATTTAAGTCATAGGAAGAGGGAAAGACTGACTCTGGGAGAGAGTTCCAGAGCTCAGCAGTTGAATAGAAGAAAGTCTGAGAATAGCGTTTCACTCTTGGGTTGGAGAGTTGCACAGTAGGGGTGGGATTGTGTTGCAAGGCGGGTACTACGTACCCTACATAGAGGAGGTGGTATACATTGGGAGAGCTCCGAGGAACACTGATTATTGTAGTAGCGATAGAATAGCGAGAGAGATGCAACATTGCGGCGAAGAGAGAGAGATTGCAGAGAGTTGGTGAGTGGACGGGAGTTAATGATACGAAAGGCTTTCCTTTCTACTTTATCTAGGAGTGCGGTGTGAGAGGATCCTCCACACACATGTGAACAATACTCAATACAAGGACGCACTGTGCCCCTGTACAGAGCAAGAAGCTGCGCAGGGATAAAGAACCCCTTGAGGCGGTTGAGCACACCCAGCTTCTGGGAGGCTGCCTTAGCAAGACTGGTAATATGGGCTTTCCAAGTGAGAGCAGAAGAAAAAGAGACACCGAGAACATTGACAGAAGATGAAGGGTTGATTTTTGTATTGTTGAAGAATAAGGGATAGTCCTCTGGAGGTTTCTGACAGGTAATAAGATGGATACATTGAGTTTTGGAAGCATTAAATGCAACAAGGATTTCTCTACCCCAATTGGAAATAGTAGCTAGATCAGAAGATAGGTGTTTTATGGCTTCATTATGTTTACTTTTGAGGGACTGCTGGCTGGGGCGTTCTGGAAAACTAATTGAGTGGTGTAAGGTAGAGTCGTTTGCATATGAATGGATGGGACTGGATGTACAGTTAAGAAGATCATTTATGAAATTTAAAAAGAGAATAGGAGATAGGACAGAACCCTGAGGAACACCGGAGTTGATAGGATGAGGAAATGAGCTATATACAGTACTGTATATATATATATATATATATATATATATATATATATATATATATATATATATATATATATATATATATTATATGTATATATATATATATATTTATATATATATATATATACTGTATATAGGCCTATACTGTATATGTACTATATATAACCAAAATGTCTCCGAGATGATTTTGGGGACGCACAATAGGTGTTTTGGGGATTAGGCAGCGCTGGCAGAAATTTAGGAGATAATTAATACAAAAATAATTGCTGACGAATAGGGGATGGGAATTAGAGGAAAATAGAAAGAGAAAGTGGTACAAGGAGGAAACAAAATATTGTTGTTCGGTAGTATATGATCGAACGAAAATGAAAGTCAATGAACACAGACATACAAGAGAAGGACAAACAGCAGATTATCATGATAGATACTGATAAGAGACCGAAGGAATTTAAAAACAAACATAAAACACTTTAACTACTGTATAAGGAGAGTGAAGGGTTATACAAACAAAACATCAACAACTTTAACTTGGTGATGGGCTGGTCTATCAGAATGAGAGTTGAGCGTTCTCTGCCATACCCATAGCTTACTCTGACTGTTCCTTTTACTTATATATTTTCTAGATCTCAAGTGACGGCGTCTTTTCCGTGGATTGACCTCCCTACTGCCAACCCTGGCAGATTGGGAGCCAAAGCGTCACATTTTTCCTTTGCCCCTCAACTTTCCCTTCATAATTGCTGAGGGGCACAGGGCCTTGGGTGGGGCTTTTGTTTCCCGGGCGTTTCCGCACCCTCCTCAGCTCCCCGCCTTTGAGTGGTTTCGGTCACCTGGGCATTATTAGTGGTAAGCAGGGAGGGTTCTGTGGGGGCGCTCGGTTATGGCCTTGGCCTTGCTCGGAACCTTGGGGCTGCTCGGCCAGACAGTCTGAGGAACAGCAACAACAACAACAACTTGAGTACATTGAAAATAACTACTGTACTGTATATGGAAGCGATACAGATATTCACTGAACGAGATCACCACCTCTAAATAACTCTACGAATACAGGGCAAATAAGAAACATGAAGAAATAACTGCTAAAAGGGGCATAGAAACACAGATGATAAATTAACCTAAAAACAGAACGTTAACCAACAGATGTGACACATAAGGTGTTAAGATAATATTACAAGAAAGACGGAGAAGTGTATACCCCCAATGAAAGTTGTGAAGCTTCCAAATAAAGTGGAAATGGTTGTAGAGGAATAGATAAGGGCTAAACGGAGTGAATGATAAGAGTTTAGGAGCACAGTTGGCACGAACAACATGTGAGATAAAGAGAAATGAGGGAGACTGGTGAAATAAGAGCAAAAATAAGAGAAAGAGAGTAAAGAAGAACAGAACAGTAAACACAGGAGAAGATGGAGAAGTACATTGGGAAGCAATTAACAACTTGCATTGGAAATTTACAATGATGTGAACACTTGAATAAGGAAATTTAACCCACAAGGCAAAATTTTGTTTTTAGACACGACTGTTTCAATTCTCGCAGGAGTCCTCATTAAGGGAGTAGTGATTCTTTGTTGGTGTATATTAATAAATCCTGTATATATATATAATATTATATATACCGGTATGTATATAAATATATATATATATATATATATATACTGTATATATATACCGGTATATATATATATATATATATATATATATATATATATATATATAGTACCCGTCTTGCAACACAATCCCACCCCTAATCTGTGCAACTCTCCAACCCAAGAGTGAAACGCTATTCTCAGACTTTCTTCTATTCAACTGCTGAGCTCTGGAACTCTCTCCCAAACTCAGTCTTTCCCTCTTCCTATGACTTACATTGCTTCAAACTTCGTTTGTCCAAGCATTTTAGCTCTAACGTCCTTTGATTTTGGCATTGTCACTTATTACATCTCACGATTGTACTATTTACTATGCAATCATTATTTACATCTCTCAGATAATATGAATGTGTTAGTTGCAGTGTCTCTATTCTTATGTGGGGGACTGTAGACCTGGAGGTTATTAAACTTTTCTAAAACTCAATAGTCAAAGTTCCTTCCCATGCCCTTTTAAGCTTACTCGCACCGCTTGGGTTGTCACCCAGGCTATATACACGTGAATCAGAAGTGTAGATCACACGTTGGAAGGTGCCTGGAGGTGTGTAGAAGAGATGACAGGTAGGGAGAGAGTTTGACAGACAGATAGACTCAAACCTTGGGCCCGACAACATAGCCCTCTGAGATTCCTTCTCAATTAGGGAATGCTCTCTTAGTACAGCTGTATACATAATTTAGTTGTTACTTAATAATAAAAGTGGTTTACGGATGACAAACAGATCCTTTCCTTTTTCCTTGTACCTATTAGTATTCAATCTAATATTTATGGTAATTGGTGGTGGCGGCATTACTATTACTACAATCTATCATAATATCTATCAATCAACGAGCAGTGACGGAGAGCTGAAATCTACCTACAACTTCAACTACAATCAACATATAACCTATTACGAACGTACCTCAAAAGTCTTCCCTAAATATGGTTAATTATACAACATAACATATAACTCATAAGGACAGAGAGACACCTTTAGTCATCCTTACTAAGAGTTAATAGTTAACCCTTTTAATACATAATGACTATAGGATCGTACACTTGGTAGGTCTTCCTAATCTTTAACCCCTTACTTACAGTGACAGTCAAAAGTAATTTGTAACACTCTTTCAACTCAGGGGGAGGCACTCGCTACAGGCAGTTCTGCCTTTTGTCTCCCTCATTCACATAACAAAAAATATATATATATACAGTATATACCGGTATATATATATATATATATATATATATATATATATATATATATATATATATATATATATATATACTGTATATATATATTTTGTCTATGTGAATGAGGGAGACAAAATGCAGAACTGCCTGTGTATATATATATATATATATATATATATATATATATATATATATATATATATATATATATATATATATATATATATATATATATATATATATATATATATATATATATATATATATATATATATATATTTGTTTTATATGTTTTGTATTAACCTCGCTAGACCTCCATCAAGATTTAAAAAAAAAAAAAAAAAATCCCCTTCAAAATGTGTACAGTACATGTTTCGGTAGGAAAATGGCCGGTTCCTCTTAGAATTAAAGACTTGCTATCGCTACCCAGGAAAAGATCGACACCTAAATGGCACGAGAGGTCTTTATATTGACAAAGAAATGGCGAGTAAGGACTTAAACCACGCCAAGCTAATGGAACGGACGTCTTAAAATGTCAAAGCTAATGGGACTAAACATGAGAGACAAATTAACTACCTCCCGCTTAAATAAACACATGCTCGTGTTTTTACTACATTTTTCCGCCATGTGTTATAGCTTGTTTGATGTTGGTAGGACAGCAATCCCGACCTCTACCTCCTATAACTCCAAAAATACTTAAGTTATTGAGCTGTTATTTCTACCATTCGGAAAGAGTCAACCAGTAAGTAAGTGTGGAAATATACAGCCCATTTGCTCCAGCCCTTTCTCTAGTTACAGAGGTTAGGGGTTATGATTTTTGGCCTACTTATAATGAATGGACTATAGTATATATCTTCCTCAAGGAACAATATATCCCAAGATCTTCACAAGGCTGCTTGTAACCAAAAAATAACGAAATAACTATAATAAGTAAATCCATAACTAAATATATGAATACAAAATAGAAACCAAGATTTTCACCGCTCGCACCAACTTCTTCAACTACAAACTGGTAAGAGTGTGCGTTAAGAAAGAGAGAGACGGCGCTGGGTGTTGGGAAAACAAATGTGCAACGTAATATGAAGGCAAACAAACAAATGGGAGCAGCAACTTTCGTACAATAATAACAAAAGAGGCACGTAATAACTAGTTAAATAGTCGCGTGAAAGAGACTGGAACTACGAAGAGACCTAAAAGAAGAGTAGAACATGAAGGCAAGGACACGTTTAATGAAACTATAAACTAGTTTATATTTGATGAGCAAAAAATATAAGCAGGAACACCTTGAGGTGATTCGGTCATGTGAAGCGTATGGAGAGCAAAAGAATGACTAACAGACTGTATGAGAGTGAGGTGGAAGGGCACACAGGAAGAGGAAGACCAATAATAAGTTGGAGGGATGGAGTTGAGAGGTATATTAATGAAATTGGTATTGGGTGGGAGGAGGGGTGCAAGTTTACTGATGACAGAGTTTACATCATTAAGTCGGTTCATTCATGGCCATCCCATCAGGGATGTTATAACTAAATATAAAAAGACAAGTTCAAGGTATGCAAATGCAAGATAAAGAAATTAAGAGGACGAGAGGACATGATCTACGAGCAACACATGATAGAAAAAAGCAAAATCGAAAGACGAGATCCACGAACGAATGTCTTGACACTTTTCAACTAGGGGCATAAATACTAGTGGTAGATTATTATTGGTGGTAGAATTTCTTACTAAGCTTTAAATCAGAACCAAAATCGCACTTCAAAATGGCGAAGATTTGATGATCGTGTGGCTTATGCTGATAACAAAAGAATAAGTCAATGGAAAAGATTGAGGAAGATACAGAAGTAGTTGAGAGTAAGGAATAAACAAAATATTTAATGTATACAGATGATGAGTGTGAAAGGAGTTGATACATGAAAAGTAATAAACAAGTAAATAAAGACATATAACTGGCGGGGAAGAACATATTTTTTTTATGAAAATGGGTAGTTGAAAGTGAAATTAAAATACTATGATTAATGATAAAGATAAAACCAGGTACGATAGAAAACTGGTGGAAGTTGAAATATTAATTGAATGGTGAGAGGGACAACGAGGTGGGAGAATACTATATGATGGTTAGAGGGAGGATGGGGAGAAGCCAGACAAATGAGAGAGAGAGAGAGAGCGAGAGAGAGAGAGAGAGAGAGAGAGAGAGAGAGAGAGAGAGAGAGAGAGAGAGAGAGAGAGAGAGAGAGAAAGAGAAAGAGCAATGAGGAGATGAAGAGGTTACTGAAAAACAAATTATATAAGCATGGCAAGCAGGAGTTGAGAAACCCTGAGGATAGGGAGGGAGGTGTGAAAGAAATGTGCGGTATTAAGAGTGAGTTGGTGAGTGAGAGTAATAGAGAGCAAGTGTTAAAGGGTGTTGAGAAACTATTGAGAACAAAAGGGGGTAGGGGGGCGAGAAGAGACTAATAGGAAAGGAATTATAGTTAGTCAAAATAGGACTTCAGGGGCTATCAACCCTTCTGGATTATTAAGCCAGCACACTGCAATTCAAGTAAATTTTCAGGACTGAAACCCCTTTTCGAGAACCCCAGTCCCTTGTCCTGGAAAGAAGAGGTGCGGGGATAATATGTTATGTGGGACTGAAATAGCCGAGGTTCCCTGTAGAGGAGTCATCGCACTGGAACTTTATAATCTTCTTTCGATGACCAATATTTTTCCGGCAACATTCCGGGGACTTTTAGTACTGGTATTGGAAACTAGAATCAAGATAGATTAACTTTTAGGACACAATTATTTAACAAAAATTACCTCATAAGCTGCCAACCCAGTGTTGAGGATAAATGTTGAGTGGAAAAGAGCGTGTGTGTTAACGGCTTAACAGTCCGACACTTATTAACTCTCTTAGAAGAATGACCCCCATTCATTTATGGTTTGAATAACAATAGACGCTTAGGAAAGCTTAGGAGAGAACGGTTAGTTAAAACAGCAAAATAAATATCATTACTCCTACCACCATGTGCGCATATTTATGTACTCATTTATACTCTTTTTAATAAATGCATATTTTAAGGTGCGACAACTTTAGTCCTATATGATCTTCATAATTTGTATGCACATTGTCTTGTTAAATATTAAATGATAATGCAATTTTAACTTACATACGAATGCTATTATACTCTTAATAGTTGTTGTTGTTGTTGTTGTTGTTATTCCCCAAGCTGCCTGGCCGAACAGCCCCAAGGCCCTGAGCAATTCCAAGGCCACAACCGAGCGCCCCCACAGAACCCTCCCCGCCGACCACAATAAAGCCTGGGTGACCGAAGCCACTCCATGGCGGGGGGCTGAGGAGGGTGCGGAAAAGGCCGGGAAACCAAAGCCCCACCCCGGGCCCTGTGCCCCTCAGCAATTATGAAGAGAAAGTTGAGGGGCAAGGGAAAAATGTGACGCTTTGGCTTCCAATCTTGGTAGATTGGGAGGTCCACGGAAGAGACGCCGTCACTTGAGATCTAGAAAATATATAAGTTAAAGGAAAAGTCAGAGTAAGCTATGGGTATGGCAGAGATTGCTCAGCTCTCACTCTGATAGACCAGCCCATCACCATATGACTAGAACCCAATCCTCTCAGCATCAGCTAGGAAAGGCCCTAGAAAGCCGCCTTTGGCGGGGGGATAGCTCCCCTATTTCAACTCCTTTCAGGGTTGGGCACCCGCCCACTCTTAATAGTTAAAATATATTGTGTGAGGAATAGCTTATTACTGAGTATTTTATTACTCTCGCGCATATGTTTGTGTGTGTGTGAGAGAGAGAGAGAGAGAGAGAGAGAGAGAGAGAGAGAGAGAGCAAGAGGAGCAAGGACATGAAAGTGTAATGAAGACAGTTAATGCAAGGAAGGAGCTAGTAAGATAGCTATAGGAAAATATAGTTAGACAGGTGAGAAGAATGATGGCGAGCAACCGACTGAAGGGTTAAACCAGAACTACACTACAGTATATTGACGGACAGCTGTATAGGAAGGGTGACCGACCAAGTCAATCAGTAAGCCATTTCAACCAGTGACACATCAACCAACACTGTTAGGCTATAGTCCAGTCAATGTACACCAGGACCCACCACTAATTGCAACAGAAACGAAACCTGTTGGGATTTGTTCAGTAGGGTACCCTTCATGATATACTAAAAGTCCCACAATTTTTTTGAGTGGATCAATATTTTTATCAGGGTTTATCAGGGATTTTTTTTTTTTTTTTTTTTTTTTTTTTTCATTTTTGGTGCATGTATGACATCAGTATAGGTAGTAATATTCATAACTACATGTATGTTTTCCCATAAGGTCTGTCTTTAGGCCTATATTAATATACAACCATTT
Organism: Paralithodes platypus; assembly: GCA_032716605.1. Lineage (NCBI taxonomy): Eukaryota > Metazoa > Arthropoda > Malacostraca > Decapoda > Lithodidae > Paralithodes > Paralithodes platypus. The sequence continues at coordinate 16,694,193 of CM064518.1, read as the reverse complement.
TATTTTCAGGGTCATCAGGGCAGACTGCGTCTTTTGTAAGAAGAAACTGACAGAGGGAGCAACAGTCACACTGGGTGATAAAGGTTGCGAAGGCATAGCAAAAGCAAGTATTCAACGTGAATCCAGTGTTGTGGTGAAACCGGGTGATGTTGTTCACGCAGAATGTAGAATTTGTTTTTGTCATCCGAGTGAAATAGAACGGTTCAAGCGGAAACGTTCTTCAGACAGTGAAACAGTGCCCACTCTTCGCTCCAAAGAATCATTTTCATACAAGGACCACTGTTTGTTCTGTGGAACAAGAAACAAATATGGCAGAAAGAAAAAACAATTTGACTTAATTCCTGTTTTGACATTAGGTTTTGACAGCACTATTATTAAGGTTTGTGATGACCGTCAGGATGACTGGGCAGAGAAGGTAAAAGGCAGGGTGTTGTTTGCACAAGACCTCCAATATATAATCCTCCATGCAGCTGATGCTGTATACCACCAAGCCTGCAGTGTGAACTTCCGAACAGGAAAAGGGGTTCCTCAGTTCGTTGATGTTAAGAGCCTGTCAAAAAAGCGGTAAGTAGGGAGACCATCGGATACAGTTAGGGCTGATGCTTTTCAAAGGGTGATGTCTTTCCTGGAGGAGAACGACGAAGAACAGATGACGATTAATGCTCTAATGGACAAAATGAAGGAGTTCCTGGAGGACACCAATCTGGAACCTTATGGTTTTACTCACATGAAAGAGAAACTTATTGATCATTTTGGAGATAGAATAATAATCAGAAATAACAGAAATCAATGGTATTCAAAATATTGTGACATTCCGAGGTACAGTTTCTGTAATCCTGAACGACTTCTATAAACAGCCCAAGGATAGTTATCCAGAAGCGGAGAAGTTGAGACTGATAGAAACTGCGGCCAACCTCATTAAAAGTGATGTTAAGTCAGTTGTACAACTGAAGGACACTTACCCAATTAGTCTTTCTATGAGTGATATCTCAGAAGCTACTAACTATATTCCAGAGTCACTAAGCTTACTACTGAACACCGTTTTTGCTGAAAAAAATAAACGGTTGAAGATGTGCTCATTGGGGCAAGCGATTATGCAGGCTGCCCGCCCCAGAGTTATGACTGCACCATTGCAATTAGGTCTAGGTGTGCAAATGCATTCGCATTTTGCCTCAAGATTTCTGATTGACACACTGAATGCCCATGGATTCTGTAGTTCATATTCAGAGGTGCAAAAATATGAACGGAGTGCAGCTGTCAACCAGGTATTGGACATTTCAGAGTTCCTCCCTGGGCAGTCTGTTCAATATGTGGCCGACAACGTGGATCATGACACTAGGACTCTTGACGGCTCTGGGACATTCCACGGAATGGGTATTACGGCAGTTGTAACACCCAAATGTGATGTCACCTCTGTGGTAAAACGTGTGACTGTGACAGCTGAGGAGATCGCTGCTGTAGGACACATCAGCATTAAGAAATTCATATCACTTGGTGATGAACTTGCTAATATCAAGTATGAAGCTCTACCAGAGGAACCCAAACACACGGATAGCCCCAAGGTAGATCTCCTGTGGAAAACGTCCCTGTCAGTCCGGTTACCAAGACCAGCATGGTCGGGATACATGCAAATGGTAAACAACGGAGACCACCCAGGACAGTCATACACCATGTTCATTCCCATGATTGATATGAACCCGAGTGACATGACGTGTGTCAACTCAACTTTACACTTCGTTGCAGAGCATGCCAAGCGCTATGGAGCAACACCAGTGACACCAGTGCTAACTTTTGACCAGCCGTTGTGGTTCAAGGCAACTCAAATTGTGGAAAGTGCTGGAGAGGACAGTGATCTGCATCCGATTATTTTAAGACTTGGGGGATTTCACGCACTAATGAGCTTTCTGGGTAGCATTGGGCACTTGATGAGAGGAACAGGCCTTCAAGATATCTTGGAAGTGATCTTCGCTGGGAACACTGTTACCCATATTCTCACTGGACACACAGTTGCTCGTGCCATTCGTGGTCATCTCCTTGTAAATTCCGTCCTTCACACACTTCTCTTGAGCAGCCTGTTGGGGATCAAGTTGTCTTTATCTAATGACAATGTGTCACTGGAATTGGAGACAATAGGAATCTATATGATGATCTCCTCTTTGGTGAAATCACGCTCAGTGATGTAGAATCATCTTTGTACCTGCAGGATCTACAACAGAAACTTGAGACACACAAGGACATGTTGGAATCGAGCTACCGTACTGCACGTCTGTGGCTGCAATACATGGAGATGATAGACATCATGAGGTCATTCATGCGATCAGAACGAATCGGAGATTGGTCCCTCCATCTGGAGACGATGCAAGCCATGCTTCCGTACTTAGCTGCCTCCGGCCATAACTTGTACACGAAGTCATTGCACCTCTATCTGCAGAAAATGACAAAACTGGAAGACACACACCCCAATGTCTACCAACAGTTCACCCAGGGACTACATGTAGTCAGGAGGAGTGACCGCTTCTGGGCAGGGTTGTCTCCAGACCTGGTGATCGAACAGGCACTTATGAGAAGTCTGAAGACGAGTGGAGGTCTCACCAGAGGGAGGGGAATGATGGAAACCCAAAGACTGGTCTGGTGTCTTTCAAGGCCAGTTTGTGCAGAAGTAAACATGGCAATGCAACAGCTGACATCCATCACATACCAGACGAGTGAAGAGCATAAAGACATATCACAAGCTCGGCAAACAAGGGACAGTAGTGACTGTAGCACATTGCTGTCCTCCATTGACTGGAGGTCTGCATTCGAAGCAGACTCATCCCTCCGCAACATAGTCAGCGGAATCTCGGCTGGTTCCGAGGTTAATGTGGATGATGCAAAAAGGATCGGATATGACATTCTTAATAAAATGGTTGGACAACATGTGGTCAAGTACAGTTTCAAAAGGAAAGCCCAAGCAGTGACTTTTGACTCTAAGTCTGCAGTCAAGATAGGTGATGAGGAAGTACAGATTGATCCTCTTCTTCTGTTTCAACGACTCATCATTGCAGGATCTTAGGCAAATGATCTTCCGAATGCCCTCACCTATGAGCTCTGCAACTACCCACCTGCCTTGTTCGAAGGGAAGGGAAAGCTCCTGAAAGCTGTGAAGGCAAAACTAGCTGACGCCATTTGGTCCGAGGTACCACACAACCCAGTACCATGTCAAAATATCACATACGTCCTTGATGAAGGTGCTAGTAGATGTAGTTATGAATATTACTACCTATACTGATGTCATACATGCACCAAAAATGAAATCCAAAAAAAAAAAAAAAAATAAAAAAAAAAAAAAAAAAAAAATACGGAAATCTAAAAGTTCAACCCTGATAAAAATATTGATCCACTCAAAAAAAATTGTGGGACTTTTAGTATATCATGAAGGGTACCCTACTGAACAAATCCCAACAGGTTTCGTTTCTGTTGCAATTAGTGGTGGGTTCGGGGAAATATCAGCTAATTTGACTGGACTACTACGTTAGGTTAAGGCTTTAATATTATTATCATTGTTTTTTTTTGTTTTTTTAATTAAGTCTGCTCCTTAGACCTCCATCAAGCTTGAAAAACACCACCAAGACCCCCCTTCGAGCTAAATTTGTACAATTTATGGTAGAACATTTCCTGACCGAAAACCGACTCCTCTTAAATTGTAGGCACGATATCGCTAGCCAGGGAAAATAATCGACACCTAAATGATACGATTAGTGTTAAAACTGACAAATAAATTGTGCGAAAGATCTTGAAATCACAAGACTAATGAGGTGAACGTCTTAAGCTCTCACAACTAACGGTGCTAATAATGAGGGAGAAAAGGGTCCAGATATAACACCTCCATAAAATGGTGGCCTGGTTGAGTTGTCCAAGAAGCGAATAAATGGTAGTAATGGTGGAGACAACCGTAGCAGGTTTACAAAGGGACAAGTGAATCCACCGAACAACGATGCATTTGTTTGCCATTGAGGGTCTATATGTTCAGTACTGGCAGATCCCATTAGTCACTCCAGTACGGTGACGCCTTTTATGTAGTATTCCGGTAACCGTTGTAGGGAGGTGTGGTGGAGTGGTCTTGCCAGTGGTCCAATGGTCCAGGGTTCGAATCCCGATGTATCAATGGGAAAATATTATTGGGATTGAATTTGTGCTGTGTCTAGTATCAGTGCATTACCACAAAGCCCACCGAAACGCCAAACAAATACCCTCATTGTTCCCTGATTAAATAACACTGTATGAATATGCCCATATTCAAAATATGCTATAGGGGGGCAATGCCTAGTGAGTTCATTGCTCAATAGGTGGCGTTCTGAGAGTGAGGGTCCGAGTCTTGGGAGTGAGACAGTGAAGCACGGAGGCGAAGCAGATCCACATAATGTATATGCGAAGGCAAGATGGCAATGACTGGTTGCAGTTCTGAGTGCTTCGTGTGTCTCACTCCCAAGACTGGAACGAGACCTCACGGGCTTCACCCGTTGAACGCGTTGAACGGTTGAAAGTACAGGCTCTCAGCCTGAGAGGGAGTAAAGTTAAATAAAAAAAAAACAAAACACGATTTTACAAAGCATGGAAAGCAAGTTCAGGAATAAGATTGGCAAAAGCTATCTTTAGTAACTCTCCGATTCCACAGATCATTCTTAGGCTAAACAAGTTATTATAATGGCAGCCAACAGTTAATAAATACGACGAGCCATATCCACCGGTGTCTTTGTATATTCTTTTCATTCATTATGTTTTCTCTCCTCTCACTGTCATTGTCGTTCCTTTTTACACAATTGTTCCAATTCACCGAACTCGTTATTCTCCTCGGCTTCGTTTTACTACGTACCGGTATATACTGTAGTGTTTAGTCCAATGTGTCTAGCTCTTCTCCTTTCCCCAATTAAACTTTATGGTTATCCTTGTTTCTTTAGTTATTAATTATCATCATCATCTTTTTGTTCATTCTTTATGTGGTCCTTTTTACATCACTTCTACTGACTGTTCAACATTAACAAACCATTCTTCTCCTCTTTCCCCGTATTAACCGTTTCTCCATCTTACGTTCGTCTTCCCTATTTCCCTCCTTCTCCACGTCGTCTCTTGTTCCTGCTCTTTATCAACCTCCTCCTACTCTTATCCATCATGTTCTTTTCCTTCCTTCTTTTCCTCAGCAGCCTGAAGTTAGTTTGATATTCGATATTCGATATTCGTAATTCGTACCGAAGCAATGTAAGGGGCCCAAGGGGGGATAGTAGGCTGAAGTTAGTTCGATATTCCAAATTCAGCTTCTAATACAATAATTTGGTAATAATAATCATGGTGACAATAGTAGTGATGATGGTGACTACTGTCACCATCATCACTACTGGTGATGATGGCGGTGGTAGTAGTGATGATGGTGACAGTAACATCGATAATGACAGTTGTGGTGATGGTAGTAGTGATGATGGTAACAATTGTAGTGATGATGGTGATAGTTGTAGTGATGATGGTGATGATAGTAGGGATGGTAGTGGCAGCAGTGGTTATGATGGTGACAGTAATAGCGATAATGACAGTTGTGATGATGGTAGTAGTGATGATGGTAACAATTGTAGTGATGATGGTGATAGTTGTAGTGATGATGGTGATGATAGTAGAGATGGTAGTGGCAGCAGTGGTTATGATGGTGACAGTTGTAATGATAATAATGACAGTTGTAATGATGATGGTGATAGTATTGATGATGATAATGGTAGTATTGATGATGGTGACAGTAGTAGTGATGATTGTGATGGTATTTGTGATGTTGGTGATCGTAGTACTGTTCATAGTGCATGTTTTTAACGTAAACATCATTGTGCATAAATATGATTTTGTAACACCATAGTATGTGAGCAAGATCGATATAACCAATAATATAATTGTACAATTAATAATATGAAGAATAAAATGAAGTCCGCAGCTTTGGCCATTTATATTCATACTGCATGAAGGTAACGTAAGAAGCAGAGTTATGTATCAATATGATTATGTAACACTCCATAGTATGTGAGCAAGATCGATATGACCAATAATATAAGTTTACAATACAACAAATATTCTGATTTTTTTTAATTCCGCAGCTTTGGACATTCATATTCATACTTCGTGTAGCTAACATAACAGGCAATGTTGTGTATCAATATGATTATGTAACACATCATAGTATGTGAGGATGTTCGATATGACCAATAATATAATTTAACAATGACAAATATGAAAACAAAAATGAAGTCTCCAGCTTTGGGCGTTTATTTTCATACTGCTTGTAGGTAACCTTGCAGACAGTGTTGTGTATCAATATGGTTATGTAACACTCAATAGTATGTGAGCAAGATCGATATGAACAATAATATAAATGTTTGACAAATAATATTATATACAAAATTGAAGTCCGCAGGTTTGGGCATTTATATTAATACTGCATGTAGGTAACGTAACAGGCAATGCTGCGTATCAATATGATTATGGAACACACCATAGTATGTGAGTATGATCGATATGACCAATAATATAATTTTAAAATGAAAAATATTATGAAAAACAAAATGAAGTCCGCCGCTTTGGGCGTTTATTTTCATACTGCTTTTAGGTATCATTACAGGCAGTGTTGTGTATCAATATGATTGTGAAACACTCAATAGTATGTGAGGAAGATCGATATGAACAATAATATATATGTATGACAAATAATATTATTTAATATACAAAATTGAAGTCCGCTGCTTTGAGCATTTATATTCATACTGCATGTAGGTAACGTAACAGGCAATGTTATCAATCAATATTATTATGTAAAACCCCATAGTATGTGAGGATGATCGATATGACCAATAATATAATGTTAAAATTAAAAAATATGAACAAAAATTAAGTCCGCAGCTTTGGGTGTTTATTTTCATACTGCTTGCAGGTATTATTACAGGCAGTGTTGTGTATCAATATGATTATGTAACACTCAATAGTATGTGAGCAAGATCGATATGAACAATAATAAAATTATATAATTAAAAATATTATGAAAACAAAATTAGGTCCGCAGCTTTGGGCGTTTATTTTCATACTGTTTGTAGGAAACATTACAGGCAGTATTGTGTATCAATATGATTATGTAACACTCACTTAATAGTATGTGAGCAAGATCGATATGAAAAATAATATAAATGTATGATAAATAATATTTAAAAACAACATTATTTCCGCAGCTTTGAGCGTTTATTTTCATACTACTTGTAGGTAACATTATAGGCAGTGTTGTGTATTATTATGATTATGTAACACTCAATAGCATGTGAGCAAGATCGATATGAACAATAATATAAATGTATGACAAATATTATGAACAAAAAACGTAAGTCCGCAGCTATGAGCGTTTATTTTCATACTGTTTGTAGGGAACATTACAGGCTGTGTGATGTATCCCTTTAAGGGTACTTCACACAGTCAGGAATGCGAGCTAGAATCACTAGGAGTAATGATTCCTGGTGATTCCTGATTCACCGCGATACACCGCGAATGTCTGCACTTCCCCGTGGACTCACAACACCGTAGGAACCAGTGGGAGTGTACCTGCGAATCACTGGGAGTCACTGGGAATCACCAGGAATCACCTGGATAAAACCAGGAATGAAGTGCATGCGAGTTATTGAAAATTTGAAAACTTCGGATTACTGTAATAGGATTACTGTCGATAGGAGTATTATAGGAATCACTGGAAATTAGATAGGAGTCACTGGGAGTCACCAAGCATCACTGGGATTTGTTAGGAATGAGTTGCGAGTATGTCAGGCATTACCCCCATTGTGTGTTTGACCCTATAATTGAAATTAATTATTCCTCAAGTATGTCTCTTGTAGGCTATAACTACAGCTCTCTAATATCATCATTAAGTACAATGACTGTATTCATACATCATTACAGACATAAATATAATACGATAAGTCTGTATTATTATGTACCGTAAGGTCATGATATCAATGCTTACTAAACTTTACGAAACAAATATATTTAATCTATTGTCTAAATAGTGGATAGTTTATCCTTCCCACCTTCTTCTTTTCATTCGTTACCGAGTTCTGTAACATTTCATACGATTACCTAATATAGGTAACACTTATAGGTTGTGTTTGTTTGCTTAGGTTAGGTCATGGGAGTTGCAGAACTTCTAGAGTATTGACTACAACGGCCCCTAAACAACCAAGCCATGATTACGCTGGCTCAAACTTTACCCCGGCGACTACAACGCCCCTCGCAGTAGTAATCCAAACTTCACTGTCCACCACCAAACGAACTTGACATTTCAAAACACATACAAACACGTCTCCACCACTCTCGTTATGTTAGGTAAGGGGAGTTGCAGAACTTGTAGACTACAAGTAGGGTATTGTAACATTGACCATACATTGTTCACATTATTTAATTACCTCACCTACCGTAACTTCCTTCTCTACACACAATCACTGGGTGAATACAATGTCTTGTGGGAAATTGTACTTACACAGGTTAATACTAGGCCTATTTATAATGTTTGACCATGAAAACTTAACTACCTGTATACTGTATATTATAATTTCACGTGAGAAGTATTACAGGTTTATATGAATAATATATTTATTAAAGGGTACTTCACACAGTCACGAATGTGAGCTAAAATCACTAGGAGTAGCTGAAAATTCGGATTCCTGGGCCTATTCGCTGTGAAAATTCGATGACTCCTAGTGACTCTAGCGATATCCTAGTGACTCTAGCGATATCCTAGTGATTCCTGTTAGACTCCCAGTGACTCCAAACCACTCGCGGCCGATTGGCCCTGTCCGAGAAAATGTTCACCGTGTTTAAAGTTCTAGCCACGAATCGGACCATTCCCAGTGACTCCCAGTTGATTCCCAGTGATTCCCAGTGATTCCCCAGTGACTCCCAGTGGGTCCTGGTGATGCTCGGTGTTTCGTATCTGGTTCGCGGACAGCTTTTGGTTTCAGTTCCAGTTCATACCAGAATCACCAGGACTCACTGGAAGTCACTGGGGTATCACTGGGGATCACTGGGAATCACTGGGAGTCACTGGGGATCACTGGGAATCACTGGGTGTGGTCCGATTTGCGGCGAGAACCTTAAACACGGTGAATATTTTGTCGGACAGGGCCAATCGGCCGGGACTGGTTTGGAGTCACTGGGAATCTAACAGGAATCACTAGGATATCGGTAGAGTCACTAGGAGTATCGATTTTCACCGCGAATAGGCCCAGGAATCCGAATTTTCAGCTACTCCTAGTGGTTCTAGCCTGCATTCGTGACTGTGTGAAGTATTTAGGGTACTTCACACAGTCAGGAATGCGAGCTAGAATCACTAGGAGTAATGATTCCTGGTGATTCCTGGGAATAAACCGCGAATGTCTGCAATTCCCCATGGACTCACAACACCGTAAGGAACCAGTGGGAGTGTACCTGAGAATCACTGGGAGTCACTGGGAATCACCAGGAATCGCCTGGATAAAACCAGGAATGAAGAGCGAGTTATTGAAAATGTGAACATTTTGGATTACTGTAATATACGAGTCGATAGGAGTAATATAGGAATCACTGGGAATTAGATAGGAGTCACTGGGAGTCACGGAACATCACTGGGATTTGTTAGGAATGAGTTGCGAGTATGCCAGGCATGGCCCCCATTGTGTGTTTGACACTATAATTGAAGTTTATTTGTCATCAAGTATGTCTCTTGTAGGCTATAACTACAGTCCTCTAATATCATCATTAAGTACAATGACTGTATTCATACATCATTACAGACATTAATATAATACGATAAGTCTGTATTTTTATGTACCGTAAGGTCATGATATCAATGCTTACTATACTTTACGAAACAAATATATTTAAACTATTGTCTAAATAGTGGATAGTTTATCCTTCCCACCTTCTTCTTTTCATTCGTTACCGAGTTCTGTAATATTTCATACGATTACCTAATATAGGTAACACTTATAAGTTGTGTTAGTTTGCTTAGGTTAGGTCAGGGGAGTTGCAGAACTTCTAGATTATTAACCGGCGACTACAACGGCCCCTAAACAACCAAGCCATGATTACGCTGGCTCAAAGTTTACCCCGGCGACTACAACACCCATCGAAGTAGTAATCCAAACTCCACTGTCCACCACCAAACGAACTTGATATTTCAAAACACATAAAAACACGTATCCACCATTCTTGTTATGTTAGGTAAGGGGATTTGCAGAACTTGTAGACTACAAGTAGGGTATTGTAACATTGACCATACATTGTTTTATCTATCTATCTATCTATTGCCTGATGCCGTGATCCTCGAAGGGGTGGCCACGAACGAACCGCCCCCATGCACCTCTGTCCCCAGTCAGTCGACGCCCCTCCCCCCAACCAGCACTGCCTTCGTTCATGTACTTCCTCATTCCATTCTTCCACCTCTCATTCGGTCTACCTCTCCCCCTCTGTCCCTCCACCTCGCTCTCGTACACCCTCCTAGTCATTCTATCGCTTTCCATACGTTCCATATGGCCGAACCATCTCAAGTTGTTCCTTTTCACACTTTCCAGCACATCTGCCTCCACACCACACCTCCTTCTTACTTCCTCATTAGTCTGTCTATCCCTCCATGTAACTCCGCACACAATCCATAAGTAATTCATTTCCACTGCTCTCACTCTTGGTCTGAGTCTCTCAACCAACGTCCATGCTTCGCTTACGTAAGTCAGTGTCGGGATTACCACACTGTCATGCAAGGATTTCTTCACTTCCATACTGACCACCCTATTTCTTGTTACTGCTTTTAGCGTTCCTACAACCCTCTTCCCCTGTTGTACCGTCTCCCGCACTTTTTCATCCATAGTCCCATCTTTACTCAACACACTGCCCAGATACTTAAAAGAGTTGACGATCTCCATAGCCTGACCGTTCAGCTTCACCTCCCACTCTGTGACTTCACCCCTTTCGAAGACCATAACCTTGCTCTTCCCCGCATTTACCTTCAAATTCCTTTTTTCGCACACTGTACCAAACTCATTTACCAGACCCTGCAACTCCCATTCATTATTACTCATCAGAACTGTATCATCCACAAACAGCAGTATAGGTAGCTTCCACTCAATTCCCTCCCTTTTCAGCGATACACCAACATCCACTGCTCTTGATAGTATTTCTTTCATGACTCCATCCATATATACAGTAAACAACCACGGGGAAATCACATACCCCTGTTTCAAACCAACATTCAGGTCAAAGAACTCGCTCTGCTCACTCTCTACATGTACTGCCGCCTTTGCACCCTCATACATGCTCTTCACTGCTTTCAGCAACTTGCATTGTTCACATTATTTAATTACCTCAACTACCGTAATTTCCTTCTCTACACACAATCACTGGGTGAATACAATGTCTTGTGGGAAATTGTACTTACACAGGTTAATACTAGGCCTATTTATAATGTTTGACCAAGAAAAGTTAACTACCTGTATACTGTATATTATACTTTCACGTGAAAAGTATTACAGGTTTATATGAATAATATATTTATTAAAGGGTACTTCACACAGTCAGGAATGCGAGCTAGAATCACTAGGAGTAGCTGAAAATTCGGATTCCTGGGCCTATTCGCGGTGAAAATTCGATGACTCCTAGTGACTCTAGCGATATCCTAGTGATTCCTGTTAGACTCCCAGTGACTCCAAACCACTCGCGGCCGATTGGCCCTGTCCGACAAAATGTTCACCGTGTTTAAAGTTCTCGCTACGAATCGGACCATTTCCAGTGACTCCCAGTTGATTCCCAGTGATCTCCAGTGATTCCCCAGTGACTCCCAGTGATTCTCGGTGATTCGTATATGATTCGCGGACAGCTTTCGGTTTCAGTTTCAGTTCTCACTAGAATCACCAGGACTCACTAGGAGTCACTGGGGATCACTGGGAATCACTGGGAGTGGTCTGCTTCGCGGCGAGAACCTTAAACAAGGTGAACATTTTGTCGGACAGGGCCAATCGGCCGGGACTGGTTTGGAGTCAATGGGAGTCTAACAGGAATCACTAGGATATCGCTAGAGTCACTAGGAGTACCGATTTTCACCACTAATAGGCCCAGGAATCCGAATTTTCAGCTACTCTTAGTGATTCTAGCTCGCATTCCTGACTGTGTGAAGTACCCTTTAGTGTGTAATGAATTCCTAGCGATTTAGTAAAGGGTAAGCTAGGCACGGACACTCTACTTACCATTAGTTCAACTTGTTCTTCCCATATTGGTTCAGGGGAGATTATTTGGGTCATCCCTTTTTTTTTTTTAAGGGTTTCAAGCCTACGACGGGGAACCCCTACTGAAATTGTTAGAACTACTATTTTAGGTTGTATTTAATTTGTTTTTTATTTATCCTAATTATTCTTGTATCGTAACCAAACTTTGACACAAGGTGCGTATTTATATTGGACAACTTTTGAGATACTAAAAATCTAGAATGGCTGACAGACACGCCCGTCTGCCGCATTTCTGCAAATTTTTAGACGTAATGCATTTATCAGTATTTGTTTTCCCTTATACTGTATATATATATATATATATATATATATATAATATATATATATATATATATATATATATATATATATTGTAGTATTTATTATCTTTTCTCGACTTATGTGGGGGATAAATCGACATTCATCTAGAAGTTCGTATACTTTATTTAACAAAACTTCCTAACTACTCTAATAACGGTTTCTCTGTACGGGCCGAGATGAGTTCAAGACACGGATTGAAAATTACGTCGATTCACGATAGGTTGTACTTTGGAACCCTAGAGCTCCCGTCACTCCCTAGCTGAATTCCCGTTATTCAGGTATTGACTCAAGTCGACTTCGATCCAAAGGCACGTTATTAGTTTCTAATTTACTATAGTTTATTCCGAGCCCTGCTGTGTCTACGGTGGAGACCAGGGCCTAATAAATCAATCGTTATTTAGCTACTTAACAAAATTGATATTCTTTATCTATCCTTCAGAATTAAACACGTCGCTGGGCCTTATTGTGTCTACTCCCGAGACCAAGGCATTAATACATATAATCTCTTTACTACTCTTTCCTATATCTTACATTAACTCATATAACAAAGACGTCGTTACAACAAGGGTACCTTAACACTCTCTGAATAGACAATAGATTCCAATAAATGAACCAGCCGGAATTACAAGTTAGTTAGATATTCTTCTCAAATACAATCTTGGATTCTATTACACAGTTACTCACATGAACAGGTTGTTTACACTCTTTACCTTGATAAATCTAATTGATAACACCTTCCGCTTATACGCTCATGCAATCTTATTACAAATAAGCTATACTCACAATACACACTTAATCAATAATATTTCTTAAATGGGTAAACTATACCTCAAGACCTCTACATGGAAAAGCGTCACGGTTATAATCCTTTATATAACTTCTTATGAATACATTACTATAGTGGACGAGACATCCTTAACGCTCCCTCAGAAATATCCCAATTGTCCTCGCAAATGATAATGGATATAGTTTCCTTTTTAACAAACGAGTTAGTTATTTATGTGGATGAGTGTCCTTTCCTATCTATAACTGACCAATCGGGCAACATACCCAAAACTGGTTTCCCCTGAGACTATTGGTTGCCCCCCTGTCTTTAAGAAATGATTTCCCCCTTTTTACTTTATATACTTAAATCTTTCCTATCAGATCCTATCTAGTTACAACTCTCGGCATTACGCCATTGCTAACAAAAATAACTATTACTAGCACATCATCCTTTTATGTACATGTTAGTCTAGAATCTTTTCTCTTTAGTTTGTCCTATAAGGACACATCAATTATTATTTCTGGTGGCCACTGGGTTAGTTCTGCATTCTCTCTCTTTCTTTACATCAACTGGAAATCTTTGCTCCCCTCTACTATCTGTCACCCTCTTGAATCGCTTGGCTGTTGGTATGCAAGCCTGCGATGCGACGACAAGCGGCCAGACACTGAAGGTGTATCTGCCTTGGTAGAGAAGAGCTGATGATAGGCCTGAGGTGGGCCTTCTGGAACAAAGGGCGAGGGCTGGGAGGCTGGAGCCGAGTTCCCGTGGGTGCCCAAGCAAGAGAGAGTAAGTAGGCTGTGAGAAGGTAGCCCCGTGTCATCCGGCCGGCGAAATGATCTTGCAACCTGCCCCCCCCTCCCCCCCCCCTCACTTTATAGTCACATCTCCCGCTCTCCCGCGCTGTGATTGGCTGAGCGGCTCGCGCGGCAGCCCGCTCGCTCTGAATAATCGCTTTCCCCAAGTCCACTCTCTTCTCTTCATAATAAGTTCCTGGAAGCTGGTTGCAAATGTTTTTCAGTGGCTTACGGGAGTATAGGGCAGGCACCAAGGTATTGGACCTATTGCAACCAGAGGAAAATGTCCGGGAAGAGAACGAAAGCGAATTTAGAGGTGAAGTTGGAATTCCAGCTGTGCGCTCCGAAAATGGAGGCCGCTGATTGGCCGGCTGGGGAGGTGTGTCAAACTCAGCTGGCGAGGGGAGCAGGTAAGAGGGGGCGCGGTGATTGGTGGAGGGCTTTTCTACTTTATCACCCCCTACTAACTTAAGACGAGCTCCTGATCGCCGTAACACTGTTCCCCTAAAATGTTGGCCATCCGGCTGCCATTCCACCAGTCCACTGTGCTCACAAAGGCATCTGTGTAGCTGGAGTGCAGGATATTGATTTCCCACGGCAGTTTTAGCTACTATAACCTGCCCGGGATAACTGGGCAGTGTTTATTCTCTGTCCTTTTCCATCGACCATTGCTACTAGTCGACGGAGTCGGTACTGAGAGTCAGAGGGGGGAGGCATGGTGCCTTGCAACTGGCAGGCACGTGCCTCGGGGATCCTATTTATACCATTGTCCGGGTACCTGATTGGTGGACGGCTAATCCTACCACTACAAGTAAGGGTTTCTGTGGGGCCCGAGGGTTTAGATGCTCTAGCTGGATTTTTATCCGGAACCTAAGTCAAGGGATTTTCTCTAGGTTCATTAACTTTAACTGAGGGAGAGCCAATTATGAGTTTGCCTTCCAGAAATACGTCTCTCGTTTTTACCTCGTCTCGAAAACACTCTTCCTCACTACTTAAAGTCTTATTGAAATCTCTCGGGAGATCTGAAAGTTCGCTGTCTGGGACCGTAGACTTTTCATCATCGGTCAGCTCATAGTAATCATTTTCCCCACTGGGCGCGGTTTCTTCGTTTCCTACGTTTCCTCCTTGCCCAAATTCAGGGAGACTCTCGTTAGGTTTGTGACTAAGAGACCACCATAACGGAGAGGCCTTCGAATAGTTCCTGTTCAGGTTAGGACCTCCAACATTAGGTCGAGCTGCGGAAGTACTAGAGTCATCAACCCCGACTTCTATCTCCCCCTCGCTACTCCACTCACTCATATCTGGTGGTAAAATACCTTCATATTGTTTAGTGTGACGAATATGGGTAGCTGACACAATTCCCCATGATGCAAGTACAACACTTGATAGAGCCCGTTTATCTCTACAACCCTGAAGGGACCCTCGTATTTCTCTTCCAGTTTACCAGCTCGGGTGGGATCATGTCTCTTCACCAGAATATATTCCCCCCAGTAATAAGGATTATTTAGAGAAACGTTGTTAGGCTGTTGCTGGGTAATATGATCATGAACTTGCTGCCGTTGCTCCCCTTGTTCCTTCAAATATTGTCCTGGTTGGGAATATGTGGCGGACGGACTAGGGTAGGTAATAATCGTTCTTGAGGCAATTTCGGTGTGATTCCGAAAATAATCTCATAAGGAGAATACCCAGTAGTCCTACAAACCGTGGTATTTACCCCCCAGACAATTTCTGGCAGAAGTTCCGGCCAACCTCGGACGATTCTCTCCCCTTGTGAGCTCAGACTAGCCCGGATACAGTTTGCTAACACCCTAGGATTCCTTTCACATACAGCATTCCCCTGGGGGTAATACGGGGAGGTGTGCTGTATCCGGTAGCCCAAGGCTCCTCCCAAGTGTTGCCAGATTTCATTATTAAATTCTTTTCCCCTATCACTCAGAATACCTCCAGGGGTGCCATATACAAAAATTACCTTTTCTAGGAAAACCCTAGCCACGGTTTCGGCTTTCTTGTCCGGAATGGCGCAAGCAACCGTGTATTTGGAAAAGACGTCGATGCAGGTTAAGATGTACCTTTTGTTCGTCTGTCGGGGCAGAGGTCCCATAATATCCACAGATAATTTGTTCCACGGTTTACCGGCCGTAATGTGTCCGGGCGACTGTCTAGGTCCCCGTCCATCTTTGCCCCTTTGACATCTCAAACAATTTTGAAAAACTTCTTTAACAATCTGGTCGGCCCTCTTGGTCCAGTGCCTTTCATTAAATTGCTTTAGAAATCGAGACTGTCCCAAATGAGCCCCCCTTCCTTCTGGTCCATGAAGGATTTGGATCATGTGTTTAGCCTCCGAATAATCAAGTACTATCCGATCTTTAGAATCCCTCCAGGCTCCCTCAGAGAATTTTACTTTGTCGCCATACCTAGGGTCATGCTCTTCCCTGTTAGGTTCAGTGTGTTGGATGGGTGCTACCGGTAGTCGAGACAGGCCATCGGCATTAGTGTGCAGTTTACATGGTCTATGTCTAACTTCAAAGGAGTATTCCTCCAAAATCCCCTTCCACCTGTCAAATAATCCATCTTCCGTTTTTATTTTCCTGAGCCATTGCAAGCTATGATGGTCCGTGATAACTTCGAAATGGACCCCGGCTAGATAGGGACGGAAATATTGTACAGCCCACACTAGAGCTAGACATTCCTTTTTTGTACCGCTGTAATTCTTTTCGCACTTATTCAGCGTCCGGCTAGTACATGCTACTATGCTTTCCTTTCCGTCCACTTTCTGGGCCAATACGGCTCCGAGCCCTTTGTCACGGACCTATAGGCTCTGACTGTACGGGTTCACTTCCCCCATTCAAACGCATCAACCAGTCTGAGATCGGGGTCGGGGCTTCAAGCAACCAAACCAACAGAGGCCCGAAACTTCGCATCCCAATATCCTTCTTACTTCTATCCCTCTCATTTTGGTCGAGCAGAGTTTCGAAGTCTCACTCAATAAATATGTAATTCAAATTAAAGTTCAATGCTATCTCTGCTCATGAACACCAGGGGGTGGATGTTTCTTTTCTGGTCACATTAAAACTACCGTAGTCAATGACGGGGCGGGAATAATGAGTGGGGTCAGTGTTATCTTAGACTTTCTCGGTGCAACGTTCTCGGGAATATCGCTTCCAGAAAGCGTTGTTTTAAAACTCCAGGAACTACCCCCCTTCGGTTTGACTACAGGAGATATCGTGACTATAACTTATATTTTCATTTTGATTTTCTTTTTTGTTTTCATTTTGTATAAATTAAATATTTTGCATTAATATTAATTACCATTGTATTTGTTTTATTTTGTTTTATAACTTTAAATTATAATTATATAATACCTAATGGTTCTGTTATATTACTTAAATTTGATTTTATTATATTAACAAAAATTGTGTATTCTTTTCTTATCCATATATATTTATACCCTAATGATTAAATGAAGTGAGGAAGATTAACCCTATATAATATCCAGAAGACTACTTTGAAGTCTGATTAAAATACGAGAACAACTCTTAAATTAAAATATCATCTTAGTAATAAATATTAAAATACGAGAACTACTCTTAAAGAGACTTTACCTTAATACAAGTACTAAATTAATAAAAGTACTTATCCATAGTATTACTGAACACCCTTAAACTAAAGTTCAGTCTTTGTGTTCAACCTAAAGGTCACCCTCTAGACTCCTTCGGGGCCAAATCTTTAACTAAGCTAGTTCCACTAGTCTCTCCAAACTTTGGGTTGTAACATATTGGGGGCCTGTCCGGGATCTTTTCTGATTAATCTCTGCACTTCATTATATGAATTGGGTGTTCTAATGTTCATAGTAAATTCATAAATTTAATTATTTATCTTTACGTCACGATATCTTTAGCCTGAATTATTATATTACTCCTGATGCTTAAATACATTCCTTTCCCTTTAGTCGGTTTGTGCATTTTAGAGGTAATAGCTCAGGTTGGTCATAAGTTGGGGAAGTTCTGTGGTTTACGAGATAGTCATGATCACTCGTCATCTCAAATCCTCATATTCATCCATGTTCATTAACACTAGGCAGACGGTGGTGGACATTGTGTATCAATCTCTTAATCTTTCATGTGACGAAATTAGCGTTTTCGCACATCGGTCACCTATCTGAGTCACCCCTCTTTAAGTAGAATCTCTTCAGAATAGGAATGACCAGTTAAACTAGTCTTTTATAGCAAATCAAAACTATAGGAGACCATCCACGATCACCTAACATATATCTGTAACTAGAAGTAGGATCTCCTAACGCACATAAATCTCATGCCTTCTTCCTTTAGTTTCGATATCAAGGGATCGTGTCTCACGAGGTTCACTAATGGTCAGGTTCTTGCATGTCGTCCTTACTTATCAACCCTCCTGTTGTTGTCGACCATAGTTCACTCAACAGGTGGGAGTTACTCACACTAATCATATTGATTTGGGAAATTAGTGTCAACCTGACTATTAGGTAACCCGTCTCTACAAGGAATATCCCTAGTCCATATAGTATGCACTTGTTAATGGTTATCCAGGGTTAGTAATCTACCATTACCGGTAACTATAAAGCAAGTCCATATTAGTCAATATTGCCGTTCATTCCAGTCTTTATATTATAAAACCAGTGAAGCTATAGTAACCCCATCCTCTATACATTAGCTGTCAGTCTAGTATAAATTGAGCGGTAATCTTCTCTACCTCATCTAGTCCTAATTAAAATCAAAATGGCAAAGTTTAATGTTAAACAATTTTGTCGAGAGCCCTCTATAGACAAACTTAAAGGTCAGGTGATCTCCAAGGATGATTGGAAGTTTATAGCTTATTCCTTTGACATAAGCTATGAGAGTTCACACACTAAGGAAATCCTGAAAAACACAGTCATAGAAGAACTGACAAATAGAGAAATCTTACCTGCTGAAGCTGTAGATTCACTTACTCCCATGAGTAGTTCAATGATAATGGCTGATAATGATGAAGATTCCCAGAGTACCATACAGGAAAACTCCCAGGGGAAACACTCTCCATCTCCTGAGCCGTGGTCAGAAGACAGACTAGATTTTGAAAGGGAGAAGTTTCGGCAGCAGCTTCTGCACGAGGTTCAGGAGAAAGAGAAGCAGCTTCTGCACGAGGTTCAGGAGAAAGAGAAAAGAAAGAGAAAGACAGACAGGAGAAAGAGAAAGATCGGCAACTAGAACTCTTGAAACTTGAGACACAACAACGGGAGAAAGAGAAAGACAGAGAACTAGAAATTGCTAAAATTCAAAACTTGGAAGAAACAAAACGCCTTAAAGAAGAGAAATTACAGTTGCAGAAGACCGAAATGGAAGCCCAGAAGCCAAGATTCCAACTATCTAAAAACATCTCCCTAGTACCACCCTTTGACGAGAGTGACCCAGAGAAATCTTTCTCCACGTTTGAGAAAACTGCTGAACACCTTAAATGGCCAAAAGAGGAATGGCCATGGCTTCTCCAACCCAAACTCGTAGGAAGAGCTCAGAAAACTTTCAATCACCTGGAGGACGTTAATGACTATGACTTTGTAAAGAGCGCTATATTAGATGCTTATGCTATCACCGCTGATCATTACCGTAGAACTTTTCGGAACTACATCAAGCCAGAAAAACATACATTTTTGGAGTTTGCCATGGATAAACTACGGATGCTTAAAAAATGGTTAGCTGCTAAAAAAGTTACCACCTTCACAGAGTTAGTTAACCTTGTTGTTCTAGAGGAGTGGAAGCGTAGGTTACCGCCCAGTATGCTAGTATATATAGAGGAGAAGGGAGTGAATGACCTTACCAATGCTGCTCAATTAGCTGACAGCTATGCTTTAATCCATAGGGTTGTACCAAGCTATGATAGGACAAAAACCCCAAATGTGAGATTCTCCTCAAGCTATAACCCTGTGTCTAAAGTCATGTCGCAAACAAATGCTCCCAAAAGCCCATCTCAAAGTCAAGGAAAGTCTGAAGATTTCTGCTCATATTGTAAACAGACAGGGCATAACATCATGCAGTGTACACATCCTAAGTGTAAAACCTCTGCTGCATACAAACTCACACTTGCCACTTCTCAAAGACCTCAACAACAAACAAAACCTTCTGGGGTACCTATAACATGTATACATACCCAGAATGCCTCTTCTGATCCTTTTTCTGCCTTTAAGGTACCTGGAACTGTCTCTCTTCCAGATGACCCACAGACTTACCCAGTTACCATCTTAAGAGACACTGGATCAGCCCAAAGCTTGTTGTGTAAGACTGCCTTGCCTTCAGTTGAGAACCACTACACTGGGGGAAAAGTTACACTTAAATCTTTAAGCTCTGGTCATACTGCAGACATGGCTGATATACAGATAGGCAGTGACCTGATCCAGGGGTCAGTTAGAGTAGCCGTCTTGGATACAGATCTTCCTATTCCGGGGGTAACTTTCCTTTTAGGAAATGACTTGGCTGGACATGGGATGATTCCTGACATGATAGTGAGAGACAAACCCATGTTATACAGTCCTACTGCAAAGCTAGATCAGGAGAAACCACATATTTTCCCGGTTTGCGCTGTCACCCGTTCACAAACTGCTGCAGTGTCTAATGACTCTCTCTCACCCTCAGGTCAGGATACCTTGTTCACCCAGATCATGTCTAGGGAAAACCTCATACAAGCTCAAGAGGCAGACACTTCACTTGCTAAGCTCAGGCACATTGCTGATGACAAACCCATAAATGGGAAAAACCCTAACATCTACTATCACAAAGGGGTCCTTATGCGTAGTTTTCACCCGCCTGATAGGCCTGACTCAGATACTTGGTCTATAGTGCATCAGGTAATCATCCCTACCTCCATCAGATCTGCTGTAATGGGATTAGCTCATGACGGAAACTCTGGTCATTTGGGACAGAGAAATACATACAGAAAGATCCTAGCTCATTTCTTTTGGCCTAACATGAAAAAAGATGTAACCAAATTTGTAAAGTCTTGTCACACTTGCCAGATAGTAGGGAAGCCAAATGAGACCATCCCTAAAGCTCCACTTGCTCCTATCCCTGTCACTACAGAGCCCTTTGAGAAAATAGTAATTGATTGTGTAGGGCCTCTTCCCAAAACTAAGAAAGGGAACCAGTATCTACTTACCGTAATGTGTGCTGCAACTAGGTATCCTGAGGCTTTCCCTTTAAAAGATATCAAGGCTAAGACTATTGTGTCCCATCTGTTGCATCTTTTCACAAAAGTAGGCATTCCTAAAGAAATTCAGAGTGATCAGGGGTCAAATTTTACAAGTAACCTAATGAAAGCAGTACTGAGGGAGTTAGAGGTAGATAAGAAAATAGCCACTGCGTACAGACCTCAGACCCAGGGTTGCCTAGAACGCCATCATCAATCTCTGAAATCCATGATAAAAAAGTTTTGTTTTGAGACTGAGAAAGAGTGGGATGCCAACATTGACTGGCTTCTTTTTGCCGTTAGAGAGTGCCCTCAAGAGTCACTAGGATACTCCCCTTTTGAGTTGCTATATGGGCGTCAGATCAGAGGCCCTCTAAAGGTCTTGAAAGATTCTTGGTTTGTGGAAGTATCTGATCATCCTTCTCGCACAGTTGCAGAGTACATAAATGAGTTAAAACTTCAGATGTCAAATGTAAGAGTGCTAGCACTGGCCAACCTTGAGAAGAGTCAGTCAAGAATGAAAACCCACTACGATCGCAAGTCTGAAAGTAGAACATTTAGTCCTGGAGACAAAGTCCTTCTCTTCCTGCCCATTCCTGGTAGTCCAGAAAGCAAATTTTGTGGCCCATATGTAGTCTCTCAGAAACTTTCAAAGCTAAACTATGTTGTTCGCACTCCTGATCGAAGGAAGGATCAAAGGATTGTTCACTTAAACCAGATGAAGGCGTACATAGAAAGGCCGCTTGAGGAGAATACCCCAATACTAGCTGTAAATACTGTACCACATTCTGTACCAGACTCGTGGGAATTGCAAAAGGTAGGAGACTCTGATGTGATTGAGTTTGGTGATCTTCCTTCACCTTGTGGAAGCCCAAAGAACAGCGAACTATTATGTACCTTAGATCAATATTTGTCTGACATGTCGCCATCACGTAGAGATGATCTTAGGAAATTGCTTGTCAGTTACCCTTCAGTCACATTGGATGTCCCTGGCTTTTGCAAGGACCATCATCACGATGTTATCTTGACCTCACCAGAAGTAAGACCTATCAAACAATCACCATACAGACTAAACCCTCAGAAGCAAGAGATCATGAGAAAGGAAATTGACTTTATGTTGGAGAAGTCCTTAGTGGAACCAAGTCATTCCCCTTGGGCGTCACCCTCTTTATTAGTCCCAAAACCAGACGGTAGTAGTAGGCTGTGTACTGATTACAGGAAAGTAAATGCAGTGACAGTCCCTGATGCATATCCACTACCTAGAATTGATGACCTAATAGATAAAGTAGGGGCTGCTAAGGTAGTTTCAACCATAGACTTGCAGAAGGGGTATTACCAAATTGGGATGACTGATAGAGCTAAAATCATCTCGGCTTTCACCACTCCTTTTGGGCTCTTCCAATATAGAGTCATGCCTTTTGGCATGATGAATGCTCCTGCCACATTTCAAAGGGTCATGTCATATACTATTCAGGATTTAGAAGGGGTAGACACTTACTTAGATGACATCGTGATTATTTCAGATACTTGGGAGGATCATCTTTCTAGACTGGACGGGCTGATGGAGCGCTTGGCTGCTGCTGGATTCACCATCAACCTAGCCAAGTCCTGCTTTGGACGTGGATCAGTGACCTACCTTGGCCATGTGGTGGGTCAGGGTACTGCACGTCCCAAGGAAGCTAACGTGGAGACCATCACCGCCTTTCCCCAGCCATCTGACCGCAAATCCATCATGCGGTTTTTAGGGATGTGCGGATTCTACCGCAGATTCTGTCCGAACTTTGCAGCCATATCAGCGCCCCTCTCAGATCTTACAAGCCCAAAACTTAAGTTCGTCTGGGCCCCCACCTGTACTGCTGCCTTTGACCAACTCAAGTGCCTCCTTTCATCCTACCCGGTACTTCATGCTCCTGATTCCGCATTGCCTTACCATCTTCAGGTTGATGCGACTGATAGAGGAGTCGGGGCAGTACTTCTGCAACCAGATAAGACAACTGGCGTCCTACATCCTGTCTCGTACTTCTCCGCCAAACTGAAGAGACACCAGAGGAGTTATTCCACAGTGGAGAAGGAGTGCTTGGCGATGGTATCAGCGGTGAAGAAGTTCGAATGTTATCTCCCTCAGCACTCTCCACCAATCATCATCCATACTGACCACAACCCTCTTACTTTTCTGCACAAGATGAAGAACAACAACCAACGACTTCTCCGGTGGGCTCTAAAGTTACAGGAGTACCATCTCATTGTTCGCCATATTCGTGGGGTAGACAATCGGATTGCAGACGCCTTGTCAAGAGATCTTCCGCCTACAGCGAAGCCTATTCCTCCTCTCGCTACCTAGTCCTCTTCGCTCCCCTTCGAGGACTTTAAGGGGGGAGGTGTCACGGACCTATAGGCTCTGACTGTACGGGTTCACTTCCACCATTCAAACGCATCAACAAGTCTGAGATCGGGGTCGGGGCTTCAAGCAACCAAACCAACAGAGGCCCGAAACTTCGCATCCCAATATCCTTCTTACTTCTATCCCTCTCATTTTGGTCGAGCAGAGTTTCGAAGTCTCACTCAATAAATATGTAATTCAAATTAAAGTTCAATGCTATCTCTGCTCATGAACACCAGGGGGTGGATGTTTCTTTTCTGGTCACATTAAAACTACCGTAGTCAATGACGGGGCGGGAATAATGAGTGGGGTCAGTGTTATCTTAGACTTTCTCGGTGCAACGTTCTCGGGAATATCGCTTCCAGAAAGCGTTGTTTTAAAACTCCAGGAACTACCCCCCTTCGGTTTGACTACAGGAGATATCGTGACTATAACTTATATTTTCATTTTGATTTTCTTTTTTGTTTTCATTTTGTATAAATTAAATATTTTGCATTAATATTAATTACCATTGTATTTGTTTTATTTTGTTTTATAACTTTAAATTATAATTATATAATACCTAATGGTTTTGTTTTATTACTTAAATTTGATTTTATTATATTAACAAAAATTGTGTATTCTTTTCTTATCCATATATATTTATACCCTAATGATTAAATGAAGTGAGGAAGATTAACCCTATATAATATCCAGAAGACTACTTTGAAGTCTGATTAAAATACGAGAACAACTCTTAAATTAAAATATCATCTTAGTAATAAATATTAAAATACGAGAACTACTCTTAAAGAGACTTTACCTTAATACAAGTACTAAATTAATAAAAGTACTTATCCATACTGAACACCCTTAAACTAAAGTTCAGTCTTTGTGTTCAACCTAAAGGTCACCCTCTAGACTCCTTCGGGGCCAAATCTTTAACTAAGCTAGTTCCACTAGTCTCTCCAAACTTTGGGTTGTAACACCTTCATCAGAAGCATCGGTGTATAGCTGAAACGGCTTGGTAAAATCCGGATGACAAACTATGGGGTTAGAAGTTAATTTTTGTTTCAGATGATCAAAAGCTATCTGACAACTCTGGTCCCAGTTGAACCTACTCCCTTTTTCTAGTCTCTTAGTCATGGGGCGAGCAATTTTTTAAAAGTTGGGTATAAACCTTCGATAATAGGATGCCATTCCCAGAAACGCTCGGATCTCTTTGACAGAGGACTGGGGTGAGATTCTGCAATAGATCTCACTTTATATGGGTCCGGTTGAATACCTTTACTGGAACCCACGTGCCCTAGATATGCCACCTCACGGGCCCCTAATTGGCATTTTGACGGCTTCAGTTTAAGTGCTGCCCCCCTGATTCGTTCTAACACTTCTTGTAGTCGGTGAATATGTTCCTCCCAACTAGCGGAGAAGATTATAATATCATCCAAGTAAGTTAAACAAGTTTTCCCGGTTAATCCCCTCAATACTTCGTCCATGACTCTAGTGAAACTGGCTGGTCCGTTGCAAACTCCGTAAGGCAAGACGGTAAACTGGTAGAGTTTGCCTTCACTCGTGGCAAATGCGGTTTTCTCTTGGTCCTCTGACCTAACTGGTACTTGCCAGTATCCACTCTGTAGGTCTAGGGTAGAGAACCAGATTGACCCATTGAGTGATTCAAGCGAGTCATCAATACGAGGTAGGGGTTGCGCGTCTTTGATGGTGACATCGTTTAACTTTCGATAATCTACACAAAACCAAGTAGACCCATTTTTTTTTTTACCAGGACTACTGGAGATGACCACGGACTGTAGGACTCTACTACTATCCCCTGCTTAATCATTTCCTCGACTTGTTCCTTTTCTTTTTGTCTCATAATGGGATTTTGTCGTCTATAGGGTTGCCTAATAGGAGGCCCTTGAGTGTGTATCTCGTGGGTGTGTCGGGTTTGGGGCCGATCCGTGGTCCCCTTCGTTTTGAGCAAACACATCTCGGTACGTCCAGAGCAATTCATGTAAGGTATTTGCTTGATTTGACGTTAATTGTTTCGGAATTTCAGGTAAGTTCACAGCTCCGTCAGTTCCAACAGTGGTGGGTTGAGCGGGTGTGACTTGTCCTAACAGTTTTCCTTTTTGATAATTAATTGTGTCATTGCCAAAGTTGGCTAGAACTAGTTTCCTCTGGTCAGTAGTAAGAAAGGTGGGAGATATTCTCACTTTATTCTGTGCATCAGGTTCAAAAATCCCGGCAGTCATGCCCGGGGTTGGAGGAATCTCTATAATTTTCCAAGATCTAGGGGGGATAGACAGTTTTCCTGTGGTAGCTACTATTTGAGGGCGTAGGGTGGTCGTTGTGTCTTTCGGTCCACACTGGATAGATACCCCCAACTGACTCATGAGATCTATCCCCAGATACCCATCGACTCCACTATTCGGTTTTCCCGATAAAACACAGAAATCGGTGGTGAATTTAATTCCTTTCCATTGTACTACTACCGTATTAGTTCTCCCTAGGATCGTCAGTGGTTGGCCCCCTCCTGACAACTGAATACTGGTTTGATTTAAGGGGCCCATTTCATTCTGATTTTTGTTTACAAAATTCTCTAAAAGACAACTTCTGTTTGCCCCCGTATCAATTAGCATGTTGGCGGCTTTCCCATTGATTACTATAGTTTCACAAGGCATTTGTCTCTCTAAGATGTTGACCTCACTATAACGCCCTTCTATGTGAGGTTTAACAGAACATTTTCTCTCTCTTCCGACATCGTGACTTTTGGCTGGCTTTCTGTCTCCCTGTATTGTACCAGAAGCATTCCTCCCTGGTTTGGATCGGTTCCCCTTGGTAGAGGTCAATCGTTTGGAAGTACGGGTCTGGGGTTAAATCTAGGGGTTGGGGCTTGTGGACGGTTGGAACAGTTCCTAGCTAGGTGTCCAGTCTGTCTACAGGTGAAGCATCGGATCAGGGTTCTCGGATACCCTTTGTTTGGGTTCCCCTCCTCCCCTTTCGTCCTTTTCTCTATTACTTCTCGAGCCTCCATGATCTTTTTAATGACCTCCATGAGTTCCTTAGTAGTATTCACTTCATGAATAATACAGTGCTTTCTAACTTCCACCGGGCATGCTTGGATCATAATCTCCCTCATCTCCGTTTCCTGGCTCTCTTGATCCGTATCGGGATACGCTAGTTTGACATTTTTCGCTATTTCCCTCCTCAGGGCTCTCACATTTTGGCCGTCGAGTTTCAGACTCTTCAGTTTGTCTCTGGCCTTCCTGGTGGAGGTTTCTCGGCCAAATTCTTTAATTAGGGTACTCCTAACTTCGGCCCATGACACAAGTCCCTCTAGAATTACTCTTACATCGTTCAGGGCCTTACCTAAGTGTGCCTTTCCATAGGCGATTTTCTTTCCATTTTCTCCTACGTCAAGTAACGTGACCTGACATTCTAACTGCTCGATCCAGAGCTCGATTTCTTCCTTCCCTTCTTCCCATAATCTGAATGGTAATACACCCGTCATGATGTCTGTTCTGTTAGATAATTATACTTAATCTAAATGATTTGTCGAATCCCACCGCTTGCCACCAAAATGTAGTATTTCTTTTCTTTTCTCGACTATACTACTTATGTGGGGGATAAATCGACAGTCATCTAGAAGTTTGTACACTTTATTTAACCAACTGAACCCCAGCTATTTAATAATAAATGTACACCCCAGGACCAGGGGGTTGTACATTTTTTGTTTGTACAGAAAACACCAGAAATGGGTTAGAAATTAAGGAAACCCCACAAAAAACCGATCCCCTAGGTCATTAAGGAGTCTTACGGTGCGCCCGAAAGTCGGAATTAACATGGGGAAATTGGGTAGGCAAAAACAGGTTTATGCGCGCTAACGTGCACGCGGTTGGACTTTGAGAGTTTTCAAGGAGTTTTCGGCATTGTTGCATGGGATACTTACACAGTTCCCATACAAATCTGAGCCCTCTAGGTG
>CM064518.1:16171505-16661505 GCA_032716605.1 Paralithodes platypus | reverse complement strand
CCATGTAATTCGGTACTTTCCCCATACATTTCACTATGTAGCGAGTGTGAGAGGGTGGAGGAGGGTGGGATTCATGTCAGTTGGTCCGCCACGGTGGTCTGGAGCAGTCATAAGCTCGCTACTCTCCTGCCACCACTTGTCTCTCTCTCTCAGCAACATTATGTGCTGAAATTGCCACACGACCTATGTCGCGCGCCGCCACATAGTCCAAATTTATTTCACTCGACTTATGTTGCATGCCGCCAGTTAAGGGTTAAGTAAGTACCAGACATGGAGCCATACACCTCTGCTGAGTACACAGACATGTTACTTACTTTAGGTGCAGCTGGAGGAAATGCAGCTGAAGCAGTAAGGATGTACGGTGAACAATATCCCAACCGGAGGCAACCATCTCGGCCTACTTTCCTCAGCATAGAAAGACGACTACGGGAATATGGCTCACTGAATCCACGTGCAGTAGACAGAGGAAGGCCTCATGATGAGCAACTACTCGATGCAGAAGAGGATATCCTTGATGCCATCGCAGATGATCCATCTACAAGCACACGTCGACTTGGTGCACGATTTGGTGTGGCTCATGCATCAGTATGGAGGATTGTAAACAGACATGGCCTGTACCCATATCATCACCAGCCCATCCATGCTCTGACTGAACGTGATTATCACCAACGAGTGGATTTCTGTCGGTGGCTCCTTACTCAAGAGAGGGAGAACAACGGTTCTATTGCAGAGGTTTTGTTTAGTGATAAGGCAAATTTCACAAGAAATGGCATGTTGAACCTACATAATACACATACATGGGGAGCAGAAAATCCACATGCAACAACAACGAGGGGGCATCAGGAACGCTTTTCGATTAATGTTTGGGCCGGTATTCTTGGTGACCATCTAATCGGACCTTTTATGTTACCACAACGACTTACAGGCAATGTGTACACCAGATTTCTTCAGGATGACTTACCCATACTACTTGAAGATGTGCCTCTCAGAACACGTAGACAAATGTGGTTCATGCAGGATGGGGCTCCAGCTCACTTTGCACGAGGTACGAGGGATTTCCTTAATGTTATGTACCCTGATAAGTGGAGAGGCCGTGGTGATCCCATCGCCTGGCCACCTAGATCACCAGACCTAACTCCACTTGACTTTTATCTTTGGGGACACTTGAAGAGCAGGGTGTATGCTACACAAATCAACACCTGTCAGCAACTGTGGCAAAGAGTTCAAGAGGCATGCAGAGAAGTAAGAAACACACCAGGGATATTTGAAAGAGTGCGACAGTCTCTTATGCGCAGAGCCCAAGCCTGTATCAACGAGGGTGGGAGAAACTTCGAGCAACTATTGTAAATACTGTAAAATACATTGATGTTCAAACATTTATGACAAAATAAAGTAATTGAGGTGATGGTAATCTACTGATCGTTTTCATCCCCTAGACTTTCGTATTTAAACTAAAATGTGTAATATCCCGGTAAATATGAGAAATTTCCAAAACCGCCACATAGAAAAGTATATTTATTATTGCTAGGTCTATTCATTCTGAAATTTATGAAAGGTATTTATGAAACACCCTGTACATACCGGGTATATATATACAGTATATATATATATATATATATATATATATATATATATATATATATATATATATATATATATATATATATTCGGTATATATATATATATATATATATATATATATATATATATATATATTTATACTGTATATATATTTTTTGTTTGTTTTTGTTTGCTGCCTAAACCTCCATCAAGCTTAGAAAAATAACCTCAAGAACCTCCTTCAAGATAAATCTTGCATCTCTAGGAAGAAAAAGGCTCTGGCCAAAGGCCACTTTTTCCCAAATTTCAGGCTCGCTATAGCTCTCTAGGACAAAAATCAACACTTAAATGGCATGGAAGGTCATAAAATTGACAAAGAAAGTGGAGGAAAGATCTTATAATCACCAAAGTAATGATGGGAACGCTTTAAAATGTCAATACTATTGGGGCTTAACATAAGGGAAAAAGGGGTCCAGATATAATAACCATTAACACAACAGACAGTCCCTGATCCAGACTCCATGAACACACAAATACAGCACATCAACACCAATCTGAGAATGTTGTGGCAGGTAATTTTAGTCTCTCGGTTACATTTTTGTGTTTCGGCCTCAGGAGGGTATTTATTTTGTATTTTATTTTTATTTTCTGGACTCCCTTCTCCTTGCCCAGAGGGCGAAAAAAAAAATTGTCGTCAGTTTAGGCAAACCGGACACGCGGCTTCACTGTACACTCAGAAGTTTGGCAACACTGCCCCACCATAATTATATTATAATTATTAGATTAACCTAACCTAACCTAACCTAAGGGGAAGAATAACTCATGACGCCAAGGATGGAAGGGAAGGAAGGAGAGAGAGAGAGAGAGAGAGAGAGAGAGAGAGAGAGAGAGAGAGACCTAATATAATATAATTTTATATAACTAAAATAACAAAATAAAAATATAAAATACACTAGAGCCGAGTGGGCTCGAACAATGGTTTTCCTGTGTATGTGGCAAGACCTCCACCAACCGAGCTACGAGGTGACATGGTAACAAAGTTTTGAAGGCTATATTTAACACCTTACGAGCGGCCTATGCGGTTTATTTATATGTACCGCACAGCGGGGTGTTTTTAGCCAAAATAGGGCTGTTTACGTGATCATTTTCATGCCTAAATAAGACCCAGAACGTAAAACAAGTACCTATCCCTGAAAGGGCATAAACAGAGCTTTCGAATGACACCATAACGATCCTTTTATGATGGCTAGTTTTCTTGCAATAACCGTGCAACGCGAGTGCAAAAAGCATGTAATTCGGTACTTTCCCCATATAATTCAGTATGTAGCGAGTGAGAGAGGGAGGAGGGAGCTGAGATTCGTGTCAGTAGGTTCGCCGCGGTGGTCTGGAGCAGTCATACGCTCGCTAGTCTCCTGCCACCACTTGTCTCTCTCTCTCAGCAACATTACGTGCTGAAATTGCCACTCGACCTATGTCGAGCGCCGCCACATAGTCCAGCTTTATTTAACTCGACTTATGTGGTGAGCCGCTAATTAAGGGTTAAACGCGGTTGGGCCTCTCTCTCTCTCTCTCTCTCTCTATCCTTCCTTCCCGTCCATCCTTGGCGTCATGAGTTATTCTTCCCCTTAGGTTAGGTTAGGTTAGGTTAATCTAATATAATATGATTATGGTGGGGCAGTGTTGCCAAACTTCTGAGTGTACAGTGGTGCCGGGTGTCTGGTTTGCCTAAACTGACGACTAAAAAAAAAAATTGCTGGCGGGCCCTCATCTATGGTGGAGGAAAAAAAGAATATATCCCACGCATCCTACTGAGTGTTGAACAAGGCGACTAATAAGGGCGATGGCACTAGAGCGTGGACCAACAGCTATTGCTATATAATGAAGCTTTTATTGGCGCTGGTTTGGTGCGATACTGCTGAGACTGGTGGGAAGCGGATGGGTGCCACAGAAGACTCTACTAGTTTTATCTGGGCGCTGTTGTGGCACCACGACTGAGTCGGCCATAGTGTTCACATGGTGGACAGCGTTGTGACAGGACTTCATTGTTCTAGTCCAAGTTGCCGAATGGCGACACGTTGGCAATGGATGTCACTCATGCCCGGACCCGGATCTGGGGCCATGGTGCTGACCTGGCCGAACGGATCCAGCGGGTACAGTGCACAATGCAAAGTATTTCTCCGGGTTGGCACTCTTCGCCTAATAGTATAGGCGCCCGAACATGGTGTTAATACCAGGCCTGCCGTAGTGCTGTGTATGCGCACGGGGTGCGTCCCTGCGGCTTGTTCTGGTGGGGTGCACCGGGGCCACTGGGGGGCACCGGGGGAGGGGGGTTGATTTCCATTGCCAACCTAACTTACTGATCATGACCTCTAAAACAGCCATAAAAAGCAAGTCTCATGACTCCAAATCGCACAGGCTGCAGCCTCCTGTACATTAGGGCTTGCTAGTGTGAATGTTGGTAGTCTGAGTGGTAGAGTGAATAAAGTTGTGGAAGTGCTTGAACATAGAAGAGAGAATGTGTGCTGTGCACGGGAAACCCAATGAAAGTGGTGTGGTGCGCAGTGGATAGTTGGAAAGAACAAGAGATACTGGTTGTATTGGAAGGTGGATGAATCTGGAAAATCGAAAGGAGGAGTGGGTGTACTGGTATCTGAGGAGTGGGAGAAGAGAATGATTGAGATCTATCTATCTATCTATTGCCGGACGCTGTGATCCCCGAAGGGGTGGCCACGAACGAAATGGCCCCATGCCCCTCTGTCCCCATTCAGTCGATGCCCCTCCTCCCAACCAGCACCGCCTTCACTCATATACTTCCAAACTCCATCCTTCCACCTCTCACTCGGTCTACATCTCCCTCTCTGTCCTTCCACCTCACTCTTGTACACTCTCTTAGTTATTCTCATGATGTTCCTTTTCACAATTTCAAGCACATCTACATCCACACCACACCTCTCTCGTACTTCCTTATTCGTCTGTCAATCCCACCATGTAACTCTGCACGCACTTCTTAAGTAACTAATTTCCACCCCTCTCACTATTGGTTTGAGGCTCTTCACCAACGTCCATGCTTCACTCCAGTAAGTTAATGTCAGGATTACCACACTGTCATGCAAGGACTTCTTTACTTCCATGATTGAGATAAAGAGAGTAAATGGAAGAATGATTGTTCTGAAATGTGAAAGTTGGTGACAGAATTATGAATGTGATATCGGCATATGCCCCACAGGTTGGATTAAAGAAAGAGCAAAAGAGAGAGCAGAAAGAGGCCTTTTGTAACTGAGATACCAGCCCTTTTTATAGATGAGGAGGTGCTTAGGGCTGTATATACTACACCGTATGGATGTGGGTTTCTACTATGCTAGGGAGAGGTATTGGAATGAATAGTCGAATTAGATTTACATATATATAATAGTTTAAGTTAAGAGTAGTGCATAGAATAAAACAGTCCCAACACTATACCAAAAGCATGGGATTAATGATGTAGGTTAGGGATCTAACTTCAAGGGATACTCTAGCATAGTAGAGTGCAATGACAATAATCAGGTTTATAGTTTATTTACACTACTTGTATCAAGAATAGTTAAATAACAAACCTAGGCAATTTAAGAAAACAAGATGTACAGAGAAATATACAAGGATGATATGTTAAATAATCACAATAGTACATGTGAGTGTGGTCAGAATGTATAGGGAGATTCTATCTAGAAGTTAATATAATGTAAGTGTAAGGAAGAGCTAGTCATCTATGAATAGGCAGAGGTTAGGCGACTGAGTGGTTAAGCCAACATGTAACAATCTACTTATAGGATGACGATATACGTTATGGGTATAGCGTGTTGAAGGTTTAATAAAAAGGTAATTGGTGGAATATATAATTACGTTAGAGGGGGGCTGATAGACAGATCATGTTAAACTTCTGCAGTGAGGCTGATAGAGGTACTCGGAGATATTAGAATACTCTTTTACGTCCAACAACAGTATCTTCTGCAGTGAGGCTGACAGAGGTAGTAAGATATATTAAATAATCCTATAATTTCTACCACAATGAGATTTTGGGCATTGGAGCACCTAGAGAGGTATCAGAACACTCAGAATCAGGAGGGAAGGTGAGATACTTTCCCTAACCTGGTGTGAGCACCTATTCATTTTTTAGGTACTCCCTGGCCCTTTTTGACTACATGGAAAAAGGGTGACCTTGGCCTCTCTTACTGCTGATATACGCCCCTGTCGCTCCGGCGACAGGGGTAGGGGGAGAGTAATGGTAGGACCCGCAAGATCTGCTTGTGTTTCCCCTCCCAGGACCAATCAACAAGCATGCGAGGTGGTGGCGGCATCTAGTCTTTCTGGTTGGCTGAGCCGACCCATGCACTGGCCATCCCCAGGTCAGCCTGTGTGAGTGACGTCACGTCCGGTGGCGCGGAACCGTATTACTGTTTATTCGATGGCCAAGTATTCCGCAGAAGCTTGTTTTGATTATGCGTTTGAGGATGATGCTCCCTTTCTCGGGGGGACTTGTGTATGTTGGGCCCGTTCTGCATGTGAGAAAACGGGTGAAGGGGAGACCCTAGCATTGTAGGGTCCAAACGGACGGCCCGGCCCTTGGTTGACTCTGGATGATGCAGGGGAAGACTTCTGGTGTGTGTAAAGAAAGGGAGCATGGCTGTATGGGGGCGCCCTGGTATGGTGGCGTTGTTGAGGTGTCTGGCCCGGGGTACCCAGGTATGCTCTGGGAGGTGCAGGTGGCTGAGTATTGGAGGTGGCTTGCCCAATCCTTGGTTTAACAGTAACAAAATTATTTGTGTCGTTTCGGGCCTCTCGGAGTATGATACTACAGTCGTAGGTGGTGACCTGAATGGGCATGTTGGAGCATGTGCTGATGGGTACGAGGGTGTGCATGGTGGGAGAGGGTATGGAAGAAGAAATATAGAAGGCAAATTTATATTGGAAACCTGTGTTGCATACGATGTGGTATTAATACTAAGTTCTAGAAAAGGTTGAGTCATTATTATTATTATATGAGATGCCGAAGTCTCCAACCAGGGTGCAGAAACACCAGCAAGATGAATCCACACAAAACACCCGGTGGCACTGGAGAGAGACTACGGCAACTTAGGATAAAAACAAACATATACAGTATACTGTATATATACATATATTACACACAGATAACATATTATGCAGTGGAGGATATCAAGTATAAATATAATACAATAAAATAGAATAAAATAAGTTTAAAAATTAGACTTAATGCTGCAAAAAAGCATTAACTTAAAAATGGAGATATGAGCTGAATTGGCTAGCTCATTTGGCAACTTATTCCACAAGTCAACCATGGCCGGCACAAAACACCGTGAAAACTGTGTAGTAGAAAAATTAACACGGCTCATGGCAAGATCATTAAGATTGCTTGTGAATCTAGTTTCACGAGCCCGGACATAAGGCCCAGGCAGAACCCCATGTAAGGGATGCTGATGGTTGTTAAAAACTTTAAATAAAAG
Organism: Paralithodes platypus; assembly: GCA_032716605.1. Lineage (NCBI taxonomy): Eukaryota > Metazoa > Arthropoda > Malacostraca > Decapoda > Lithodidae > Paralithodes > Paralithodes platypus. The sequence continues at coordinate 16,654,447 of CM064518.1, read as the reverse complement.
ACTAAGGGCACCAACTTTACGTCGATGACACAGATCAAGAGACAAATGAGGTAAAATAAAACTAATAGAATTTAGTGACCTGTCAAGCAACTTGAGATGGCAGTCAGCTGCTGACAACCAGACAGGTTAGCAGTACTCGAATTGTGGCAAAATAAAAGCATAAAAAGACTTGATAACTGTGGTGTCACAAGCAAACGTTTTATAACACTTGCTAAGCCGACCAATTTTGGGGGGAAATGGAAGAGGAGAAAGAACGAATATGATTTTCAAAAGTAAGTTTGGGATCCAGAGTAACTCCTAACAAACGCAGAGTATCCACATTCTCAATTTGCTCGCCAGAAACTTGTAGATAAGGATGGGGAGGATCCAAGGTACGAGATCTCCTGATGATAATGGAGTGTGTTTTACTAGCATTAAGTTTCATACCCCCAAAGTTCACACCATGATGTAATTTTGGATAAATCCCTACTCTGAGCAGTAGCAATTACGTGTTGATCTATTGGTGATGGAATTGCCGCATATAAAGTTGTATCATCGGCATAGGAGATTAGTTTATTGTCAAGCTCGGAGCACAGGTCAGCAGTAAAAATAATAAAAAGCAAAGACCCAATGACACTGCCTTGTGGAATGCCAGAAACAACAGGAACAGAAGGGGAATGACACCCATTAATGACCACAGATTGAGATCTTTTCGTCAAAAAAATCTTCAAAGATCCTTAAAAAATTGCCACCAATACCGATGAGCTGTAACTTATACAGAAGTACTTTATGGTTGACTAAGTCAAAAGCAGAACTAAAGTCAATAGCCACGACGCGAGACTCATGTCCCTGGTCCAATGAAGATTGCAAGTCTTGGGCAAGTGTCAGAAGCGCATCACATGTACCCAGTCCCTTACGAAAACCAAACTGTGAGTTTGGTATCAAATAATGACTATTACAATAAGAGGAAAGGCGTCTGGACAAAAGCCTCTCATAGAGCTTGGATAGTATAGGCGTAATAGAGGTAGGGCGATAGTCATTAGGAGATGATGAGGCAGTATTTCACTTTGGAATAGGAGTGATACTAGCCTTACACCAGCAAAGAGGAAAACTACCTGACTTCAAAAGCAACCTAAACACCATGGCCAATTTAGGTGCCAAGACCACTGCAACCTTTTTAAAAAAGAGAGGGAAAAACCCATCCGGGTCTGTGCCACCATAGGTATCAAGATCCAGCAAGTAGCTTTTCAGTTCAGCTGATTTGAATGCCATTGAATTGAGGTTGGGTCTAGGGAAACATGTCAATGGCAAAGACAATTCCTGATTACTCTTTTTTTTTTTTTTTTTTTAAGACCTCCGTCTACGTATTGTGAAAAACCTGTTATCCTCCGGCAAATTGTGGGGTTGAGTGAGTGAAGGGGGGGACAGTGAATGAAGGAGGATACATGTTTTTCATAATACGTGTTGCTAGCCCCAAACGCGCGAGCAACTGTGGCTTTCAACCATCCGACACATCCCCTTTTATTTATGTGCATCACACATGTTAAATACAAATAATGTTTATGTTTTGTTTTACCCTACTGTGGAAAGACTACGGATACACCACTCCTGCCCGGGCCTCACACAGTGGCATGACCCAGTCAAGTTGAACTGAGCTCATGACGCTGGTGGCATTGCCCCGGAGGATAGTCTTTACTTGAGCCAGAGAGTTTCCCGGGGTTCTCCTGAAACTTCTCTGATTTTACGGCCTATTTCATTCACCATCTTAAGGGTGGTAGGGCTGAAGACTCCTGAAGTTTCGAATGCCAGGGGCTCGAACTGATGATTTCTGACGATGGCTTGATATTTTTCTCGCTTTTTATTTTCTGCTATCCGATCGGCTTCACCTGCTTCGTCGGCGTTTCTGGCGATGTTGGTTGTGGAGAAAGTGTCAACACATGTGGCATCCCACACGAGGCACCGGCCATTCTTGTAAGGGAAAGTGGTCATCCCATCTGGCCGTTTGCCGTCTTCTCTGTGAAGTCCATGTGGTTCGATGATTGATGCACGGTTAGCACTCTGCAGGGCCCGTTTTATGACATCATTTAGTGCATGCAGAGTGTCTTGGCAGGCGGCCTGCGTTGTAATTACATGACAAGGCATGGTGACCTTGAGCATCCATCCCCCCACCACACTTGCAAGTGTGTGGGTGACAAACTGCCGCACACACTCTGAGCGCGATGACAACCCGGAGCGCTTCAGCATCCAAATGAGTTCCAAGAGGTGGGATGGGAATGGCATGTAACCACAAGCCACTCTCCGAAAGGGCGGCTGCCAGGAGGCGTGCTTTTGCAACCTGGTCTGCATTGGTTTGGAGATTTTCTTGAGTTTTCTTCGCCGAGATGGTATCCCACACTTTCTGCTTGCTCCTGGAGGTACCCTGAGGCTCCTCCTCTGCTCCTGTACTTTCCTTCCAGGTGTTAATCGCTACTGCTACGTCCCCATTAAATGTCATTCCGGGTTGAGAAGAAAGGATGGACACTACAAGGTCGTTGGTCGCGATGAGGGAAGAGATAAAGGCTGGGGAGTCAATATCCGAGGCTCTCCGTATGCCCAAGCCCCCGAGGTGGACAAGGAAGGGTGGCTTGTGTCCAGGTCCGTTCTTTAAATTCCACGTTGGTGATGCTGGTCACTGCTTCTCGGATTATGCTGTCTAATTCTTGGAGGCCACCATTGTTCGTGTAAGTCATCGATGTGCGCAAGAGGTATTGGAGTTTTGGGATGGAGAAACAGTTCTTGAGAAGGGCCAGAGCTGAGAGGGCATCAATGTGTATCAGGCGACTCACGAGACGTTGAAGCTCCTGTTTATTAATAAAGCTTATTAATAAAAATATTAGATAGAATATTGGCCTTCGATAATGGATCAAAAGAGATGGAGCCATCAGAATCACAAAGAGGAGGCATGGAGGAATCTATAAAGAGAATTTCAAAGCGGACCACCTTTATGAGGCTGTGTAGCTCCTGCCAGAACATCCTGAAGATGGGAGTTATAATCCCTCTCAGCACCATCATAAACTCTCTGCGCAGCTGCCCTTTTAAAAACATAATTTTCCCGATGCAAGGGGGTTTGATTACGCCTCCATAGACGATATGCAGCCTATATGTCATCATAATTTATGCACGCTTGCAGTCATCATTAAACCATGATTTATCCCTGATACGAGACTTAATTGTTTTTGATGGAACTCTTTTGCGAAGGATACCAAGAAGGGAATTGTTGAGAGCTGAAACCGGGTCATGAGATCTTAGTATGTGATTCTACTCAATATTACAAACATCATTACAAACGTTGTCCCAGTTAACCCGGGATTTAAGGTAGACTTTATGTGAGAGAGTAATATCAGGAACAGAAAAGTCAATATTAATTTTACACATGATGGCATTGTGGTCGGAAGTGCCAACAGGTACAAGAACGGAGGTTTCTACAATGCCAGGAATATCTGTTAGTACTAGATCAAGACAATTTCCAGACATATGTGTAGGTCCTTGATTAGCTGTTCACAACCAGATAAGTTGCAAAATCCAAGGCAGCAAGACCATTTCTATTAGTTGGAGAGACCGAGTTCAACCACTCTTGATGATACGCATTGACATCACCAACAATAATAAAGGATGATTTGACATCTACAGACTGTATTGAAGCCATGGCTGTTAAGAGGCAGTCATATATGCCATTGTTAACATCAGGATTTCTGTACAAGCTAAAAATGTAATGATTATGATACTTGCTGGAAACTTTAACTAACTGCATCTCATGGCATTTACAAATATGCTTAGTTAACACTCAACGAGCGGTCTAGGCGGTATATTTGACCGTGCCGCCCAGCGTTTTTTTTTTACCATAAATGTTTTTTTGTTGTGGTTTTTTTCATACATAAACAAGAGCCAGAGCGTAATACAAGTATGTATCCCTGAAAGGGCGTAAATTGAGCTTTCCAATGACACCCAAACCATCCTTCTACGATCACTGGTTGTCTTGCAACAATCGTGCAACCGAAGGGCAAAATCGCTAAAGTACGGTCATTTCGTTACATAATTACGTGTGTAGCGAGTGAGAGAGGGTGGAGTAGTGTGGAGTACATGTCAGTGGGCCCACGACGGTCGTGGCGAGCGGTCATGAGGTAACCTACGCTCCTCCCACCGCTCGGCTCTCTCTCAGAGCCAATATTGCGCCAAAATTGCACACAGACTTAAGTCGGGCCCCGCCACATTGTCCAGCTTTTTAGATACGGACTTAAGTCGGGCCCCGCTAAAGAAGGGTTAAGTGCTGAGCATTATACCCAGATCTAATATACAAGCTCATTCCACGAGCACGAGGAATAGAATCACGCCGAATAAGAACTGGTTTACTTAAGTTAGGTATAAGAAGTTCAGAATAATCTCTATAACCAGAGACAAGGGTTTCAGAACAAAAGACAATATCATAATCAACAGATGCCAATGTAAGATCCTTGATGTTCTTATAGAGACCACGAATATTGGAATAAATTACACGACAACTTGTAACAGGTTGTCTGTGAGGACCGGGATTAACTTCTATATCACCGGACAAAAGTAGAAACAAAAACAGAAAAAGTTGAAAGCAATCCATACACAAATACATAAAGATGGATATAAACAGGTAGACCCAGACGGAGCCATCACATCTGGGTAAGGTATAAAACAAGCCCCAAAGACACCATATCCAGGGGGGGAGCAGTAACGGTGGATTTTATATTTATAGAAAAGACGAGAAACAGAAAAAGAATGCCAAATCTCCTGAAAAATCCACCAGACTCAAAAGTTATCCTCATTGGCCTGCTAACCACCGTGGGGAAAAAAAAACAGGAGATTGCAGGAAAAGGAAGGAAAGTTGCTGTATAGCACCAAACAGCAGGGATGGATGAAAACGGACAATGGAAGACCTTGGTGCAGGCTATGGCAGCATCCTAAACATCCATCATGGTAAAATACCATAGGATTGCTAGATGGCCGTTGACTAATATATAGTTCATCCGCCCTTTGACAGGTATTGCTTTTAGTCCTGCAGGGTGTCTAGCCACCCATCTGATCACATAAAGTTCTGGGGGCACCAGTAGCCAGATAGACTACTTCTTATTGAACAGGAAAGACTGGAAGCGTGTTCGGGATGTGAAGGTCATCCCGAGCGAAGAATGTATCTCCCACCATAAGCTCCTAGTCTGTGACTTGTGCTTAAGGCGAGATCCTGTGCGAAAGAAAGTAAACATGCCCAAAAATGAAAGTATGGCTGTTGAATAAATCTGAATACATGGATGGGTTTTGCAGCGAACTGGAGGAAATGGATAGGAATAGGGGCGCTAAATGATGTGAATAGCCAATGGAACTTCCTTTAACGTAGCATTCTTGCCGCCATTGACAAAGTCTGTGGCATAACTAAGGGCACCCCTAGGCATAAGACTTCCTGGTAGTGGAATGACGAGGTTGAAAATGCAACAAAGGAGAAAAGAAGATGTTTCAAAGAAGGAGAAATATCTGGCAGCTCAGCAAACTGCAAAAAAAGATATATGTAAGGCAATGAAAATCATACAGGGCCTGGTCATAAACCAATTAAGTAACAAAGAAAATCCCAATGGGATCTTCAATCTAGCTAGGTGAGTTAAGGATGACAGTAAATATGTTGTAGGAGAACAGTGTATCAGGAATGATAATGGGGCAATTGTTTACGCTGACAAAGAAATTAAAGATGCTAGGAAGGTACACTACAAAAGATTACTCAACATAGAATTTCAGTGGAATAGAGACCAGCTTAGTAACGAAAAGCCAATACTCGCCACCCCCCCCCCCCCCTGCCCCCCTTTGATAGTGGCAGCTGTTGTACACAGTGCAATACAATTAATGAAGGGCGGAAAGCTGCAGGATCCTCTGGTATTGTACCCGAGATGATTAAAACCTCAGGTGATATAGGATTGAATTTGGTAACAGAGCTAATAAACTCCATCATTAGAGAGGAGATAACCCCAGATGAATGGCGTAAAAGTGTAATAGTAAACATATGTAAATGCAAGGGGGATTCATTGAATAGGGGAAAGTATAGGGGCCTGAAAATGCTTGATCAAGTCATGAAGGTCTGTGAGAAAATCTTCAAAGATATGATAAGGGAAAGCATTTCTATCGACGATATGCAGTTCGGTTTCATGCCAGGACGTGGCACAATCGACGTTATCTTCATAGTCAGGCAGCTGCAGGAAAGGAATCTACTTAAAGATAGGGATATGTATCTTGTGTTTGTAGAACTGGAGAAGGCCTTTGATAGGGTGCCCAGAAAAGATGTGCAGTGGGCTATGAGAAAACTTGGCGTAGAGGAGTGGCTGGTGCGTGTGATAATGAAGATGTACGAGGACTCGTGAACGGCAATGAGGGTGAAAGGTGTACTGAGTGAGGAGTTTACAGTTCACGTCGGAGTGCACCAGGGCTGTGCGTTAAGCCCTCTCCTCTTTGCTATGGTTCTGGAGGCACTAACTGGTGAATTCAGAGCTGCGCTCCACTGGGATCTTCTATATGCAGATGACCTAGTACTTATCACAGATAGTGTGCGGGATACCGAGGCAAAGTTCAGAAAATGGAGAGAAGCCAAGGCAAGTAAAAGGTTAAGAGTTTATATAAATAAAACCAAGGTTTTACACAGTAGATTAGGGCTAGGAAAGGTAGACAAAAGTGGTGCATACCCATACACAGTATGCAGAAAAAGGGGTAGGCACGAACTCAATACAGTGTAGCTTCTGCCGTTGCTGGGTACATCACAGGAGGAAGCACTGCACTAGAATATAGGGACTTCTACCAATGAAGAAGTCTGAAATTGAGAAATTTATATGCATAGTATGCAAAGCTGAGCTCATGTTCAATGACCGGCTCGAGAGCATTAACTTTGGCAATGAGGCACTGGAGATGGTGGACAAGTTTTGCAACTTGGGTGATACCATCTCTGCTGGTGGGGAGGCTGACGCAACCACTATTGCTAAAATAAGATGAGGCTGGGGAAAGTTTAGATAACTATTGCCACTACTAACCATGAGAAGACTCCCTTTCCCTCTGAAAGGAAAGGTGTATGCTTCATGCGTTAGAAGTGCAATGTTATATGCTTCAGAAACGTGGCTTGTCAAAGCGGATGATATGAACAGAGACTGGAATGCAATGAGATGAGAATGGTGAGACGGATGTGTGGTGCCAAACGGCAAAATAGGATATCAAGTGAAGAGCTTGGGAGAAGGTTAGGTATCAAAAGTATCACTAATTAGATGCGTATTAGCAGGCTTGGATGGTTAGGACATGTGAAGAGGATGGATGAACTAAGCTGGGTGAAAAGATGCAAGTCCATGAACATGGAGGGAGCTGATCCTATGGGCAGACCAAGGCAGATGTGGGATCAGACCTTGCGGTCTGATCTTAAATCAATTAACCTTATCTGAAATCCTAGGAGGGAAGAATGGAAAAGACAAAGACATTTATGTATGAGAAGAAGGCTCTAGCATATTCAAAATGGCAGTCACCCAGTGGAGTTTAACTCACTTGTCTGATGCTAGTGCTGGGTCATGATGTAAGTCCCACACAATACCTACTACAGACCTTATAATTATATATTCTGGGAACCTAGCTGTGGATCTTCTACTGTATAAGTGTTGGTTGTAATTATATGGGAGGCAGGCAGGCATCAGATGTATTAGTTAAATATCATAGCAGTCTGAAAGGTCTTGTTGTGATGATAGCTTAGGAGACACTGAGAGTCTATCTGGTTCAAAATGGTTGCTACTCCTGGGTTCCAGCATTATGCATAGACTCCAGAAACACTATAGTAATTTTACAATAAATTCTCCCTCTATTTAATAAATTCTTTAATTGTGTGCAATATTTACCATAGTTATAAATAAAGGAAGAAATTAATAATAAAATATTATATGTATAATAGCTGTCGTGAACCAGGGTGTGAAACAACCATAGAGTTACTTGGATTCACGACAAACCTGAAAAGTGAGGCAGCTCTTAACAGGGTTGCCTGGAACGCCGCCATTAGGACATGTGACGGGAACCGCACTTTGTGTGGAGCACTCGGTCTTTACATTTGTGTATGTATGTATGTTTAGCCCTTTACCTTTGATATATTAAGATGTTATCCCCATTTTCTTTGCCAATTATAAGACCTTTTGTGCCATTTAGCTGTCAAATTTGTCCTAGTCTGTAATTTAGGTGGAACCGGCCTACGACTTGGACATGTTTATACTGACAAATGTACACAATTATCTCATAAGGAGATTTTGGGTGTGTATTTTTATAGCTTGACAGAGGTCTAGGAAGCAAACTAACCCGCCACCCCCCCACCCCAACCTCCCACTCATCTCTCCTTTAACTTTCCAAAACATATACAAACAATCAAGATAAGCCCTTACAGGTCATCTTAAAGTACTGTACAACGCAATTACTTTAACCCTTGTCTGGCGGGGGTGGACTTAAGGCGGTCTAGAGAACCATGGACTATGTGGTGGGGACCGACTTCAGGCGGTGTGCAATTCTGAGCAATATTTGGCTCTGAGAGAGAGACGAGCGGTGGGAGGAGCGTAGGCCGACTCTGACCATTCGGCACGGCTCTCGCGCCAGCACTGGGCCCAGCTCCACACACACCCACACTCACTGCAACGTAAAAACCTCCTCCACCACTCACTGTCTTATTAGCTTCCTAGATTATATTTACACAAATCTTGAGAAGAGAAAGACTTCCCTCGCCCTTGCCTTTATTGACTTCAGGAAAGCATTTGACCTTGTTGATCACACCATCATCATCAACAAAGCCATAAAGTTGGGGCTACATCCTACCCTGGTTGCGTGGTTGACCGACTTCCTTAGTGACAGACGACAAGCAGTGCGATACCAAGGCTTCATCTCCACCTTCCTAGACATCACATGTGGAGTCCCACAGGGCACAAAGATGGGGCCTCTATTGTTCCTCATCTTGATTAATGATGCCCTAAAGGACACCCCATTCCACTGGAAGTACGTGGACGACTCGACAGTCGGCATTACTGTCGATAACACCTCCCCTAACTATGACCCCCTACAAGACATCCTCGACCGTCTTCAAGCCTGGACCACAGACAATCATGTGACTATCAATCATGACAAGACAGTGGTCATGCACATCAACACTTCCGTTACCGACCTTCCTCCACCCACTGTCACAATTGGTCCTCATCCCCTTCAGCTTGTTGAGTCCACCAAACTCCTCGGAATCACTGTGGACAACAAACTGAACTGGAAGAAACATGTAACTACCACAGTCAGGACCGCCACTTACAAGTTATTTATGCTAAGGCGGTTGAGATCCCTGGGGGCGCCGGAGAATGAGCTGAAGAGTATATATAACACCTTCATACTCCCTAAGCTCACCTACGCCTCTCCCGCCTGGCCCTCCTCTCTAACCCTAACACAACAACGTCAACTGGAGAGAGTTCAGAGGAGGGCATGCAGGATCATCCTGGGTGGCACATATCCAGGGTACGAGGAAGCTCTCACCACCCTTAGCATACCTGCACTTTCAACCCACCTTAAACAACAGTGTTCAACACACTTAAACAGTTTGCATCTAAGCTGCTTGTTCACCCACGACACAGAAACTTACTTCCACCAGACGCCCCTAGACCTACACGTGCAGCTCGTCATTTCAACACACTCCAACCAATAAGAGCAAGAACTGACAGATATAAAAATAGTCCTATCCCAACCATTGTTAATATTATTAATAATGTGTAATAACGGTCTGTCACACCATATATACGCGCCCACCTTTAATAATATATGCATAAGTGTGTGTGCGTGTGTGTATTAGAATATAATTATGTATGTATTTGCTTGAGTTTGTTTATGTATATGTGTATATATGTATCTATGTATGTGCAGTATATGTGTATGTATGTGTGCGTATATGTGTATGTATGTATGCGTTATTTATGTATATATATATGTGTATAGTGTATACTGTTTGTGGTTCGAGCCCGGCTGAGAGTATCAGGTAGGATAAGAGAAGAGCATATATGCATGTAATGTGCATATATTTATGTATATGTATGTCTGTGTGTACGTGCTGTCAATGGTTCGAGCCCGGTTGAGAATATAAGGTATATAATATATATATGTACTGTACGTGTATTTATATTTATATGGTCATATGCACATATGTATGTAAATATACGTACATATGAGCGAGAACATATTGCTCACTAGCGCAACTTCTGATTATAAATCTATGCATAAGCATTATCTATTATTAAGTGTTCGCGTATCTTCATCCATGTATTTCCACCCTTAACAATAGAACGCCCAGCTCTTCCATATTTCGCCTTCTGTCTCACACATACACACACACACACACGCACACACACACACACACACACACACACACACTACCGAGGATTAACCTCCCATTGTAGTACCCGCACCCTCTTTACCTGATCTTACCAAAACAGTTTCTGTATGTATGTATGTTTGTGTGCATACGTGAGCGTTTGTGTATACGGATATGTGCACACTTACTGCATGTTCTTATGTTCCTATATATGTATGTATATGTATGTGCGCACGTACGTGTATATACGTATGTTCTGTATATGAGTAAGTAAATAAATGTGTATATGTACTGTATATCACTTACTCTCATGGTTATTTTATGATAATTTGTATTCTGCACATGCATCATTATTGTATTTATTTATTTTGTTTGTAAACTAAGCTTACCATCCTCATATCTGTACATCTCATGTTCATCCACTAAATTGTAAAATGTGTATTTTCAGCTCATGAGGCTGCCATTCTTTAATAAACCATTTATTATTATTATTATTATTATTATTACTGCCTCGCTACACAGGGAATTATGTAAGGAAATTACCGTATTTTAGGGATTTTTCCTTCGTCTTGCACGATCGTTGCAAGAGAACGCGTGGTCGTAGAAGGATGGTTCTGATGTCACTGGAAAGCTCAATTATCGCCCTTTCAGGGATACATAATTGTATTACGCTCTGGCTCTTGTTTATGCATGAAAAAGAGCACGGAAACAAGGTCGTTTAGAGTAAAACCACCCGCTTGGCGGGTATTAGAAGTTACTGATGGGCCCGCTCATAAGGCGTTAACACATTCATCCTTCCTCGACCCTTCCCCCCCACAAATACTAACCCCTATACACCTCCCACCACACACACAGCCAACACTCGTGTGACTTCCATAACATCAGAGAAATATCAAGCCAAACCAATGGGTCACGGCACACACACACACACACACACACACACACATTATCGCAATGTGATGAATGACTAACTTTAATGGGAGACTTATGTTGTTTTTGGACCCCCTTTATCGTATAAATACGATAGAATATGACTCTTTTGTGATCTTGTATGTCTCTGTGACGTCACGATCTCTCCTACAGCACGACGTAGGATGAGTAGATCGTATATTATAAGATTGTAAATAAGTTAAGTTATAAAAGGCCTAATATGCTATTAAGCAATATTGCCATGGTCTTATGTAGTATATATGAATTTATCGTATATATTAATATAATTTATCGTATAGAGCAACCTAAATGCGGTACGATAATTTGGGCTCCTGGCGGTTTGCCAAGGCAGCAAGGTGTGCTTTTGAGGTACGCCAGAGCCTTCACGAACACCAACCAGTTAACATCTAATTTTCCGCCCTCAGTTGATCGTGCTTTTGTGCCTCTAATCACAATACACATACAGCAATACACACAGCTACACCATCACGACGCTCTCATCGACATCATGACTGACTGATAGATAAGCATATTATTCATGTCCATTCCCATGTAATCATTTATTCTTTCTTTAACTTGACTCGTGTCTTGGGACCGAAGTCTCGTTCCCCATTGTCCACCACCATATTGGGTAAAACGTTCTCCCTTGCCTCATTGCCACGTGGAACTATTGGTGAGTTAATTCCTGGCTAATATTAACCCTTATAACCTTACCCTATATATATACATTTATTATGTGAGACCTTTGGATATAAATTAGCTTGTTTCAGATTGAATTCAATTTAGATATAGAGTATTCATTTAGATTGATTTTATTTTGATTCATTATAGCTTAGTAATATTTAACTTCCATTGATAGTTTACCACATTGGTGCCCAGACCCGGGAATTAGCTACCAGTAAGGGATTTTAAGGCAATGAACAAGGGGACATATAACAGGATGCAGGAACAACTCTATGATAAACTGGCAAGGCTAGGCAAGCGATGGTTAGAGCCGGAATGCAGGGTTGTGTCATTGCGCCTGCCTAAGTCCTGCTTCCCACCCATCGTCTTTCCCCAATAATTTTCTTTTCCGTTTCAGACTTCCTGTGACATATGACCTGACCTAACATTTTTTCTTGTTCAATATGATCCATTAGTAGGTATTGCTATATAGTGTACTATTTTTTCTCCATAACATAGAAGTCCGCCGGTTGGCGTCTCTTAAGTAGCCTATTATTTGGCCGTTGTTTTTGTAACGTAATATTTAGATACATAGCCTATAGGCTCGCAAGCAAAATGGATAAAAACGGTAAAGAGACACCGTCTAGTGGGGTGCTGAACAAAACCCCTAAAAATCAAAGGGCGGGACTTCGGGGAGTAATAAATAGGCTAATAGTGGACGTCAACACTTTCATCACTACTGCTGAACTAGAGGAATTGGAGGCTAGATTAGAAAACGTCCAGGTCACCCACGGTCGTATTACGGCTCTGAGTGAGGTGATTGTGGCTGCCATGACAGAGGAGGAAGAGATTGTTACAGAGTGTGATAATCGCGCCCTCTATGACGAACCTGTCTTTAGAGCGAAGTACCTATTACAGCGTGCTGTCGCAAGTAAGAAGGGAGGCGATAATGAGGCCCATAGAAGGGCTGACCCAAAACATACTGTACACCTCCCAAAGCTCAATCTTCCTACATTTGGGGGCAAGTTAACCGAGTGGTTAGCTTTCTGGGACGTATTTCGATCTACGGTTCATGAATCCTCTTTGGATAATGTCCGCAAGTTTCACTATCTGAAGGGACAAATGGAAGGAGAGGCCATACATTTAATAGAGGGTTTTGCAGTAGTAGGTGGTAGTTATCTTGAAGCGGTACACTTATTAGAGTCCACATACGGGGATAGAGAGCAGTTGAAGATGGCCCATGTCGTTGCCTTGTTGGGGCACACAGAACCACAGTATAAGGTTGATGAGTTGACAAACTTCAGGGCAAATATGGAGTGCCATACTCGATCGCTAGACACCCTAGGGCTTACCACGCAGGAAATGATAGTCATTATCTTGCGTCAGAAGCTTCCTATGGCAATACTTGATAAGGTAAGATCATTTGAGCTGGGGGAGTTCAAAACTCAGTTCAGTAAGGAGATCAATAATCTACAGTTGAACAAAGGGAGAATGTATGAGTCGGGAGGGAGTGAGAATGTGGAGAAGAGGGGAACAGTAAGCATGACAGTGGGGACTAAAGTAAAGAAAGAGGGTGTGTATAAGAAACCTGCTCAGATTCTATGTAAGCTATGTAACAACAACATAAATGGAGTTTCTGCGTAAAATACCCAACAAATGAGACAAAACTAGCACAGGCGAAAAGATTGAAGCTATGTGGGGGTTGTCTAAGTGGGGAACATGGTAAGCAGGGACAATGTACTGCTACATACTTAAGGCCCTGTCGCCACTGCAAAGGACATCACTTTGATAAGTTGTGTCCTACAGCAGATAAAGTCAAAGACGTCAAAAATGAGGGTACTACAACTGTGGCACTAGGTAGCACGCAAGACACCACTATATTGCCCACAATACAGATTCCCATGGAAGGTAATGACAGTAACAAAGTTTGTCGGGTACTTCTAGATCAAAGGGTCTCAACGTTCCTTTATAAAGAGGTCCGTACTAGTGGGACTGAAGCACCGAATCGTAGGGGCTGAGACTCTTCGATTACAGGGCTTCACAGGGGTTACTGATAAACAAGACTACGAGATAGCGGAGATTTCATATCTATCGTAAAACTTATGACTTTATGACTTGTAGTAGACACCCTACCAGAATATGTATCTGTGGGTGTGAAGAAGGTGGAACACGCATTACGTAGCAAAGGGGTTAACTTGTCAGATCCCATGGGAAATCAGAGTGAGGTGCATGTTCTACTTGGTGTGGAATCATATGGATGTGATGTTTATATCATATAAAGAGTATGTGGATTTAAAAGGTGGATGCATAATTCTAAGTGGAGATGAACAGTCATGTCATTCCTAAGATATAGGTGGATTATGACTCGGAAGTTGCGCTACAAAGGTTTGACGAGTCTGTGTGCTACTGTGCCTCAGACAAGCAATATAAAGTTAGTTTACCCTGGAAGAACAGTGAGATAAGCCTGCCTACCAACTATGGTTTGGCATTAGGTCGCTTGCGCGCATTGCAGCGGAAATTGTCTAACGAACCGAGCACGCGCCAGGCGTATGACGATGTATTTCGGAGTTATGAGGATAGGGGCTTTATAGAGAGAGTCTATGTCAAGGAACCGTGTAAGAAGGGTAGGGTTCACTATCTGGCCCATCATGGGGTAAAGAAAGACAGCGTCACCACACCAATACGGGTGGTGTATGACTGTTCTGCCCACCAAGGTCAACAACCCAGTCTGAATGACTGCCTGTTGACAGGTCCGTCCATGGTGTCGGACCTGTCCCAACATCTATTGCGGTTTAGGCTGGGGAAATACGCCTATACCAGTGACATCGAGAAAGCATTCTTGATGGTCAAGCTCAAGGAGGAAGATAGAGATGTTACCCGCTTTCTTTGGTTCAGCGACATTAGCGACTCTGAAAGTCCCATCATAATATACCGTTTTCGGGTTGTACTCTTTGGGGCCACTTGCTCGCAGTTTTTGTTAAATGCCACAATCAGAAAACATCTAGCTGACACTCATGAGGACACAAGTAAACTATCTCGCGGATTATACATTGACAATTTGCAGGGTACTAGCGATAGTCAAGATGATTTGTTGTATGCATACTGGCAAGCACGCAGATTGTTTGCGGATGCACATCTATTTCTCCGCGAGTGGGTTACTAATAGTGAAGATCTTCAGAGTTTAATACAGGTGGATGGTACGGCATCTCTTAACCAGGAAAAGTCCAGAAATTTGGGGATGATCTGGCAACCTAAACATGACATACTAACTTTTCAATCAAGGTCTTTTGCTCAGCAGACAGGAGCGCACACAAAAAGAAGTCTGGTGAGCAAAGTTGCGCAATTTTTTGATCCTTTGGGTCTAGCATTACCTGTTACCATAAGAGCTAGGATTCTAATGCAGGAAGTTTGGAGACGTAAAATAGGATGGGATGACAGTTTGCCCGAGGACCTGAATGACCAAAGGACATTGTTGTTGAATGAATATGCCATCCTATGTACTAAACCTATACCTCGTAAAGTGGCGGCGTTCGGTGACGTTGCGTTACACACGTTTTGCGATGCTCGCGCCACGGCATACGGGGTAGCCATATATGTTGTTACTTCATTTGGGGCACATTTAGTTACAGCCCGGGCCAAGGTAGCCCCGGTTAAAAAGGTAACTATCCCTAAAATGGAATTGACTGCCATGCTGCTATTAGCACGTCTGGTGCAACATGTACGCGCAGCATACGAGAGCGAATTAAATATTGAAATCGTTCATGTATGGTGCGATAGTCAGGTCGCACTCAACTGGATACATAGCAAGAAGTCTCTGCCAGTTTATGTGCGGAATAGGGTAGATGAGATTAGAGCCCTTTTGCCAGACGTTGCTTATCATTATGTAAATACAAAGGAAAACCCTAGTGATCTCATAACTAGGGGTATAACGGCTAGCCAGTTATTGAAGTCCGAATTGTGGTGGCAGGGTCCAAAGTGGCTGCTCCATGAAAGTGAATGGACGATATGGCATGCTGTGGGTGAGGGACTTCTGCCACTGGAAACAGTGGCAGTTACAGCCCAACCAAATGAGCCACCGGGTCCTATCATAAAGTGGGCAAGATTCGGTGACTATAATAAACTAGTCAGAGTTGTATCTTGGGTGTTGCGATATGTATCCAATCTCAAGCTTAAAGTAACGGGCCAACTCTGCAACAGGGGTCACAACATTGATGCTCGTGAATTTAAAGCAGCTGAAGTAACTTTGATCAAATGGGTTCAAGTAGAAACCTTTTCCAATGAATTAGAATCCTTGAAAGGCTCGAATAAGACATTAATGCCTAATATAGTGCGTCAACTAAGGTTGCACCTAGACAATGGCCTCATCAGGTGTGAGGGTCGCCTGAAGTGGTCGGGTGTACCAGACGGCACAAACCGACCTATACTTATGCCAACAAGACATCACGTTACTGATCTATTGATCATACGTGCACATAGGGAAGTAAAACACTACGGGGTATGTCATATTATATCAAATTTACGTCTCACATGGTGGATACCCAGAGTTCGACAAGTAGCTCGACGCGTAGTGAGAAAGTGTGTAATATGCCAGAGACTAAAGGGTAAACCATATGCAACTGGACCAGCTCCACCCCTACCTGAATGCCGTGTAAAGCACGTAGAACCTTTCCAAGCGGTAGGATTAGATTACACAGGGGCATTGAAGACGAGGGAGCATGAGAAGGTTTATATATTATTGTTTACCTGTGCGACGTCTCGAGCGGTACACCTAGAACTATGTGATAATATGTCTAGCGAAGAATTTATGCTGGCGTTTAGACGGTTTTGTGCCCGTCGTTCATTCCCTCAACTCATTCTTAGCGACAATGCTCCCACTTATGTCCAAGCATCAAAATATCTAAAGGATATGAGTAGTGATCCTAATATCATCACTTTTTTGGGAGAGAAGAAGTGCGAATGGAGGTTCATTCCAGTTAAGGCACCTTGGTTTGGTGGCATGTGGGAACGGTGTGTCGGCATAGTAAAGTCAGGACTCAGAGCGGTTGTAGGACGTGCTCTATTAAAGAAGAGTGAGTTGACGACAGTCCTCACAGAGATAGAGGCAGTCGTGAATGATCGCCCGCTTACATACGTGTACACCGACCTGCAAGAACCACTACCATTAACGCCAGCTCACTTGCTATATGGGAAACCATTGACTGCGTTTCCATCTGATTTCCAATCCATAGTAGAGTTAGAGGATCCCTCGTTGTACTCTGAGGTTGCGGTGTCTAAGAGATACCAGTATATATCCAGGATAATCGAGGATTTTAGGAAACGGTGGATTAGTGAATATCTGCTAGCATTGAGGGAAAGGAGTGTTACTCACTCTGGTAGACCAACGGCACCTACAGTTGGTGAAGTTGTTTTAATTAAAGAAGATAGTCCTCGTTTATACTGGAAATTAGGCCGCGTATTGGAGGTATACAAGGGGGCAGACTCTGTAGAGCGGGTGGCGCTATTAAAGACAGCCACTGGAACTACTGTTCGTCCTATCGCACGTTTGTACGCTTTGGAGCTAGATTCCGCATTGCAATCTGAGCCTCCACCTGTTATTGCTGGGTCCGAGGATTCTCGAAGGAACGACTCACCTCATACTGATGGTGATCATTCTCGGACCGGGACGCGTCCCAGACGCGCTGCTGCTGGTGCTGTCGACTTGTGGCGTCAGAAGATAGCCTCTGGGCAACTTTAGGTTTAAGGTGGGGTTCAGGTCTTTTTTGTGGGGGAGTGTATCGTATAAATACGATAGAATATGACTCTTTTGTGATCTTGTATGTCTCTGTGACGTCACGATCTCTCCTACAGCACGACGTAGGACGAGTAGATCGTATATTATAAGATTGTAAATAAGTTAAGTTATAAAAGGCCTAATATGCTATTAAGCAATATTGCCATGGTCTTATGTAGTATATATGAATTTATCGTATATATTAATATAATTTATCGTATAGAGCAACCTAAATGCGGTACGATAATTTGGGCTCCTGGCGGTATGCCAAGGCAGCAAGGTGTGCTTTTGAGGTACGCCAGAGCCTTCACGAACACCAACCAGTTAACATCTAATTTTCCGCCCTCAGTTGATCGTGCTTTTGTGCCTCTAATCACAATACACATACAGCAATACACACAGCTACACCATCACGACGCTCTCATCGACATCATGACTGACTGATAGATAAGCATATTATTCATGTCCATTCCCATGTAATCATTTATTCTTTCTTTAACTTGACTCGTGTCTTGGGACCGAAGTCTCGTTCCCCATTGTCCACCACCATATTGGGTAAAACGTTCTCCCTTGCCTCATTGCCACGTGGAACTATTGGTGAGTTAATTCCTGGCTAATATT
Source organism: Paralithodes platypus (assembly GCA_032716605.1). Classification (NCBI taxonomy): domain Eukaryota; kingdom Metazoa; phylum Arthropoda; class Malacostraca; order Decapoda; family Lithodidae; genus Paralithodes; species Paralithodes platypus. The sequence continues at coordinate 16,636,094 of CM064518.1, read as the reverse complement.
AACCCTTATAACCTTACCCTATATATATACATTTATTATGTGAGACCTTTGGATATAAAGTAGCTTGTTTCAGATTGAATTCAATTTAGATATAGAGTATTCATTTTGATTGATTTTATTTTGATTCATTATAGCTTAGTAATATTTAACTTCCATTGATAGTTTACCACACCCTTCTCCCTCATGTTTGACCGCATTACTTTTGAGATTTTAAGATGTTTGCTCCACTAGTTTGACGATTTTAAGACCTTTCACCTAATTTATTTGTCAGTATTAAGACCCCTTCGTGCCATTTAGGTGATGATTTTTGTCCTGGCAAGCGATAGCGATCCTGTATTTTAGGAGGACCCGAATTTTTTACTTGGAAATTTGTATACCAAAAAATGTACAAGCCTATCTCGAAGGGGGTCTTGGGGGTATTCTTTTTAAAGCTTCATTAAAGTATAGGGAGAAAGCTAAGAGAAATAAAATAAATACATTTTTCCTCTTAATGTGAGTGATAATACAAATAAATATAGATGATTGTATTAATGTACTGAATTATTCCCTGGGCGAGGTTCTGTATATAGTATATTTTAATACCGTTCAGTTTACCCTGTCAACAAAATAACTTCTATTTGTAAATATTACTGTAGTCTACTCTTTAAAAATATACCAACAATTATTACCTTAATCCTCTGTAACTCAAAAAGAGCAGGAACGAATGGGTTATATATTTCCACTTCTTACAATCTGACTGACTCTTCCTTAATGGTAGAAATTATAAGCTTCATTACTCCAGTCGTTTTGGGGTTTTGGTTGATGGTGAAGATGTTTGGTCTGATTAACAAGTAGTAGTACTTACTTTGAAGACAGCCCTGTATGGAACACAAAGGTTATCACACATACCTGAAATGGAAATGAAACGGTTATTTTTAATGAATTGTGGTAATGTATAAGGTAATAAGGTCTGCATATTTTCTCTCTCTCTCTCTCTTTTTCTCTCTCTCTCTCTCTCTCTCTCTCTCTCTCTCCCTCTCTCTCTCTCTCTCTCTCTCTCTCTCTCTCTCTCTCTCTCTCTCTCTCTCTCTCTCTCTCTCTCTCTCTCTCTCTCGGTGAATCAGAGAGAGAGCTTGACAGTACATATCTCTCTATAATTATTATAGATAACTAAGTGTCTGTTTAGATCACTAGTTGTTGGCTGGGCTGAGTGTAGAGTCTGGTACTCTTAGGTTAATGTGTGTGCCAAACAATAATATTAATACTAATAATAATAATATTAATAATAATAATAATAATAATAATAATAATAATAATAAAAATAATAATAATAATAATTAAAGTAAGAATCCTGCCATCAGCCAATCAACACGCTGCAATGAACTGTCCCTTTAAACCAGCTGTACCTGACATTCCTGGCGAGTATCACAACATTGTCACACCCTCTTAGACTTCTTAACAAACCTCTTAGACTTCTTCCACGATATCCTCAACCTCTACGATGAGAGTAAAGCTGTAGATATTATATACCTTGATTTTCAAAAGGCCTTTGACAAAGTTCCCCACAAACGTTTACTGCTAAAACTAAAAGCGCATGGAATACAAGACGGTGTGTTGAAATGGATAGAAAATTGGCTCAGCGACAGAAAGCAAAGAGTAGTCATAAACGGTAAGGCATCTAAATGGACCAATGTAAGTAGCGGGGTACCCCAGGGATCGGTACTAGGACCAATTATCTTTCTAATTTACATCAACAACATAGATGAGGGTCTCACCTGTACAATCTCAAAATTTGCTGACGATACAAAAATTGCAAATAGCGTACTCTCAAAAGAACAAGTTGACGATATGCAACACAATCTAGATAAATTGTCATGTTGGGCCCAAATTTGGCAAATGAGTTTCAATGCGGATAAATGTAAAGTACTACATATCGGATACCTAAATGAGAAAGCAAACTATTCGATGAATGGCACTCAGCTTAAGAATTTAAACAGAGAAACCGATCTGGGAGTAACAATATCGAGTAACCTAAAACCGAGTCAACAATGTTCAGAAGTTGTTAAGAAGGCAAACAAAATAATTGGCTTTATAGGCAGGTCATTTGAGCATAAATCCAAAGAAGTTATCCTAACCCTTTACAATTCCTTAGTCCGCCCTCTTCTGGAATACTGCGTTCAATCCTGGTGCCCTTATTACCAAAAAGATATAAACAAGCTAGAACGAGTTCAACGTAGAGTTACCAAAATTATGCCTAGCCTAAAGAACAAACCATACGAAGAGCGTCTTAGAGAATTAAATCTATTTCCTTTAACCCAGTGCAGATTAAGAGGTGACTTAAATCAAGTGTTCAAAATCATCAAAGGCATCGACAATATGAACTCTAGTAAGTACTTCACTATCGACCAATCTAATTACACGCGGGGAAACGGTTGCAAAATTATTGGTAAATCTTTTAACTCACACGAATCTAAGAATTTCTTCTTCAATCGAGTTGTCAACTTGTGGAATGGGCTTCCCCGAAACGTTATAGACTGCATCACCGTTGATTCATTTAAACTCCGCCTAGACAAATATCTCGCATCAAACCCGCGACTGACTGCGTTTGTAAATGAATAACTTTATTTTATCCCCCCCTCAGTTACTAACCCATCTGTCCCCTACTAACTTCCTAATCCTGCCACGGACATTAGTTCCAGGGCAGTAATTCCCTTTCCAATGTTCCCTTACCCACTCTAAACCACTGTTTGGACACTTGATCCTCAGTGTTTTGGAGGACAAGCAACCTAGAAGGGTCACTAGAACTGCTGTTGCTTGATTTCCTTTGTACTCCTTTGTACTCCTCTGGTTCGACCAATCAGGAGCCGCCATGGATGCTTCAAACCCAAACACAGCCAACCGTGCTTACCCGTTCGCCTTTTAAATCGCTCTCACTCCTTCCACAAACCGTTTCTCCTAGTAGCAATAAGTCTATTCTCCCGGTGCAAGCTTCATACTCCCGTAAGCCACTAGAAGACATCTGCAACAAGCTACCAGGAATATATTATGATGATATAAAGCAGAAGAGAGAGAGAAACATTCAAGCCGCGCTGCTGGGGCCCAGGAGACTGGCTCGCCAATCACAGCGCGCCATTTCGTGAGGCGGGACTATAAAGAGAGGTGGGCGGGGCCCTAGATGCAGTGATGTTAACCGTATGATAATTATCGTATTTTTACGATATTTTCGGTCTGTGTACGATATACGATACAAAGTTATGTATCGTACGCTAAAATACGATAATTTTGTCTCCAGTGATTTTTTCCCCTTAAATTTGTATAATAGGAGAGAGAGAGAGAGAGAGACGGTGACGGTTATGTACTGCCGGGCCATGAGTGAGGCCGTAGCCCACCAAACTTTGCCTTCAAGTGGTGGCCTGGCTATCAATACGCATGCGCTGCCTCCTTCAGTAGGATTTAAAAAGAAACTATTCATATTTGAGTGCAGCAAGCAGGCCCAGTCTCGACACACCTTGCATAGGCCTACTATCCCACAGGCCCCACACATCCCGGAGTTCCGGTGAGTGAAAAGGGAGATCAGTAGGCTATAATAATTTATCATAATTGGCAATTACTGTATATATCTACTGTATTCAGTTATGGGAATGAAATTAATGTAGGCCTAGCCTAGGGATGATATTTCACTTAGGACATTAGGCTATAGCCTAGAAAATACGATAATTTACTGGGAAATACGATAATTTTAGTAGTCTGGTACGATAGCCCGAATGTCAAAAGTTAACATCCCTGCCTAGATGTCACTTCTGTCACGGGTACCACTGGGCTCACCTGCTAGCAGCCACCTCTCCCGCCCTCACCTGCAAAGTGATGGGAATTTGAACAAGCCTGCTCCAGCCTTCCAGCTGGCTTACCGGCATCCAGTAAAGTCCACCCCTGGCCCAACACAGTTTTCGTCTGCCGACCAAATACAGCACAAGTATCCTGGTGCTTGCCGCCACATTGCTAGCTTACATACCTACAGGCAAGCAATTCAAGAGGGACGACAAGTGGTAGATGGGACAGAAGATTTCCAGTAGAGATATTGGCCGGTCTTGGGGTGGTGAAGATTGTTCTAGACAAGAAACCCAATATTTTTTATAAGGACCCTTATGGGCCCGCAACCAACTTAATAAAGAAAGAGAAATGCTAGACAAACCCTTTGGTACCAACCATTAAAAATAGATGTGTTCTTATAGAACAAAATAAAGAGAAAAGGATTAGACTCATGAATAAATAAAAAGATGCAGTGTTGAGAGAATATAGCTGTTAATGTTAGAAAAGGCTCCATGCCACTTTTCTATCCCCCCCCCAAAACCTGGACAATTATAGAAATCCCCAGATGCCACGGAATGACTGCCGGGATTTTTGAACCGGAAGCACAAAATGAAGCCCGAATATCTTCCACCTTTCTTACCAAGGATCAGAGAAAATTAGTTCTAGCTAACTTTGGAGAGTCTACGATTAATTACATAAAGGGAAGACTGTTAGGACAAGTTACACCTGCACAACCCACTACTGTTGGGACTGACGGACCGGCTAACATACCTGAGATCCCAAAACAATTGACGTCAGACCAAGCCGCTACTTTACATGAATTATTATGGGAATACAGAGACATATTCGCCCAAGATGAAGGGGACCACGGATTGGCCCGAACACGACACAAACACGAAATACATATCCAAGGACCACCTATTAGACAACCCTATAGACGAAAAAGTCCAATCATGAGGCAGAAGGATAATGAACAGGTTGATGATATGCCTAAACAAGGGATAGTAGTGGAGTCATACACTCCGTGGTCGTCACCGGTAGTCCTAGTAAAAAAAAAGATGGGTCTACTCGGTTCTGTGTGGATTACAGAAAATTGAACGATGTTACTATCAAAGATGCTCAACCCTTACCTCGTATTGATGACTCGCTGGAATCACTAAATGGGTCAACGTGGTTTTCTACCCTATATCTACAGAATGGGTACTGGCAAGTACCAGTTAGGTCAGAGGACCAGGAGAAAACCGTGTTCGCCACAAGCGAAGGTAAACTCTACCAGTTTACGGTTTTACCCTTCGGAGTTTGCAATGGACCAGCCAGTTTTACTAGAGTCATGGATGAAGTACTGAGGGGTTTAACTTGGAGGACTTGCCTAGCCTACCTGGACGATATCATCGTATTTTCGAACAGTTGGGAGGAACACATTAACCGACTATGAGAAGTGTTAGAGAGAATTCGGAGGGCGGGACTAAAATTAAATTCTTCTAAGTGCCAATTAGGGGCTCGCGAAGTAGCATACTTAGGACATGTGGTCTCCAAGAAAGGTATCCAACCTGACCCCCTTAAAGTCAAAGCTATCACAGAGATTTCCTCCCCCTTCCCACCACTGTCGAAGGAATCAGAGCGTTTTGGGGGATGGCTTCATATTATCGGAGATTTATACCTAATTTTTTCAAAAATTGCTCGACCTATGACTAAGAGACTTGAGAGAGGGAGGAAATTTGACTGGGATCAGAGCTGTCAATCGGCTTTCGATAACCTCAAACAAAAGCTAACCTCCAATCCCATTGTTTGTCATCCTGATTTCACCAAACCTTTCCAATTGTACACGGATGCCTCTGACGAAGGGCTAGGGGCAGTTTTGGCCCAGAAGGTTGATGGGAAAGAAGGCATAGTGGCATGCACCAACCGGACCCTAAATAAGGGAGAGAAGAATTACAGTGTTACTAAGAAAGAGTGTTTGGCTTTAGTCTGGGCTGTCCAATATTTTCGTTCTTACTTAGCCGGAGTTCATTTCGAAGTAATCACGGACCACCATAGCTTACAGTGGCTCAGGAAAATGAAGACCGAAGACGGATTGTTTGTTAGATGGAAGGGGATCCTAGAGGAATATTCTTTTGTAGTTAAACATCGACCGGGTAAGCTTCACACCAATGCTGATGGTTTATCCCGATTACCTGTAGCACCAGTCCAACCCACTCGACCCAAAAATAAAAAGAACGATCCGATACCAAACTGTGGGGATAAAATAAAGTTTTCTGAAGGAGCCTGGAGGGACTCTAAGGATCGTGTAGTGTTGGATTATCTTGAGGCTAAACACATGATTAAAATCCTCTACGGACAAGAGGGAAAGGGAGCTCATTTAGGTCAGTCTAGAGTCTTGAGACAGTTTAATGAAAGTTACTGGACTTCACGAGCCGACAAAATTGTCAAAGAAGTGATTCAAAGTTGTTTGGGTTGTCAGAGAGGGAAAGATGGACGAGAACCCAATCAACTACCGGGACACATTTTTGCTGGGAAACTGTGGGAGAAGTTGTCTGTGGACATTTTAGGACCTTTGCCCAGACAGACGAGGAAAAGGTACATTCTGACCTGTGTTGACGTCTTCTCAAAGTACACAGTTGCTTGTGCTATTCCAGACAAGAAAGCTTAGACCGTTGCTAATAGTGTACTGGAGAAAGTTGTGTATGGCACCCCCGTATGTATCCTGAGTGATAGGGGGAAGGAATTTAATAATTAAATCTGGCAACATTTGGGAGATACCTTGGGGTACCAGATTCAACACACCTCCCCGTATTACCCCCAACAGAACGCGGTATGTGAAAGAAATTATCGGTTACTCGCAAATTGTGTAAGAGCCAGTCTAAGTTCACAAGGGGAAGAGATATCCCGAGGTTGGCCAAAGCTACTGCCGGAAATAATCTGGGGAATCAATACCACAGTTTGTAGAACCACCGAATATTCTCCCTATGAGATTATCTTTGGAAGTACTCCTAAACTACCTCAAGAACGACAATTGCCTTACCCTATTAATTCCGCCAAATACTCCCGACCAGAACATTATTTTCAAGATCAAGGGAAAAAGCAGCAGCAAGTCCATAACCACGTTACTCAACGGCAAGCCAAGAAACTTACCTTAAATAATCCAAATTACCGGGGGAAATATATTCTGGTCAAGAGACATGACCCCACATGGACAGGTAAATTAGAGGAGAACTATGAGGGTCCTTTCCGAGTTGTGGAGATAAATGGACCGTACCAAGTCTTATACTCACATCATGGGGATATTGTTTCGGCTACGCATATCCGCCATACTAAACGGTACGAGGGAATTTTACCGCCGGATATGGCGAGTGGAGTAGCGGGGAAGAAAGTCAGGGAGATCTAGAATCTGGGGCTGAGGATTCTGATGACTTTTTAACTCGGAATAAGGCAGAATGTCCCGTGTTGAGAGAAGATTATACTGGGATGTTTCCGTTCTGGCGGTCTCATAGTAGGAACCAAGACGAGGGTTACTCCGCGTCCGAACCCTGAGTAACTGAGGGGATATTTTGAGGGTCTATAAATTGCGATAACACTACGGATCCGGAAAGCGAAGTTTCAAATTTTGAGGGAGATTTCACTATGACTTTAAGTAGTGAAGAAGAATATCTAAAAACAGAAATAACTGAGAAAGACGTATTTACCAAAACTAGTAATCTATATGGTTCTCCTTCGACTGAAATAAATAAGTCACAGGAAGACAGAACGACTGATTTCACAGGCAAAAGTCCAAAGATATCCCCTAAACCAATGGGTCCTACGGAAACAGTTACACATAGTGGTAGAATTAGCCATCCACCAATCAGGAACCCGGACAAGGCTATAAATAGAACCCCCGAGGCACGTGCCGGCCAGTTGCAAGGCACCATGCATCTCCCAACTGACCCTCAGTACCGGCTCCATCGCCTACTAGCCATTGTTGATGGAAAAGGGCAAAGAGTACAAACCCTTAGAGCTTTCAAAAAACTCCTCCGCCAACCGGGTCAAATCCTGTTAGCCAAAACAGCGATAGGGAACCAAAATCCATAATTCAGCTCCACAGGTGTATCAGTGAGCATAGTGGCTTAATTGATTGGCAGACTGATGGCAGGGATTTTATAGGAATAGTACTGCGGCGATCAGGTGCTCGCCTTAATTTAGCACGAGATGGTAAAGTAAGAATCCTGCCATCAGCCAATCAACACGCTGCATTGAACTGTCCCTTTAAACCAGCTGTACCTGACATTCCAGGCGAGTATCACAACATTGTCACACCCTCCGGCTCGACCAATCAGGAGCCGGCCGCCATGGACGTTTCAATCCCAAACACAGCCAGCCGCGCTTACCAGTTCGCCTTTTAAATCGCTCTCACTCCTTCCACAAACCTTTTCTCCTAGTAGCAATAAGTCTATTCTCCCGGTGCAAGCCTCATACTCCCGTAAGCCACTACAAGACATCTGCAACAAGCTACCAGGAATATATTATGGTGATATAAAGCAGAAGAGAGAGAGAAACATTCAAGCCGCGCGGCTGGGGCCCGGGAGTCTGGCTCGACCAATCACAGCGCGCCATTTCGTGAGGCGAAACTATAAAGAGAGGTGGGCGGGGCCCCAGACATCACTTCTGTCACGGGTACCACTGGGCTCACTTGCCAGCAGCCACCTCTCCCGCCCTCACCTGCAAAGTGATGGGAATTTGGACAAGCCTGCTCCAGCCTTCCAGCTGGCTTACCGGCATCCAGTAAAGTCCACCCCTGGCCCAACACAGTTTTCGTCTGCCGACCAGATACACCACAAGTATCCTGGTGCTTGCCGCCACATTGCTAGCTTACATACCTACAGCCAAGCAATTCAAGAAGGGTGACAAGTGGTAGATGGGACAGAAGATTTTCAGAAGAGATATTGGCCGGCTTTGGGGTGGTGAAGATTGTTCCAGACAAGAAACCCAATATTTTGTATAAGGACCCTTATGGGCCCGCAACCAACTTAATAAAGAGAGAGAAATGCTAGAAAAACCCAGTGGTACCAGCCATTAAAAATAGATTTGTTCTTATAGAACAAAAAAAGAGAAAAGATTTAGACTCATGCATAAATAAAAAGATGCAGTGTTGAGAGAAGATAGCTGTTAATGTTAGAAAAGGCTCCATGCCACTTAGCTATCAATAGAATAGGATCTTATAGGGTAATAAGTAAATTAAATTACTAAGGAAGAAACATATGGGAATCTGATTGAATAATTATTAGTGATAACGGGGTTATGAGAATTATTCAAGAATAGGGGATAAATAATATTTGCCGATAGGTTAAATCTAGCTTGAGAAATAGTTAGGAAGGACTCTTGTCCATTTGATGAAATATATTGGTTTGTTATAAAGGAAACATCGTTATTTAACTAAAGAGATTATTGTACAGAATACAGTTCTAATATTAGTGATCTTGTAATCATGACATAAGAAACAAGTCGAGTCAACTATTGCGAGAGATATTGTAATATTGAAATAAGTTGACAAAGCGTTGATAAAATTAAAATAGTAGTCATGTTATATTTGAGTTGAACATTGAGTTGGAAATTGTTATTCTGATAAACGGAGTGATCAAGTGTAAAATGTTGTAATGATGATATAGATACTTTTGAAATAGCGGTTATATTGAACTATGTAATGACATATATTAGTTGAAGCTTGATAATATTGAATATAGTATAAGAGTAAGCTGTATTGTGTTAATTCATCTGTGAGATAGGAATCACGAGTGTGGGACACTACGGAATAGAGTTAAATTTAAGTAATTGCCTACGGGTCATATTTACATGTTTTGAGATATATGATATATATAGATAGGTTGTAAATATAGAAACTTCTAGATAAAATTGGTCCCACGATTGGACATATTGAGGCGTAGTAAAGTTTGTAAATTCTTTTGGAAATAGTGACGTGTCTTTGGATCGAAGTCGGAGTAAATCAATGCCTGAATAACGGGTATCCGAATAGGTGGTAACGGGAACTTAAGAGTTCCAATGTACAATTTATATTGAGTCGACGGTATTATTTAATTTATGGATTGAACTCATTCCGGCCCGAACAGAGAATCGATTGCTATGATGATACATGCTATCGGGGAGTTTTGTTAAATAAAGGATACGAACTTCTGAACAGCTGTCGAATTTTTCCCACCCTAGTAGAATACTTAGATTTGGAGAAATAAGTACTACAATAATAATAATAACAATAATTATAATAATAATAATAATAATAATAATAATAATTATAATAATAAAAACAATTACTATTATTGTTTTTATTATTATCATTATTAATATACCTAATATACCTAAGAAGTGCGTGCGGAGTTACATAGAGGGATAGACAGACTAATGAAGAAGTAAGAAGGTGTGGTGTGGAGGTAGATGTGCTGGAAAGTGTGAAAAGGAACAACTTGAGATGGTTCGGCCATATGGAACATATGGAATGCGAGAGAATGACTAAGAGGGTGTACGAGAGCGAGGTGGAGGGACAGAGAGGGAGAGGTAGACCGAAGGAGAGGTGGAAGGATGGAGTGAGAAAGTATATGAACGAAGGCGGTACTGGTTGGGGGGAGGGGCGTTGACTGACTGGGGACAGAGGTGCATGGAGGCGGTTCGTTCGTGGCCACCCCTACGGGGATCACGGCGTCGGCCAATAGATAGATAGATAGAGATTAATATAATGTTTGGTGGACCAAAACCCAGCCTCGGAAGGACACAAGACCCACATCCTACCAAGGAGCTGGACATGGAACCACGAAAAACATATATAGGCCCTTGCCTACTGTAGTGGCACAGCCAAAGGATCAGCCCATGCCCGCTTAATTTCTGCTCCAGGAAACCGGGGAATCCCCTCACCAGCTAGATGGGGAATCCCCACCTTCATCACCCAAGAGGAGCTGGAGGCAAAGTCAGCCTCTGATTAGCCAAAGCACTCACCAGATCCCTCTTCCAAGAAGGACAAAGCTTTGTTCTTTTCCAGGATCAAAGACCTGGAAGGGGGCAGCTCCAAGAGCGGTGTCAATCTCTGTGATTGGCCCAACCACCAATCCAGAGACCAATCCGGAGGCGAACCTGGAACTGGAGGCTCAGCCAGTGCTGGACCATAAAAGGCCCTGAAAAACAGTTCCAGACACATGGCAATCCTGGCCTGCATGGTTGGAAACACTGGTTTCGATCAGCAAAGTTAATCTACAAAGGGTCTGGGAGTAGTTGGATGGGTGACCGTCCAGCATACCAGATGTTGCCACACACACATGGTGTGGGTGAAATTTCTCTAGCTTGACACCAAGGTCCATGTAGCCCAGAAGTGTTGAACAAGCTCCAATCTCTGTGTAGTTCGGTCTCACTGAGACGAAAATGAGTACCTGGTTTCATTATGGCTACATGAATACAGGGAAACAGTTGTTGACTTCACTGCTGCCAACAAACACACAAGAATGAGAATTTGGCTAGCCACCAGGATTGTTCATGAGTAGCCGGGCTGACTCTCTCTTGTTCTAGCTTTGTCCCACCCAGACATAAAAGTGGGTACCTGGTGTGTATAATCGACTATGGCATGGTCGTATCCTGGGTTAATTTTGATTACTTGTCTAGACTTTCCTGTATTCAATGTATGCTATGTGTGTATCCGTCCTGTCCGGCCCCCTCTCCGAACAGATTCCTCAAAAAGATTACTACTCACGCATGTTGAGTCAAGCCCCGACTCCATCTCCTACTACAGATAATTTCCTCACCTCCTACTACTTCCTCTGTCCCCATCCTTGCTTTAACACACTAAGTAATCAAAATTATATTGTCTGTTTCACCTTTCCTGTATTCAATGTATGTATGCTCCAGACACAGTAATCTAAGATAGACGGGTCAATATATGGTTGAACCCCCAAAAATTGATACAAAAGGTTTTGTATTGGATTCTGGCACTATTGGGCATGCTAAATATCATACTAATAATCAAGTAGATTCTAACCCCGGAAATGGGGCCATTTTCAAGATGGCTACCAGGAGCTTATAGTAGCTATATACTCAATTACTATTATACATAGAGAGTTGTTTTTGGTGTCTAACCCTAGGTTTCAATGCTCAAGGAATCCGAATAAATCAGAAACACTATCATTAGTTGATTATGTATTGAAATGTATAATTGTGGCCCAAGGTCCCGATCCCAAAAATTGGCTCTGTCGAATTGTAGTCAACTTAGAGAAGCATGACAAATTGTATGTTGGATGCAAAATCATGTGCAAAATGATCTGACTGCCTCCATTCACATTCTCGCTGAGAAGATAAGGCCAGAACCCTTGGACAAACGTCAACTATGGAGGTTGCTCGTGATCGAACAATTGATTCCACAAATCTTTTCCAACTTTTCCTGGTAGCTACCAAAACTGAAGAGCTATCATTGGGGGAGGGTATGAGTTACGAACACAGTCTTTTTCCTCCTGCCCTTTTTTAATAGAGAAATGTCTTTCAAATGACTGATAAAGCCCAATTAGCTCAAACAAACCTGACGAACAAACCTGGTAAATCTGGCTTACTGGATTACCTGATCACTTTGCAGTTATTTGAGTCATTTCAACGATGTTCTGGGTTGTTTTAATCTACGTATACACACTAATAATACATACCTAACTTGACCACTATTTGACAGAGCCAACTTTGTGGATCAGGACCTTGGGACGCAATTATATATTTTAATACAAAATCAACGAATGATGGTTTTACTGATTTATTCGAATTCCTTGAGCATTGAAACCTAGGGTTGGACACCCAAACCACCTCTCTATATTGAATAGTAATTGAGATATAGTTATTTTAAGCTCCTGGCCGCCATCTTGGACGCCATCTTGAAAATTACCCCATATCCGGGGTCAATATCAATTAGAATTTTAGTATGTTATTTAGCATGTCCAATAGTACCGGAATCCACATTATTTTTGGATTATTGGTTAAAAAGTTGTGTTTTTCCAATTATCAACGGCCATCTTGGACGCCATCTTGGATTAATCAGCAAGCTCACTGTTAACTTTAGTAAACTTTATTTCATATGACAAAGGAAGGTCTCAAGAGTATTTGGTATAAAATTCAGTTTCTGCATTATTTTTTCCATGTCGTAGTTTAGTGCTCCTGTGCTATTTGGGTACTTTGGATATCCGCTGGCGAGTCTATTCAGGTCGACGGCGATTGCAACGAAAGAGGCTATACGAAATATATAGTTTTAGACATACTGAGAAAGACTCAATCTGAAAGACTTGCCTCTCGCTTACCTCAGCCACTTATAGACTTACCTCGGATTGCCGAATGCCCTAAAGTATTGGAGTTGAGAGCTTTGATTCATGGCCATAGCTTGGGAGATACTGTTAGATTTTTGGGGGAGTTGACCTCACATCGGTAGGAAGAGCTACCACGAATGATACTGGAGTGGCATAGAGACCCATGGCATAGAGTGGCATAGAGAGTGTCCCAAGACGCCATGTCGCTACCTATTGCCGAGGACGTGAGTGAAGATGAAGTCATTACCTGAGAAGAACGATCCGAGGACCTGATCTTCTGAGCTGACCGGTCTGAGTAAGAAGACGACCAAGGCGCTACCGTACCCTTTTCAGGTCCGGGGGTTGCCGTTTAGTATTCATAAATACAATTTTCTTAATCTCTTAATTACCTCTCCAAAACTCATTTTCTGCCCATAACTCGCTCAAAGACAACTGCAGAGGTTGAAGTAATTGAACTAAAGGTTTCTAAACACCCCTGATGGTCACAAAGGTTTAAAGTATCCCTGTAAGGACGCAATCGCGTCATGCAGTGCGCGAAAGGGATACTGACGAGGCCAGTCTGCACGTGAGGCAGCCAACGACGACCCTGATAACGCCCCTGGACGGAGGAGAGCACCAAAAACACTAATTTTCCTCATCCCTTCTTTGGGATTGTGACTGCGGCCGCCTAGCCCAGTTGTCGTCATTTGCTAAGTGTTGCTTTGTATATATATTTTCCCATGTTTTATCTATGTTTGTTATTCTTATGTAAGTAACCATACCTGCAAATAAAGCTAGTTTATGTATAGCTCTTCCTGTGATCTCATATTTCCAATTGAGTACCGCAAGAACCTGCTCAATAATACCTGGCATAATAATAATAATAATAATAATAATAATAATAATAATAATAATAATGGTACTTGGTATATTGTTCAAATGCAGCAGTGAAGCGAAAATTCTACAGAAACTTTCTTTACCTAAGTACAATACAATGTTTATACTACTCTAACTACGAGCTCACATGCGACCTTTGTCGAACGTAAAGTGCCCGAGTTTTCATTGTAGTATATAGGCAAATGCACTGTTGAGAGCACGAGTAGGCTAAAACAATCTAATAGTTGAGCAGCTTGGCTATGGAGGGACCATAATACAATCCTCTCCATTGGCATAGACCGTGAAGTGCCCGAGTTCCCAACATAGTACATTCGCAGATGCACTGGTGAGATTACATGTAGGCTAAAGCAAGTTAATAGTTGAGAAGCTTCGATAGGGAGGGACCACGATACAATCCTCTCCATTAGTATAGCTGGAAAAACCTTTAGGATTGTGGGTGACCTGAACCCTCATCCTCGCAGTCAGCACTTGGCACCTTGGACCACTAAACCAAACTAACCTGTAGTTTGTGTGTGTGTGTGCGTGTGTGTGTGTAAATGAACAGCAACACACACGGATAGAAGAATGAACATTAAGTGTGATGAGGTATTTATAATGTTATAGAGACTATTACATTAGTAGATCAGTGAGAGTATGCCACTGCTTACAAACCAGTAGGAAAACCACAAAACTATCTTGAGTTTTTTTTTCTCCCTCATGATAAGCCACATTAGTTTTGAGATTTTATGACGTTACCCTCATTAATTGATGATGTCAATACCTTAAGCCCAATTTCTTTGTTAATATCAGGACCTGTCATGCAATGTAGGTGTCATTTTTTTGCTGGCGAGCATTAGCAATGAGTAATTAACGAGGAATCTGCCTACGGCCGCGACATATTTCTACCAAAAACAAAATATATATATATATATATATATATCGAATGGGGGACTTAGGGTTGTTTTTGAAAGTTTGATGGAGGTCTAAGGAGCAAACGTGGAACACAAAACTCATTGCATCTGACATATCACTTCTAAATGTGCTTATTATAAAAATCGGAGCATAGTCTGTATTATTGTGGTCTGTCAGGTTCTTGGACTACAGTAGGCCACAGACACTTATAACATTGACGGCGTCATATTTCCCTTTGATAGTCGTATCCTAAACGTCAACATCGTAATGTTAGTGCCATTACTACTAAATGATAAGTTATAACAGAATATTATAATTCATGATAGTCTAGCCATTATTTATGGAGGGGGGGGGGGGGGGGTCTATAACTCATTCTCCCTACTGTTTTTCCCCTTTTGTTTTGAGATTTTAAGACATTCGTCCCATTAGTTTTGCGGATTTAAGATAAGTTGGATCATTTAGGTGCCATTTTTTTTTTCTGACGAGCGGTAACGAAATTTCAATTTAGGAGGAACCGGCCTTTGGTAAGGGCATTTTGCTACCCAAAAATGAACATAATTATGTATCTCGAATGGGGTCTTGGGGGTATTTTCTTAAGCTTTCTGGAGGTCTAGGGGGAAAAAAATTAGATATATGAATAAATTATAATATAATAGACTCCCCTTAAAAAACAAGACGAGCAGGCCATATCCACATTTGACAGTCGACAATAGACGCGGTTACAGATGGGGTCCTGTGTTAGTGCCATGTGATAAATGGCTGGACATGAGGCCCGGGGGAATCATAAGGCAATTCAAATGTTTCCATTGGCTCTCCAACGCCATCCAAGGGATAATTAGTAGGGATATTATATACATTAGTATATTACATTACTGTTATATACCAGCAGTCCCTCAAAAGCAAACGTAATGAAGCCATAACACACTTATCTTCTGATCTAGCTACTATTTCCAATTGGGGTAGAGAAAACCTTGTTGCATTTAATGCTTCCAAGACCCAATTTATCCATCTTACTACCCATCAGGAACTTCCAGAGGACTACCCCTTATTCTTCAACAATACAAAAATCAACCCTTCACCTTCTCTCAATGTTCTTGGTGTCTCTTTTTCTTCTGCTCTCACTTGGAAGGACCACATTACCAGTATCGCAAAGGCAGCCTCCCAGAAGCTGGGTGTGCTCAACCGCCTCAAGGGGTTCTTTACCCCTGCGCAGCTTCTTGCTCTGTACATGGGCAAAGTGCGTCCTTGTATTGAGTATTGTTCACATGTGTGGGGAGGATCTTCTCACACTGCACTCCTAGACAAAGTAGAAAGGAAAGCCTTTCGTATCACTAACTCCCGTCCACTCACCAACTCTCTGCAATCTCTCTCTCTTCGCCGCAATGTTGCATCTCTCTCGCTATTCTATCGCTACTACAATAATCAGTGTTCCTCGGAGCTTCCCCAGTATATACCAACTCCTCTACGTAGGGTACGTAGTACCCGCCTTGCAACACAATCCCACCCCTACTCTGTGCAACTCTCCAACCCAAGAGTGAAACTCTATTCTCAGACTTTCTTCTATTCAGCTGCTGAGCTCTGGAACTCTCTCCCAGAAGCAGTCGTTCCCTCTTCCCATGACTTAAATTGCTTCAAACTCTGTGTGTCCAGGCATATTAGCTCGAATGTCCCTTGAATTTGGCCCTGTCACTCTTTGAACTCTGGGGGAGGCACTCGCTGCAGGCAGTTATGCCTTTTGTCTCCCTCATTTACATAGTAAACAAAATATATGGGCATATTATTATTTTTATCAATTATAATTCATACTTATATTATTATATTTGCATGCAATTACTCTATATATCTACTCTGCATCTATTCATATTTATACTAGTTAACATATATATAATCGTCAATGTATTCTCTATATTGTATATCCCTATTGTATTAGGAGGAAAACCAGAAGATATTTAAACTGTATCTATGGGGTGTCAGGTCGTGGCTAAACAAAACCTTCTTGCAGTGTTCATGTGACGCCATGTCAGCATAACGTGACTTCTGATCATGTGATATGTGTCATAGTTGGAGTTGTTGCTATGGAGTGTCTGTTGAATTTGAGGTCACGCCTCTCTTATCAATCCATAGCAAGTATATTTTAAGCAACCTACTCAGTTGATTCGCATCATTTTCGGGGCGTAACCCGTGATAAAGGTTGTGGATTTCGTGTGTGGAGTATTTTGTAACAGGGTCATATATAATTTCAATAACTGGCAGCTCCATGCACCTCTAACTTACCAGGAACGCCTCTGATACCTATATTCAATTTCACTACTAAGACTGAAGCAGACTTTGTAAAGTTACTAAGAAGTTCATGATAAACCAAGTTATTCAAGTGAAGTACAGTATTCAGTTTCCTTCTATTATTCTTATAAGGATTAATATGTATAGCTGATCTCTCTACTATCTCTAATTGGGGCAGAGAAAACCTTGTTACTTTCAATGCTTCCAAAACTAAATTTCTCCATCTGTCTACTCGTAGCCCCCTTTCAGAAAACTATTTCTTACTCTTCAACAACATAAACATTAATCCTTCATCTTCTCTAAATATTCTTGGTGTCTCTTTTTGTCTGGTCTCTCATGGAAAGATCATATTACCACTCTTGCTGAAACAGCTCCCAGAAGCTGGGTGTGCTCAACCGCCTCCGGGGATTCCTTACCCCTGCGCATCTTTTTGCTCTGTACAGGGGCAATGTGAGTCCATGTATTGAGTATTTTTCACATGTGTGGATAGGACCCTCTCACAAAGCACTTCTAGACAAAGTAGAAAAGAAAGCCTTCCATTTAATTTACTCTTGTCCACTCACCAATTCTTTGCAGTCTCTCTCTCTCTCTCTTTGCCGCAATGTTGCATGTTGCATCTCTCTCACTATTCTTCCGCTATTACAATAATCAGTGTTCCTCAGAGCTCTCTCAATGTATACCACCCTCTCTTCGTAGAGCACGTAGCACTCGCCTTGCAACACAATGCCACACCTACTCTGTGCAACTCTCCAACTCATGCATGAAACATTATTAACAATCTTTCTTCTATTCAACAGCTGAGTTCTGGAACTTTCTCCCAGAATCAGTCTTTCCTTCTTCTTATTACTTAAATTGCTTCAAACTCCGTGTGTCCAGGCATTTTTTTTTTTTTTTTTTTTTTAAGAGACAATGAACGGAGGAAGGAAAAACACAGATAAAACAAAAAGGTCCATGTGCCTAAAGGCATCCTCCATTCATAAAATGTTTGTAACAACTGGATTTAAACAATTGTAGATTGTAAGTTTGTGGAAAGCAATTCGAGGGAAGTGAATTCCAAAGAGTAGTAGTTCTAGGGATAAATGAATTTTGATAAGCAGAAGTTCTGCATTGTGGAGGAGAAACTGTAAATTCATGGGCGCTCTCAGCTGCCCTAGTTCTACGGGGAAAGATGTGGAGAGGCGGCACAATTGAAGCAAGTTCCTCGGAACAATTGCTGTGAAAATATCTGTAGAATAATGCAAGGGATGCAACGTTTCTTCGTATTTTGGCTCAAACGTCTCTTGAATTTGTCCCTGTTACTCTTTCAACTCTGGGTGAAGCACTCGTCACAGACAGTTCTGCCTTATATATATATATATATATATATATATATATATATATATATATATATATATATACCGGTATATATATGCAGTATATATATATATATATATATATATATATATATATATATATATATATATTACAGTCAGTCTGTGAATTGACTGGTTACTAGTTGAACTGGGTTAGGTTCGGTAGGTCAGAATAGGTTATGTTAGGTTAGGTTATGTTGATCTCTACCAATCAAATGATAGGTGGAGATCAATATAACCTAACCTAAGCTAACCTACCCTAACCAAACCTAACCTACCTAACCTAACCCAGTTGGGTTTGTAACCAGTTAGTAGCCAGTCATTTCATAAACTGACTAAAAGGATTAGTCATTTCACAAAATGACTACGTTTCACAGTCTGACTGTAACATACTATATATATATATATATATATATATATATATATATATATATATATATATATATATATATACAGTATATATATATATATATATATATATATATATACTCAATCAGTCAATCAATCAATCAATTTTATTTCGTAATAAATTACATATATAGAGGAAGTAGGTGGATAGTAGCCTACACATAAACTCACAAATTAGAGTAATAGTATATAGTATATGCATCTTAAGAATAAATTTGTATTACTTGTTCAATTTGAGAAATAGCTTAAAGTTAAATTTGTACATGAGAATAAAAAAATAAACAAAATACTATATAAGAGAACAAACAATTCATTGAGAACAATGATAAGTCCAGATAAAAGCAATATTGAACATATATTAAAATATTAATAAAAGAAACAATACCAAAATGTAATAAAAATGAAATTTGTATACACATTTTATAATATTAAACACAGTTTAAAAAACAACCACAATTATTGCAAAATTAAGGAACTATTCAATGTTCAAAAATGCAAAAATACAGCGAATAGTTCGTACCTCCAAGCTAGTTATACACCTACCAGAAATAATACCATGTGCACAGCATATTGATAAAAACAAGAGCACAACAGCCCATACCCAGTTAATATGAAAATATCACTGGAGTTCTCCGTTCCTCATGGCGTTGTACCCAAGTTACCCTAGCAGTCACAATATACATAGTCAGATTAGATATATCCACACCATATGCATTTTTAAACAGCTTTTTTGTATACATATAGAAATAGCCACATTTAAGGAAAGGCATATTAACACTAATAAGGGAAATATCAGATTTCATAAGCCTCTTCATATATCTAGCAAGAGTAATAGCAATGCGATGTCTGAGTAACAACAAGTTACAGGTCTCTGCTACTTCATGGTTACTGGCAAAGGTTGGAGCTCCTATCATACGTTTCATGGCTTTAGCGTAAGCTACCTCAAATGCTTTAAATATAGAAGATTTATAGACATTTGCATGATTCCACAGACATAGGCCATAGTCAGGCTTGCAGTAGGAGTTGAATAGAAATAACAATGTATCTCTGTTTACTAGACTAAAATTTCTTAAAATACTGTAAAAACTACCATAAAAAACATTAATTATATCTACAATTTTGCTGTGAGGTTGATAAGCACAAGTTAAAAATTAATTCGAACAAATCTAAATGTATGATATACGGTAAGAAAATATCAGGGAGAAAGGATAACTTTGTTAATTTAGGAAATAACGTGCTAGAAAGAATAGATACATATGAATATTTAGGTCACAGCATTTGCTCTTATCTTAAAGATGAAAAAGATATTGAAGCGACTAAATTTTAGTCTCTTTTCAATATCTTTTTCATCTTTAATTTTAAGATTAGAGCAAATGCTGTGACCTAAATATTCATATGTATCTATTCTTTCTAGCACGTTATTTCCTAAATTAACAAAGTTATCCTTTTTCCCTGATATTTTCTTACCGTATATCATACATTATGATTTGTTCGAATTAATTTTTAACTTGTGCTTTTCCACCTCACAGCAAAATTGTAGATATAATTTGTTCATAACTTCATGGGAGTTCGCAAGCAAGACTATGTCGTCGGCGTAAGCTAATATATTAATCCTTGTGATACGAGAATGCATCCCTCTTATCAATATTATTTATAATATCATCTATATACAATTACAAAAGAAACGGAGACAATACACCACCCTGCCTAACACCTTGTTCAAAATAATGGTAGTCACCTTGCAACCCTTGCCACTTAACCCTCGCACGACCATATGACGCAGAGGTTGCCAGATTAGCAATAAGAAATAGAGTTCTCTCACTCTTATAATTTCCTCCCCAAAATTAGTTTTCTGACCACAGCTAACTAAAAGACAACTGCAGAGGTTAAAGTAACTAAACTAAAGGTTTCTAAATACCCCTGATGGTAACAAAGGTTTTAAAGTATCCCTAATAGGCTCAAAATTGCGCCAAGAACGTGAGAGGGTTAATATTTGCCGTCTGATTTCTAAGGTAATGCATTATAATAAAAACTAAATCAATTGGAATTCCAAGCTTAATAAGTTTATTACCCAAGATAAAATTATTAACTAAGTCAAATGCCTTCGATAAATCTATGAAAGTAACGATACCATTATTTATAGTGCTTAAATTAGAGCGCATTACTTCTTTTACAATCAAACTAGCGTCGGTAGTGGATGTACCTTTCCGAAATCCAAACTGCCTACTATTTAACTGTATTTTCTCTTCCAAAATATCAAGCATTAAGATTTCAAAGACCTTCAAGAGACAACATGATTGCATAACTGGCGTATAATTATTTGAGTCGGATATGTTACCCTTATTATTTTTAACAATTGGAGTGACACTACCTTTTAGTAGATCACTCGGTAGATAACAGTGATTTAGGCAAGCATTATAAAATGTAGATAATATATGAAGAAATTTATCAGAGGCATTTTAAAAAAAGACAGAATGTATTCCATCATGGCCCACTCCATTACTAAGTCTTGATAACAACCTTTTCAGTGATACAGATGAAACACAGGAAAATATTTGTCTACCATGCTGCCAAGTTTCTTTAAAGTTATTCATAAACTCGTCTCTAAGATCATAGTCAGTCTCGGACTGATTGAGCAGATATTTCTCCGTGAATATATTAACAATATCAGTTTTGCTTTGCTTACCATCTACAATTGTGGTATTTTTTTGCTTACCTTTATTCTTCTTAACCTCTTCCCAAAATTGTGTTTATCTTTATCGCTAAATTTCTCAATAATTGAGTTGCATATTTCGGATTTTTCATTTACCTTACATAAATGCAAAGCCTGTTTAAATTCTCTGCGTGACTCAACCATCTCCTCATGTAGATTATTCCCTAGTGTCCTGCCAGATGTTATCCATTTCAAATATTTTTCCCTTGCTACTCTGTGCAGACTCTTAACCCTTCTGTTCCATCCAGGAATCACCTTGAACTTGTTTGATTTCACTGTACTGGAAGCATAATCCATAGAAGCTAAACAAAAATATTTATGTATTGCTTCATACTGTTTGTCAATATTTATGTATTGCTTCATACTGTTTGTCAATATTTATGTATTGCTTCATACTGTTTGTCAATATTTATGTATTGCTTCATACTGTTTGTCAATATTTATATATTGCTTCATACTGTTTGTCAATATTTATGTATTGCTTCATACTGTTTGTCAATATTTATGTATTGCTTCATACTGTTTGTCAATATTTATGTATTGCTTCATACTGTTTGTCAATATTTATGTATTGCTTCATACTGTTTGTCAATATTTATGTATTGCTTCATACTGTTTGTCAATATTTATGTATTGCTTCATACTGTTTGTCAATATTTATATATTGCTTCATACTGTTTGTCAATATTTTCTATGTGTCTTGATGTTCTACATCCACTAGAATTACACGAACAATTTGATTCATAGTACATATTTTCTAAAGTGTTGTCTACACTATTAGCTATATCAATAATGTCCTCTTTGGTAAGTTTATTCCAATTTACAAACTGCGTGTCATTACTGCTATTGCATCGTGGTTGTACCAATGATTCCTGTCTGTAACATACACTTATATTAAACTTAAGGGAAACACATAATGGCAAATGGTCTGAGCCTATCATCTCCGATAACACTTTAATGTGGCCTACTTCCACTTCATTATGATGTCTGCCCACAAAATGATCTAGCCATCTACAAAAGGAGTTACTATGGCCCACAAATGTAAACGTGTCCGGCCTCATTGACTCAACATCAAAACATTTCAAATAATGATCTTCCATGAAAGAGTTAAGACTACGCCATGCTCGTCCAGAGTGAGGGTCAGCATTAAAGTCCCCGACAAAATAAATGGAGTCAAAGTAATTATCAGTAATAATTTATCCCAGCTCCGAGAGAGTCTGGAGATATTGCTGTAAAGTAGCAGCTCTCATAAATCACTCCTTATGTAAACATTTACCAGCAGTATATTCATATTATTGATGTTTATATTCAGAACAATAACATTATTCTCTAAACTTATCCTGTTGATTTTAATATTAGATTTTATTTTTAAATAAAATAGCAAGCCCTCCCACCCTCCGGACGACCAGCCATAGCTACCTTAGCCTTTTCTGATAATTTGGCTGGTACACCAACACTGTCATATTCTTCATCTATATAATCAAGCTTCCACAACATATCATCGACCAAAAATGTTTCTTGCAATACAATAAAGTCAAACCCCTTACCCGTAATTCCTCTTATTATTTCAATATTTGTAATAAGGGAACAACAGTTAAATTAACAAATACTTACTTCACTACAATCCATAATGAAATAAATCCGAATTTGAGTAATAGAGGGAAAGACAGCAAATATATAAAAAATGCAAATAGATACCAAATTACTTAGAACAAGCAGGGGGAATACCAAGGAATATAAATGTGTACAGTAACTTAATGTAGGCACAAATATTATTTTGGGGAAGAACAGGCATCGCTTGTCTTATTAGTTCTTTGGTAATACTTATCAATTATGATATCCTCAGGCCATAAATCAGCTCTAAACAATTTATCTCTATCTGCTAGCTTTACGTTTAACTTGTAGGCATTAAACTTTTGTGATACTATCTGAAGCTTGGAGAAAGATATGACATTTACATCAAAATTACTTACTATGTAGTCCTTTATGCTCTCAGCTGTGGCATCCTTGTCTACCCTGCCCAGAAATACATCTACATATTTGGTGGCTCCTTTAAAGGAACTTTCACCTACTTTCTTAGAACCTTTTATTCCACTAAAGTTATTATTCTTACTATACACGCTTTTCTTCATTTTTGCTTTATTTTGACGATCAACCAAGGTCCATTCGTCATCCAGGCGATCTTCTCCTTGATGAGATGTAGGTGAAGAGGGAGGTCGATGAATCGCCCTACTGACAGCACCAGTGCGGGGGTCAGTCACCCTGGGTGCCGGGGTACTGTACCTCCTACCACCACCACCACCAAACCTGCCGCCACCACCACCACCCACACCGCCAACAGCACCACCAACACCGCCGCCAGCCCCACCAGCTCCACCGCCACCGGCAGCACCGCCCACTCCACCGCCGCCACAGGAACCAGGGCCGCCCCGCACCGCTCCCACCACTCACCAAAATATTTCTTCGTAGCCTGGTCATTGTGTTAGAGGAATTTTTAGTGTTCCTAGTGGCAGGATAGGTCTCTGTACTGGGATCCTCACTTGCCAGAGGTTCTCTATTTTCCGGTGATGCCAAGATGCTGCTTCTGCTAGATGGTGCCGCTCCTGCCGACTGTCCTGTGCTAGCAATCACAGCTTCAGCATATTCCCTGCCTCTCCGTAGTGTTTGTTCACAGTCCCTTATCTCCCCTAACTCACTAAATGCATTAAACGCTGTGTTTATTCTGATGTCATCCATATCATTGATGTCCGTGGTAGTTAGGTCTCTAGCCGCCTCCTCCATTCCAGAGATAGCATTTGAGAATTTAGCATTTAGTTCGGATATTTGTACTTTCATGTTTCTAACTGTATCAGCTTTATTAAAACCTCGGTTTTTATATCTAAGATTTTTGGGAGAAGTTCGTTTATCTTTGAGATTTCTTCGGCCAGATTGTTGAGCATAGGGGCAAATACCTGCAAGCCTACCGGAGGTACCGCTTTATAACTGTCTGTCACAAACTTCACTCGCTTTCTTCAGAAGGTTACATACGATTTCCTTTACTTTCTTAATTTCCTCATGAGAGTACACCGAGAGGACAATGTCTGATAAAATATATATATATATTGTTACGTATCTTGATCCTCAAGTGGTTAACTTGATGAATTTAGATAGCACAGAGATATATATTAAGGTATCAGTCAGCTGAAGGCAAAACAAAAGTAAAATCTAATAAAATTATTTCCTGTTGTTGCTTCCTTTCCTTTTGGATCTTAGGACTTAGTATCCTTTATTGACTGATACTCTTTAATTATGAAAAATACTGAAACTAATTAAAGTCATGTAGTATTTATAAAGAATTATTATTTAACCGAAGCTTAGTAGGCTATGGTTATGAACCGAAGAAGTTATATTTAAAGGACTATTAATTTTATAAAAAGTCTTGAAAGATAAATATTAAAGTAAGAATATTTCTGTCTCTTACCCTTTTTGAAATGAATAGATAGTGTTCTTATATGTCCTTTTATTTATATTTAATTAAATTATTCTTGGTTCTTGTCTTACGTTAATAAGATTATATTATTATTATCATCAGGAGTAATATCAAAGTCACATAAAAAGTTAGATATATATTTAATAATTAGTTTAAATGTATTTCTTAACCACGTAACATTGAGGTTTGATTATGAGTAAATAAAGTTACAGGATCGTTTCATAGATTCGATTCAGGTCTCACTCAAATAATATGAAAAGCAAAATATAATATTTTGAAGCAAAAGAATTTTCTTCAGCTTAGGAAATCACTAGAAGTAATATTAACACAGCCATGTTAGTCTAAGGCGATATTACTAATACGAGACAATAGCATCACCGTACTAAGCACCATTAAGCAATGTAAGCTTAATTCAAAGAAAATGAAAGAACTCGTAAGTATTAATATAAAACAATAGTATTACTTTCATCATAACCCAATTACTTAAAGAGTTGCTTTAGTCCACAAGTTAGTCAACTAAAATAGTTAAGTACATAATAGTAGCGTTAACGTTAATTCGCAATCAAATAGTTAAAGCACATAATAGTAGCGTTCACGTTAATTTGCAAATCAAATAGTTAAAGCACATAATAGTAGCGTTCACGTTAATTCCCAATCAAATAGTTAAACACATAATAGTAGTGTTCACGTTAATTCCCAATCAAATAGTTAAACACATAATAGTAGTGTTCACGTTAATTCCCAATTAAATAGTTAAGCACGTTACACACATTAAACACATCACGTTAATTCCCAATCACATATCTCACTAACCAACATAACGTAAGTGTTTACACCGAACACACTTAACACACATTTATATAATCTGACTGACAGTCACAATCCCATTATAATACTTCACCCCGTCTTCCTCCAGCTGCAAGTTCACCTTCCCCAACTCCAAATGAGACTGATTTGAATGCCCACAACTCGGGTCTTATATACCAAACAATGATGGTGTAGGAACGAATCAGGAGGCGAGTGATGGTGCGCGCTCCAATCATAGCTCCTCGAATCACATAACAGGTGCGTGGTCCACTCACAGCTCCTGGCGTCGATCATACGTCATAGCATCGGTCATCGAGGTGTGAAGGCTAGCATGCTGGTATGGGGCGAGATGGTTTGCCCACTCGCTCGTTCGCTAGTCTGCTTCACCGTTTGGGTAGTGGGCTCCTTGAACTCTAATTCTAACTCTTAAATTAACATACAGGGCTCCGTATGTCAGACCTCCCCCCTAGAAAAGAGTTTAAGGAGTATAGTACATAATATTAAACATAATACATAACTAGATTCACCACCAGATTGGCAACAGCAAGATTATAATGAAGATATAATAAGGATATCACCCAAAGTAGGCAACGTCTCCAGGTACCACATCAGAACATAGCCGGAACGTAGCTGGAGCGTTATTCGAACTGCAAGGCATCTCACAGCTGAAGGCTTAAAAGCGCACTACAAAAGCATGATATTTACCTCGCTACAAGGGAGAGCTAATTGCCAAAATCCTCTCATTAAATTAAACTTACTGCTGTATGAGGCCAACCTGGTAAATGTAATCTTTAATAGATACGTGATAGGCAATCGGCTAGCACGTTTTGGACTCCCTTAATATGCTTGACATCCAGGGAGTATTCCTGCAGCAACAAACTCCACCTGGTCAGTCGTTGGTTTTTATTTTGGAACCTATGCAAAAATTTTAAGGGGTGATGGTCAGTATATACAGTGATGGCACCAGAGGCAGATTGCACATAGACAGCAAAGTATTGAAGGGATAAAATTAATGCCAACAGCTCCTTCTCAATGACTGAATAGTTACGTTGGGCAGAATTTAATTTTTTACTGAAATAGCACACAGGATGCAATACTTCACAGTCGTCTTCCTGGAGCAACACTGCACCAACCCCGGTATTGCTCGCATCCACTGCCAGGGAAAAAGATCTGTTAAAATCAGGAGCTCGGAGTACAGGATAATTAGATAATATATACTTGGTAGCAATAAAGGCCTCTTCACATTCAGAGGACCACACAAACTTCACATCCTTACGGAGAAGATCTGTCAGGGGAGCTGTCAACTTTGAAAAATTTATAATGAAACGCCTATAATAGCCAATCATGCCTAGGTACCTTTGGATATGTTTCTTACTGCTAGGAGTTGGGAATTCTAGAATAGACTCTACCTTTGCTTGAGGAGGTGCAACCTGCCCCTGACCTACCGTATATCCTAGATACTGGACCGTACTCTTTACAAAGGTGCATTTCTTAAGATTAACCACCAGATTGGCATCAGCAAGATTGAAGAATAGCAATCTAAGTTGGTAAAGATGCTCCTCCCATGACTTTGAAAAGATAAGAATATCATCGATGTAGACAACGCACCCAGGTACCCCTTCAGTCACCAAATTCATGAGGCGCTGGAATGTAGCTGGGGCGTTTTTCAAGCCGTAGGGCATTACGTTACAGCAGAAGGCTTGATTGTTGACTACAAAGCATGATATTTCCCTTGCTCTGGGGGTGAGAGCTACTTGCCAATATCCCTTCATCAAGTCAATCTTGCTGATATAGGTGGCTGTACCAATCTGGTCAATGCAGTCGTCGATCCGTGGCAGTGGGTAGGTATCGTTCTTTGTGACAGCATTGACTTGCCTATAGTCCATACATAACCTATGGCTCCCGTCTGGCTTTGGCACAAGTATGACTGGACTACTCCACTGGCTTAAGGCCCTAGTGATCAGTTCATTAGATAACATAAAGTCAAGCTCGACCTGCAGTATACTCCTGCGTTGTGGCGAGACACGGTAGGGGGATAGTTTAATGGGAGTTGCATCCCCTACGTCGATGTCGTGCACGGCCAAAGAAGTGAGCCCTGGAGTATCACGGAACACATTGGGAGACTGAGATAAAACAGAGATTAGTTGGTTCGCTTGATCAGAGGGAAGATGACATAGTTTAGATGGTAATTCCCTCAAAGCCACTGAATTATACTGAAAGTTGGATAGGCTACATGACAAGTCAAAGTCTGCATGGATACCTTCAGGCTCTGGAACAGTCTGTTGCGGGTCAGTAAGAGAACTGAAGACTTTGTCCGCACCAGGCTGCTCACAGGTCCTGACATTCACTGCGACAGTGGGAGAATCTGGAGGAGAGGAATCAGGGGACCTATGGTAGGGCTTCAACATATTTATATGGAATACTTGCGTGGGCTTTCTCCTATCTGGGGTAGTTACTAGATAATCGGTAATGCTCACCCTCCGAATGATCTTATATGGGCCCCTGAACTTGGCAGATAATGGTTGGCCAAAAAGGGGGAGCAGGACCAAAACCTCATTACCGGGCTTAAACTCCCTCTCACGGGCTTTTCTGTCATACCATTTCTTCATGGAGCTTTTAGCCACTGTCAAGTTTTGAGCGGCAAACTCACATGAGGATCTCAGCCGGGTTTTGAAATCTGAAACATACTTGAGGAGGTTTTGGTTCCCCTCCTGGCCAACTAGGATATCCTGCAATAGTTGCAAAGGACCTCTTACCTGGTGACCGAAAACTAGCTCATTAGGGGAAAAACCCAGGGATTCAGTTGGAACCTCACGAGTAGCAAATAAAAGAAAAGGTACCCCCTTATCCCACTCAACTCCGGTCTCTGTACAATACTTACGTAACATTCCCTTTAATGTCTGATGATATCGTTCGAGAACCCCTTGACTCTCTGGGTGGTAGGTGCTAGACTTTACATGCTCGATACCCAACTCCTTCAGGGACTGCTGGAAAATGTTAGAGGTAAAATTAGTTCCTTGATCACTTTGCACCTCATGGGGGAAACCCATTCTGGTGAAAAATTTGAGCAGTTCCTTGATAACAGTTGGAGCAGAGGTAGTCCTTAAGGGTATAGCCTCTGGGTAGCGAGTTGCCATGTCCATGATAGTTAATAAATAAATGTTACCTTGGGAAGTCTTAGGCAATGGGCCTACAATGTCCACTACCACCCGAGTAAAAGGATTCTCGAAAACGGGCAAGGGCACCAGAGGATGTACAGGCACCTTCTGATTGGGTTTTCCTGTCATCTGGCAAGTGTGACACACTCTACAACACTCCACTACATCTGCACACATTCCTGGCCAGTAAAAGTGGGATCTGATTCTGTCTAGAGTTTTTCTCACACCTAGGTGTCCTGCCAATGGTATACAATGTGCCATTTCCATGATATCTTTACGACAAGGTTTGGGGACTACTACTTGATGGATGTCCCAAGCCCCGTCATCGATTGGTCTGTGTGGCGGTCTCCATCTTCGCCACAATACTCCTCCTTTGAGGTAGAAACATTCACCACCCTCCTTCTCACATTCCTCTTCACTCACGGACCTGGCAGCTAACTCCTTGCATTCACAATCATCTCTCTGTAGCTCTACCAGGCCACTAGGACAATTTGGAGGGGTTTCATGGTCATCGTTAGGGTCAAGATGAGCCATAAAGGTGTCAGATAAATCCACCTCAGTCACATCATCAGGCACAGTTGGAGCATCATTCACACTCTCATCATCCCTTTCATCAACTCTTACATTCGGTACATTTCTGTCTGAGGGAACTGCTACTTGAGACATTGAACGTGTGACAGCACACACAGGGAAAACTGTTGGCATCTCCTTCTCGAGCTCACCGGTTAGTGGCTCGTTAACAGGGGAAAGTGACAAAATGGGGTCTGGTCGGACCTTCTCACCTGCTACATCATTCCCCAAAAGGAGTTACCCCAGGCACAGGGATATCTTGGGACCTACACAAAGCTATGGTGGCCTCACCCTGTAGTAACTCACATTCAATTTCGCCTTTTACCAAGTATGCATAAAACTGGCCTCCAGCACCTCTCATTACAACTGGTTCGCCAGGTGGGCACTCAGTGTAAGGATTCACCATGAGGGTGCTAGTAGAACCTGTGTCTCTCAGAATTTTTACCTCATGCATGCAACCATTTAATCTCACGTTGCCAGATGAAATAAAGGGACGGTAACTGTCCTGCACTGATGGTGAAATTATTATTGGCTTAACCCTAGTGGGTTGTACCACACATGCTACTACACCCCTGTCTAGATGATTTACGTTAGCTGCTAGGTACTCCTTCTGTCGAGAGTCCTGCATTAAAGGAACTTTTGGTGCTAGGTACTCCTTCTGTCGGGAGTCCTGCATTACAGGCACATATGGGGTTTGAGATACGGCGGCAACTGTCTGCCCCGATCTCTCGGTTCTCTCCTTGGCCCAGCACTGATAAGCTAGGTGGCCTCTCTTGCCACAAAAAGTACATACTTTAGGGGATACGGGAACGTTCCCTCTTTGAGCATTACTATTAGTTTGGGGCCCACCTCTGTTACCATTGCCCAGAGTCGCATTTTTAGTTGGGGGAACAATTCGGTTTTGGCTAGCTGGGGAAGACGTTATAGGCTTGTGACGGAGTCTGTCAGATTTGTGATTGGGATACTTAAAATTAGAACTAGAATTATCGTAGGGTTTCTTTCCACGAAATTTGTTGTTGAGCACGTATGTGTCAGCCATGTCAGCAGCGTCGGCAAGACAATCTACCTTCTTCCCCTTTAAATGATAAGATACAGAAGAATCAATTTTCCATAGGAAATTTTCTAACAGGACCAACTCCTTCAGATCGTTGTAGCTTGTGACTTTCTTACTCTTGACCCAATGATTGAAAGTTTTAGTCATGGTCCTGGCAAATACCTTACGAGTTTCTTCTACTTTCTTCTGGTTTTTACGGAAAGATTGCCTGTAAGCCTCAGGCTGCAATTGATAGGTTTTTAAGATAGCTTCTTTGAGATTGTCATAATCCTGCCTAACTTCTGCTACTTCTGACAAATACGTGGCTCGAGCCTGCCCTGTCAAAACAGTTTGTAACATAAAAGGCCATTGATCTCTTGTCCACTTCATACCTCCAGCAACTTCCTCAAACAAAACAAAGAAATCCTGCACATTATCCTCAGTGAAGGGTGGAATGACACTAGTCATAGTTAATCCCAGAGGGGGAGCAATTAAGGGAGCATTTGTATTGACATTTAGTTGAGCCGTACGATATTGATATTCATATTGTTCGGTCGTTGCTCTGGCTTTTATGCTAGCTTCTTCGGTATTTATTCTGGCTAGTTCTATTTTTAGTCTGGCTTGTTCGGCATTTGCTTCGGCATTTAGTCTGGTTTGTTCGGTCTTTATTCTGGCTAGTTCCAGTACTTGATCACCGGTCAAACCAGGTGGCAATTGTTCATCAAGTTGGCTAAGTTTACTAGGGATCCCACAAACTGCTCCGTCACCCTCCCCGCCTTCTACAGGGAACAGGTGGGTTTTTATGGTCTGAGCCACCTCTACTTTAGACATGTTTGAGACAGTTAATTGGAGATGTGAGGCAAGCACTTTCAGTTCGGATTTTGACAGACAGTCAATATCAGGGGCTGTGGGTTCTGATTCTATGAAAACTCGAGCATCTTCTTCATTAATTAGTTGAGGCATGATTAATATTTGTTTTTTAAGTAGTGAAACGTTAATGAAACTGAGTGAAACTGTATGAAACGAATCCTGGCAAGGTCGCCACTCTTCTGTTACGTATCTTGATCCTCAAGTGGTTAACTTGATGAATCTAGATAGCACAGAGATATATATTAAGGTATCAGTCAGCTGAAGGCAAAACAAAAGTAAAATCTAATAAAATTATTTCCTGTTGTTGCTTCCTTTCCTTTTAAATCTTAGGACTTAGTATCCTTTATTGACTGATACTCTTTAATTATGAAAAATACTGAAACTAATTAAA
This sequence comes from Paralithodes platypus, assembly GCA_032716605.1. Lineage (NCBI taxonomy): Eukaryota > Metazoa > Arthropoda > Malacostraca > Decapoda > Lithodidae > Paralithodes > Paralithodes platypus. Next base: position 16,604,179 of record CM064518.1, on the reverse strand, counting down.
GTCATGTAGTATTTATAAAGAATTATTATTTAACCGAAGCTTAGTAGGCTATGGTTATGAACCGAAGAAGTTATATTTAAAGAAGGACTATTAATTTTATAAAAAGTCTTGAAAGATAAATATTAAAGTAAGAATATTTCTGTCTCTTACCCTTTTTGAAATGAATAGATAGTGTTCTTATATGTCCTTTTATTTATATTTAATTAAATTATTCTTGGTTCTTGTCTTACGTTAATAAGATTATATTATTATCATCAGGAGTAATATCAAAGTCACATAAAAAGTTAGATATATATTTAATAATTAGTTTAAATGTATTTCTTAACCACGTAACATTGAGGTTTGATTATGAGTAAATAAAGTTACAGGATCGTTTCATAGATTCGATTCAGGTCTCACTCAAATAATATGAAAAGCAAAATATAATATTTTGAAGCAAAAGAATTTTCTTCAGCTTAGGAAATCACTAGAAGTAATATTAACACAGCCATGTTAGTCTAAGGCGATATTACTAATACGAGACAATAGCATCACCGTACTAAGCACCATTAAGCAATGTAAGCTTAATTCAAAGAAAATGAAAGAACTCGTAAGTATTAATATAAAACAATAGTATTACTTTCATCATAACCCAATTACTTAAAGAGTTGCTTTAGTCCACAAGTTAGTCAACTAAAATAGTTAAGTACATAATAGTAGCGTTAACGTTAATTCGCAATCAAATAGTTAAAGCACATAATAGTAGCGTTCACGTTAATTTGCAAATCAAATAGTTAAAGCACATAATAGTAGCGTTCACGTTAATTCCCAATCAAATAATTAAACACATAATAGTAGTGTTCACGTTAATTCCCAATCAAATAGTTAAACACATAATAGTAGTGTTCACGTAAATTCCCAATTAAATAGTTAAGCACGTTACACACATTAAACACATCACGTTAATTCCCAATCACATATCTCACTAACCAACATAACGTAAGTGTTTACACCGAACACACTTAACACACATTTATATAATCTGACTGACAGTCACAATCCCATTATAATACTTCACCCCGTCTTCCTCCAGCTGCAAGTTCACCTTCCCCAACTCCAAATGAGACTGATTTGAATGCCCACAACTCGGGTCTTATATACCAAACAATGATGGTGTAGGAACGAATCAGGAGGCGAGTGATGGTGCGCGCTCCAATCATAGCTCCTCGAATCACATAACAGGTGCGTGGTCCACTCACAGCTCCTGGCGTCGATCATACGTCATAGCATCGGTCATCGAGGTGTGAAGGCTAGCATGCTGGTATGGGGCGAGATGGTTTGCCCACTCGCTCGTTCGCTAGTCTGCTTCACCGTTTGGGTAGTGGGCTCCTTGAACTCTAATTCTAACTCTTAAATTAACATACAGGGCTCCGTATGTCAGAATATATATATATATATATATATATATATATACTGTATACATAGTTTACCTCATACCGAGGGTGGTGGCAGACTTCTACCTACAATTAATCTACGAACAGCTTATATTAATGGATACCCTTCTCCCTCATGCATATCCCCATTAGTGTTAAGATTTTAAGATATTAGTCTCATTAGTTTCATTAGTTTAGCAATTTTATGATCTTTCGCTCATTTTCTTTTGACAATTTGAAGTCCTTTAGTGCCATTTGGGTGTTGATTTTTGCTTGACGAGTGATGACAACCCTTCACATTAAGAAGAATCAGCCTTTGGCAGGCAATATATTTTTACCGAAAAGTGCCTTGGGGGTATTTGTTTAATCTTGATGGAGATCTAGAGAGGAAACTAATAATATATAGATAAATATATAAATAAACAAACAAATATAATTTTTTCCCAACAAACAACACTCATGTGCATTAACAAGATGTTTAATGCTCACTATAGCTCATATCTAGCCGTCAATCAAACATATCGGACATGAGGCTTTTGTGACCACGCCTATTAAGAGATGTATTACAATCCTCCTTGAAATCCTTGGACCAATTCATACATATGCACTCACACACGCACTCACACACATACACACACACACTCTCAATTCCCAGACGCTTACCTCAGGGAACACGAATGAGTCATCTGTTTCCTGATTATTATTTATGACACCCTTCAAGACACACAGGTCAGTTAGAAATATGTCAACAATTCCACCAAAGCCGCTTTCATCAACGACACTTCTCCTGACTACAGATTTCTCTAAACCAACCTGGATACCCTGCTGACCTGGACACAAGATAAAAATGTCACCATTAACCTAAACAAAACCCTTGTAATCAACTTCAGCATTGATTCCAAGCCCATTCCTCCACCTACCCTCAACCTTGACAACCACACTGTCGAGGTAGTCCATTCCACTAAAGGTTTTCTTCAGTAAAATCTACTCTGGAATTTACATGTTATCTCCATAACCACTGCATCTTCATACCGGCTATGCATGCTACACACCCCTGAAATAGATGACATGTTACAATTATATAAATAATTGATTTTATCTAAACTCTGTTATGCTACACCCGTTTGGTCATTATCTCTCAACGTAACTCAGAGAAATAATTAAGAAAAAAATGAGAAGAGAGCACTGAAAATCATATTAGGACTCAAATACACTAATTAACAAGAAGCAGGTATCCAACTTAACGTCCCCACCTTATCCAAACTCTATGAGCAAAACCTCCAGCTCTGTGACAGAAAATGTCTGAACAACCCTAGACATCAGCACCTCCTCCCCCCCCCCCCCCCACCCGACGTCCCTCCCCCATTGTATGTTGTTCGCCACTTCTACCACATTGTTACCTATAGAAATCCACGGACTGATCGCTGCAAGTACAGCGCCGTTGCCACCATCATCAAGACGCCATTGTAGAGACTTGCTACTTGACCAAACATCAACCACAAGAACTGCTAACACAGCAGGGACTGGGATATCCCAACCCATTCTCCCTTCTAGAAAGCCATTGTAGAGTGCTGCCTCGTTGACCCAACCCAAACCACAAGAAATGGCAACACAGCAAGTGGAGGGATTTGCCAATTCCTTGCCCATTTCCCCAACACCACTGTAGAGCACTGCCAAGTTAACCAAATCCCAATCACAAAAACTGGCAATGCAGCAGGTCCAAGTCGCTAACCTTCCACCCACCCTGTGAGCCCGCCAATCATCTGCCAGAATCTTTGTAAACTCCATGTACCCATTCAAGCTCGCCAATGACCTACCCTTGTCTCTAGAAGGGCGGAGTCACGCATCAAACTATCCACCCCCGGGACGAGGGCATACAAACTCTGAGAGTGCACCCCAAACAACAGAAGGAATAGTTATCAAATCTCATGCAAACGTGATCCAGGTTTATCAACGTAGTTAGTTCGTAAGTAATGAGGAGAACGAGGATGACATGGGGAGGATGAGGATGAAATGCGGATAGGAATAATCAACAAGGTGACTTCCCCACCTGTACATTCTTGATGTAATTAGTTCATAAGTGATGGGCATGGAGACGAAATGAGGAGGATAGGAATAGTTAACAAGTCGACTATCTCCCCCTGTACATTCTCACTGTAATTAGTTTGTATGTGATGAGGATGATAGGAATAGTTGACAAGGCGACCCCCCCCCCCCCTGTACTTTGAGAAGCTCAGTCAATCAAGCTGAAATTCTGGAAGGGAGAGCTGCCTTATGGATACATCGCCTGCAGGAGAGATGTAGCAACACAACGCCTTTAACCGCCGAGAGCGAGAAAGCCTGGGAAGCGACCTAAGAGCCGGCCCCTTCACTTACCCTGACCCTTATTATTTATCCTTTGGTTTTCCCCCCTTCATCTTTATATCCTCAGATGCTGTAATGGCAGGCCAAGCGCCTCCCCTCATATGCCCAGTCACCAACGTCCTCTGCCTAGTACCTATGCCCACGGCGCAATTGTTATAACTCATCTTCTAAATCGCCCTACAGATGTCCCCTATAGATGGCTGGCCCAAAACTGTCACGGTATTTGCCATACAGACTCCCCCATCTTGAAAGAATAGACTCGCGCAGGTCAATAACGAAGGATGCCTCTGACATGACAGGCAGACACCTGGCCAGAAACTTCCAGCGTTTGCCCCGAGGCTATGATTACCGCTAGCGAGATTAATTATTTAGTTGACTTCACAACCAGCTGGCTCCCACTGTACAGATATATTATATTTATTCTGTATATGACTGTCAATTGTACAAAACTTGCATATTCTGTGTATGTCACTTGTACAACAAACTATATTCTGTGTTCATATATATGTATTTGTCTCTTCCAGTTAACCTCTTGACACTCAGATATGGATCTATATATATAATATGTTCTATTACATTTCACTGTCGGGCACTTTCATGGCTGCAGCAAGATGCCACATGTATGTTATCGCTTTGTTTTAACCCACAATTATCGCCTTGACAAGCAATGTATTATACATCTAGAGAAAGAGCAAAACACATATTATACACAAAACCATAGACTACAGTAGATCTGAACTGGACAGGAAACTGGAACTTTGCAGTAAGGGACCCAACATCGGAAAACGAACCCCCAAATTCGAATCTCGAAACCTCAAAAATGTGACATTTTCGAGGTTTCATGGTTCGAACTTGGGGGTTCGTTCTCCGATTTTGGGTCCCTTACTGCAAAGTTCCATTTTCGTGTCCAGTCCAGATCTACTGTAGTCTACGACAAAACGAATACACAAATTGTATATGTCGAATTATGACTGTCAACATCGATAAATAATAAATATTTCATCGTTCTTCCGAGTTTAACTTAAAATAGCTTTGTTGTATGCTGAGTAATAATATATTATATATGAACAAATTTGATTTTTCATGCACATACCAAAGGTGTCATCAGAATATGTTGATCATAAATATTCATTTATATATGAATATAATAGTAAAACATATATTCGCGATTATGAATATGGTTCCGAGATAAAATATAATTAATCATGATCGGTTATTCCTCACAATAATTGTGTTTACTGCTATGTAATATGTCTCAAAAGATAGAGGAAAGGCTAGCCTACAATATTACCATAGGAAACACCACAAAACATCGACTGATCATAGTAAAAGTTAGCTAATGCAGAATAAATTAATTTGATCCTTTTCAATAATCGTCCAATTTTACATAGCCATAATTCCAAATTTTGAGTGGTGTCAACAGATTTTTAACACCTTACGAGCGGCCTATGCGGTTTATTTATATGTACCGCCCAGCGGGGTGTTTTTAGCCAAAATAGGGCTGTTTACGTGATCATTTTCATGCCTAAATAAGACCCAGAACGTAAAACAAGTATCTATCCCTGAAAGGGCATAAACAGAGCTTTCGAATGACACCATAACGATCCTTTTATGATGGCTAGTTTTCTTGCAATAACCGTGCAACGCGAGTGCAAAAAGCATGTAATTAGGCACTTTCTCCATACAATTCCGTATATAGCGAGTGAGAGAGGGAGGGAGGAGGTGGGATTCGTGTCAGTAGGTTCGCCGCGGTGGTCTGGAGCAGTCATACGCTCGCTACTCTCCTGCCACCACTTGTCTCTCTCTCTCAGCAACATTACGTGCTGAAATTGCCACACGATCTATGTCGAGCACCGCCACATAGTCCAGCTTTATTTAACTCGACTTATGTTGCTCGCCGCTAATTAAGGGTTAATATGTGAAATAATATGAATTCTTCACACTTTTTCCAACGGTGTTATCAGAATGATTTAACTCCCTAAAAGCGGGCGTGCTTATTTACCAGACCATATTGCTGGGCAGGTATATTTACCAAAAACGAGTTTCATTCCATGCTCTTTTTCATGCATAAGCAAGATCCAGAGCATAATACAATTATATATCCATGAAAGGGCGATAATAGAGCTTGCCAATGAAACCTGAATCATCCTCGTACGACCACGGATTCTCTTGCAACGATCGAGTAACCGGAGGTGAAAATACCCTACAATAAAGTATTTTTCGCGGTTATTACCTTGTTGCGTGAGGTACGGAGGTGGGGACGAGACACAGTAAGTGTCAGTGACCACACCAAAGTAGTGGCGAGTGGTCAGAGGCCGGCTATTGTCCCCCCACTGCGCGGACTCTCTCTCATAGCTCATAACATCCTCAAAATGGCACCCGTCATATGATGGGCACCGCAGGGGTGGCCAATATTCTCTCTCCCGTCATATGATGTTCACCGTCGGTTGAGGGTTAATCATAAACAAATTTTTGTATATGAATGTAATACATAAATACGCCCATGCGGAAAACGTTATAGATTTTATTAATTTTATTGTTTTGTTCTGAAGTGTATAGCTATCAGATATAGTTATGTATAGCTCATTGTATGACAAAGAGAATAGAACAACAACAAAGACATAATCGTTTTTCTTCAAAGAATATTTATATTATACGCATTCATCAGATGCGAATCTAATCACTCGATACAACTAGACATTCAAATTGCTACTTCCAGTACAATAATAGTACGATGCAATATATAATTATGGAAAGGAATCATTTATACAATATACAAGAATAACATAAAGTTTTTTACATACACTTAAGAGTTAGAGACCGCCTTCCAGGGGATCCATACCAGCATGATTAAAGCCTGTGACAGCATACTTCACAACTTACTCTGAGCATCACAGACTGATATTCAGATATTAATCTGCTTGGTGGTGTTTAGTGACGTCGCAGAATATTACCAATAGTTTGCCAATTTTCATCACATCGATCGCTATTCGTAATAAAATGTTCATGCAGATAGTGATGTTAGTTTTTTTCCATCGAATTTCTGAAGGCTTGAGAATGCAATTAGCGTAGTTGTCTACTCTGAACAAAACCTCCAAAACACGTAATTTATATGAATGAGCATCAGAGAGGTCAAGACCGAAGTCTGTGTTCTTGCCGTAACAATATAGGCATTTCAACTTATCTATCATTTTATTGCTTTGCTTAACCACCTATACCCCAAGCGATTTAATTATATAGTACACTCCAGGACTAGCGACTAGTCATTTTTCGTTTTCCTGAAAACACATGGGATGAGTTAGTAATGGAGGAAGAACAACATAAAACCGCTCATCTAGGTAATTTGGGGGTTCTGGGGGGCGGGGGAAAATCACAATTAACATGGGGTGATGGGTAGGCAATATACTGGAAACACGCACAAGGCGGGACTTAGGGGGTTGCCAACCATCGTTGCGTCGCTGGTACTGTGAGTTACATACATAGGCGATGCATGACGTGCATCCCTGGGATCGAAGGAGATAAGATAATTACTCTCTAGACCTCCGTTAAACTTTCAAAAATACCCCCTAAACCGCCCTTCGAGATTAATTTATACCTTTTGTTGTAGAAAAATGTTCCGGCTGGTTCCTCATAAATTTCAGGCTCGCTAATGCTCGTTAGGATAAAATCTACACCTAAATGGTACGAAAGGTCTTAACCCTTTAGCGGGCAGGTACCCCACGCGGGTTCCTTAAATGCGTGTTTTTGGCGGGCTATATTTCGCGCCATTGATGACGTAGATGGCTTGGGTTTGCTTCAACCAATAGGGGAACCTTTCGTCATTATCTCCAGCAAATCACAGCCCTCTACCCCATCCCTGCTCGGTGGTGCAGGGCGAGAAGTGAGTCATACTCAGCAAAGCAGCCGTAGTGGTCATATGTGCGTCAAGTTGGCTCCCTTCCCATGCCCCTCACGCCTAACACAATGGAGGTAAGGTTCTTAACCCACTGAGCCCCAGCTAGTTCAGAATAAATGTACCACCAGGGACCAGCAGGTTTTGAAAAAAAAAATAAAATCCAGAAACAATAGGGAATAGGTTAGGAATGAAGGAAAACTACAAAAAAAAACGATCCCCTAGGTCAAAAAGGGGTCCTATGGTGCGCCCGAAAGTCGATTTTACACGAGGGGAAAATTGAAGGCAAAAACACCCAAAAACAGGTTTTTGCGCGCTCACGTGCACGCGGTTGGACTTTGAGAGTTTTCAACCATTGGCATGGTTGCGTGGGATACTTACACAGTTCCCATACAAATCTGAGCCCTCTAGGTGCCATAGGACCAGAGTAATTAACAGGAACGACACGTTGTCGTCGCTGGGGTTTAGCGTTACATACATTGCCGACGACATGTTGTCGTCGGTGGGGTTCAGTGAGTTAAAAGTTGATAGGACATAGATAAATAGTTGTACTTTATTCTGGTATGAATGAAATTAGTGTGGTTTCAAAGGAAATACGAAAATTTGGGTGGTGAACATAGTGTATATCCTGCGCGGGATGTACGCCGGACTTACGGGGGAACGTATGCCGCCACCTTCCACCCTCCCGGGATATTTGGCCTGCATCACAAATAACCGTGCTCATCCCTGCGGCGATCTTTGGCCCGCAACACGAATAACCCGTTTGGCCTGATAGTGATGATGGTGATTGTGCATATATGATGGTGATTAGTGATTGTGATTAAAATATTAATGATTATACTGCTATACAATAAGCTTCCTACAAAATAACCTTGAAACAGAGCAATATCTGACTAATAGGTACTGTTAGAAATGACAAAATTATGCTGAATCTATGGTGATTTTTTGTTTAAACATGCTATAGTGGTAGGTCAGTACCTTATTCATTGGTATGGACTCCACATACTGTTAGTTATAATATTTGTTGGCCAAATGTAGTAATTTGTATGTACATTTTCTTATTATTCACAATAAATATAGCGAAGAAAGTGATAGTGACATTATATATTTATTTTTTTCAGAGACCAGTGGGTTCCTTCTACAAGCAAACCAGAAGCAGGACGCAGTGGGTGGCACCACAGACCAGCGCCGACAGTGACATCGAGTTCGACCTTGAAGATGATGATGACACCATCGACCCTGACTTCCTGGCCCACATCGGGGACGATGAACTACTATCCAGTAGTCCCAGTACATCTAAGAGGCAAGGTTAGTATCAAAGTGAATTAATTTTATACCAATAAACTATGGGGAAACCCACAAGTGTGGAGTCAGAGGGTGAGTGTGGTTCAGTGCTGTCACAGAGTTTCCCCCCAATGACTGATTGATTGACTGACTGGTCATTATAGTGAATATTGTTGTGTATTTCCTTATTGTGTTGGTCATTTAAACAATTTAAAGGACTTATAGTTATATTGTTGGGTATTTATGTTTTTAAAGAACTTACAGTAAATAATGTTGTGTAGTTCATTATTGTGTTGGTCATTTAAACAGTTTAAAGAACTTATAGTAAATATTGTTGGGCATTTAAATATTGTGATGGGCATTTAAACAATTTAAAGGACTTATAGTAAATATTGTTGGGCATTTAATAAATGTAAAGAACTTTTAGTAAACAGTGTTGTGCATTTCATTCTTGTGTTTGGCATATATTTTTTTAAAGAAATGATAGTAAACAAATTACAATACTTACCTTACCATTACTTACCTTACTGTTACTTACCTTACCTTTACTTACCTTTACTAATAACTTGTATTATTTCACAGGTACGCTTGTGGTGGAGCCCCGGGATGTGTCCGACGACGACGACGACGACGACGACGAGGATGAAGAAGTGGATGATGCCGTTCCACGAGCCCGCAAGAGCATACGGACTACCACTGCTCCAAGGACATGGAAGAAGGAGGATATCGACATCCCACCACTCCCGGATTTCGTTCACCTGGCTCCAACTCACATCCTCTCACTTTTTGAATATTTTGAACGGCTCTTCTCCTTGGAACTGGTGGGCCACATAGTCTACCAAACTAACCTCTATGCTCGGCAGAAGGACGTCAACACAACGTTCAGCACAGACAAACACAAGTTCATGGTGTTCGTCGGGATCCTGATCTACATGGGAATAAGTAGCCTGCCGACCATAGAGGATTACTGGGCCATGGAAACCAGGGTGCCTCAAGTAGCTGAAGTCATGTCTTCCAAACACTTCAGGCTACTGAGATCCCTCCTACACTTCAATGACAACGAGTATGCCAGGACGTCCATAGACAGGTTTTACAAGAAAAGGCCAGTCATCGCATCCATCACAAAGCGGTTCCTCCGGGTCGACGCTACTCCTGTCCAGTCCATTGATGAGGTGATGGTAGCCTATAAGGGAAAGAGAGCTGGTAACCTGAGGCAATACATCAAGACCAAACCAGAGAAGTGGGGCTTCAAGCTTTTCTGCAGAGGTAGTATCGATGGGTTTGTACATGACATTCTTATGTATCAGGGCGAGCCCACCTTCCCAGCTCATCATACCATCCTTGCTGAAGATGAGTAGCAGATGTTGGTCAGCAGCAAGACTGTGATAGTCCTTGTCAAGACCCTCAAGGAACCCAATAAGAGAGCTGTGTATGCTGACAACCTCTTCACAAGCTTTGCGTTAGTGGAATACTTGCTGGAAAAGTATGGCTGCAGGTATGTTGGCACAGCAAGAGTCAATCGCATTGAAATGCCCCCTCTGATGGCTGTCAAGGATATGGACAAGAAGTCGGTGCCCCGTGGAACTCTGGACTATTGTTCTTCCAATGGTATACTTGCTGCACGGAGGAAAGACAACAAGGTGGTCACAGTCCTGTCCTCCGATGCTGGCATTGAACCCATGTCCACAGTCTCCAGTAGTACAATGGAAGGATAGGGGGGATTGATAAAAGCGACATGCTCACCCACCTGTACAGCACACCCATAAGAGCGAGAAGGTAGTATATAAAGCTCTTTAGATATAGTGTGGACATTTGTATTTGTAATGCCTGGCTGCTCTACAAAAGGGACGGTGTCGCTTTGGGGGAAAAACCAATGCCCCTGAAGCACTTTCGCCTGGACATCTCCAGGTTTATGAGATGCACCAAAGTATTGGCAGCGCGGGCCACGAGGAACTCCATCGACTCTCCAACGTCACCAATACCACTACCGAGGAGAGGCCAGAGGAGTTCAATCCAAAGTCCTGTTGAGCGACAGAATACCACCACCCATCACATGCCCCGTTTTGTGACCATGCGGCAGACGTGCAAGCATTGCAGCAAGAAGGGGGCCATTCATCGGTCACGGTGGATGTGCGACACTTGTAAGGTCGCCCTGTGCCTGTCTAACACCCGAAATTGCTTCGCTCCATTCCACAACGAAGCATTAATATATAAATATGTATGTAAATAGTGTCAACAAACTAACATGTAAGTTATTTATTTAATTAAAGTGTGTTTTTATATAAATCAAGGCAGTATTTCATTACACATTTATTCTAGATGTAAGTAAAAGTTCACATTATTGCTAATTATACTTATTTATGTTGCTGACAATTATTTACAATCATATTAAGTTGAAATAAGACACATATATTTAGTGAAAAACAATACACCAAAACGGGCCAAACATACCTGGCGGGATGTTCACGGTTATCCGTAAGTCGGGCAAGTAGCCTGTACGGGTTATTTGTTTGACGCAACATTGCAACATTCAAGTGCACCAAACTGAATATTTCACAGCAGTAAAAATGTCTTAGAAACACCTCAAGTTTCATGTCCTAAGAGGGTTTTTTGATATCTCAACGATTTCTACAAGTGCCCTCTAAAGGGTTAAAATTGACATAAAAATGGGGCGAAAGATCATAAAATTGCTAAACTAATGGGGAGAACAGTATATGATCTCAAACGTAACCCTCTGGCGCACGTACGGATGCCGTGGCATCCTGAGCTACTTTTGCCCTGCACGAAATTCAGTATCACCACAGGAAAAACGCCATGGCGTCCTATTAGGACTCGAAATATCTGGTCTACTAGTTGTTGTTGTTGTTGTTGTTGTTCTCCAAGCTGCCTGGCCGAACAGCCCCAAGACCCTGAGCAAGGTCAAGGCCACAACCGAGCGCCCCCACAGAACCCTCCCTGCCGTCACTTGAGATCTAGAAAATTTATAAGGAAAAGGAACTGTCAGAGTAAGCTATGGGTATGGCAGAGATTGCTCAGTTCTCACCTTGATAGACCAGCCCATAGCCACATGACTAGAACCCAATCCTCTCAGCATCAGCTAGGAAAGGCCCTAGAAAGCCGCCTTTGGCGGGGGGGATTGCTCCCCTATTTCAACCCCTTTCGGGGTTGGGCACCTGCCCTACTAGGTCATATACGGAGGTATCTGGCAAAAATTCATAGCTGGGTGAACGGGATCAATGAAAAAACGTTAGCAGCCGAGACCGTGTGTCGCCTGTCCATGGAAACTTAAATAACTCACTCAGAACTGAGATGGTTAATGGAGCTGAACATGAGGGAGAAGGGGGTCTAGACAAAAACAAAAACCTCCAAAAATTAAAGTAGGGAAACAACACAACTGAGAAAGAAAGTGACAAATTAAAGAAGCAAAGGAAGGGGTGACTCGCTTTAAATACACAAAGCTGACAAGGCTTACAGAGTTTACCCGGGAGATGGTTTGTCCTTAATTTTATGGCGCATCTGTCACAACGTATGGCAGTAAAGGAGAAGGATAGCACTGCAGAAGTTGACTCCCTCCCTTCCTAGACCCACCTCTGATTCCGGCCACAGAGCAGAAAATATAGAGAAAATGGAAGCCTGTGGAATATGTTAGGGTGTGTAAGAAAACTTGTATGCAACTTTCTGTAAGCTGCAAGGAAATAATATTTGTCTGATTGCATACAAACACATACCATTATCCATCAATCTACCTATCCATTAATCAATACAGCTACTTATTACTCGGCCAGATAAACAACTTATCCCTTCATTTTTTTCTCTATCCATATTTGTAAATTATATATTTATTTATTTATGGGAAAAAACAAACAACATTTCCATTTTGAGCATAAATAGAAGGAAGAGGAAAAGATTCATTGAGAACATTAGAGTTAGACACATGGATCAGAGAGAGAAAATACGGTGAACGTTAGAGCTCTGAGAATTAAACACATAGTAGATAATAACTGTATTCCTTAAACAATTCCTACGGATATTTATATGTTTTTGTAAAGTTGTTGGATTCTCTTGTTGCTCGTTTTTAGTTTAAAGATATGAAAACTTTAGACGTTGACATGTCAACGTCTAAAGTTTTCATATCCGTTTCATTAGGGCCAATACAAGTCAACTGTACTTGTTCTTCTATATTCCAACTACTCCCTCTCGGGCATAGGCTGAGAGCTTGTACATTCAACTGTACATTGAACGGCGAAGCCCGTGAGGTCTCGTTCCAGTCTAGGGAGTGAGACATGTGAAGCACTTTGTGATACAAACAGCCCCTGATATCTTGCCTTAGCAAGATGCACGGTTGCCCACCCACAACTCGAAGCAACCACATCTCTGAAGCTATTTCGCTCCAGTGCTTCACTGTCTCACCACCTATACTCGGAACCTCACTCTCAGAACGCCACCTATTGAACAATAAACTCACTAGGCATTGCCCCCATGTAGCATATTTTTAATATGGGACTATTTAAACAATCTTATTTAACCAGGGAACAATGAGGGCATTTTTTTGGCGTTTCGGTGGGCTTTGTGGTAATGCATTGATACTAGGTACAGCACAAATTCCATCCCAATAATATTCTCACACTGATACATCGGGATTCGAACCCGGGACCATTGGATTACCAGTCCAGTGACATGACCACTCCATCACACCTCCCCTAAACGATATGAGCACGTTCATTACTTTAAGTGGAGATTTTTGTTATAATGATTATTATTAGAATTATTATTATTAAGGGTTCAAGCCTAAGACAGACAGACAGACAGACACACCTTTATTTCATAGTATATACATTACAATATACATTACATATCTTAACAAAAAAGTTACATGTAATAGATTTACATATATTTACACATTTAAGTGGACACACTGGCCTCACAGACCCCACGACCAAAAATTAGTGGCCAAGAGTCAGTTCAAGAAAAGAATGAAATACATGACATGAGGAAAATTGAACACAATATAGATGATAGTTCCATAACATATTATATCTAAAATAGCTGAAAACCCAGTGTACAGAAGCAGTCATGAATTATTAGGCTACACTACAGTTTGTCGACGAGTCTCATGCTTTTGTACCCACCACACCCTAGATTTAATTACATCCAAATCATAATCATATATAGTTATATTATACTTGTCATAAAAACAAATTATGTAAATACGTACAGAAGAAAACTTTCTGTAAGAAAGACAAATTTAAGTTAATTAACGAACTTCTTGAGGATGATATTCTTTTATAGAAACAAGCTTGGATAAGAAAAAGATAATGTCTTAAGCAATAATTGTTCACAAGTTTCTCCTGCGTCATGACTACTACTGTATTTGGTTACATTAATTATATGTTTTAAAGCATTAGAGAAGGCGACTTCAAAGGTCTTAATAAATAGCACTCCTCTGAACATCTCTGTTCCACAAGCAGATACCGTAATCAGGCCTTCAGTATGAACTAAAAAGGAAAATAAGTGCCTCCCTATCAACATGCTTAAAGTCTCTGGCAATACTATTAAAACTAGAGTAGAAAATGGTCAATCACATTTCAACATCACTCGCATCGTGTAGATTATTCTGTATATAATGTCCCAAATATTTATAAGACATGACAACATCAAAGACATCATTTGAAAGAGTTATATTAACAACATTATCAATATATTTACCAAACATCATACAATTATTTTTAGATATATTTATTTTTAATTTATGTATTTTTAACTCTTCTCGTAATTTTACATATAGCTCTCCAAATCCTTTGGAGATTTAGCAATTAAAACAATGTCGTCTGCATATGCGAGAACATTAAGTCTGGTAGTTCCCATTATACAACCGTTGTTTAAATCAGATATGTTCTTAATAATTCTGTCCGTATAAAGTTTGTATAGAAAAGGGGAAATAATGCCACCTTGCCGAACACCCTTATCAATAGGATGATATATGCCATGATAATTATTCCAGATCACATTTGCATACTGGTTTCTCAAGTAATGCATTATAATAAAGACAAGATCTATAGGAATAGTTTGTTCTATTAATGTTTCACCAAAGAAAAAATTATCAACATTATTGAATGCCTTTGATAGATCGACAAATGTTAGAATCCCATTAGCATTATTTTTAGAATATGAATACATTATTTCCTCAAGTAGGAAGCAAGCATCACCAGTCGAGACACCTTTTTTAAAGCCAAATTGTCGTTCATTGAAGAAAACCTCTTCAGCTAATACATTAAGAATTATTATGCAGTGACGTGCACGGGGGGGGGGGGGGGGGGGGGGGGTTTCTTGGGGTGCTTGAGCCCCTGCCCTTTTCCTTCTTCATATATAAAGTGCCCTTTTAGTCAAAATAAATCAATACATAATATATTTTTTACATTAATGTTCCTTCTAGGTACGTGTTTTGTTTAGTTCACAGGGGCTGAAGGGAGGGTAGAGGCCCCTAGCACAAGGGGGGAAATGTGACTTGTATACATTATATTATATCACCAGCTTATCGTTTTTAGTTTTTCCATATTGTTTAAATACAGAGATGATGAGTTGATGATTGTGAAGATAAAACTGAGTACATTTTGCATAGATTCGCTTTGCAACTCTATGGACAAATGGGAGATGCGGACACCATCCAGCTCTTCTGAGATATCAGAAAAGACTGGATGACTCCGTCGTCAACACCTGCCCAGAATGTAACACAGCACCCATAGAAGAGTGCATCTCACACAATCACTTACGCCAACAACACAATCTACACTCCTTGAGAGCTCTGTGGGAAAGCCCGACCGTGACCATGGACTTCCTTAGGGACTCTGGGCTGTTCGGCCAGGCAGCTTAGGGAACGACAACAACAACAACAACAACAAATGGGAGTTTAATTTTTTTTCTGGGGTTGCTTGGGTTGTAATGTCCGCCACAACAGCCAGCTGGCTGCACATTGTAACTGGTTACAGTTCTCCTCTGTTCCTAGGAATTATTAAGATAGATCCTTCTGCTCTTTATCCTGTTGATAATCTCACAGTGAGTATCTTATGATTGCATATCACTTTATTTGCATTTGATGTGTTATATAAGTAATTAGTTGCTTTAATCATTCAATGCAGAAACAAAATATAGGCCGGGGCCTAATTTTTACTGATCGTATTTTCAAAAATGTAACACATTCTGGAGAGATTGGGTAAAATGCCTATAGCTAGGCTACTTATAAAAAATAGTCTATCTATCTATCTATCTATATACTCAGGCCCAATCCCCACTTTTCCTTTTTTTTGGGGGTGGGTGGGGACTCAAGATGGAGCCAGAATAGGGACAACACAACAGAACACAATGAACACACAAAACAAAATACAAATTCACACACATCTAGGTCATCCAGGAGAAGACCCAGAGACCAGGGTCACCAAAGTCCCTCCAACAATTCCCCGGCCCCCGACCACCCGGAGAGAATCCAATCTCGGCAGGCAGACATGCATCAGAGCGAAACCACAAGCCCGCTCACCACACTTCCAGGCGCACCCTTCATATAAACCGGCTCCCCGGGCCAGGCGCCTGATGGACTATTATCTAGTCCAACTTGTGCCCGATCCCTTCCCCCATATGACCACGTGTTCACTCATCTATTCTCAAGCATTCTCCATTCATTCCTGTTTATTACCACTTCCCTTGCCTGATCTATAGTAATTCCTCTATCATCCAAAGCGTGTCTTACACAGTCTCTCCATCTCAATGGGGGTCTTTCTGCCCTTCTATCTCCCCTTGTATCTGACTCACATATTCTCTTTGTAAGTTTTTCATCTTCCATTGGTTCAACATGACCATACTAGCTCAGCACCCTTCTGTTCACTCTGGCCGACAAATGTTCCTGTGCCCCACTCTCCTACGTATCTCTTCACTCCTCAATCTGTCTCTACGAGTAACTCCACACATACTCCTCAAGCAGCTCATCTCCATCACATCCAGCTTTCTTCTCTCGTTTCCCTTCAGAGCCCATGTCTCAGCCCCATACATCACTGTTGGCACAACAATTCCTTGATACATTGCACTTTTTACTTTCATTCCGATATTTTTCATCTTCCACATACTTCCCATTGCTCCAAAAACCTTCCTTCCTTCACACAATCTCTGTTTTACCTCCATTTCCATACCTCCACTCCTGCTATCGTTCCTCCTAGATATTTAACCCGTGGAGCCCCGGCTAGTTTTGTAATGTTTGTTCACCAGAACCCGGCCGGTTTTCAAAAAATTGTTTTATTCCAGAAACAATAGCGAATGGGTTAGGAATGAAGGAAAAACCACGAAAAACCGCTCAAAAAGCTTAAACAATGGTCCTACAGAGCCCCCAAAAACGTATTTTACAAGAGTAAAAAATTGAAGGCAATTACCCCAAAAAAACAGGTTATTGCGCGCTCACGCGCACGCACGTGGACTTTGAGAGTTTTCAACCATCGGCACGGTTGCGTGGGATACGTACACAGTTCCCATAGAAATCTGAGCCCTCTTGAGTGGCTACACCTGAGGTTACAGTCGGCGCAATTAGGGTGACGCGTCAGGCGCGTCGCTGGGGCTGTGCGTTACATACATCGCCGACGCGTCAGACGCGTCGCTGGGGCTGTACGGGTTAAAACACTCTACTTGTTCCAATATTTCCCCATCCAGCTTCACATCTAGATTCATCCTACGATCACCCCTATTACACACCATTACTTTACTTTTATTGACGTTCACCTTCAGTTTCCTCCTCCCACAAACCACACCAAACTCTTTGACTACCCGCTGCAGTTTCTCCTCAGAATCCGTCACCAACGCTGTGTCATCAGCGAACAGCAACTGATTCAACTCCCAATCTCTACCATTCTTTCCTACTAAACCCAATCCTCTTCCCATAGTTCTCATTTCCACCTCCCTCACCACACCATCCATAAACATATTAAACAGCCATGGTGACATTACACAACCCTGTCACAAACCAACAATTACCTCAAACCATTCACTCAACTCACCATTTCCTACTCTAACACACGCTCTTCTCCCTTCATAAACATTCTTAACTGCTTTTAACAAATTTCCTCCAATTTCATAAATCCTTAACACCTTCCACATTGCTTCACGATCCACACGACCATACGCTTTTTCCAAATGCATAGAAGCCCAAAATATCTCCTTATGCTTCTCTAAATACTTCTTGCATAACTGTCCTACTGCAAAAATCTGATCCACGCACCCTCTTCCCCTCCTAAAACAGCACTGTTCTTCTCCTATTGCAACTTCCGTACACTTTCTTATCCTCTCTATCAACACCCTGCCATACAGCTTTCCAACCACTGATAATTAACTAATACCTCTATAACTTGAACACTCCTGCCGATTTCCCTTCCCCTTGTACATCGGCACAATACATGCACTCCTCCAGTCTATTGGTACCATTGACACAACAAAGCTCACATTGAAAATTCTCACCAACCAATCTATTATCATATCTCCACCCTAGTAAATTAACTATTTGCCTAGCGCTGCGAGTTTGTTGTTGATTTATTCAGTATTCTATTCCTAATGGCTAATGCAATACGTTATTATTATGTACAGCTGTAATTCATAGCTATAAAGCTCAGAATAAGCGGAAAAGACCGAAATGAAGTGAACCGGTTTTGGTAGGCTATGCACTTCTTGAAGGGTAACCCCTGACGAAAATTTAGTTTAGTTTACCATAACTGTTGATCTTCTATGTGCGCGCTATGATAGAAAACGGAAGCTAAGGAGGACAAACTGTTTTCTCTGCCCCAAAATTAATTTAGAGTCATGAAAATCTAAGAATTTGTGTGGTTTGGTATCATTTTTGTGCACTTACGAGTCCATCTATATTTTTGTATATTGCTCAAATGCATTCCCCTTCTAAATAGAGTACATAGGGGTACATAGGAAGGCCTGTCCGTTTAAATAAATGCCAATTTGCCGAAAATGTCCGAGTTTTGACGTTTTTGGAGTCAAATCAGCTGTAACCCAAAGATGATGATGTAATATATTTATTTCAGCACTTTCTATTATTCAATAGGGGTATATTTAAATGGCACGGTGTAGGGGATGCTTGTACTCAATGCCATGCAAAAATTGCGGGAAATTTGAACAATTTTGAGTGACTAGATGATTTTACGAAAGTGCAATGAAATTTTATGACATTTTGCGCTCACGCACATAGAGATCTGATTTTTTCATCGAGTCTTAATATTACCATATGTAATAAGATGGTATAATGCCAGAAACACTATCTCTTATACAGGCTGACTTGGGGGTCAAGACTGCAGCCTCCCCTTAACACCTTACGAGCGGCCTATGCGGTTTATTTATATGTACCGCCCAGCGGGGTGTTTTTAGCCAAAATAGGGCTGTTTACGTGATCATTTTAATGCCTAAATAAGACCCAGAACGTAAAACAAGTACCTATCCCTGAAAGGGCATAAACAGAGCTTTCGAATGACACCATAACGATCCTTTTATGATGGCTAGTTTTCTTGCAATAACCGTGCAACGCGACTGCAAAAAGCATGTAATTCGGTACTTTCCCCATATAATTCAGTATGTAGCGAGTGAGAGAGGGAGGAGGGAGCTGAGATTCGTGTCAGTAGGTTCGCCGCGGTGGTCTGGAGCAGTCATACACTCGCTAGTCTCCTGCCACCACTTGTCTCTCTCTCTCAGCAACATTACGTGCTGAAATTGCCACTCGACCTATGTCGAGCGCCGCCACATAGTCCAGCTTTATTTAACTCGACTTATGTGGTGAGCCGCTAATTAAGGGTTAATGTAAATATATACGATTGCTAGACAAATAAAGATTTAATTTAAAAAAAATTAGAGGAGTGCTCTTTTTTTCAACTGAGCCCCTGCCCTTTTCCATGTCTGTGCACGTCACTGTTTGAAGAATATGAATGTCTAAGATCTTCATAAGGCATGAAGACTGCTTAATGGGACGAAAATTTGAAGAATCAGTTGTATTACCTTTTTATCTTTGATTATTGGGAAAATGTTACCTTTCAGCATGTTGACAGGAACATAACAATGGCTTAAACATCTATCTATCTATCTATCTATTGCCTGACGCCGTGATCCCCGAAGGGGTGGCCACGAACGAACCGCCCCCATGCACCTCTGTCCCCAGTCAGTCGACGCCCCTCCCCCCAACCAGCACCACCTTCGTTCATGTACTTCCTCACTCCATCCTTCCACCTCATATTCGGTCTACATCTCCCCCTCTGTCCCTCCACCTCGCTCTCATACACCCTCTTAGTCATTCTCTCGCTTTCCATACGTTCCATATGGCCGAACCATCTCAAGTTGTTCCTTTTCACACTTTCCAGCACATCTACCTCCTTAAACATACATTGTAAAACAAATTATAGAATATTTAAAAACCTGTTAGAAGAATGTTTAAGAAGAACAGAATGAATACGATAATGACCACTGCCATTATTAATTTAAGTTGATTGATTGCTCTACGGAGGGAAACACAAGACAATCTAAGATGCATCTTCCTCCTTGTTGCTCATGCAGACTTGAATAAATCGAGAAACCTATCCTCATTTATTGAATCATTACCGTCTTTGTCAGTAAAAAATTTGTCAGTAAACAAATGAGCAATATCTGCATTATTTTAAGCCCCATCTAATACATTATGGGGTTTTTTCTGTTTTTTTTTCTTTTTCAGTTTAACCTCCTTCCAAAATGTACAATAATCTTTATTATAAAATGTATCAATGATGGACTGAGAGATCTCCTTATTCTTATTATGTTTGCACAATTTTGAGCCGTTTCTAAAAGCTTTTCTAGAGTCCAACATAGCTTCATGTTCATGGGTGCGTATTTCCTTGCCATTTTTTCTGCCCACTTCAAGAAACTTTCTCTTGCATCTTTATGAAGGTGCTTTACTCGGTGATTCCACCCAGGAATTATCTTATGTTTATTTACAATCACCAGTTGTGTTCTATAATAATATGATGCATTTAAAACAGATGTACAAATTCTAGTGTAAAAGTCATCAATCATTTTGAGATGTTGACGATTGCGACACCCAGATACAGCACATTCCATTAGCGAATTTTCAGAAGTTACATATATTTGTTGACATATAAGATTGTCAATAATTTCTAAATCTTCAGAGGTTAGTGCAGACCACTTGGCAAAGGTAGGATCATCTACTATTTCAGAGCCGTTATTCAAATCTAAATTGGGATTTATAACAGAGTTACAATTTTGAATATGAAGTGTTAAAGCCATTGGAAAGTGATCCGATCCAAAGGTATTATTCATAATACTTAGATTTTTTATGTATATTTCAGAGGTCTCACGGCCAATAACGTGGTCCAGCCATCTAATTGATTAACCCGTGGAGCCCCGGCTAGTTTTGTATTGTTTGTTCACCAGAACCCGGCCGGTTTTCAAAAAATTGTTTTATTCCAGAAACAATAGCGATTGGGTTAGGAATGAAGGAAAAACCACGAAAAACCGCTCAAAAAGCTTAAAGAATGGTCCTACAGAGCCCCCGAAAACGTATTTTACAAGAGTAAAAAATTGAAGGCAATTACCCCCAAAAAACAGGTTACTGCGCGCTCACGCACACGCACGTGGACTTTGAGAGTTTTCAACCATCGGCACGGTTGCGTGGGATACGTACACAGTTCCCATACAAATCTGAGCCCTCTCGAGTGGCTACACCTGAGGTTACGGTCGGAGCAATTAGGGTGACGCGTCAGACGCGTCGCTGGGGCTGTGCGTTACATACATCGCCGACGCGTCAGACGCGTCGCTGGGGCTGTACGGGTTAATGACCATAGCTGACAAATGTATAGGAGTCATTAGGAAGCAAATCAACATCAAAACGCCGTAGGACATTTTCATTCATGAAATTAGATAAACTACGCCATGCCCTCCCAGAGATGGGTTAGCATTAAAATTTCCAATTAAGAAGAGAGTATCAAAATTATATTGTGATATAATGTCTTCAAATAAAGAAAGAGTTTCAAGACATGTCCATGATAGCCACATTCCAACATTGTTTAGACATAAGTACTGTCTTTCACTCATAGGAAATGATTGTGCTTTGGTGTATGGACTCCACTACCAATGTTCCACAAATGTTATAGAGAAAGATTTGCCCTATGCATCATTTTTAGGCACCCATCTTGAAAAAAACTCGAATTCACTTGAAAATCCACATTTTTAAATCTACAAGCACGATCAAAGCCATATTTGCATAGTTGGTGAGGCTCGTAATTCCGAACGTTTTGGTACCAAATACATAAACATTGATGTAGTAGTTTGGCTGCAGCATTGAACAAAATCTATCTATTCAGTATTGAGCTTAAAATAAGGGGAGGCTGCAGTCTTAACCCCCAAGTCAGCCTGTATAAGAGATAGTGTTTCTGGCATTATACCATCTCATTACATATGGTAATATTAAGACTCGATGAAAAAATCAGATCTCTATGTGAGCGCGCGTGAGCGCAAAATGTCATAAAATTTAATTGCACTTTCGTAAAATCATCTAGTCACTCAAAATTGTTCAAATTTCCCGCAATTTTTGCATGGCATAGAGTACAAGCATCCCCTACACCGTGCCGTTTAAATATACCCATATTGAATAATAGAAAGTGCTGAAATAAATATATTATATTATCATCTATGGGTTACAGCTGATTTGACTCCAAAAATAAAAAAACTCAGACATTTTCGGCAAATCGGCATTTATTTAAACGGACAGGCCTTCCTATGTACCCCTATGTACTCTATTTAGAAGGAGAATGCATTTGAGCAATAGAAAAAAATATAGATGGACTCGTAAGTGCAAAAAAATGATACCAAACCACACAAATTCTTAGATTTTCATTACTCTAAATTAATTTTGGGGCAGAGAAAACAGTTTGTCCTCCTTAGCTTCCGTTTTCTATCATAGTGCGCACATAGAAGTCGAGAGTTATGGTAAACTAAACAAAACAAATTTCAGGGGTTACCCTCACTGATTTGTTTTTGAGAATTTTTACCAAAATCAATGATTTTGGGGCCCCCCCAAGGGGGCCCTAGGGATATCATATGGGTGTTTATGCCCTCATATGATCATTTCTATTGCTCACAGCAGCCCTGTAGACTATAGACACAAAAAACAATTTTGTGTGGCTGAAAGAAAAAAACAAAATTCGGGGGTCGAGGTCAAACCCCCGGCCCGGGGGGTTATGGATGCGATATGTTTTTTTGTTCCTTCTTATGCTATTCTCCTATGTTGAAAGAAGCATTATAGAACAAAAACACAATAATTAGAAATGTTGATGTCTGGGCTCAGAACAGGGTTCAGCCTCCCCTTAGTGTAAAATTTTATTAAACAAAATTAGGGGATTCGGGGAACCGAGACTGAAGACTGAAAACGTTATGTGGAAATTGGAGAACGTTTTTAATTAAATTTAAAAAGGGGAGGCTGAACCCTGGGGGTCAAGACTGCAGCCTCCCCTTGGTTATGTAAGTGAGTTAAGTGTGGGATGGAGTAATAATGAAAGCGTAAATCATAATTATTATAGGCAAATATAGCATATAATCGCACTAACAGGGTCAAGGTTGAATCACACAGAAAATTGTCAAAACTTTGAAGATCCATATAATTTTTATTATAATAAGCATTTGGCAAAGGTATGGAAGTTTTGAAATATTTATTCATTACTCTGTCTTCCTCAAAAAAATAATTTGAATTATTAATATTATTTGGTAGGATAGGTATGTATTGGTAGGTTGGTTAAAGATTGCTAGAATTCTTATAATCTTGAGCTTTTTTAGGGTTCAGCCTCCCATTATAAGAAAAGTTGGAAAAATATGTAACTAGATGAGTAATATTTACTATAAGTAACAAAGGAATTGCAATCTCTGTGCACACAGTGTGTCATAATTATTGTATACCCTACTGTCCTCTCCTATCTCCCTCCTCTTTCTACCCTTGTCAATCACTATGGAAAGAAGGAAGAAAGAGAAGAAAAGAGGACATATGGGAGAAAGAAGGAAGGAAGGAATGAAGGAAGAAGTAAGGAGAGAGAGAGGAAGGTCAAGGGTATTACTCAAATATGGTGTTATGGAGAGAGAGAGAGAGAGAACAAAAAAAGAAAGAGAGAGAGAGAGAGAGAGCAATCACTTCTGAAATATGAAATTGCTAATATTGAGCTGCGTTTTCCAACACCCTCACTGATAATCTATAGGGCTTGTGTCAGAATTTACGAAATATTATCTGTGATATCCCAGGAAGAGAAAGGAACTCTAAGCTAAGTGTGCACTATATCCGTAATATACAGTATGTACACTCACGCGTACTAACAGTTGCTCAGGGGTGGGGCCTTTCTTCCCTACTCCACCCTGGGCAGGTGAAAGGGGGGAGTCGGGTCCAAGTCACCTCCACCTTCCACCCCCAAACTATCACCAACTCCCCCACCTTCCTTCTCTAGCTGCCAGTTAGTGATTAACGACGATTGTTCTCATGTATTGCACATTATTGTTAAACCATCATTGCACATGCTTATAATGGCCAACATTTAAAATATATTAGGAATGTATTAATACAATATACTACATAGTTGCATTATCAAAATTAGTTTCTGTAGCCTACACAACGTGCATTATACGAATCTTGGCTATAGTGTCTTTGTGCCTCTCTCTCTCTCTCTCTCTCTCATTTTACTACTTTCTACGATCAGGACTTAATGTGATTTCAATATAATAATACCGTAATTAAATCCAATCTCATACAGTATTCAGGATATGATGTTCACCATTATCGCAATACACATCAACGTGCCCTCTACGATCTACTCCTAGTTTCTCAAATTACTTACACAGTCGGGCTTTTATATCATAAAAGGAAAGGACTAAAGGCAAAAATGGGATGGAATAGTGTTGCGACTGTTATTGATTATTTCGTCTATCATTTCAATCAGTTTCTCCCATTTATTCAATACCATACATACTATAAACGGTCTGTATTTAATTATGTGTGGCCTATACACTTTTTTCTTCCAATCAATTAAATGTAGAAATCGATACAATTTACGATCAAAGTCGGTGATAATGTTTAGTAAGGTGGCCTATACACTTTTTTCTTCCAATCAATTAAATGTAGAAATCGATACAATTTACGATCAAAGTCGGTGATAATGTTTAGTAAGGTCCTGATCGACCCTTGAGTAGCAGGACTCGCCTTCTCATTTCCCCCTTCTTTGTCTCTATCTGTGATCCCAGCCTCTCACCTCCACAAACCCCATCAACTCTCCTCTATGTGTATGGAATGCAGGCAACATTCATCACACACACTAATAAAGGGAAATATACCTCATTCAGACCTGTTATATCTTGGTTTTAGAAAGTGTGTGCTATGAGAGAGCTACAAGGAATTACAAGAAATAATTAGTATCTCAAAGACCTTGCGGTCCATTTCGGGGAAATATTCGAAGTGGAAGGAGAGACATTGTTCAGTGCACTACACTTATTACAGAGTGTGCAAAATACTGACTACTGTTTTCTTGAACTGTTCAACTGAGGAAATGTTTATAACTGCTGAGGAAAGTTTGTTCTGTTACGACCGGCACAACGAAATAAACAAGGGCACTTAATATTGGACTACAAGATAGGCTAGATCTGCAACAACGGTACACTAATTCCAAACCCTCTAACTATTAAGCCGGTGAACAAAACACTTAAACCCTCCAGAGTTAATCTACTGGATAACGGGGTATCAATTAACTGGGTTAAGTGTACTTCTACAAAGGCTTTCCGGTGACGGCAAAGCCTACTCACAACAAGAGTAATTACGTTAATAAAAAGCTCTCAAGTAATAACAATGCTTAAATAAACTATGACAAGATTTAATAAAAGATTATATGCTTACGTTATCTTTAGTGTGAGTCGGGACTCAACACTAAAACTCTTCAATGCTCTATGAAAACACTTGAAGTCTAGTCCTACATCAAACAGATATGGAATCTTCTGAAAACGTCTGATGCTCTAAGATGCTCGTCGAATATAGAACAGGAGTAATGCAGGGGCAGGACACCAAAGCGTGTATCTTAAATACACCAAAAGGTAGGATACATATATATGGAAACAAGAGAGTGCAACAACTCTGTGACAGCACTAACAACAGCAACTGAAAAACAGTACTTCCTTAGCCAAAGTAACAGCCATACTTGGTTGTGCACTATGTATCAACCTAGGCTAAAACAATACGTGAATAATTGCTAAAACATATGCGGTTAAAGTTAATAAACAAAATGCTGTCTTTCTTACTAATAAAGTCTAGCAGCAGCATAAAGGTACAGGAGCCTAGGCAGAGCTCAAGCATGCTCGCAGCGTACTGTATCCCCTGAACCGATTTCGCTTATCTTACGTTAAGTGACTAGGAGGCTCTCTTGGTTAATCCAGATCTCAAGTATCTGGTCTTACCCTGGCGCTCCTCAAAGGTCAACAAAGTGAGTTAGCAAGTATGCAAGCAAGAGTAGGCAAAAGCCCTTCGCTTGTATACCGCTAAGCTCGCAAAGGAAAATATGCACAAGGGTGTACTACAGGCTACCTAGCTCCGTCGAAGTCGTACAGGCTCTGACTTGCCATATAAATAACACAGACAACGACCAAATATACCCTCCACTGTCTAGCATTAAATAGTAATAAAGAACAACCAAATAATTAGAAGCACCCAACAATATGACTCCATGTGACTATGATTCTAATAACCTCTAAAGCTAGTGAAAAACATATATGTGAGAACAGGCGCTGGAAATACGACTGGCCGACTATGGAAGTCGTATGCGAGAACCAGAAGGGATGGGTAATTGAATAAAGATAAGAAGTATTGGAAAGGAGTTCAGAGAGAGGCAAAGCAGTAAAAGGGGTTAGATGGGAGACAGAATGCGAGGGACTTGTAGGACCGAGCGCACAATGCCATGTTCTGAGGAGAGGGAAGGAGAGAAGTACTGAGTCTGGCCACCAGATGGCTCTGCGACCAATCACAGGCCGCTACGTCACATGACAAGCAGACGTCATATGCCACGCCAGGCCCGCCATCCAATAGCGAGCGGGTGGGCCCACCGAGCGAGGAATGCACACGTACATACGCACACACACTGCCTCTTTGCTCTCCAACTCTCTCTCTCACGCGCTGCATGTTATAATCACTACTATGGATATAAAATACTTCTAAGTGTCACAGACAAGAATAAAGGCAAACACTGATCTGTCTGTGACAACACGAATACTAAGAAAGAAAGAATATCGTTCTACGATTATTATAGCCCATTTCACTGCCGTGGCGAGTGCTAGCGAGTCACGAGTACATTCTGGCAAGCTGGCCAGCGTAACACCCCGCCCAAGATATGTGGGACGTTTTAACCTCAGGTAAATGCCACATATGACCAGACAGAATGCCCACAAACCCCGCATCACCCAGCTACTCCCCAAGTTGTGAAAAACAAGGCACAATCACAAACGTAAAAACACTTCATTATATAAACAAAAAATCTACACAACACTTCCCAAAAATAATAGTATAACTTAACAATGTTACGCTCAACGAGCAAGCTTCACCAAGCCTACTATAAGAACAAAAACTCAGAATGTCTTAGATTCTTGCTGTAACATACTGCACTTATATACTATAAAAAAAAATAGTTTTTATGTGAGGTTTTTTGTATTATTTTAATAGTGTTTTTGGCGGCTTTGCACTACAGGGGCAAGCCTAATTTTTCTCCAAACTCAAACCAACACTGACTGAACGGCGAGGGTTCTCCTTAAAACATACCCTCCCGTGACAAACAATCAGCCAAAACATTATCAGTGCCCTTAACATGCCACACATCCAAACTGTGTTCCGGCACCAAAACAACACCTGACACTGATAAACTGCCCAGTCCATCACAAGACTGGCATTTCTCTTCGCTCTCGCCGGCAACAGGACCTGCCAATAACCTTTCACTATTTCCACCTTAGTGATAAACGAGGCAGCCCCGATGCGGCCTATGGGGTCGTCAACTCTGGGTAATGCATAGGCGTCTGTCAGGGATGATGCACCAACACTCTTGCAATCAACACAAACACGGATCTTGCCACTCGACTCAGGTTGCAAAGTCACTGGCAACGACCACTCACGATATCCCTTATCCCTCAGACCCTTCTCCAACATGTAGTCCAGCTCTGCTTTTACGACAGGCTGTTGAGCAGGATTTATACGGTAGGGAGCCAATTTGAGCTTCGCACTGTTTCCAGCCTCTATGTCGGGTGCCCCCCCGGACATCAGGCCTGGAAAATCAACAAACATGCGGACGTACTGCCACAGCCTAGTAAACAACTTTTCTTGGCGCTTAGGAACAAGAGGTTGCAACTTATCTCGAAGAACAACATGCTCATTGCCCTCCCACAACCCAGCCGGGACCGCAGTCTCTAAACTATAGTCTCCCTCCTTCTCCACCTCTGTCCCTAAAACAGCCAGGTCATGAGAGGGACAATCTGTACTACCTGTGCAGTCACTCCCACAGTTCATAAGTGCTAAGGCTTCCCCGCCGATACCGTACATGCGCACCCCCGCATTCCTTGCAGCTACACCTGCCTGCGCAGCATCACCACCTTCAGCATGGCGGTCTATGGTAGGGCTGTTGCATTTTAATAGGGCAGCAGTGGGAGGCTATGCGACGGTCGGGCGTATCTATTCCATAGTTAACCTCACCAATCTGCTTAATGTCCTGATACTGACCACCACCCCTAGCAGCTATGGGTCGACCCTGAACTGACAATCATGCCAAAGCCTCGTCGCCCACCTTGAACAACCTAGACAACGAGGCTATCGTTTTACGGACACCCAAGTGCCCTGCCAGCGGAACATCGTGCACCGCATGAGTTGTGAGGCCTGGGTGCTCGGCAAAAACAGAGGGGTATAAACCGAACAGGTGCTGGATCGCTGCATGCTGTTGCTCAGGCAGGTGCTCAAGCGCTTCCACAGCCACCTGACTCGTGTTCCCCGCCCACTGATCCGCCGAGACATGACAATCCCAACTTTCCTCCACCTGTGCCTCACTGCCCCCGTCTCCTTCTCCACCTTGGCCGCTGCAGACCAGCACGGGGAAAGTAGGTTGCTCAGGTGGGCGCCTCACGAACTCTTTCAACAGGTTCACATGACATGCTTCCCCGTCCTCATCGAGTTCTGTAGCCCCGTTCCCACAACTCTCAAGACTAGGATCTTCTAGTTGCATCCGTCGTATATCAGAGGGTGCCAACCTGTCCAAGTGCTCCTGGAGCAACTTGTGGCCACCCCCGATACTGGGTTGCTCAAGCCTAGTCTGTTGCACCTGGGAACATTTCTGTCGCGGAGTGCTATCATGCCCTACCATGTCACTAGGGGGGACAGGTTCTGGGGCCACTCCGGACCTCAAAAGTGGTGCAAGTACCGAGTCACCAAGGAGTGTCGCTGGGTCCAAACTCGTAACCCGACCACCAGCCTTGACTTTCTCCTTCCGACCCTTCCTCCGCTGGTCTGAAACCTGGGTACTAGGCTGTGACACCTGAGCGGACTGAGATCTGGTGACAGCTCACGCCATCTGCTGCATCTGGCACCTCTCGAGCCACTCTTGCCCCTCCCTACTCGTGTCGGCCGCCCTCTCGGCAACGACTAAGGGTGGAACCTCGAAAGTAGGCACCGCAAAGTCGTTACCGAAAAGGAGGTCGACCCACTCAAATGGCAATTTCTCTACAATCCCCACATCCATCTCCCGTGTCACACCATCCACCACAAGCTCCACTCTCACCAGCGGGTAAGACCGCACAGCATTGATGCCTTGAACCACTACAACCCGAGCTGCGTTAATAGGCTTACCAGTGAAGTTCTTAAGTAACGTCTGGGAGGCACCCGTATTACGCAACAACTCAAGCCTATGTTCCACACCAGCCCACCTCACAGTGCCATGTCCCGTATGACCACAAAAAGCATCTCGGACGGGTAGCGAGCCCTCCTTATGCTTCTTCACCGACTGTGTCTCCGCAACCGACGATTTACCCCGGGCAAACGCGGAAGACCTCAAAGACACCCCGATGTTGCTCACTAGAGACACCACCACTGTAGACTGTGTGCTCGGACAAGAGCGCGCAATATGCCCCTTCTTATGGCACTTAAAACACTCCACCTCACTCCTTGACTTCCCCTGGGGTGGGGAAGGGCCCTGGCCTTTCTTTAACGAGAAGGATTTCGTCTTGGGTTCAAAATTGGCAACAGTGCTCTTAGTAGGATAATTTGTTGTATCATTAGTTCGGGGGGGTGAGGTGGTACGCCCCTTGTTACCTGCCTCAGCTCTCTGGGCAGACCCGCACCCACGAATTAACGACAACCTGAGGTCAGCCAACTCAACCGCCTCCTGCAGAGTTTAAGGTTGCTTTTCTTTCAGGTTAAGAGTCAAGTCCCCACCAGTGCATTTAAAAAATTGTTCTAACAACACTAATTGCTTCACCGCATCAAAAGTAGTTGCTTTCTCCGACCTCAACCAATTCTCAAACGCATCTGATAGTTTTCTAGCATGTTCCTGGAAAGTACTCTCCTTTCGCTTAAGAACAGCCCTAAACTTCAGCCTATAGGTCTCTGGCTGCAACTCATACGCCCTCAGGACAGCCTCTATCAACGCCTCATAATTCACACAGGAATCTAGGGGCAAACTATCGTACGCCTTGAGTGCTTTCCACGTCAATCGTGAAGAAACAAGGGCTGCCCACTTCTCCTCGGGCCATTGGTGCTCCCGGCACTTTTTCTCAAAACGGAGAAAGAATTCTGTAACTCCTGACTCATCAAACACTGGAACCAACTTTAGTAGATGCGACAGGGACTGGTCATGGGGTCGACCCCCCTGGACGAAACGGTTCCCCGTCACCTCTACACGAGTTTTCTCTAGGTCAACATCGGCACAATACCTTGCAGACCCATACTTGAGCTCAGCCTCTCGCTGCCTGCGCTCAGCCTCATGCTTTCGCTGCTCGAGCTCAGCCTGTCGCTCCTGCTGCTTATGTTTGGCGAGCTCGATCTGAAACAACATCTCGGGAGATAAACCTTGAGGAGGGGGTGCTACTACCGGGGACCCACCCAGTAAGTCACATAGAGGCTTACCCAACCGCCAGCGGACATCGGCCTGCGGGAACGTACTCGGCTCCGGAACCCAAGGGGGCGCCACGATAGGAGTTGAGTGGAATGGGGGCTGGGACGAAGGTGCCCCAGCTCCCGCTCCACCCGAAGCCTCACGCACCCCACCCAGCACACAGGTAACCACTCACTTCTTGACCAACCACTAGTGCAAGAAAACCCTAAGACCGTGGCTATACACTGCATTCCGTACCGGTCCAGCCCCGACACCCGGTCCGCCGACACAGGCTCCTCCAAAAACCTCCGAGCATCCTCCTCACCGTTCACCACCCGAACGCCGTCAACCAACTCCACCTTCTCCACGTTCTCGTCTGTCTCTCGCACTGTGCCCTCACTATGCTCAAACCCGTCCAGTGATGACATGATGGAGTAAAAAAAAAAAAATCCCAAGTCAAGACAAAAGTAGCCAAACTCTCGCATAGCTTTATTCACAAAAAATATTCGAAGATGTTTTTAAGTGCAATACTAGGTCACCAATAAACTCCAACAAGTTCGATATATCCTCAACAACAATGTCCACTACCAACACTGCGAGAAATAAAATCGACCCCAAAAATGTCGAATAAGATTTCTCCCAAAAAAATCCTGCAAAACTCAGTTCTCTATATCCTGGACTAAGGTCGCCATTTGTTACGACCGGCACAACGAAATAAACAAGGGCACTTAATATTGGACTACAAGATAGGCTAGATCTGCAACAACGGTACGCTAATTCCAAACCCTCGAACTATTAAGCCGGTGAACAAAACACTTAAACCCTCCAGAGTTAATCTACTGGATAACGGGGTATCAATTAACTGGGTTAAGTGTACTTCTACAAAGGCTTTCCGGTGACGGCAAAGCCTACTCACAACAAGAGTAATTACGTTATTAAAAAGCTCTCAAGTAATAACAATGCTTAAATAAACTATGACAAGATTTAATAAAAGATTAAATGCTTACGTTATCTTTAGTGTCAGTCTGGACTCTACACTAAAACTCTTCAATGCTCTATGAAAACACTTGAAGTCTAGTCCTACAGCAAACAGATATGGAATCTTCTGAAAACGTCTGATGCTCTAAGATGCTCGTCGAATATAGAACAGGAGTAATGCAGGGGCAGGACACCAAAGCGTGTATCTTAAATACACCAAAAGGTAGGATGCATATATATGGAAACAAGAGAGTGCAACAACTCTGTGACAGCACTAACAACAGCAACTCAAAAACAGTACTTCCTTAGCCAAAGTAACAGCCATACTGGGTTGTGCACTATGCATCAACCTAGGCTAAAACAATACGTGAATAATTGCTAAAATATATGCGGTTAAAGTTAATAAACAAAATGCTGTCTTTCTTACTAATAAAGTCTAGCAGCAGCATACAGGTACAGGGAGCCTAGGCAGAGCTCAAGCATACTCGCAGCCTACTGTCTCCCCTGAACCGATTTCCCATATCTTACGTTAAGTGACTAGGAGGCACTCTTGGTAAGTCCAGATCTCAAGTATCTGGTCTTACCCTGGCGCTCCTTAAAGGTCAACAAAATGAGTTAGCAAGTATGCAAGCAAGAGTAGGCAAAAGCCCTTCGCTTGTATACTGATAAGCTCGCAAAGGAAAATATGCACAAGGGTGTACTACAGGCTACCTAGCTCCGTCGAAGTCGTACAGGCTCTGACTTGCCATATACATAACACAGACAACGACCAAAGATACCCTCCACTGTCTAGCATTAAATAGTAATAAAGAACAACCAAATAATTAGAAGCACCCAACAATATCTATGATTCTAATAACCTCTAAAGCTAGTGCAAAACATATATGTGAGAACAGGCGCTGGTAATACGACTGGCCGACTATGGAAGTCGTATGCAAGAACCAGAAGGGATGGGTAATTGAATAAAGATAAGAAGTATTGGAAAGAAGGAGTTCAGAGAGAGGCAAAGCAGTAAAGGGGGTTAGATGGGAGACAGAATGCGAGGGACTTGTAGGACCGAGCGCACAATGCCATGTTCTGAGGAGAGGGAAGGAGAGAAGTACTGAGTCTGGCCACCAGATGGCTCTGCGACCAATCACAGGCCGCTACGTCACATGACAAGCAGACGTCATATGCCACGCCAGGCCCGCCATCCAATAGCGAGCGGGTGAGCTCACCGAGCGAGGAATGCACACGTACATACGCACACACACTGCCTCTTCGCTCTCCAACTCTCTCTCTCACGCGCTGCATGTTATAATCACTACTATGGATATAAAATACTTCTAAGTGTCACAGACAAGAATAAAGGCAAACACTGATCTGTCTGTGACAACACGAATACTAAGAAAGAAAGAATATCGTTCTACGATTATTATAGCCCATTTCACTGCCGTGGCGAGTGCTAGCGAGTCACGAGTACATTCTGGCAAGCTGGCCAGCGTAACAGTTCCAAGTAGAACAGTTCTTAAATGGGAAACGGTTTCCACAAATACTAGTGCTGAACCTTTTCAATTCTAACTGGCAGCCATGGTTGCGTATTCATATTGAGGCTAAGCATTTTGCTATGATCCAAATTGTCAAACCCATTATATATTTAATAAACTTAAATGAAATGACTTTGTAGTCTGCGTGTTAAGAGAGAGAGAGAGAAGCAGATCACTACATCTGAGATTCTTGTAACCCACGTTGTGTATAGAAACTAATTTTGAGAATACAATTATTCAGTATATAGTAGGCCTATTAATATATTCATAATAAATTGTACATGTTGGCCATTGTAAGCATGTGCAATGATGGCTTAACGCTATTAATTTGCAATGCATGAGAACAATCGTCTCTAATCACTAACTGCCAGCTAGAGAAGGAAGGTGGGAGAGTTGGGGATAGTTTGGGGGTGGAAGGTGGGGGTAGACTTGGACCCGATTCCCCCCTTCCACCTGCCCAGGGTGGAGTAGGGGAAGGAAGACCCCACCCCTGAGCAACTTTTAGTACGCGTGACTGTACCTTACCTACCTTCCTCCTCCCTCTAGCCTGATATCCCAAGAATGTTTACATACAGCACTCCCATCGTCCAGCATTACAACTTAATTATGATCAGCCAACTTAACATAGCAATATAGTGTATTATATTTAATTACCACTAAAACAATACAATATACCATGTAGCTTAGAAAGTCTTGGGAAGATTGAGAGGAAAACTCAAATACAATACAAACAGAAGCAAAACTATATGCTAGAATAACACTGAAGAGTCGTTAGAATGTCGGCAGACACTAAAAACTTGTATAATGTCACTACAATTTTTGTTAAGGTATGGTAAAGTATCTAAAATCATCTTTCGCAATCGAATAATCTCTAAAATTCCATAAAATGGGCAAAATGTCTATAACATAGCTAGAATTAATTATACCTCGATGTTGCTAGATACAGTAATTTGTTGTATCTAGCGTTATCCGCTACATTGGCACTACTGTAAGAGACCATGCATTCTGTTTATTATAAATAAGGCCAGATTTCGAAACTAGTACAATGATTTCAAAGTTCTGAGATCATCACATTGGGTTGGAAATTGATTTACACAATTTCACCTGAATTAGCTTTGAAAACATTCGCATTAACGTTATTTAGAGGGTTGTAAATAAACGGTGCATTCTTACCCTGACTGGCTCCTCCGAAGAGAGAGTGATGTTGTTGTTATTGTGTAAATATTGTCCACTAACTTGTTTATTTACATCGTATAGGCTATTCAGGTTTGGTGAACATTTTAGAAATCCTAGAAGTATATTTGAACATTTTCATTATTTACACAGTCTCATAACCAATACAGCCACAATCCTTAACAGCCACAACTAAAACATCCACAACCATAAAGGCCCTAATCAAAATGTCAACACTCCTATCCGGTCATCACCAAAATGGCCACAACCAAAGCGGCCACACTTCTAAACAGAGACAGCAATTACTACTGAACACAACCAAAATGGCCCCAATCTACAAAGGTCATAAACAAAAATGTCTCAACTATAACTATAACAGCTACACTGCTAAAATACCACAACCAAAGGCCACACCCCTTAATGCCACAACCAAAATGGCCTGACTCTTAAGGGCCACAGCCAAAAAGGCCACACTCCTTAATGGCCACAAACAATATGGTCACACTTCTAAATACCCAAAACCATAATGGCCACACTCCTAACGGTCACAACCAAAATGGTCACCCTCTATATAGTCTACACATCTTAATGGTCACATCCAAAAAGGCCACACTCCTAAACAGCCACACTCTTAAAACGTTACAACCAAAATAGCTACACTCGTAAACAGCCACGATCTTAAAAAGCATGGTCAAAACCAGGACAGACACACTCTAAAACGCCAACACTCCTTAACTGTCACAACCAAAAATGCCACTCTTAAACGGCCACACTCCTTAACGGTCAGCAACCAAAATGGCTACGCTCGTTAATGGCCACACTCTCAAACAGCCACACTCCTTAATGGCCACAATGAAAGCAGCCATATTAATAAAGGACCTAAACGGCCACACTCATAAACAGCCACAACCAAAATGGCCACACTCCTTAATTTGCCACAACTAAAACGGCAACATATTTCACAAGCACTCTTAACCCGGGAAGTGCAGATCTATGGTATTTGAAATGTCCCGCCAGGCGAAGGTATTTTGGTTCATTCCTCACGAAAATCATCATATTTACTGTAAATATCATTAAACTTATCAATATGTGCCTATTTTACATTTGATATGAAGATATTAACATTTAACCCATACAATACCAGCGACGACTTTCAGCCGTCAGTAGATAAGTCACTCCCCAGTCCCAGCGACGGCTGGGAGCCGTCAGTAATGTACTTTCCTTGTAACTGCCTGTATCAGGCTGTGCCTGGTACCACGACCGTTTGAGCATTGCTCTCGATATGGCAACACTTCTAAGCTTATATGCAACCCTTTGAAGGCTGGGAGAGCCAGTCTTCCTTCATCTCTTGAGGTGGAAGGTTGTTCTATCTTGCCATTTTGGCCACATTTCTTGGGACTGGGGGGGACTTTTATTACTGTATCCTCCGGTACAGTTAAGAGCAATACAAAAAGTGGGAATAGCATTTGGGTGGTGAAAAAGACATATTATTGCCGTCCGGTCGTATCATTAGGCGAGAGCTGGGTCGGCGTATAACCTCCCTTTCAGAGCTCCAAAGCGGCACTGACGCCTTGCGAGGGAATCTCTCTGTTGCAAGGATCTCTAGCTTCCTCGCCGCATGAGGGAAATTTGCGCCGAAAATGACCGGATACAAGGAGAAATCTATCTATCTATCTATTGCCGGACGCCTTACTCCCCTTACGAGGGTGGCCATACACAGAATGCCCCCAAGCGGACTTATTCCCTGGGAGAGGGACAACCCGAGCCAGTTTAGTGAAGGACTTACAGGATTGACCACTCAATTTAGGATCGGTCCGACTCCGAGGCCCTCTGTGTATCTTGTTAGCACTATTTTTCTACAGTGGTGTTCAGCTAATCCATCCACTAACCTGCCTTACCCTTAGGTAAGCAGTACGGATTTGTATCAGGTTTACTCCCCTAGACAGGTTGCCAACCAAGGCTGACGAATCCCATCCACCCGGATTTGTATAAGGTTGTCTCCACTAGATGAGTTGCCGACCAAGGCTAACGAGTCCCATCCACCCAAACGAGTCCCATCCACCCAAGGGGGAAAAAGAGGAAAAATAGCAGATTATTGAGGAGGGGGGAAAATGGGGGGAAGGGGGTGTTGGGACACATATGAAGAAGTGGTACCAAGTAATGGAGGGGAATTATCTTACCTAATAATATTTAGCTTTGTTTTGATTGCCAGTGAGGTGTTTTAAAAGTTTTTGTTTAGGCCTTGGCTCTTATGAGGACCTTCGCCTGCCTTAATTGCCCTTGTCTTTCCTGGATTAATCATTAACTTCTTCTTTCTCGGTCCTTCTCTCCCTCCAATACAGTTGTGTTGAAATGGATAGAAAATTGGCTCAGCGACAGAAAGCAAAGAGTAGTCATAAACAGTAAGGCATCTAAATGGACCAATGTAAGTAGCGGGGTACCCCAGGGATCGGTACTAGGACCAATTCTCTTTCTAATTTACATCAACGACATAGATGAGGGTCTCACCTGTACAATCTCAAAATTTGCTGACGATACAAAAATTGCAAATAGCGTACTCACAAAAGAACAAGTTGACGATATGCAACACAATCTAGATAAATTGTCATGTTGGCAAATGAGTTTCAATGCGGATAAATGTAAAGTACTACATATCGGATACCTAAATGAGAAAGCAAACTATTCGATGAATGGCACTCAGCTTAAGAATGTAAACAGAGAAACCGATCTGGGAGTAACAATATCGAGTAACCTAAAACCGAGTCAACAATGTTCAGAAGTTGTTAAGAAGGCAAACAAAATAATTGGCTTTATAGGCAGGTCATTTGAGCATCAATCCAAAGAAGTTATCCTAACCCTTTACAATTCCTAAGTCCGCCCTCTTCTGGAATACTGCGTTCAATCCTGGTGCCCTTATTACCAAAAAGATATAAACAAGCTAGAACGAGTTCAACGTAGAATTACCAAAATGATACCTAGCCTAAAGAACAAACCATACGAAGAGCGTCTTAGAGAATTAAATCTATTTCCTTTAACCCAGCGCAGATTAAGAGGTGACTTAATTCAAGTGTTCAAAATCATCAAAGGCATCGACAATATGAACTGTAGTAAGTACTTCACTATCGACCAATCTAATTACATGCGGGGAAAACGGTTGCAAAATTATTGGTAAATCTTTTAACTCACACGAATCTAAGAATTTCTTCTTCAATCGAGTTATCAACTTGTGGAATGGGCTTCCCCGAAACGTTATAGACTGCATCACCGTTGATTCATTTAAACTCCGCCTAGACAAATATCTCGCATCAAACCCGCGACTGACTGCGTTTGTAGATGAATAACTTTATTTTATCCCCCCCTCAGTTACTAACCCATCTGTCCCCTACTAACTTCCTAATCCTGCCACGGACATTAGTTCCCGGGCAGTAATTCCCTTTCCAATGTTCCCTTACCCACTCTAAACCACTGTTTGGACACTTGATCCTCAGTGTTTTGGAGGACAAGCAACCTAGAAGGGTCACTAGATCTGTTGTT
Source organism: Paralithodes platypus (assembly GCA_032716605.1). NCBI lineage: Eukaryota > Metazoa > Arthropoda > Malacostraca > Decapoda > Lithodidae > Paralithodes > Paralithodes platypus. The sequence continues at coordinate 16,565,871 of CM064518.1, read as the reverse complement.
GCTTGATTTCCGTTGTACTCCTTTGTACTCCCCTCTACTTCCTACCCTCTCCCTCTCTCTTTCTCTGCTGTTCCCTCCAAATCAACCAATCAACTCAAATCAACCACTCAGTCCGAACCAACCACTCTACCCAATTCAACCACTTAGCCCAAATCAACCACTCAACTCAAATCAACCACTCAGTCCAAATCATCCACCCAACACTAATCAGCCACTCAACCTAAATCAACCACTCAACTCAAATCAACCACTCAGTTCAAATCAACCACTCGGTCCAAATCAACCACTCAGTCCAAATCAACCACTCAGTCCATATCAACCACTCAGTCCATATCAACCACTCAGCCCATATCAACCACTCAGCTCATATTTGCCTTTTAGCATAAATCAACCACCAAACCCAAATCAACCATTCAGCCCGAATCAACCACTCAACCCAAATAAAGCACTCAGTCCAAATCAAGCACTCAACCCTAATCAACCACTCAACCCAAAGAATGACTAAGAGAGTGCACGAGAGTGAAGTAAACCGAGAGAGAAGTAGAAGGATGGAGTTAAGAAGTAAATGTGTGAAAGTGATGCTGGATGGGAGGAGGGGCATCAACTGACTTGGGACAGAGGTGCATGAATATGGCATCTGATCCCCGCCACCTTCTCCCCGGACGTTAGCCCAAGGTCCGCGGCAGTAAGCAGGGGTGGGGAAATAAGTGTGACGATCCCTTAATTTCGCTTATTCAGCTATATAGTTCCGGTCGATTGTACCATATACATTATAATAGCATAGCTTAAAAGAGCTCTACATACAGAAAATTAGCTAAAACTAAATAATGGAATAGGCTACCAAGTGATATAGTGGGATCAAGAACGATAGGGAGCTTTAAGAAAAAATTGGATAAGCATATGGACGAGAAGGGTTGGGTGTGAAGGGGGATCAGCCGGGTTGGGCCAATCAGCGCTCTGCAGACCCCCGTAATCCTGCGTTAATCTCTAACCGGTTTGGTAAGATGATCCTCAGGGTATTAGAGTGTTGAGCCTATAATTGGGCTTTGTAATTGGGGTTGTGTGGGACAGGGATCTGCCTTGCTAAGGCCAATCGGCTTTCTGCAGACTCCCATTTTCTTATGTTCTTATGTTCTTATAATAAGGTGCGTCGTCTGCTTCACTGAAGGTAAGTCACAAGTGCTGCAATAATAAGGGGGGGGGGGAGGATATAAGTGTGATGATCTTAATTTCGCTTATTAAGCTTCTTTTCTAGTCAAGATTGTACCATAATGTATGAAAAATATATAGAATATAATAGCATATCTTAAAATAACTTTAAATGCAGGCAATAATAAAACTAAATAATAATAATATGTGCGTCGTCTGTAATAATTCTTCGGGATGGAGGGGGTGACTGGACGACTCGGCCCATGGGACAACTCGGCTCGGGCAGCTCGGCCCACTTTTGGACAACTCGGCCATGACGGCGAGACAACTCGGCCCATTATTTGAGACAGCTCGGCCCCATGTTTTGCTATGGGGCAATTTGACGAGACCAGTCAGGATATAGGATGGGGAGAGCTAAGTGGAGGGTTTATGGCGTGTGTGTAATGTGGGCGAAATGTTCGTTTATTGTATAATTATGTCATAGGCTAGTTCTCTCGATTCATAATGTGTAGGCTAGGTTAGGTTAGGTTAGGTTAATTATGAGTTGTCTCGTAATTAACACGTGGCCGAGCTGTCTCGCTTTTACTGGGCCGAGCTGTCCCGTGGGCCGAGTAGTCTAGCATTCGCGGCAGGGTGGTCAGTGACTCATAAGAACATAAGAAAATGGGAGTCTGCAGAAAGCCGATTGGCCTAAGCAAGGCAGATCCCTGTCCCACACAACCCCAATTCATTACAAAGCCCAATTATAGGCTTCACACTCTAATACCCTGAGGATCATCTTACCAAAACGGTTAGAGATTAACGCAGGATTATGGAGGTCTGCAGAGCGCTGATTGGCCCAACCCGGCTGATCCCCCTTCACACCCAACCCTTCTCGTCCATATGCTTATCCAATTTTATCTTAAAGCTCCCTACAGTTTTAGATCCCACTATAGCACTTGGTAGTCCATTCCACCCGTCTACAACTCTGTTACCAAACCAATACTTGCCTATATCTTTTCTGAAACGAAATTTATCTAATTTGAAACCATTGGTACGAGTTCTTTCGCTATCACTGAGCTTTAGTACATTTGCCATGTCCCCTTTGTTAATCCCACTAACCCACTTGAACACCTCTATCATATCCCCTCTAACTCTGCGTCTCTCTAACGAATGTAAACCTAATTTCTTCAACCTTTCTTCATACGAAAGATTTCTAATATTATGGATCATTTTTGTCATTCTACGCTGTACTCTCTCCAATGAATCTATGTCCATTCTGTAATAAGGACACCAAAATTGGACAGCATAATCCATATGGGGTCTCACTAATGACAAGTAAAGTTTTAAGATAACATCAGCAGTTCTGTTACTCACACTCCTAGAGATGAACCCGAGAATCCTGTTTGCCTTATTACGAACGCTTATACACTGTTTTCTAGGCTTCAATTCATTGCTAACAAACACACCTAGATCTTTCTCGCAGTCTGAATTTTCTAATTCTAAATTAGCTAGTTTATATTTAACATTTGTTTGCATCTTCCCTATCTTTAATACCTTGCATTTGTCAATGTTAAACTTCATCTGCCAATTTACTGACCATTCATGTAAGGTATCTAGATCCCTTTGGAGGCACTCTATATCGCTATCTGAATCAATTGATCTCCCTATTTTAGTATCGTCTGCGAATTTACTTATCCTACTAGTTATACCTAAATCTAGGTCATTTATGTATATAAGAAACAACAGGGGACCTAATACCGATCCCTGGGGGACACCACTTTTGACTGCTCCCCATTCTGACTTGGTACCATTTATGCTGACTCTCTGCTTCCTACCAATTAGCCATGACCTAATCCATCCTAACAACGCCCCACCTATTCCATGTGCCTCAACCTTTCTCATCAATCTCTCATGAGGGACTCTGTCGAAAGCTTTACTGAAATCTAAATATATAATATCATATGACTTGTCATTATCTACTGCTTCATATACCTCTGAGAAAAAACTAAGCAAATTAGTAAGGCAAGACCGTCCCTGAGTGAATCCATGCTGAGAAGAATTGATTAAGTTAAATGTTTCTAAGTGGTTTCTCATTTTCCTAGCAATAATTGACTCTAGTAGTTTTCCTATGATTGAAGTGAGACTAATGGGACGGTAATTGGATGCTATTGATTTATCACCTTTTTTGAAGATCGGAACTACATTTGCAAGCTTCCAAGCTTCTGGAACTATACCTGTTTCTAATGACTTGTTAAATAGAAATGTTAATGGATAACTTAACTCATCTCTGCATTCTTTTAATACTCTAGCATATACCTCATCAGGACCAGGCGATTTATGAGGTTTCAGTCTGTCAATTTCCTTAACCACATCATTTCTACTTATAGTAACCGTACTTAACCTATTTTCTATACTATCGCTGTATACCTTACGGACTTCTGGAAACTGTGCCAAATTTTCATTAGTGAAAACGGAAAGAAATTGACTATTTAATGTACTGCACATTTCTAAATCACTTTCTGTCAATTTTCCTATCGAAGTTTTAAGGGGACCAATTACATCTCTAACCTTGGATTTACATAGTTGGTAAAAAGGTTTAGGATTATTTTTTGAATCATTGGCAACCTTAATTTCATAATATCTTTTTTCTTTACTAATATCCTTTTTTACCTGTCGTGATAGATTCTGATAGTAAGCAAGTAGGTGAATTTCGCCTTTTTTAATTTTTCTATATATTCCTCTCTTTTTTCCTAGAAGATCTAATAGTCTATTATTCATCCATTTGGGTTGGTTCTGTGTTGATCTAAATTTTCTTTTGGGGATATATTTATTTTGCGCATTGAATACTGACTTGATAAAATTATCGTATGTATCTACCAAGTTTGACGTCTCCTCCTGACTTAAGATGACAGGTGCCTGAGAAAGGATACACTCATTTGGACACCTGGATCGACTTAATTTTTTGACCATAGGGTCCGCTAACAGGGCTTCTCTTAACCCTCCATAATTGGCTTTTCTGAAGTCAGGTATTAATGTTGTATTCTCTCTGATATTACCTTTCCATTGTATATTAAAATACACAGAATTGTGATCACTATTTCCTAGGTGGTCCCCGATTTCTACACTATGTATCATATGTTCATTGTTACTGAAAACTAAATCGAGAATATTATCACCTCTAGTCGGCGTATCTATGAATTGAGATAAAAAACTATCTTGTACTACCTCAATAAACTCCTTTGAATCAGAGTCGCCTATTTGTTGCTGCCAATCTATATTAGGGAAATTAAAATCCCCCATAATGCACACGTTGCCTTGATGCTATTTTAATTTCCTCCCATAATGATGTTCCGTCATTTCTACTCATATTTGGCGGTCTATACATAACTCCAATAACTAAAGTCTCACTACCTTCGTTAACTTCTACCCAAACACTTTCATTTTCATTATTTACTCTAATACCTGATTTAGTACAGCTTTTTAATGAACTCCTGACAAACACTGCTATACCGCCACCCCTCTTACTTGTTCGGTCATATTTAAACAAACTATATCCCGGTATATCAAACTCTGCTAAAAAATGCCTGGTTTCTGTATTAATCCATGTTTCAGTTAGCGCTATTATGTCTATATTTTCTTTGCTAACCAGTGCTCTAAGTTCGTTCATTTTGTTACATAAACTCCTGCAATTTGTATAATAAACACTCAAACTATTACTTGTATTTGCAACTATTTTTCTATTGTTTTTAACTAATTTATTTTTACCTGTTGAACTACTGGACCTAGACGGAAAATCTACGCTATCAGAATGTTCGTTATTACTATCAATTTGATGTGGCTGGGATTCTATTTTACTTACACACCTATGGTTTATTAACAAAACCCCGCAACAAACTTGTCGAGTGAGCTGGCTAAGGTCGAAACTCCTAGTCGAGAGAGATGTACTCCATCCTGGGCATACAGTTCATCCTTACCGTAGAAGAGGGTCCAGTTATCCAGGAATGGAATAGTATTTGCCTTGCAATACTTCTCCAGCCGGCTATTTACACCAATAGCCCTGGAGGACCATTCCTTCCTTACCCCTCTTCTTGGTAGGATACTGTGTACCACAGGAACTCCACCCTTCTCCTTGATCCTCTCCAACATTTCCTGGTACGTGGTGAGCAACTCCTCAGTCCTGCATTTCCAAATGTCGTTGCTCCCTGCGTTGAGGAAGATGATGGGGTCCTCTCCACTCGCTTCCATGACACCATCTAGCTTTTCTGCCACCTTCTCGACTCCGGCACCAGGCAGACAGGCAACTTTACCAACATGTGTGTTAGTAGCCCTACCAAGGTATTTAATCATTGAATCCCCTACAATTAAAATAGACTTAGCTGTTTTCTGTTGCCGGCCTGTAGCAGGAGTTGTAGCAGCAACAGCAGCAGACTTCCCCCCCTCCCCTCTCACTGCCTCGATGATCGCCACTTCCTCGCCATCACTCTCATCAGCCAAGGTGCTGAAGTTGTTGTGGGTCTTGAGTGGCTGCCTTTTCAGCTTGCAGGCCGTTGCACTGGTTGACACCACTTTCCAAGGGGCTTCACGATCCCTGGGAACACTTCCGGTAGCCTCACACTTCTTTTCCGCCATAGCTAGTCTCAAGGCCAAATTTTCATCTTTGAGACACTGAGTCTCCTGCTCCACACTCTCCAGTCTTTCTTGCAAAGCAAGACAAAGCTGGAGAGTATGGGAGGAGACAGCAGACTCATCAACAACAGCCATCACTAAGAAAGTTCACTAGGACCTCACTAAGGGTAAACCGGTTCACTAGCGGTCACTCTAGACTCAGTGAGAGCAGGGAATATATAAGATTGTATTTATTTAATTAGGCTAGCCTTTTCCTTTGTTGTCATAGCACTTAAAACTTTAGCAAATGTACAAGGAACTCTCTGTAATGGCTTGATATAGCCTCATTTAGGTAAAATACCTTCAAACCCAAATGCTATGCCAGACCTTCCTCACAGCCACAGGACTTGTGAAAAGGCAAAACTTAGCCTACTAGGCCTATAGCCTAGGCCTAGTCTGTTTCTTTGCAACTGACGGTTAATTGCAAGTTCCCATCAAGATTTTTCAATTAGTCTGAATAGTTTGTAATGAAATGTGGTGCTAGGCTAATACTATAAACTTGGTCTTAGTATGATGCAGAGACATAGCCTAGGCCTAACCTATTATAGTATATTTTTTCCCAGCTGATGGTAAATTAAATCCCTTAGTAGCTAATTTCTCGATACTTAATGGAAATATATGAAACTACTGGGCCTATGGCTGTGTCTCGTATTAATGTAAAGTTTTCATAATTAACATCATATTTCGCTACAAAATCTACCTTATAGCTGAGTAACAAAGATAGAAACTAAGAAACATGACAATTTACCCTCAGCTGGACAAAATAGACTAGGCCTATAGTTTCACATTTTCTTCCATTAGGCCTAGCCTAGCCTCTGCCTAGGCCCTAAGTATTGATAAATTAGCTGCTAAGGGATTCAAGGTAAGATTAGGAGTAGGCTAGTGGGCGTACCACTGCCAACATACAGCATAACTCATCTATAACACATTAACCTAACCAAACGACTTAACCTAACCTAACCTAGTATTCATGTAGTACTAGGTTAGGTTAGGTTAATGTTTTATAGATGATTTATGCTGTATGTCGGTAGTGGTACGCCCACTACTCCTAATCTTACCGGATTCAGTTTATTGTCACCTGAAGAAGAAAAAAAACAGTAAGCCTATAGCCTAGGCCTAGTAGCCTAGCCTAGCCCTAGTCCTAAGTCCCTAGTCCCTAGTCCCAAGGTCGACTAGGAGTTTCGACCTTGGCCAGCTCACTCGACAAGATTGTTGGGGGGTTTTGTTAATAAACCATAGGTGTGTAAGTAAAATAGAATCCCAGCCACATGTAATTGTTTGTAATGACGAAAATTCTGATAGAGTAGATTTTCCGTCTAGATCTAGTAGTTCAACAGGTAATAATAAACTAGTTAAAAACAATAGAAAATTAGTTGCAAATAAAAGTAATAGGTTGAGGGTATATTATGCAAATTGTAGGAGTTTGTGTAACAAAATGAATGAACTTAGAGCACTTGTGAGCAAAGAAAATATAGACATAATAGCACTAACTGAAACATGGATTAATACAGAAACCAGGCATTTTTTTAGCAGAATTTGATATAGCTGGATATAGTTTGTTTAAATATGACCGAACAAGTAGGAGGGGAGGTGGTATAGCAGTATTTGTCAGGAGTACATTAAAAAGCTGTATTAAAGCAGGTAGTAGACTAAATAATGATAATGAAAGTGTTTGGGTAGAGGTTAACGAAGGTAGTGAGACCATAGTTATTGGAGTTATGTATAGACCGCCAAACATGAGTAGAAATGACGGAACATCATTATGGGAGGAAATTAAAATTGCATCAAGGTTTAGCAATGTGTGCATTATGAGGGATTTTAATTTTCCGAATATAGATTGGCAGCATCAAATAGGCGACTCTGACTCAAAGGAGTTTATAGAGGTAGTACAAGATAGTTTTTTTATTTCAATTCATAGATACGCCGACTAGAGGTAATAATATTCTCGATTTAGTTTTCAGTAACAATGAACATATGGTAAATAATGTAGAAATTGGGGACCACCTAGGAAATAGTGATCACAATTCTGTGTATTTTAAAATACAATGGAGAGGTAATCCCAGAGAGAATACGACATTAATACCCGACTTTAGAAAAAACAATTATGGTGGGTTAAGAAGAGCCCTATTAACGGACCCTATGGTCCACAAATTAAGTCTATCCAGGTGTCCAAATGCGTGTACCCCATACCCCTTATCCCTTACCCCTAGCTTAAGTCAGGAAGAGACATCAAATTTGTTAGATACATACGATAATTTTATCAAGTCAGTATTCAATGCGCAAAATAAATATATTCCCAAAAGAAAGTTTAGATCAGCACAGAACCAACCAAAATGGATGAATAATAGACTATTAGACCTTCTCGGGGAAAAAAAAGGAATATATAGAAAAATTAAGAAAGGCGAAATTCACCTACTTGCTTACTATCACAATTTATCAAGACATATCAAGAAGGATGTTAGGAAAGAGAAAAGAAATTATGAAATCAAGGTTGCAAATGACTCAAAAAATAATCCTAAAGCTTTATACCAACAATATAAATCCAAGGTTAGAGATGTAATTGGTCCCCTTAAAACTTCTATAGGAGAAAATACAGAAAATGATTTAGAAATGTGCAGTACATTAAATAATCAATTTCTTTCCGTTTTCACAAATGAAAATTTGGCACAGTTTCCAGAAGTCCGTAAGGTATATAGCGATAGTATAGAAAATAGCTTAAGTGCGGTTACTATAAGTAGAAATGATGTGCTTAAGGAAATTGACAGACTGAAACTCAGAAATCGCCTGGTCCGGATGAGATATATGATAGAGTATTAAAAGAATGCAGAGATGAGTTAAGTTACCCATAACATTTCTATTTAACAAGTCATTAGAAACCGGTTTAGTTCCAGAAGCTTGGAAGATTGCAAATGTAGTTCCGATCTTCAAAAAAGGTGATAAATCAATAGCATCCAATTACCGTCCCATTAGTCTCACATCAATCATAGGAAAGCTACTAGAATCAATTATTGCTAGTAAAATTAGAAACCACTTAGATACATTTAATTTAATAAATTCTCAGCATGGATTCACTCAGGGACGTTCTTGCCTTACAAATTTGTGTAGTTTTTTGTCAGAGGTGTATGAAGCAGTAGATAATGACAAGTCCTATGATATAATATATTTAGATTTCAGTAAAGCTTTCGACAGAGTCCCTCATGAGAGATTGATGAGAAAAGTTGAGGCGCATGGAATAGGTGGGTCGTTGTTGGGATGGATTAGGTCATGGCTAATTGGTAGGAAGCAGAGAGTCAGCATAAATGGTACTAAGTCAGAGTGGGGATCAGTCAAGAGTGGTGTCCCCCAGGGATCTGTATTGGGTCCTCTGTTATTTATTATATACATAAATGACCTTGATTTAGGTATAACTAGTAGGATAAGTAAATTCGCAGACGATACCAAAATAGGGAGACCAATAGATTCAGATAGCGACATAGAGTGCCTCCAAATGGATCTAGATACCTTACACGAATGGTCAGTAAATTGGCAGATGAATTTTAACATTGACAAATGCAAGGTATTAAAGATAGGGAAGACAAATACTAATGCAAAATATAAACTAGCTAATGCTGAATTAGAAAACTCAGACTGCGAGAAAGATTTGGGTCTGTTTGTTAGCAACGATTTGAAACCTAGAAAACAGTGTATAAGCGTACGTAACAAGGAAAACAGGATTCTAGGGTTCATCTCAAGGAGTGTGAGTAACAGAACTGCCGATGTTATCTTGAAACTTCACTTGTCATTAGTGAGACCTCATATGGATTATGCTGTCCAATTTTGGTGTCCTTATTACAGAATGGACATAGATTCGTTGGAGAGAGTACAGCGAAGAATGGCAAAAATGATTCATAATATTAGAAATCTACCATATGAAGAAAGGTTGAAAAATTAGGCTTACATTCGTTAGAAAGACGCAGAGTTAGAGGGGATATGATAGAAGTGTTCAAGTGGGTTAGTGGGACAAATAAAGGAGACATGAAAAATGTACTGAAGCTCAGTGATAGCGAAAGAACTCGAACAAATGGTTTCAAATTAGATAAATTTCGTTTCAGAAAAGATATAGGCAAATATTGGTTTGGTAACCGAGTTGTAGATGGGTGGAATAGGCTACCGAGTGATATAGTGGGATCAAGAACGATAGGGAGCTTTAAGATAAAATTAGATAGGCATATGGACGAGATGGGTTGGGTGTGAGGGGGATCAACCAGGTGTGGGCCAATCGGCGCTCAGCAGACCCCGTAATCTTGTGTTTATCTCTGACCGTTTTGGTGGGGTCAGTACTCAAGGTATTAGTGAGTTGGGCCTATAATTGGGGTTGGGTGTGACAGGGATCTGCCTTGTATGGGCCGATCGGCTTTTTGCAGACTCCCATGTTCTTATGTTCTTATGTTCTTATATTAACCCTCCAACCCCGGCAAGGGTAGATCGTGACTGTACTCTGTGTCCGGGGGTTTTGAGGAATTTTGGTCCATGTTGATTCACCTGTTACTCCTGAAATACATGACACAAAGTTATAAAAAAAAAATAAAAATGTTGCACAAACCTTCATGTGTAGAATGCCGTTGAGTAGAGGTCTCTAGCCCAAGTGATTGCATAATGGCGAGCGCGGGAAGTGGAGTGATTTTTATGCGGGAAAATCTTCCCGCGTTCGGATGCGTCGCCTTGGCCCAGGCCCCGGCTTGGCTAACCTACTGCGCACTTAGCCACTCGTCGCGCCAGAGTTTTTACCTCCCGGAGGCGATTTTATTTATTGATAGTGATGTTATTATAGTTATTTGGAGTCCAATTATATAAAATATGTGTATTAGGCTATCATTGTCACTAATATTTCACATTTTCACTCGATACCGTAGTTTTTATGAGTAATTGAGGCTGGTTATTGTTATATTAGGCAGTGATTATTCGTTATCACAGGTGTTTATTATACTTTGGCCATCTAATATTAGTTCGTGTGTCACTTTCACTTTGGTAAATATGCTTGAGAGAGTCACTGTCACTGATAATGCTCATTTTCACTTGATATGGTAAATTTTATTAGTAATTGAGGTAGGTTATTGTTATATTAGGCAGTGATTATTCGTTATCACAGGTGTTTATTATACTTTGGCCATCTAATATTACTTCGTGTGTCACTTTCACTTTGGTAAATATGCTTGAGAGATTGTCACTGTCACTGATAATGCTCATTTTCACTTGATACGGTACATTTTATTAGTAATTGAGGTAGGTTATTGTTATATTAGGCAGTGATTATTCGTTATCACAGGTGTTTATTATACTTTGGCCTTCTAATATTACTTCGTGTGTCACTTTCACTTTGGTAAATATGCTTGAGAGAGTGTCACTGTCACTGATAATGCTAATTTTCACTTGATACGGTACATTTTATTAGTAATTGAGGTAGGTTATTGTTATATTAGGCACTGATTATTCGTTATCACAGGTGTTTATTATACTTTGGCCATCTAATATTATGTCATGTGTCACTTTCACTTAGTTATATGCTTTGTAAACGTTTTATATACAATTTATTGTGTCTTTTTTCACTTATTTATATATGTTTTCATAATACATGACTTTTTTATCACAATACATTGTTTTATTTCCACTTGTTGCCTATATACATACATATTGTCAGTCTTTGGTACTTTCACCATGATTATTAGTTAGTACTCCTGCTTGGTGTGGTATTCAGCAAAGCACGGTATAGCACATAGTGACAGCTGGCACTCCACACACTGCATGGTGGTCTTTTTCTGCATCCTCGGCCTCACCTGGCTATTCCAGCAGACATGGCACCGCCTTCTGCTAATGGTGACTCCATCTCGTTCCAGAGGCAGGTAACCAAGCTTGTGCACATTTAGATACTGTGCACACTGCATACGGTCCTGAACGGGGCGCCCAGGTTGTGCCACTGCCCTCTGTGGCGTAGCATACCTGTCCAGGAGCTCCACCAACACCTGTTTTTGGAACCTCCGCAGGCTACTGAACTTCCTGGGTGTGCGCGGATGCCGAAGCCTGTAGATATTGTAGGCATTCAGCATTGACATGTCCACCATGTGCAGAAAGAACTTTTTGTACCATCTGCACGAGGTACGCAGACAGTCGATGAAGCCTATCTGCATGTCGGACTTGTCCACCAGCCTCATATTTATGTTGTAGTCCATTACAGCATCGGGCTTGGTCACCCTGACTTGGGTGCGGCGATCCACCTTGCCAGTCTCAAGCATTTACCCCTTGTGGACGGTGCTCAGGAGGTTGACCTTCCGCTGGTCGTGCCAGTGAATAGCCAGAATGGGTCCCGACTTCTTCTTGAAGACATCGCCTTTCTTGGTTTTAGGAGGGAAAGTTGGCATGCCCTTCCTTTTCGCTCTAACTGTGCCTACAGTCCCCGTCTTGCACTGATGGAGGTACTTTGAGAGAGTGGGGGACGTGTAGTAGTTGTCCGTGTAGAGGACGTGATTCTTCTGGAAGTACCGGTTCATCATGGCTTGAACCACTGCTCCGCCAAAGCCAATGAGGGGGTCTATTTCCACGTCCCCTTCCTTCCCGCTGTAGACCAGGAAGTCCACGACATAGCCAGTTTGGCAATCGCACAGCACAAAGAACTTTATACCAAAGCGATGTCTCTTTGAGGGGATGTACTGCCTGAAGCTCAGCTTTCCCCGGAACAGCACAAGAGACTCGTCAATACAGACGTTGCAGAAGGGCGTGAAGTATGACGTGAAATGTTCTCGCATCATCTCGTACAACGTCCTAATCTTCCACAGCTTGTCAGAGAGATGCATGTCGGTGTTGGTGACAAGATGGAGCGCTCCGAGGATGTCGAGGTACCGGTCCCGAGAGATGTATTTCCCGAAGGCAGGGGTGGATATCAGATCTTTGGTGATCCAATAGTCAGCCAACCTGTGCTTCTTTACATGAGGCATTAGCATGGTGATTGCCAGGAACACCATGAACTCGGGATGAGTCACTGGGGTCCACCGCTTCATGTGGCCCTTGGTCACCTTGCCAAAAAAGTTCACCTGGATTTGGTGGTGCTTGTTTGTCTCTTCTATGACAAACTCAGTAACCTCCTTATCAAAAAATGCCTCAAAAAGCTCATGTGGTGGAGCATTGGGGCCTGCGGGAAAACTTGGGGTAACTCCTGAACCCTCCTGTACCTCATCAAAATTGGTTACATCAGGGTCATTCACTTCATCAGCAGCCACATCCTGCCAGTTGAAAATATAAAATGGGTCCTGCTGGCGACGCTGACGAGGAGCTGCAGCTGGGGCAGCACGCCCACGAACTTTGGCGGCGCACACCCTAGGGCGGCCAGGAGCGCGACGGCGCCCAGGCCCAGCCCGGCGGCCAGGGCGGCCAGGAGCACGACGGCCCTGGGCAAAGCGTCGGGGTTGAGGGTCGTCGATGTCCATAAAGTCATCGTCGTTGTCGTCAGAGCCGTCATCTTGCCCTGACGGTGGACCCAGGTAATCATGGCCAGAGTCATCTGTGAGGTGCCCTTCATCTTCAGACCCCCCCTCATAATCTCGCGGGGAACGAATGATGCGTGGGCGGCGTGTAGGTCGGCGAGGTGGGGAAGGAGTGGCAGGTGAGGCTCTGTCATCTTCATGCAGAGGTTCGGGGCTCCTTGGCCTACGACGATTCGTAGACAGCACTGGTTCAGTGTCTGTAGGTGCAGGTATGGATGCGAGGTCAAAAACATCGTCAGGAACCTCTGTTGTAGGCTGGAGAGGTGGGGTGGACCCTGGGGAAACTTGCGGGGGCGTATGGCTGGGACCGGCAGGGGTGGAAGCCGCGGGAGCCTCGAACAAAGAGCGCCTACTTGTAGCTCCTTTTTTCACATATTTTCTCCCTTTTCCCTTTTCTGTAGTAGTATGTCTCCTCTCGGGGGAAATAGGGGGTAAATAGGCCGAAAGTGGGGGGTCCTCAACCCTAGGCAGTGCTGGTGGTGGTGGGGAAGAATGGCGGGCGCCTGGGGCAACTTGGGTGGCGTGGGTAGATAAGGAAGACAATGGCGGGTCAACCTCATCCTCACGCTCAGCCTCACTGGCACCCTCACGCACTGCTCCCTCACCAAGTTTTAGGGCCTCTTTCCTGGCTGCCGCGGCCGCCTTTTCAAGAACTTGCTTCTTATAAAAGCGTATCTTGAATGGGGATTTAGCTGGCGAAGGGCTAGGTGTCGTGTCACTCAACCTAAACTTGGCAGTCGACCTAGTGCTGTCCCATTCGCTCACACTCACTACACTCTCATCACCTTGCACAACTATATCACGTTCAGTACTATCATCACTTTCATCGTCATGCTCAAATCCAACAAATTGCGCGTCTCTTTGATGAATTTCGTCTAGATCGTCTAAATTTTCACTATAGTGAGACTGATAAGACTCGGAGCTATCACTGCCCAAGTCATCAACACTATTTTGTCCTTCACCACGTTCATAACTCCTCAAAGCTATTTCAATACCTCCGGGAGTCAACGCATCTTGTACGTGCCTTTGCGTTAGGGCGCGACGAACATGGGCAGGCGTCGAAGGGAGCATGGAATCGGACACAGGGGAATCACTTTTTGGGCTAGTATCCATGATGGCAGCAGGGTAGAGACTGTTTTGGTGGCGTACATGGTGTCTGGTGGCGTCGCCTAGCGACCACGGAACGAAATGTTTACGCGCGCCATTCGAAAGCACATACGCAAGCAATGGTACAATGTTGTACCACCCGGGTTCCTCGGGTCAAAACATAATGGTACACACGTGTACCACCCGGGGTTGAAGGGTTAATACAGTTTACCAATGTAAATTATAGCATAGGGAATCAGTATCATTATCGTAGGTGAGTCGGTGACAGTCATAGACCTATAGGCTTGTGAACAATATCACTAATTGCCAACGAGAACTAAATGTCCTCTTAGCTATTTGATGATAATCTTCGGAGTAGGCTACCCTAACATTAAAGTGGAGTATTCTGTTATTCTGTATTATTTTGCAAGTGTTCCATAATTTCCAAGTTTGCCACCAATTCTCCCTACCAAAAATTCTCTTGAGACCTTTGGTGGACGTTTCTGAACTAGCGCCAGAGCTACGATTATAGACATCACTAGGCTATACCCAACACCTAGGATATGCACAGTTTATCTGAATTTGTTTGCGATTCTACACGTTTTTATTATACAGTATACGACTACACTAAGTACTTAGGCCTAGGCCTATATAGTATAGTAATAACAGGAAACTCCATATGCAGCTGATAATGACTACAAACATAATTATAAGCTGATTAATTATGCTAGCCGAGAAGCAAGAGAGAGTCGAATGATGGAGGGAGTACTTCAGTGAGTTGCTAAATGTAAGGAATGAAGAGCCAGCAAACATAGCTGGATATGGTATGGGAGGGAGAAGAAGAGAAGTAGTGGAGGAGGAGGTGGGGATCAGGAGGTCAGAAGTGTGGGAAGCCATGAAAAGAGTGAAGTTGGGGAAAGCACCAGGAACAGATGGAGTGTGTGGGGAAATGTTGAGGTATGGTGGTGAGATAGAGATAGAATGGGATGGAAAATGTGCAAACTAGCATGGGAGAAGGGGAGTGCATCCGATGACTGGAAGACTGGCAAAATAGTCCCCCTATATAAGGGGAAAGAGGAGTGTGTGGTAACCACCGAGGAATATGTCTTCTAAGCGTAGTAGGGAAGGTATACAGTAGGGTAGTGATTGAGAGAGTGAGAGTGAGAACGGAGAAATGGATAGGCGACGAGCAGGGAGGTTTTAGGAAGGGAAGAGGATGTGTAGATCAGATTTTTACCCTGAATTGTGTTGTGGAGAAGTATCTGGAGAAGAAACAAAAGGTGTATGTTGCCTTTATGGACTTGGAGAAGGCCTATAATAGAGTGGATAGAGAAGGTTTGTGGAAATTACTTAGAATATACGGAATAGAGGGCAAGTTGCTGAAAGCAGTGAAGAGCATGTATGAGGGTGCAAAGGCGGCAGTACGTGTGGAGAGTGAGCAGAGCGAGTTCTTTGACCTGAATGTTGGTTTGAAACAGGGGTGTGTGATGTCCCCGTGGTTGTTTACTGTATATATGGATGGAGTCATGAAAGAAATGCTATCAAGAGCAGTGGATGTTGGTGTATCGCTGAAAAGGGAGGGAATTGAGTGGAAGCTACCTATACTGCTGTTTGCGGATGATACAGTTCTGATGACTGATAATGAATGGGAGTTGCAGGGTCTGGTAAATGAGTTTGGAACAGTGTGTGAAAAACGGAATTTGAAGGTAAATGCGGGGAAGAGCAAGGTTATGGTCTTCGAAAGGGTCACAGAGTCACAGGGTCACAGAAAAGTCACAGAGTGTGAGGTGAAGCTGAACGGTCAGGCTATGGAGATCGTCAACTCTTTTAAGTATCTGGGCAGTGTGTTGAGTAAAGATGGGACTACGGATGAAGAAGTGCGGGAGAAGGTACAACAGGGGAAGAGGGTTGTAGGAACACTAAAAGCAGTAACAAGAAATAGGGTGGTCAGTATGGAAGTGACGAAGTCCTTGCATGACAGTGTGGTAATCCCGACACTGACTTACGGAAGCGAAGCATGGACGTTGGTTGAGAGACTCAGACCAAGAGTGAGAGCAGTGGAAATGATTTACTTAACCCTTTCTCTGTGGTGTGTTTTGGGCTATTTAGGGCATATTCAGGCACTCCTGAATGATAAATCAAGCATCTGCATTAAATGAACTGTATTCTGCCGAAAACTAGGCGAAAATAGCTTCAAAATGAGACCAGAACGGGCCTCGTACCTGGCCTGGTTCACCCGCAGCGGTGCCATAGAAACGCAGGAAACCCGCTATTTGTTAGCACTCGCTCGCTCGGCAACACTGTTGTGAGAGGCAGTGAGAGACCCGCGCGAGACACAGTCTACCTCAGTGAGCTGCTCGCTGCTCTGAGGGTCGGAGGTGGGCCCCTCACGCTCCCGCCCACTGACACTCGATTTCTACGGTTTTTACAGGCTTTTAAAGCCTGGAAATTGCTGTAACTTGCCAAAACATTCCAGAACGTCACCAGCAGCGAAAGGGTTAAGGAGTGTGTGCGGAGTTACATGGAGGGATAGACAGACTAATGAGGAAATAAGAAGGAGGTGTGGTGTGGAGGTAGATGTGCTGGGAAGTGTGAAAAGGAACAACTTGAGATGGTTCGGCCATATGGAACGTATGGAAAGCGAGAGAATGACTAAGAGGGCGTA
The DNA here is from genome assembly GCA_032716605.1 of Paralithodes platypus. Classification (NCBI taxonomy): domain Eukaryota; kingdom Metazoa; phylum Arthropoda; class Malacostraca; order Decapoda; family Lithodidae; genus Paralithodes; species Paralithodes platypus. Next base: position 16,548,810 of record CM064518.1, on the reverse strand, counting down.
CGAGAGCGAGGTGGAGGGACAGAGAGGGAGAGGTAGACCGAATGAGAGGTGGAAGGATGGAGTGAGGAAGTACATGAACGAAGGCGGTGCTGGTTGGGGCGAGGGGCATCTGCTGACTGGGGACAGAGGTGCATGGGGGCGGTTCGTTCGTGGCCACCCCTTCGGGGATCACGGCGTCAGACAATAGATACATTAATTATAACAAAATTGGCGCGAAAATACCTGCTGACTTTGTATTGTAAATATAAGTTATTTATGAATATGGGTGATTTTAAAATATATAAAACAACAGTATGCATAGACCAAAGTATGTGTCAGCTACAGAAATTTCGACTAACTGCATTCCGGTATATTATAGAATTGAAGGAGAGGGAGGGTGGATAGCTCCGCGATGTCGCCCATTTCCCACAATGCACCGCGGTAAACCTTGCGTTCAGCGCCTCTATCGGTCACTGTAGGCATTTATTGGTAGGGAGAATTGGCCTTCTCTAGGCATATAGCCAATTCAATTCAAAATTAGGCTATATGGTAGCTAAGGCTAATTGTCCATCTAGGTTAGATTATAGATATACATAAACATGGTTGCAATCGGTTAGGTCGAGTAGCCTAGGCTAGATTAGGTAAATTATGGTTATAGGCTATAATAGGTAAGTTTAGATTAAGTTAGACGGTATTGATAGTGTTAGCGGATGTACGCGTCGTCGTCGACTTGTTTACATAAATCGTACGATCTCGGTTCCCTGGTGTCTAGCCTAATTTGATATTTTTTTTTTGGTAAGAGTTGTGTTAGTGGGCGTGCCGTCCGCTTTGTTTACATATTCGCACGCCCGCAGTTACATTCGCGTCTAATTAGACTGCTTATTTATTCCTGATATTTACCCCTGCTGGTAATATATATGATGATGACAATAAGTCATGGGGGGCGAGGGGCTGAGGGCGGCAAAGCCCCCCTCAACCCATTATTGTATTTCACGGCCAGGTGTTGGGTAAATATTTTTTTTTGTTTTACCAGCCGTGGGATACAATAATGGTTCAAGCGGGGGCTTTGCCTCCATCACCCCCCATGACTTCTTGTCATTATCATATATATTACCAGCAGGGGCAAATAATAGTATTAGACACGAATGTAACTGCGAGCATGCGACTATGTAAATAGTAAACAAAGCGGACAGGGGATGAATGTAGAGTTCGGGCGTACGGTCGTCATGTTTACATAGAGCGATCGCCAAGGTTAACTCGGCATCTATTTTGATGGCAAATTTTTCGGTTATTTGCCCCCTGCTGGCAATATATATGATGATGACAATATGTCATGGGGGGTGAGGGGAGCTCAACATATTATTGTATCCTATGGCATTCAAAATAGACGGGAACATGATTGCAAAGGTCTGACGCCTCCCCCGCCGTCATGTTTACATTTGTCGATCGCCGTGGTTAAGTTCGCGTCTATTTTGACGGCGATTTTATTTTGGTAATTTTCCCCCTGCTGGCAATATATATGATGATGACAATATGTCAGGGGGGGTCAAAGCCCTCCCTCAACATAATATTGTATCCAAAGGCAGTCAAAATAGCCGGAACATAATGGCAAAGGTCCGACGCCACTATGCATAGTGTTGTTGTTGTTGTTGTTGTTCCCCAAGCTGCCTGGCCGAACAGCCCCAAGGCCCCGAGCAAGACCAAGGCCATAACCGAGCACCCCACAGAACCCTCCCAGCCGACCACAATAAAGCATGGGTGACTGAAGCCACTCCATGGCGGGGAGCTGAGGAGGGCGACAAAAACACCCGGGAAACCAAAGCCCCACCCAGGGCCCTGTGCCCCTCAGCAATTATGAAGAGAAAGCTGAAGGGCAAAGGAAAAAATGTGACGCTTTGGCTTCCAATCTTGGTAGATTGGGAGGTCAATCCACGGAAGAGACGCCGTCACTTGAGATCTAGAAAATATATAAGTAAAAGGAACAGTCAGAGTAAGCTATGGGTATGGCAGAGATCGCTCAGTTCTCACTCTGATAGACCAGCCCATCACCACACTACGCATAGTGTAAACAAGGCTGGCGGTACGCCTGCACTTAACATTCTTGCTGCGGACAGTAGCGTACGCTCGTTAACACAACTCTTACTGAATTGGGGTAGGATGTAGCGAGCGGGCGTACCGCCATCTTTATTTACATTACGCTAGTGGCGTTGGACCTTTCCCATCATGTTCCCGTCTATTTTAACCTAACCTAACCTAACCTAGTATTCATGTAGTAATGACAGGGGGCAAATAGCAGAAAATATAGCGTCGAAATAGACGGGAACGTAAGTGCGACCGCGGCGATCGTCCTATGTAAACAATGACGACCGTACGCCCGAACTCTATATCCATCCCCTGAGTTGTGTTAGCAGGCGTCCCGTCCACTTTGTTTACATAGTCGCACGCTCCCAGTTACATTCGCGTCTAATTTGACTGGTGTTATTTGTCCCTGCTGGTAATGTATACGGTACCGGTAGTATGATGAGTTGATGACAATAAGTCATTGGGGGGGGGTGGAGGGGGCAAAGCCCCCCTCAAGCCATTACTGTATCCCACGTCCGATAACAAAACAGTTTAGGCCTACCCCACACCTGGCCGTGGGATTCAATAATGGGTTGAGGGGGGCTTTACCTCCCTCACCCCCCATGACTTATTGTCATCATCATATACAGTATATTACCAGCAGGGGCAAATAATAGCAGTCAAATTAAGACGCGAGCGTAATTTCGAGCGTGTAACTAAGTACACAAACCCCTGCCGGGGCTGTTCGGCCAGGCAGCTGAGGGAACGACAAGAACAACAAAGCGGATGGTACTCCGTAACACAACTCCTACCTTGATTTATTTTTTCCAAAAGTATCCCACGGCCAGCTGTAATTTGTTTCCGGCTGGTAATAGCCTCTAGGCAAGAATGTAGTTACCGGGTATACCGCCCGCCTTGTTTACACTACGCGGACACTCGCAATAATGTCATGATTAGACGCGAACATAACTTCGTTCATACGACTTATGTATACAAGGCGACATGTACGACCGCTATCGCCATCCTTATCAGTTATTATTAGGTAACAAGTGAATTTGGGCCGAAATTAAAGTCAAATTATAATCACATCAGAAAAGCCTGTTTATATTTCTAAATAAATTATGGGACCCTTATTAAAAAATAACATAATACAGTATCTATTTAATCATTCTAAAACAATAATAGGCCTATAGTTTTCAGCTTAAACTTTAATCGTAATTCTTTAGTTTGGGGCCTTACGCTTCCTTGTTTTAAAAATTATTCCAGATTATATGAGATGGCATTTGAGAGCCATACAATACTTAAATTTTGAATGGAAATGCTAAATTTATGATACAGTAAATTATGTGTGGGCATTGACGACCTCGCATTCGAGTTTACCCTCGTTTTCTATTGTTACGGTGCACGATCGGGTAGAATGTAGAGTTCGGGCGTACCGCCCGCCTTGTTTACACTACGCGGAGTGGCGGCGGACGCTTGCCATCATGTTCCCGTCTATTTTGACTGCCGTTGGATAAAATAATATGTTGAGGGCCTCTGCTCAACCCCCCATGACATATTGTCATCGTCATATATATTGCCAGCAAAATAGACACAAACTTAACTGCGGTGATCGACCATGTCAACATGACGGTGGCGGCGGACGCTTGCGATCATGTTCCCGTCTATTTTGACTGCCAATGGATACAATAATATGTTGAGGGGGGGTGCTTTGGGGATGGATGTAGACTCCGGGCGTACGGTCATCATGTTTACATAGGGCGATCGCCGCAGTTAACTTCGCGTCTATTTTGACAGCGATTTGTTTTCGTTTTTTTTTTTTGCCCCCTGCTGGCAAGATATATGATGATGACAATATGTCATGGGGGGGGTCAAGGGGGGCTTCTCCCCACCCTCCCCCCTCTACATATTATTGTATCCAATGGCATTCAAAATAGACGGGAACATGTTGCAAGTGTCCGACGCCTCCCCCACCGCTGCCATGTTTACATTTGTCGATCGCCGTGGTTAACTTCGTGTCTATTTTGACGGCGATTTTTTCTGTTATTTGACCCCTACTGGCTATATATATGATGATGACAATATGTCATGGGTGGGTGAGGGGGGGGCTAAGCCTCCCCTCAACATATTATTGTATCCAAAGGCAGTCAAAATAGACGGGTACAAGATGGCAAATATCTGACGGCGTTCCGCGTAGTGGAAACAAGGCTGGCGGTACCCCCGAACTCTACATTCTACCAGGGCTTTGCCCCCCTCACCCCCCCCCCCCATGACTTATTGTCATTATCATAAATTGCCAGCAGGGGTCAAATAACCGAAAAAAATTGCCGTCAAAATAGACTCTAACCTAACCGCAGCGATCGACCTATGTAAACATGATGACCGTACGCCCGAACACTACATCCATCCCGCGCGTTTACCCCGATACTTCCATTGACATAACCATTGATGTAGAGGATGCGCTTCTATAGTAAATCTGCACCCATTGTTGTGTAGCTAGTATCGACAACTAGCTCCTTTGTCAGCTAGCAGCAGCTCCCACTGAGGACACTACGTTAGGCTAGTGTAGGTTACAATAACTTGGCCTAATCTAATTTATCGTCCGAAGTGGGATCTGCCACCTCCATACCCCAGCTACCTGCAAATCATAAAATGCCCTCCAATCTTCAAAATATGCAGTGGATAGTATGATGACTAACGTATCTAGTGACCAAAATCGTTGATATTGGTGATTCAAAAAGTTTTATGCAGAATTCCCAAAAATTAACAAAAGTATTCATCTACAGATAATGCAAGGCATAGCAGAGTCGATAATGTCGCTGGTTGCAGACCAACTGTTCCTGGGTTCAAGTCTTCGCCAAGCAGCTGTGGTTTTTCATAGGTGATCCCAGGGTTCCTGAGTTCAACAATATCTATGTATATTAGGTGCTGTCATCTACTGTGGTAAAGAATAATAAAGAAAACAAGATCTAGAAAGCTTCATTCAATAATCTCTGGGCCTTATAAGTTCTTCATGTTGTCATCTAAGTACTGCACCTCACTTGATAGCACTGTTTATCTATCATATTTTCCAAAAGATCTTGTATGTATGTACTGTATATACACAGGCACATACACCATAGCTGGGAGTGGCCGACTCGAGACAGAGCCTAACTTCATAATTATTTCTTTATACTGTACAGTATTTGATAAAATACCAGTACTGTACAGTACTCTATTTGCTACATTAACATCCAGAACTTTACGTAGTATAGCAGCGGCCCAGAAACATTCCCAAGTCTATTTGTCATGGAATATTACGTCAGTAAAAGCTAGGCATAATGGAATGTAGCATTGCTAATTCTTTGAAACTTTCAGTAGATAACTCATGGATCATGATTTAGAAGGCATTCCCGACACAAGTACTGTACTGTACCTAAATTTCAACTCGTAAGACGCAGGTAGAGGGGTAATTGTTGAGCAATAGTTAGCGTTTTAAAAAACCGAAAAATATGTGGTATACTTATACTGTACTGTACTGATCCTTTTTTAAGGTCCAAGCTAGCTTATGTTAAGCTATGCCTAAATGTTCAAATGATTGGTAGTATTTAAGGGACTGATTCACTAAATAACTTATTTATTTTTGTATATTATTATTTTTGTTTTACCCTACTGTAGGCCAAGGTCTGCTAGTAAAGTGAAGCACTACAGTTTCATAGTCTAAAATACAGTACAGTAGTCATGTAAGGTACAGGGTAAGACATTGGTGCTAATTTTAGTACTTGTGTGCTGTGATACAATCACAATAATTTCAATTTTCACACTGCATTTTAATGTTAAGTAAATTTGTCAGATAAATAAAGATGTAAACATTGGTTTATGATGTATTATTTAACATTTAATTTTACTGTACATTTATTGTAGATATAGGCTATTGTATATTTGTCATGGTGGATTGGTCACACATAGAAACTGGTACCGGTATTATTGATTATCACAGACTAATTTTACTGTATAGACTAAAAAAAGAAACACACAGTTAGGATAAAAATACCTTAGGATTCCATATAACTAAAGTGTAGTCACTTATGTTGTCCAATAAAGAATTAATAACTCTTAACTGAACCAATGCAGTTGTGTATTTATGAGAAATAGTTAATTTAGCTTCTTGCTATCATTAAAATTATCATAATATTGAATATCCTTGGCAGGAATGCTTCCATACTACTTTATCCAGTCATGTTATTTTTTTCTTACAGAATATCTTTCATTTCAAAGACTTTACACTTCCCCATTATTTATTCCATCTATATACTCTGTTTACACCAGATGCCATTCTGAAATAATGTAACTTATGTCCACATCTGTTAAGATATTTCCATTATTTGCTGTCTATGTCTCACCTTGCCTTATCATCTGTATTTAAGGTCATTATCCTTACCTATGGTAATACTGTATATGGTAGTTTAATTGGTGAGACTGGAAAGTGAATAGCGATCTGGAAATATTAATGAATGTATTAATATTTATTGTGATGCAATTCTGCCATCTGCTATGCAAAATTAAGGGGAGATTTCCACTTGAGGATTTTTTTTCTTTACCCCTTTCTCCCTCATGTTTAGCCCCATTGCTTTTGACATTTTAAGACGTTCGCCCCATTAGTTTGGCGATGTTAACAACTTTCACCCCATTTATGTCACTTTTAAGACCATTCGTGCCACTTAGGTGTCGATTTTTTCCTGGCGAGCGATAGCGAGTCTGTAATTTAAGAGGAATCGGCCTTCGGCCGGGACATTTTTCTACCGAAAAATTTACGCATTTATCTTGAAAGGGGGTCAAGGGGGTGTAATTTCAAGCTTGTTGGAAGTCTAGGAAACACACTAAAAACCTCCCCTTGAAGCAGAATTTCTTCAGGGTTTGGTAAGCAGACCAAAGGTTCAATATACATGGCACTTGGCAGAGTTCCATTGGATGATAATAGCCAACTGTAAGTGTAGGGCCTGCTGGGGTGAATACAGTACATTGAGTGGCAGTACATGGCTGCTCTTCCTGGCAAGCAAAAAACTATTAAATGACTAGCCATTAGTTGCTGATCTATCAATCCACGATAAACCCATCATACTTTGCTGAGGTTAAGGAGGCTGTGGCTTGGTTGAAGGTTGGGAAAGCATCTGATAGCTGAGGGCAAGACAATAGTCCACAGGTTGTATGCAGCGGCCGGCCTGACTTCTGCATGGCAGGCTGGTAGGGGGATAGGGGATCACCAAGACTGCAACAACTACCATGGTGTTGTATTGTTTACTATACCAGGCACGGTCATTGCTCATATATTATTGATTCAAATTTGATAAGTATTAAAATGCCCCAGAACAAGAAGCCCGAAGGACCAGGTGACCAAGCCAACCAGTTCAGATAGGCCAAAGCCTGCAGGGCTAAGCAGCTCCAAACCACACCTGCCTATCGCTTTTAACCGCTGACCCTTCCCCCACCTCGCGTATCCACTACCCCTCGTGTCCTACACCTTGTCTTGCCAGACTAAGTTTCTGAAGACCAACCGCCCCCATAAATCTATGTATGTTCTTCCATCCGAGAAGTAATATGTTAACCCCTGTCTTGCCAGACTAAGTTTCTGAAGACCAACCGCCCCCATAAATCTATATATGTTCTTCCATCCGAGAAGTAATATGTTAACCCCCTAAAATACCTTGTCTTGCCAGACTAAGTTTCTGAAGACCAACCGCCCCCATAAATCTATGTATGTTCTTCCATCCGAGAAGTAATATGTTAACCCCTGTCTTGCCAGACTAAGTTTCTGAAGACCAACCGCGCCCATAAATCTATGTATGTTCTTCCATCCGAGAAGTAATATGTTAACCCCTGTCTTGCCAGACTAAGTTTCTGAAGACCAATCGCCCCCATAAATCTATGTATGTTCTTCCATCCGAGAAGTAATAATTATGTTAACCCCCAAGTCATAATTGATAAGAAACTATGATACCCACGGGTACACCATTGTATATATATAACCATTATTCCTGTAAGACCTAGACAGAGATAATGACTGAAGAGGTTAGCAACCATGCAGTAACTCTAATTCTTACCCCAACCAGAGATTGCATAGCTAACCCTCTTTTACCATTGTCTCGATGCATATCTACCACGAAACAATAACGAAGCTACCCCTACGAACTGCCGCTTTCTTTGGTCTATATTTCATAGAAAACGCAATTCCCAGGGACAACTAGATCAGCAAGAAATTGTGTCAAATAATAGTGTCCATAACCCCTCGTATTGACGAGTAATAGTACACTATGTTTTTCTCTACTTTTATCCACAGTCAAGCACACACCTACAGCTAACCTCATCTTCCCCACAGTCCACATGATTCTATAATTTCCAGACTCACATACCACCACCTATTGCTCATCCCCCGGTAGCATTTGATTACCCTACCTTTCCCTGTCAGTAACCCCCAGTCTAAGATACCAACTGTAGCCTAATGCCACCCCTACGCCCAGAGACCTTAGGGTCAAACTTCCACGTAGCCCCCCTTAACCCTCTCCCTCTCGTTAACCCCGACGCTCCTCCACTCCCTCCTAACCTAGCCTCTCCCCCAGACCCCCTGAATATCCTTAACTTTTCCGTTACTAACATTCTCAAACCTTTTGTATATATACTCCTATCCAGCCTACCTTCCCCCAGTAGGAAGGAACACCATTAGAACTTTACTAACCCTTTGCATGCCATCTATTCTCTCACAACCCATTCACAACCCTGTACCAAATGATCGTCAGTGCGAGGCTAGCCGCCTCGCCAGTGACTAACTTCTATTGCCATACTTCCAGATAAATGTGGCAGAGTTAGCAACCTAGTCTCCACCACATCCAACAAACCAGGCAATTAACAACCCAACCAATTAAACCAGCTGGTCAAGGAACCTTCGGTTTTGGTATTCCGAACACCCACGTCTGTCTCATAAACAGAGGGTTATTACAAACACTTGTAATATGGCAAGCCCCCAGCCACAGCCGCCCGGACGACCATCACAGAGAAAGGGCGCGCACCTACCCCTTTCACCCACCCGAGGAGGGAGACCCCTACCACTGCGGAGGTATACCTGACCCCTGTTTTGACTTCCGGGTCATTGCCAGGTAGCACAGGAATTCTTCCTATCAATGAACTAACCATGTATGACTAACACCTTTACTAACCTCTATTAACCCACAATAACCCATTAACCTTTCTTGCAAACTCCGATAACCAAATTAGCACCTCAGTTATACCATAGAATGAAGACTGAGCAATCTAAGAGAGACGCTCCTATCACAGCTGTCCCAAACCGCCTCGCAAAGTAGATCCAGTCTCTCTCCCCTAAATACTTCCAGTATAGCAAAAATAGTACCTCTTACTAAGGCTCAGTTATATGACATTATGAAGGCTCCATACAGCCATGTTCCACAACAGTAATCATCACCTTACCTAGTTCCCGTATCAATTGAGAGCTCAAATAAATCCATCAAAACTCGAGATCCCTATGGCCTACAGGGTCCAAAACCGAACCTATAAACAAAGCTCCAGCCCCCAGTAAAATCAGTTGAAAGATAGACACCAACCAGTGGTTGGTCACCAGAGTTGACCTCGAGCTCTATCATTGTTTGTTGCTGAGAATTGAGTTCCAGAGCCGGCAGACTCCGTGGCAGATTTAGATAGAAGGATCTGTGCATGTACAAGAAATCTACGTGCACCTTATAACCTTCACAAACCAGTGGGTATATAAGAGTGTAACCAGCAACGATCGCCAAGAGATCCGTCTTGAGAACTTCCTACATATGGACCATCTGGACGGCCGCGGAACCAGTCGTTAGCCCCCAACATCACGGACGCAAGATAACCAGGACCAGACCAAGCAAATACTACCCAAGATTTACTCTATCAGTGCTACAGTGTTACAGTACTATTTAGAGACTCGCTTATTAATATTTCTATGAAGTGGCTATATCTTTGCCCCAGTATAATTCATATATAACCATTCCATTAGGAAGTGCTAAGCGTATCAGTGTTTATTAATTAACAGGCGATATTAACTCATAATTACCCATATATCCAGATATTATTAGATAGAAGTTAAACCCTAGTGATATCTGAATGTTCGCCCACTGATTTGCGTTCTATGTATTTCTGATACAAGAATATAAAACTTAGATCAGTACCCCCCTGAGGTTACTAGAATTCCCGTGCTCTAAAATATGCGTGTCTAATCTAGTCTGTGAATTACTACTTGTGCATCAGAGCTACCAGGGATAAATCTAATAATGAATATGAATCTATAAGTAACCTTTATGGTCTCCAGTATAATCAACTTGTGAATAAAGCCAGTGATCAGAAGATTAATACCTGAACATTGGAAGTGGGAGACTAGGCTCCATCCAGATCCACTTAATGCTAGTTGTTCAATTCTATCATTTGTCTAGTACGAGTATCATACCTTCTTATGTTTCATATTAATCATTATCGAGAAAACTACAGAAGCATGTACATCAATAAATGTGATCGTGTGTCTTGTTACCGTGTGTTTATTTTGTGTTCTCTAGTCCTCATACCTTGTTTTGTGCATGCAGCCTTCTATACCCAGTCAGTTAGAACTCACATTACCCAAGTTAATCCTGTAGAAAAACAGGGCATAACATTGGCGGCAGCGATGGTTCTTGATTCGGATAAAAGGTTGCATTACATTGCAAGTTTGGAACAGCCAGAACACGATAACATCATGGCGTACCGTTCTCACATCCCCATCCCAATTTATGATGATGGGGAGACTTACGAGATCGAAATGTTCATGACTATAGTGAAACCCGTACTTGACCTAGTTTATACCACGGACGCAGAAAAGATAGCCGTGACATTAACGCACCTGGGAAAAGCCGTTTCCCTGGTTGCCTACCAAGTGCACCCTGCTCTCACATGGGACGAATTTTGCACAATAGTGATAGAGGCCATTAAGCCTTCGTTGGGCGTTTTCGTGGCCCACACCCGTCTCCAAGACACTAAATTCGAAGGCGATCTAGATGCCACAGTGAATAAGATCGCCCAACATATCAAAGTGTCTTTCCCCACATTGACCAGAGTTCAGCAAGAACAGCAGATTCTGGTCAACCTTGTATCAAAATTGCCCTCAGCAGTAAAGGATCATTTCCGTGTGCACGATTTCGTCGGATATCAAAAAGATCTCATCACGATCCGACGTATTTTGGCCGTTCACACAGAAACACCCACCCAAATCGCTGTAATCAAGAGGTTCCCCACACACCCGCAGCACCTCGACAACCAAAACCCCAAGGCTCAAACCTTCAACTCCAAGAATGCCTACCCATCCTCATCCTTCCACAACAAACCTACCTACCCTTCCGGCAAGCCCCAACCCAGTAGGCCCCGGTTCCAACCTACCCAGCCACGCAGAATCTTCAACCGGAACAAAACCTACAACCCCTACCAAAGTAAGAACCCTACATTAGTGATTATCAACCCCTATGATTTCCCTGCCTGTAGTGCTAAGTGTGCCTTCCATCAAATTCGTGACTCTGCCAAACCTCGCCCCTGTACTCCTCGCATTTCTGTAAATGAAGAGGAGTGGGGACAAGAGGAAGAAATGGAGGCAATGTACACCGAAGACATAGCCCCCCATATCATGACCTCAGATGATACCGAGGAAACCCTGGAGGAGGTAGATACCGACCCCCAGGATTTTTAAAGTATCCCCCGCCCACGATGGGCTCGGCGGGGGACGCCATAACTGATTGCACTGCCCCCATTTACTACATGGCCAAAATCAAGGACATTCCTGTCCGCTTGTTAATCGACACGGGAGCTGCTAAGTCATGTTTGTTCAAGTCTTATTATGATCAACACCACCGACTATTTGGCCCCTTGTTACCTACCAAAACAGAATTAATCTCAGCTGCTGATACCTACTTAAATCTCCTAGGAGACACTTTGCCCCTGTCAGTAACTACTCCTGACCCCCATAACCGTTGTTATCACCCGTTCACAGTATTTTCCTCCCACTGTAAACATTACGATGGTTTCCTTGGACTTGACCTCCTTCAAAAACTCCGGGCCCAGGTTGACTGCGGCCAGAGGCTGATCTCATTAAAAAAAAAAATCCAACCCAAACCCTCTGACAAACCCATCACGCAGAAACCAGTTCACAAAAAGAAAAAACACCTCCACCTTCAACAATCTCTGAGTCAAGATTACCAAGTTGCAGCTAGCACTAAGGTAACTCCTAAATCCCCCCCTTGCCCCGAGTTCTCTCAAAATACCACTCATTCCGTTGAAAAAATGCCTCAGCAAACGAAAGAAGACAAGTCCAAGCAACTCAATGATGTAAACCTCCCCATTTCTCCTAACTCTCTCCAGGATCAATCCTCCCATGTTTCCAGGACAGACTCTTATGTATGTAAAAACCATTCTACCAAATATTTATGTACCCATGTTTCCAGGGAAAATGCCGACCTATGTACCCAACAATGTTTTCCCCATGCCCCCAGAAATGCTCAGCTATTCCCCCACCAACAAAATTTCCCTTGTGACAGTTTTCCGTCAGTAGCTCTCTTCCACCCCCACACAATTCACACCCCTAAAAAACTTCAAAACCCCAGACTTGACTCACCCCCTCATGACAGACAAACCCACCAATCCCATATAACCTCTAAACAAACCGTCACTGCCACCGACAAAACTCCCCAAATTCGTCCTTTTAACAACCACAAATCAGTACATCAGTCCTCCCCCAATAACCCATGTTCTATGCCTAACTCTTCCCCCACCAATCCTCCACAGTCCCACCAACAAATTCCGTTTTCTAAATCACTCACACCTCACCACTCTGATCCTCCCACACGCGCCGTTAATCCCCCCCTCACGCGTGACCCTCACCAAAGTGATTCCCCACCCCTCATGCGTACCGAGCACCTGCTCACCAGTCGGTCCCCCACCATCATTAGCCCAGCTCTAGTTCAAGATAGATGTCAAATTCCCCCCCGCCATCAAAAAGGGGTTAACCTTCGACCCATACCCCAAACTCACATGATATTTTCCCCCACTACCACGTCCACCGACCCCAATCGTTGCCTCCTACAACCCGCCATAATTTCCGCTCGCATAAACCACATTCTAGTGGCCAATATCTCTGAAGAATCCCTGACATTACCAAAAGGCCTCATCATAGGAGACCTCGAAACATTTGATGACCTCCCCATAGATTCCAATGAAACCCCTACCAGTCTCAAATTACCCCCTCTCCCTGACACATTATCCGACCACCAAAAACACAGCATGTACGAACTATTGCTAGAGTTCAGTGACGTATTTGCCCAACAACCCACTGAAATAGGACAGACCAATGTTGAACAACACATCATTAACACCACAAGCCCCCCCATAAGACAACCATCCTGTAGAAAAAATCCCATACAACGCCAGGAAGAGGAACGCCCAGTCCAAGAGATGTTAGAGGCCGGAATTGCTACCCCGTCCATCAGCCCCTGGTCTTCCCCTGTTGTCCTAGTAAAAAAGAAAGATGGGTCAACCCGTTTTTGCGTAGATTACAGGAGATTGAATGACGTAACCATTAAGGACGCTACGCCATTACCCAGGATAGACGATTCCCTTGACTCCCTATACGGATCCAGATGGTTCACTACCCTCGACTTGCAAGCAGAGTATTGGCAAGTGCCCATCAAGGCAGAGGACCAAGAAAAACAGCATTCTCCACTAGTGGTGGCCACCACTACGAATTTAACGTCCTACCTTTTGGCCTCTGCAACGGACCCGCCACTTTCTCCCATTTGATGGAAGCGGTATTACATGGCCTTACCTGGGAAACCTGCCTAGCGTATCTAGACGATATTATTGTATACTCACAAACCTGGGAAGAACACCTCCTCAGGTTGAAACAAGTTCTTCAAAGAATCCGAGCCGCCGGGCTGAAATTGAAACCCTCAAAATGCGAGATTGCACGAAATAAGGTAGATTTCCTCGGCCACGTAATATCTGAACATGGCATTGCACCAGACCCCAAGAAACTTCAAGCCATACAAAACCAACCCCCACCCACCACCGTTAAAGGAGTACGTTCTTTTCTAGGTTTAGCCACATACTACAGACGTTTCGTCCCACTTTTTGCCGCAATAGCCAGACCCCTCCACCAACTCACCCATAAGGACACCACATTCACCTGAACACCTGAAAGAGACCTCGCTTTTAACACTTTGAAACAAAAGCTGATCCAATCCCCTATTGTCGCTTTCCCTGATTACCATAAACCTTTCCGTCTTTATACCGACGTATCTCTGTACGCCATTGGTGCAGTTTTAGCTCAAGTAAGAGACGGAGAGGAACATGTGATTGCGTATGCCAGCTCCACACTCAACCAAGCCCAACAGAATTATGCAGCCACCAAGAGAGAGTGCCTAGGGATCATTTGGGCACTCAACCACTTCAGGTCATTTGTGTTGGGCGCGAAACTAGATATAATAACCGACCATCAATCTTTGCAATGGTTGCGTAGGTGCGAAACCAACTCAGCCATCTTGGTACGCTGGAGAGAGACACTAGAGGACTACGATTTTACAATACAGTATCGTCCAGGTAAACTTCACACCAATGCAGACGCCCTGTCACGTTTGCCAGTACCGAAAAAAAAAACACCAACCTAGCCGCCTTACAAAACACTGAGCTCTTACATACCCCTATCAACCAATATAATTCCCCCCCAGCCCCGTCACTAATTCAATCTTGGGAAACAAGGATCAGACCACCCTGGATACCGTTAAATATCTTCAAGAAACTGACTCGCTGGGGAGATCAACTTGCCACAGACTCCGGTCACATAGTCCTAGACCCCACCATTGCTCACGACTATATGATTGCCATCCACGAGGGAAACGGCATACACCTTGGACAAAAGAAGATGTTAAAAATCTTCGCGGATCAGTACTGGACCCCCAACCCCTCCAAGATTGCGCAACGCGTGACAGAATCCTGCAAACCTTGTTTATTGGGGAAGGATAGATCACGCACCCCAGGCCCAGCTGGTACCATTTCTGCCAACAAACCGTTCCAAGTTCTATCCCTTGACATCATGGGCCCGTTTCCTTCTTACGCTGGCAACCGCTATATCGTCAAATTTGTTGACGTATATTCAAAATTTTTAATAGCCTGCCCTGTTAAAGACCACACAGCCACAACCGTCGCCTCACTGCTTGCCACAGAAGTGTTCCTATATTCGGCCTTCCCCTTGCTCTTCTATCCAACAATGCCCCCGAATTTAGTGGACACGTTTGGCACCAGTTCACCCAACAATGCCATATTAGGATCAAACACTCATCCCCGTACTGGCCTCAAGGAAATGCTATATGCGAACGCAGCCATCGCACCATCAACAACCAGTTACGTACCAAAATTATTGCTCTTAACACCTCAGACTGGCCATCACAGATAAAAATGATACAATGGGGCATGAACACCTGTCCCCGAGAAGACTGTATTTCCCCTCATTAACGTGTTTACGGCGTACCCCCCCTGTTACTGCCGTTCCACCATCACGCTCACCTCCCCTCCAACACCTCCACAATTGACCCATTACAACATCTGCAAAACACCCTCCATACCGCCCAAACCTGTCAAGACACCAAAACTGATAACCCCGATGATAAAAACCCTTTCGCCATCCATGACACCGTCATGGTAGCCAACCTCCCTGTCACTAACAAATTAGGCCCTCGCTATGTCGGCCCCTACACCATCATCAAAGTCCCAAATGCCTATCAAGTCACCATTGATTATCACGGCGTGACTCGCACGTTCAGAACTAGATTCGTCCGAGCTTTTAAACCTCTAAAACCACAAGACATTACCCCACCCCACACGTCCGACCCTGAATTGAACACCCCTACTACCCCTCCCACTCAGGCTATGAATGTTCCCCTACAAACCCCTAAGGGCCTAAACCCTCCAGCACCGAACCTGCCGATCATTCCTCAACATACCCCCCAAAATAGCCCCCACTATCACACCGTCCTCCACCATGACCAATTCCTTCACTTCTGATAGTCAAGTACCTCCCCAAAATATCAAAGTACGAAAACCTCCAGCCACAACAGAAACCCTCCCGTCTAGCCCTGAAGTACCTCCACCAGGCACCACAGTAAGAAAACCTCCACCCCCACCTAAAACCAAGTACACACCCAACCGCACCACACAACCTACCCCAGTCACCTCACGCTACAACTTACGCCCACGACTGAAATCCTTTAAAACCTCCAGAAAACACACCCTGATAACAAAGTTCCGTAGAGCTGCCAGACCACTATCCTCCTCCTCCTCTTCTTCTTCGTCGAATTCTCCTCCACAAAGGGAAAGAAGACGAATAATCACAAGCAAACACCATCACCCCTCTAACTATATTCCAAAAATAACCACCCCCACCCTCCCCCGAGAGCAAACACCTTCCCCTTCAACCTCATCCCCTCTCAACCCCCACCTCATCACCCCGAATGACCTTCTAGATCTGCCCCCCCCCCACCAAACTCCCACAAAACCACCTATTTTCACCACCATCAAATCACCAACCCCACCAAAGAACGCACCCAACACACTTTCCTACCCCCAACTCTCAAAATTAAACCTCCCCTCACTACCCCCTCGTCTAGACCCCCCCCTGCATCCACCCCTTTCCCCTCCACTATCCCTGCGACCCCACCCACACATCAACCAACCTCATCTCATAAAACCCCCAACCAACCTCCCCCTAGAGACTACCCTATGCCAACGACCAACCCCTCCTCACCCACCACGTCTACCACACATGTAACTCCCAACCAAAGCCCCTCCAAAATGACGTACCCGACCTCCACACCTCCACTTAAATCCCCCCACAAAGTCGCACCTCCGAGAACCCCCATCAATACCCCCACCCAATCCTCTCCCATTTCTCCTACCACCCTCACTCGACAAAAACCTCCACACGCATCTACCTCTCGCATAACCCCCTACATCACCCCCACTAAATGCCCTCCACCTGTAAAGCGTTCTTCCCCTCAATAAAAAACATCGTCGAGCGACTCAAGTCCCACTACAAAAATCTACCTTCCCACCAGAACCTCCAAAGGTAGAATCATCAACAGACCCATCAGATTTGAAGACAGCTATGTAAAAACAAAACCCCTTTCTTCCACTAAAATCCCAAGCCACACAACACACACACCCCCTCTTTCTCACACACCTCCATCACACACCTTACCTAAACCAATATTGCACATTGCCTCCATATATTTTCCCAGCCTGCAACACCACCCAAGACAACCCCAAAAACCCCAGACTCATATCCCCCCTTCACCCCCAGCTCCGCCTTCACGCGTTAGTCCCTCCCCTTCAGTTGTTAACCCCTTCACCACACTGAAGAGGCCTCCTGTCAGTCCCACACACCTCACTCAATACCTGACCTCCACCATGAACACATCCACACCATTTGTCGCTCCTGTCCCTACCCCCAATGAGGACGAATACACACCGTTCATAAGACATATTAAATTAAAAATGTCCACAGGACGCTCAGCCCGTCTACAACGGCCACATCAAGCCCGAGCAGCCGCCCTCCACAACACCGAAGACACAGTCCTACAGGTCTACATAGACCTGCACAAGAAACCTGACCATCGCTCTCTTGCCTGGTGGGACCTACTACACACCCTCCAAATGACCCACCATGACTATACTTCTCTTTACTTCACCCTTGAGGCTCGAGGACGAGCCTACAACGAAGGAGAGGGAAGTAAAATGCCCCAGAACAAGAAGCCCGAAGGACCAGGTGACCAAGCCAACCAGTTCAGACAGGCCGAAGCCCGCAGGGCTAAGCAGCTCCAAACCACACCTGCCTATCGCTTTTAACCGCTGACCCTTCCCCCACCTCGCGTATCCACTACCCCTCGTGTCCTACACCTTGTCTTGCCAGACTAAGTTTCTGAAGACCAACCGCCCCCATAAATCTATGTATGTTCTTCCATCCGAGAAGTAATATGTTAACCCCTGTCTTGCCAGACTAAGTTCTGAAGACCAACCGCCCCCATAAATCTATGTATGTTCTTCCATCCGAGAAGTAATATGTTAACCCCCTAAAATACCTTGTCTTGCCAGACTAAGTTTCTGAAAACCAACCGCCCCCATAAATCTATGTATGTTCTTCCATCCGAGAAGTAATATGTTAACCCCTGTCTTGCCAGACTAAGTTTCTGAAGACCAACCGCCCCCATAAATCTATGTATGTTCTTCCATCCGAGAAGTAATATGTTAACCCCCTAAAATACCTTGTCTTGCCAGACTAAGTTTTTGAAGACCAACCGCCCCCATAAATCTATGTATGTTCTTCCATCCGAGAAGTAATATGTTAACCCCCATGTCATAATTGATAAGAAACTATGATACCCAAGGGTACACCATTGTATATAACCATTATTCCTGTAAGACCTAGACAGAGATAATGACTGAAGAGGTTAGCAACCATGCAGTAACTCTAATTCTTACCCCAACCAGAGATTGTATAGCTAACCCTCTTTTACCATTGTCTCGATGCATATCTACCACGAAACAATAACGAAGCTACCCCTACGAACTGCCGCTTTCTTTGGTCTATATTTCATAGAAAACGCAGTTCCCAGGGACAACTAGATCAGCAAGAAATCGTGTCAAATAATAGTGTCCATAACCCCTCGTATTGACGAGTAATAGTACACTATGTTTTTCTATACTTTTATCCACAGTCAAGCACACACCTACAGCTAACCTCATCTTCACCACAGTCCACATGATTCTATAATTTCCAGACTCATATACCACCACCTATTGCTCATCCCCCGGTAGCGTTTGATTACCCTACCTTTCCCTGTCAGTAACCCCCTGTCTAAGATACCAACTGTAGCCTAATGCCACCCCTACGCCCAGAGACCTTAGGGTCAAACTTCCACGTAGCCCCCCTTAACCCTCTCCGTCTCGTTAACCCCCACGCTCCTCCACTCCCTCCTAACCTAGCCTCTCCACCAGACCCCCTGAATATCCTTAACTTTTCCGTTACTAACATTCTCAAACTTTTGTTAAATATTATATACTCCTTATGGCTAATTTAGATAAGTGGACTGTATATTATTGTTATTGAAGAAACATTAACCATATAGAATATATAATTACCCTTAGATGAACTCAGCTGGTGATTGGAGGATGGCGGAAAATAGGCTAGATAACTGGAAGTGGTTAGTATAGTAAACAAAGTATGAAAAGAGGCTACAATAGGCTAGGATAGGCTAGATATTTACGTTAAGTTTGTGCTAACTAACAAAGATGATGATGTAATGACTATATGGAATATGAGATGAAAGTGAAGCGAAAACACCTGATTATGAAACTATAGGAAGAAGGCTTAGCGTGTGTAGCTGGGACGGAGGTTGGTTAGAGAGTGGCGAGCGCGTTATGTTCGTCTCTGTCGTGACATACCGCGCATGCGCATAACATATGGAAAATGTATCCCATCTTCTTTACAATGAGATACTTATAAACAATCTTAAATAATACAAATATATATATATATATATATATATGGGAATTATAATCATACAATACTTTCCCATATACTACAATAGAATAATATATTCTACCCAATCATGGAACGTTCGACCAAGGTTATGGAAGCGTTCAACTTAAGACTACGGAATGATACGTAACGCTACATCAACCCAGATTACGTAACATCGAGACTGTTCATACTAGTTTGAGTACACTAAGTATGGACATATTCCCACCAACAGAAAATATACAAAATTTACATGATTAGATTTGCCCGGAGGCAATCTTATCCCGCCAAGCTTGGGAGGATATCTGGGCTGCCTGTCGACGTGGGCGTTCGCCAGACGCATCAACAGGCTGCGCCGAAGTAGAAGCCAGAGAGGGGACTTCAATGGATAACTGATCCGAGGGGGTGTCCTTGCGATCGAGGTCACCCTCAAGAGGATATAGTCGGACTGTTGGCCGTGTGATTATTCCAGTCCTGGTGCGAACCTTTGCTACCCGAACCTCACCATCACGATCTGGTAATAACTCCTCTATCCGACCCAATTTCCAAAATGCGCGCGGGCCCTCCTCATGGATGGTTACCATGTCCCCTACCCTAGGCCAATGACCTTTTAATGGTGTTAGTTTATTCCTTTGCGCTTCCCTTAAAGTCACCAGATATTCTGTTGACCAGCGATGCCAAATATCTCGCGATAATTTACGAATGTATTTGTAGCGGGCCGATATCACTTCCTTACTTATGTAGTCTGGATCTTCCATAGTATCCTCGTCATGCTCTTCAGGAAGATCCCGCAGTCTGTATCCACGCACCAGTACTGAGGGTGTAATTGGGGTAAGGTCTTCCAAATCACCAGAAGCATAGTATAGAGGGCGATCATTTACGGTGGCTTCAATCTCCAAGAGTATGGTGTTGAGTTCCTCAATCGAGATGAGAGCTCTACCCAACACCTTCTTCAGACCCGCCTTCACGATGCCTATGGCTCTCTCCCATATGGCGCCAAACCAAGGCGCTCTGGCGGGAATGAAACGCCATTCGCATTTTACATCCGCTAGGCAGGTCTGAATCTTAGGATTGTTGCTCACTTCTTTGAGATATGTAGATGCCCCTATGAAAGTCTTTGCTTGTCACTCAGCATGATACGCGGATATCCCTGTCTACTGCAGAATCTTCGGAAGGCATGTAGGAAGCTATCACAAGTGAGGTTGGTGACCAGTTCCAGGTTAATTGCCCTGCTAACAGCACAAGTGAAAAGTATCATATACACCTTAAGATTGGGTGAATCTTTCACAGGGATTGCTCCACTGTAGTCAACCCCGGTAACTTTGTAAGGGTCACCTGGGGTAGTTCGCAGGTTTGGTAAGGGAGGAATTCCGACGGGATCATAATGTGTTCCCTGTACTCTTCTATACTTTAACACCTTACGAGCGGCCTATGCGGTTTATTTATGTGTACCGCACAGCGGGGTGTTTTTAGCCAAAATAGGGCTGTTTACGTGATCATTTTCATGCCTAAATAAGACCCAGAACGTAAAACAAGTACCTATCCCTGAAAGGGCATAAACAGAGCTTTCGAATGACACCATAACGATCCTTGTATGATGGATAGTTTTCTTGCAATAACCGTGCAACGCGAGTGCAAAAAGCAGGTAATTCGGTACTTTCAGTACATAATTGAGTATGTAGCGAGTGAGAGAGGGAGGAGGGAGCTGAGATTTGTGTCAGTAGGTTCGCCGCGGTGGTCTGGAGCAGTCATACGCTCGCTAGTCTCCTCCCACCACTTGTCTCTATCTCTCAGCCACATTACGTGCTGAAATTGCCACTCGAGTTATGTCGAGCGCCGCCACATAGTCCAGCTTTATTTAACTCGACTTATGTTGCTCGCCGCTAAATAAGGGTTAAGCATTTGCGAAGGACTTTCTTGACCACCTGCCTGATTCTAGGCACCCACCATCGTTGTCTTACATAGGTGACTATATGACCAACCCCATAATGACAACAGAGTCGGTGACACCTATCGATGATAAGATGGGTGAAGGGATGATTGGGGGGCAGTAGTATTGGATACTTACTTGCCTCAGAGTGGGCTGCCAATCGTAATCTGCCTCCGCAATATATCAAGTCCCCCTTCAAGTGTAAGCCCAATTGGTTGATCAGGTTATTCCTAGACTTTGTTCCCTTAACCAGTAATTTATATTCCTGCGTATATATTTCTTGTGGACAGAGCTTATGTAATAATTGATCTGCAATTCTGATCTCCTTCACATTGAGGTAAGCACTACCTGTGGACGGTGTGCCTTTAATTTTTGCTTTTACATTTTCTACAAATCGTATCACCCATGCTGTAACACGTTGTAACTTTTCATAGCTGCTGAATCTATCCCACTCCCATAACCGTGTGTCTTCGTCAGGCACCGAGTCAATTACCGGTGCCACAACAGCAGTGTGTTGCTCGCTCAAATCTATATTCTCTGGCCATTCGTTGGGATCATTAAGCCAGCATGGGCCATTCCACCACAATGCAGAAGATTTGATAAATTTAGCAGAGACACCACGAGTAATGCAATCACTTCGATTCTCTTTGGTAGACACATACCGGAACTGTGCGGTTGGGAGCAGGGTACGAATTTCGTCGACACGGTTGGTGACGTACACTGGTAGCTTCTTACGGCTATGCAACCAGTAGAGCGTAATTTGGCTGTCACTCCATACAACTGTCTCCGAGATATTTAGCAAATTTTTAAAAGTTTCCTCTACAAAGTGAACGAGTCTAGCAGCCAACAGAACTGCAGTCGGCTCTAATTTTGGGATGGAAAGGGATTTGATCGGGGCGACTTTCGCCTTCGCTATGACGAGACGGCTGCCACTTGTGTCAACAAAGTATATGGCGGTGCCGTACGCGACCTTGCTAGCGTCTGAGAAGGCATGAATGGAAACAGGATGGTCCATGACAACTCTCCGAGGAAAATTAAAACCCTTACAGAGACGAAGATCCGAAATAATGTCATCCCACTCCTGAACCAGGTCGCCAGTCAAAACTATATCCCATCCTAATTTTATCCTCCATAATTGCTGAAGGAATAATCTCGATTTGATCGACACCGGTAGAACTATCCCCAAGGGGTCAAAAAGTTTAGCTGTCATACTCAAGTAAATTCGTTTTGTAATCTGCGAATATTGCGCGTACTGAACGCCGAATGAGAGGGTATAGGTGTCCGTTTTCCAAAACAACCCTAGCACTCTAACATGTTCCTGCTGTACAGCCGCCACCCCATCCCGTTGCAGTACAGTCCGCAAAACAGAATTATTAGTCGCCCATTCACGCAAATGTAGATGGGCGTCATTCATAATCTCTCGGACTACAGCGTAGGTATCAACCAGGAAATCTTCTTCATTTCCTGTACCCAATAAATTGTCTATGTACAACCCTGACCGAATCTGATGAATAATCTGCGGATCTGCCCTGACATAAGACAAATGTTTCAAAATGGTGGCGTTTAAAAGGAATTGGGAACAAGTCGCTCCAAATAAAACTGCCCGGAACCGGTAACAAATTAGGGGGGAATCCAGTTGCCTCGGATACTTGGGCCACATAAATCGCGTATAGTCCTGGTCGTCTTCATGGAGCCTTAACATTAGAAATGCCTTCTCAATATCAGACACCCAGGCATACTTACCGAGTCGAAACCGAAGCAAAAGCTGCGCTAAATCTGGCACCAGTGAGGGTCCAGTGTACAGGCAGTCATTAAGACTAGGATGACGTTCACTCATCTTGGCGGAACAGTCGAAGACAATACGCACTGGCGTAGTTTTGCTCTCCTTGATTACACCATGATGAGCCAAGTAATGCCCGGTATCTGACTTATCAAAAGGCACCTCTTCTATAAAACTCCGGGACACCTGTTCCTTTATGACTTTTGAGTATTCCTCGCAAAAGTCAGGCTCCTTGAGGAATCTTTTCTGAAGTCCCCGAAGACGGCCTATGGCTAAACCCTTGTTAGATGGCAGCTGATCCTTGGAATTGTTCCAGGGCAGTCTCACTTTATACTGTTGGCTGTCGGGATCGTAGGTAACGGTATCCTCGTACGATGATAGTGCTTGACGCTCAACCAGTGAGTATTCCTTACGGGTTATCCCGATATGATCTAATTCCCACAAAACATTTAAGTAATTTTTGCATGGTGGAATATTACCAGTGGACATGTATTCGTCCATTGGTGTTACTGCTACTTTCAATACAGTAATTACTTCTGTGCTGGAGCTTGTAGGCTGTGTCACATATGAACCACTGATGGCGTACCCGTACTTGGTAGGAAGCAGAATTAGGCTACCTGACCTTTTATACCCAGGTCGCACTATATCGTAGTAGTGATCCGCACCGATGAGCAGCTCCAGCTGATCTGTGTCCGTTGCGTGAGGATCGGCTAATTTTATGCCTTTACTTTATAAACTAACCAGTTTAGACTTTAGGTTAAGTTCACCTTTATGTTCTGGCAATTCATCAACCACTATTGCGTCTAGATGATGAAATTTACCTCTGTGTTTGTATTGCAGTGCCACAACATTATATTCCCTAGAGGCCTGTTTCCCGGTAAATCCGTGAAGACATAACTCCTCAGTTCCTTTAGACATGTAGGAAAGGGAGGATAGAACAGAAGACTTCACAAAGGTCCTCTGAGAACATTGGTCAAGTAGCGATCTGATTTTAACACAATTATTATCCTTACCCTTTACCGGCAGCTGTACGGTGGGCAAGATTACTGTATTTTTACCTGTGGCAACGGACATTGTAGTTGAAGTAGCAGCAGTATGCTCTCTCTTGGTGTTATCCTCCGCTGGTCTACTTTCTTTCCCTTGTTTTTGTGTACACAGGGAATGAAAGTGTTTGCCCTTACAAAACTTGCAGCTTCTTATGTTAGGATTAGTACAACCCGAATGGCCATGGTCTTTTGACAAGCACCCAGTGCAGAGACGTAGTTGACGGGCTCTTTTAACTTTAAGAGGCCCTGTCTTATACTTCATACACTTGTACCATAAATGATTGGTGCCACTACACAGAACACAGTTGAATTTCCTGTACTCACTCTGGGCGGTAAATGTTGCCGTAGCCATGGGTGTACCCCCTACTCTGTCTTGACCCGCCATATTGTACACTTCAGCCTGGAGGCAATGAGTGAATTTCTTATAATCCAGGCTCGAGTCTCCCATTTCCCGTTTTATGGTTTCTTTTAGTGGTGATGGTAACTTATTGACAAGAGTCACCACACAAAATTCCTCCAGACAAATACCATGCCTAATGATTGACCTCATCACACTCTCTGTATTGGCATAGAATTCCTTCAGGTCAGCTGTTTGGTGTTTGGGTGACACTAATTGATTGAATTTGGTAACATAAGCTGCCTTGATTCGATCTGGATGCCCATATGTCTCTTGCAGGAGCTCAATTGCTGGGGCATAGCTTGCACTTTCGATTATGAATCCTTCGACTAGCTTATGTGCATCACCCTGAAGCTGACCCTTTAGATAGGTGAAGCGTTGTATATCTGTGAGGTCGGGATTGTCATGGATGGTACACTTGAACATCTCCCAAAATCCCGACCACATGGTGGCATCACCTTCAAATTTTGAGAGTAAGATGGGGTAATTTGACTGCGGATTTCTTTGGCTCTTTCCTGACCTCCTTCTTGACCTCTGTAATCAGGATCCCCTTCAGTGTGGCAACGATTACTTGTATGCCCTCCATATATAGGGTATCCTCTCTGATCACCTCGATATACTCGGCGTCCTCGCAAGTGTCGGCCAGGTCCTCCTGTGTGACCTCATACTTGTCAAGTTGCTTTTGAATACTGAGCAACCTGGCCTCCACCTCCACTCTAGACGCCGAATCAAGGAATACGTCAATATCAGAGGTCAAGACCGTCAAAGAGCCCTTAAGTCCAGCCCGACGCTTTTGTACACTTTTAGCCATGATTATACAGGAAGGAATTCTAATTACGTTAAATCAAACTAATAATGCCAGACCGAATAAGTTGCGGCCAACAATACAGTACTCCGAGAAATCAAATTAAATCGTGAGCCGAAAATAAAACACCCTCACGAAATGCGGAATAAGAATTGTGCGCGATGTCGACAAGCAATCTGGAGCTTTTCAATTTAACTCCTTACGTAATAGTTATGAAATTATAGATTCATTACGCCATAAGTTAAGAAAAGTCGGGAGGGAAATTTAGTACAATACAGTATAGGCCAAAAGTCTCCAGATGTCAAAAATAGCAGTACCGTTTAAAGTTATAATAAAGTAAAGAAGAGTGTGAGCCTATAGGGTAATTGAAACAGGCTAAACTCACTGGGTACCGCTAATTCTATATTATTAATTTAATAAATGTGAAAATTGTACACAAGAAAAATTCATCTCAAGAAGTCACAAGGAAAAAAGTTTTGAGTTGGATTAACACACACTCAGCCTATCAGCTATCATATTACCTCGCCTCCAGGGCACACGACGAGAGAATAATTTAGAATGAAATGTGAATCTAATAAAGAAGTTATTGGACAGTATTAATTTGATATAGAATGAATAACCTTACCTTTTGAAATTATTATACAATACAGTATGGATGATTTTAATCTTAGTGCCAATCAATTGTTATATAATTTGGGCCTAAAGGTTTTACAATCAAAATTTAATTAATATACTGTACCGATTTGAAGGCTTACTAATCTAGGCTATACTGATTTTGTTGATCAACTCTAACGTCATGGTGGGCAAACATCTCGTCGTATGACCTGGCGACCATGGCAAATTCGTCTTGCATAAAGCACCGACGACAGGTGGCCAAGATCTCCGAATAGAGACGCTTTGATGCCTCGTGCGTGAGGTGTACCCCGTCGGGACTGAAGTCAGCCTCAGAGGTATTCATTGACTGATAGCGCTCCCGGGTGAAGGGGATATGGCGCTTTAGCCATCGGTTAACCGCATTTCTAATGCGGTTAAACTCGTCCGTAGAGACCCCTCGTGGAGCCTGTCGCTTCTCTACCCCGATCACCCGGACTTCTCCCCCCGAGAGCCGCACCACCTCCTCAGCTAGGACCTCAATCCCCTCCGCAATCCCTCTCGGACTGACCCCGCTCCTTATCTCATTTCCTCCTATCACCAAGAAGGTCAAGTCGGGCTTCAGCTCTAAAAACTGACCCCAGGCTTCTGTTGATCTCAAGGTGCTGACGCGGGCACCTGGGGCGGCCAGAGGAGTCACGGAAAAGAAAGGCCTGTGGACAGCTTGGTCCACGTACAAATCCCTGACGTAGGAGTGGCCCAAAATTGCCACCTTCCTAATTAGGCCTGGGTACGCAAGATAATCTTCCCCTACCCCACCACCCGCGGCACCATGACGCCAAAAGCCCTGGGCCATGAGGGATAGACGAAATATGGCAAAAAAAAAAAAAATATCCACGTAGGCTAGACCACCACCAACCACAAAAAAAGGGGGGGGGCAAACTAGCGAAAGGTCGAAGGACCAATTATATGGCTAATTTAGATAAGTGGACTGTATAATATTGTTATTGAAGAAACATTAACCATATAGAATATATAATTACCCTTAGATGAACTCAGCAGGTGATTGGAGGATGGCGGAAAATAGGCTAGATAACTGGAAGTGGTTAGTATAGTAAACAAAATATGAAAAGAGGCTACAATAGGCTAGGATAGGCTAGATATTTACGTTAAGTTTGTGCTAACTAACAAAGATGATGTAATGACTATATGGAATATGAGATGAAAGTGAAGCGAAAACACCTGATTATGAAACTATAGGAAGAAGGCTTAGCGTGTGTAGCTGGGACGGAGGTTGGTTGGAGAGTGGCGAGCGCGTTATGTTCGTCTCTGTCGTGACATACCGCGCACGCGCATAACATATGGAAAATGTATCCCATCTTCTTTACAATGAGATACTTATAAACAATCTTAAATAATACAAATATATATATATATATATATGGGAATTATAATCATACAATACTTTCCCATATACTACAATAGAATAATATATTCTACCCAATCATGGAACGTTCGACCAAGGTTATCGAAGCGTTCAACTTAAGACTACGGAATGATACGTAACGCTACATCAACCCAGATTACGTAACATCGAGACTGTTCATACTAGTTTGAGTACACTAAGTATGGACACTCCTATCCAGCCTACCTTCCCCCAGTAGGAAGGAACACCATTAGAACTTTACTAACCCTTTGCATGCCATCTATTCTCTCACAACCCATTCACAACCCTGTACCAAATGATCGTCAGTGCGAGGCTAGCCGCCTCGCCAGTGACTAACTTCTATTGCCATACTTCCAGATAAATGTGGCAGAGTTAGCAACCCCGTCTCCACCACATCCAACAAACCAGGCAATTAACAACCCAACCAATTAAACCAGCTGGTCAAGGAACCTTCGGTTTTGGTATTCCGAACACCCACGTCTGTCTCATAAACAGAGGGTTATTACAAACACTTGTAATATGGCAAGCCCCCAGCCACAGCCGCCCAGACGACCATCACAGAGAGATGGCGCGCACCTACCCTTTTCACCCACCCGAGGAGGGAGACCCCTACCCCTGCGGAGGTATACCTGACCCCTGTTTTGACTTCCGGGTCATTGTCAGGTAGCACAGGAATTCTTCCTATAAATGAACTAAGCATGTATGACTAACACCTTTACTAACCTCTATTAACCCACAATAACCCATTAACCTTTCTTGCATACTCCGATAACCAAATTAGCACCTCAGCTATACCATAGAATGAAGACTGAGCAATCTAAGAGAGACGCTCCTATCACAGCTGTCCCAAACCGCCTCGCAAAGTAGATCCAGTCTCTCTCCCCTAAATACTTCCAGTATAGCAAAAATAGTACCTTTTACTAAGGGTCAGTTATATCACATTATGAAGGCTCCATACAGCCATGTGCCACAACAGTAATCACCACCTTACCTAGTTCCCGTATCAATTGAGAGCTCAAATAAGTCCATCAAAACTCGAGATCCCTATGGCCTACAGGGTCCAAAACCGAACCTATAAACCAAGCTCCAGCCCCCAGTAAAATCAGTTGAAAGGTAGACACCAACCAGTGGTTGGTCACCAGAGTTGACCTCGAGCTCTATCATTGTTTGTTGCTGAGAATTGAGTTCCAGAGCCGGCAGACTCCGTGGCAGATTTAGATAGAAGGATCTGTCCATGTACAAGAAATCTACGTGCACCTTATAACCTTCACAAACCAGTCGGTATATAAGAGTGTAACCAGCAACGATCGCCAAGAGATCCGTCTTGAGAACATCCTACATATGGACCATCTGGACGGCCGCGGAACCAGTCGTTGGCCCCCAACATCATGGACGCAAGATAACCAGGACCAGACCAAGCAAATACTACCCAAGATTCACTCTATCAGTGCTACAGTGTTACAGTACTATTTAGAGACTCACTTATTAATATTTCTATGAAGTGGCTATATCTTTGCCCCAGTATAATTCATATATAACCATTCCATTAGGAAGTGCTAAGCGTATCAGTGTTTATTAATTAACAGGCGATATTAACTCTCGTAATTACCTATATATCCAGATATTATTACATAGAAGTTAAACCTTAGTGATATCTGAATGTTCGCCCACTGATTTGCGTTCTATGTATTTCTGATACAAGAATATAAAACTTAGAGCAGTACCCCCCTGAGGTTACTAGAATTCCCGTGCTCTAAAATACGCGTGTCTAATCTAGTCTGTGAATTACTACTTGTTCATCAGAGCTACCAGGGATAAATCTAATAATGAATATGAATCTATAAGTAACCTTTATGGTCTCCAGTATATCAACTTGTGAATAAAGCCAGTGATCAGAAGATTAATACCTGAACGTTGGAAGTGGGAGACTAGGCTCAATCCAGATCCACTTAATGCAAGTTGTTCAATTCTATCATTTGTCTAGTACGAGTATTCATACCTTCTTATGTTTCATATTAATCATTATCGAGAAAACTACAGAAGCGTGTACATCAATAAATGTGATCGTGTGTCTTGTTACCATGTGTTTATTTTGTGTTCTCTATTCCTCATACCTTGTTTTGTGCATGCAGCCTTCTATACCCAGTCAGTTAGAACTCACATTACCCAAGTTATTCCAGTAGAAAAACAGGGCATAACATGTATGTTTAGAATAGTGTGTGAAAATGGAATCTGAAAGAAAATGAGGGGAAGCGTAAGGTTATGGTCCTTGAAAGGGGTGCTGTCACAGAGTGTGAGGTGAGGTTGAACGGTCAGGTTAAGGAGAATGTCAGCTCATTTAAGTATTTGTGCTGTGCAGTGTGTTGAGTAAAGACGCGAGTATGGAGGAAGAAGTGCGGAAAAGGGTGCGACAGGAAGAGGATTGTAGGAACGCTGAAAGGAGTAACAAGAAATAGGGTTTGTCAGCATGGAAGTAAGAAGTCCTTGTATGATAGTTTCATTATCCCGACATTGACGTATGAGTGATTGAAGCATGGATGTTGTTGGAGAGACAGAAACCATGAGTGAGAGGGGTGGAAATTAGTTACTTGCGGAGTTACATGGAGGGATAGACAGACAAATGAGAAATTACAAGAGTGGTGTGGTGTGAATGTAGATCTGGAAAGTGTGAAAAGGAACACATTGAGATGGTTTGGGAACGTGTAATGTATAGGAAGCGAGAGAGTGAAGTGTGACAGAGAGGGTGAGGTAGACCGAGAGAGAGGTGTAAGTATGGAGTTAAGAAGTATATGCGTGAAATCGGTGTTGGATGGGAGGAAGGGCATAGACTGACTAGGGACAGTGGTGCATGGGGGCGATTCATTTGTGGCCACACCTTCGGGGATCATGGCATCTGGCAATAAATAGATAGAATTTGAAACCACGTGCTAAAAGGTATGAGACCTGTCTGTTTTACACCCAAGATGTCAACCATTGACAGACTTCTGGCTGAGGTATGGTGGTGAGATAGTGACCGAATGGGTATGGAAAATGTGTAAACTAGCATGGGAGAAGGGGAGATCACCGGATGACTGAAAGACAGGCATAATAGTCTCCCTGTATAAGGGTAAAGGAGAAAGAGGAGTATGTGGTAACCACTGGGGAATATGTCTTCTAAGTGTAGTAGGGAAGGTGTACAGTAGGGTAGTGATTGAGAGAGTGAGAGCAAGAACAGAGAAATGGATAGGTGACGAGCAGGGCGGGTTTAGGAAGGGAAGAGGATGTGTAGATCTGATTTTTGCCCTGAAATATGTTGTGGAGAAATATCTGGAGAAGCAACAAAAACTGTATGTTGTCTTTATGGACTTGGAGAAGGCCTATGACAGAGTGGATAGAAAAGGTATTTGGAAAGTACTGAGAATATACGGAGTAGATGGCAAGTTGCTGAAAGCAGCGAAGAGCATATATGAGGGTGCAAAGGGGTCAGTACGTGTGGAGAATAAACAGAGCGAGTTCTTTGATCTTAATGTTGGGTTGAAACAGGGGTGTGTCATGTCCCCATGTTATTTTAATGTATATATGGATGGAGTCATGAAAGAAATACAAGGTAGAGCAGTGGATGTTGGTGTACCGCTGATAAAGAAGGGAAACGAGTGAAAGCTACCTGTAGGCCTACTGCTTTTTGCCGAGGATACAGTTCTGATGAGCGATAGTGAATGGGAGTTGCAGGGTCTGGTAAATATGTTTGGAATAGTGTGCAAAAAATGGAATCTGAAGGTAAATGTGGGGAAGAGCAAGGTTAGGGTTTTTGAAAGGGGTGCAGTCACAGAGCATGAGGTGAGGTTGTATGGATGAAGAAGTGTGGGAGAGGGTGTAACAGGAAAAGAGGGTTGTAGGAACGCTGAAAGCAGTTACAAGAAATAGGGTGGTCAGCATGGAAGTAAAGAAGTCCTTGCATGACAGTGTGGTAATCCTGACATTGACTTACAGAAGCAAAGCATGGACGTTGATGGAGAGACTCAGACAAAGAGTGAGAGGGGTGGAAATGAGTTACTTGAGAAGTGCATGCGGAGTTACATGGAGGGATAGACAGACGAATGAGGAAGTAAGAGAGAGGTGTGGTGTGGATGTAGATATGTGCTGGAAAGTGTGAAAAGGATCACCTTGAGATGGTTCGGCCATATGGAACGTATGGGAAGCAAGAGAATGACTAAGAGGGTCTACGCAAGTGAGGTGAAAGGACAGAGAGGGTAATGTAAACCGAGAGAGGTGAAAGGATGGAGTGAAGAAGTATATGACTGAAGGCAGTGCTGGAGGGGCGTCGGCTGACTGGGGACACAGGTGCATGGGGGTGTTTCGTTCGTGGCCACCCCTTCGGGGATCATGGCGTCCGGCAATAGATAGATAGATAGATGCATGTACAGTCCATCGTCCTATAATGAGACTATTTGGGCGGCAGTGCCAGTCGCGCAGTAGAAATTCACGCTATACGAATAACAGCTTATATGAAGATAATTCTATATGGGTCTGCGCCCACCAATTTTGCCCCTTTTTTCCAGATTTCTTGCTAAATAAAACCCTATATTACCTACCAGATATCATTAAACCATTAACAAATATTAAAACACATCACTTACCTTAAAACTAATGAAGAAAAAGATGATTGTAAATGGCCGATCCGACCTTCGCACTAAATGAAATTCGCACTACACGAGCGCATATAATACGGCGGTAAATGAAGTGACCGATCGGTCCTAGGAAAGACCTAGAATATATTAGTTCCTAGAATTTTTCAAAATCTGAATAAATAATAATTTAGTGAGAAAATGTTTGAATAAACAATATGGCCACAATTAACAGAATAAAACTCGGGACCCCCCTCGTGTTAAAGGAGATCGTGTTGTAGGAATTTGTGTTATAGTGGGATAGACTGTACAGTATGTATGTAGGCTACAGTATATGTATAACCTACATATGAAAGTTTGTTTGTTTTTTTGGAGGGGGGGGGGATCTTAAATTAGAAATAGCTTGATATCTATCTATCTATCTATTGCCTGACGCCGTGATCCCCGAAGGGGTGGCCACGAACGAACCGCCCCCATGCACCTCTGTCCCCAGTCAGTCGACGCCCCTCCTTCCAACCAGCACCGCCTTCATCCATATACTTCCTCACTCCATCCTTACACTTCTCTTTCGGTCTACCTCTCTCTCACTGGCCTACCACCTCGCTCTCGTACATCTTCTTAGTCATTCTCTCGCTTCCCATACGTTTCATATGGCCGAACCATCTCAAGGTGTTCCTCTATCCCTCCATGTAACTCCGCACGCACATCTCAAGTAACTCATTTCCATCCCTCTCACTCTTGGTCTGAGTCTCTTCTCAAACGTCCACGCTTCGCTTCCGTAAGTCAGTGTCGGGATTACCACACTGTCATACAAGGAATTTTTCACTTCCATACTGACCATCCTATTTCTTGTTACTGCTTTCAGCGTTCCTACAACCCTCTTCCCCTGTTGCACCCACTCCCGCACTTCTTCATTCATAGTCCCATCTTTACTCAACACGCTGCCCAGATACTTAAATGAGCTGACACTCTCCATAGCCTGACCGTTCAACTTCACCTCACACTCTGTGGCTTCACCCCTTTCGAAGACCATAACCTTCCTCTTCCCCGCATTTACCTTCAGATTCCGTTTTTCGCATACTGTTCCAAACGCATTTACCAGACCTTGTAACTCCCATTCATTATCGCTCATAGGAACTGTATCATCAGCAAACAGCAGTAGCCTACAGGCAGCTTCCACTCATTTCCCTCCCTTATCAGCGATACACCAACATCCACTGCTCTTCCTTGTATTTCTTTCATGACTCCATCCATATATACAATAAACAACCACGGGGACATCACACATCCCTGTTTCAACCCAATATTCAGGTCAAAGAACTTGCTCTGCTCATTCTCCACATGTACTGCCGCCTTTGCACCCTCATACATGCTCTTCACTGCTTTCAGCAACTTACTTGCCATCTATTCCGTATATTCTAAGTACTTTCCACATACCTTCTCTATCCACTCTGTCATAGGCCTTCTCCAAGTCCATAAAGGCAACATACACCCTTTGTTGCTTCTCCAGATATTTCTCCATAACACAATTCAGGGTAAAAATCTGATCTACACATCCTCTTCCCTTCCTAAAACCTCCCTGCTCATCACCTATCCATTTCTCCGTTCTCACTCTCACTCTCTCAATCACTACCCTACTGTACACCTTCCCTACTATGCTTAAAAGGCAAATTCCTCCGTAGTTACCACACACTCCTCTTTCCCCTTTACCCTTATATAGGGGGACTATTATGCCTGTCTTCCAGTCATCAGGTGCACTCCCCTTCTCCCATGCTAGTTTGCACATTTGCCATACCCATGGATTCGATCACTATCTCACCACCATACCTCAGCATTTCCCCACTTAATCCATCTATTCCTGGTGCTTTCCCCAACTTCACTCTCTTCATGGCTTTACACACTTCTGACCTCCTGATCCCCACCTCCTTCTCCACTACTTCTCTTCTTCTCTCTCCAATACCCCATCCAACTATGTTTGCTGACGCTTCATTCCTTACATTTAGCAACTCGTTGAAGTACTTCCTCCATCTTTCGACTCTCTCTTGCTTCTCGGCTACCATTATCCCATTCTTATCTTTCACACCCTTTCTGTTTCCCTTGCTACCTTCCCTAACTTTCTTGACTTCTTTCCAGAACAGTTTCTTACACTCCCTCCATTTTGGCTTGATACAAGGCAGAAAATTAAGGACATAAGGTTTTTTACTTTGAGTATAGACGTGGGATCAGGTACTCTGGTTCAATCTCAAAATAAAGACCTTGACAACAGAGGTAGCCCTTGACAGGGCCGCCTGGAAAGCTGCCGTTTAGTACAGGAGACTGTAACTACACGCTCTGTGGACCAAACAGTCTTTAAACTTGTATTTATGTGTATATGTATGTAATGTCTGACTATAGCATTAGAATAAGCTCTACTTTAGACCAAGAAAAGTAGAGTATACAGCTGCTATGCATTCCCAATCATAGTAAAAAGGTGAAAGTTAAACAACTGGTACTTTACCGGTATCAAATGACAAATTTAGTCTTTCTTCAGAACTCAAGTAGGTTAGGTTAGGATTGCTTGATAAATAAACTGTGTATACAATTTATATATTGTATATATACAGAATATATATATATATATGTACAGTATATACTTATAGCCGACATACATACATGTAAGAATATATGATCTACACATGAGTAGGTTAGTCTCTTTTTTTTCACCTAAGGGCGGCATTCCCGGCAGCCCGGTCTTTGGCCTCCCTTTTGGTCAGTCCTTAATTGGCTGTGAAATCGATTTTTACCACTGGATCCCACGTCATTTTTGGTCTACCTCTCCTTGCGACTCCGTCCACGTTGATAGACTTGCTTTTCTTAACCCAATTCTTCCCCTCCACTTGTCCATACCATCAAAGTCTACTCCTACGCATCTCCTCACTAATATATACTCTCAATCTCCCAGCACCCTCTGAGTTCCACACTGTGGGTTCTGTCTCCCATAGCAGACCCACATATCCATCTCACCATCTTCAATTCCTTTCGCTCCATCCTATTTATATATTCCGTCTTGACTGGCCAGGTTTCGTTAATATACACCATTACACTTCTAACACAAGTGCTATATACCTCCCTTTTAGTTGTAGAGATTTCTCTTTCATGGTCAATATATATATATATATATATATATGTATATATATATATATATATATATATATATATATATATACTGTATATATATATATACAGTATATCCATTTAGTGGAAATGGTACTGTAGAGTGGGTCTGTGGAGGCATGCCTGGGAGCCTGGAGGCAGTTTCTTCCATGGCCATCCCTTTTGAGGTACTTCCTGTCGAAGCGGGGTGTCAGATTGATGATGATGCTATATATACATATTTATATATATATATATAGGTTTGGCAGAGTGGTCTTGCCACTGGACTGGTAATCCAATGGACCCGGGTTCGAATCCCAATATGTCAATGGGAAGATATTATTGGGATGGAATTTGTGCTGTACCTAGTTTCAGTGCATTACAACAGCACACCGAAATGCCAAAACAAAATACCCTCATTGTTCCCTGATTAAATAGCACTGTATGAATATTCCCATATTTAAAATATGCTACAGGGGGGGCAATGCCTAGTGAGTTAATATTTCAATAGGTGGTGTTCTGAGAGTGAGGGTCCGAGCGTGGGGAGTGAGACTGTGAAGCGCAGAGGCGAAACAGCTTCAGAGATGGAATTGTGTTCGAGCCGTGAATAGGTGCTTCGCATGTCTCACTCCCTAGGCTGGAACAAGACCTCACGGGCCTCACCATGTTCAGCGGTAGAGTGTAAAGGCTATCAGCCTATGCCCGAGAGGGAGTAGTTGGAAAGTTGGAATATAGAAGAAAAAAAAATATATATATATACCGTATATAATATATATATATATATATATATATATATATATATATATATATATATACATACATATATATATATATATACACACATACATACATACATTTAAGAATATGGTCTACACGTCATGAGTAGGTCAGTCTCTTTGTTCACTTATGGGCGGCATTTTAGGGAATGCTAGACTACTCGGCCCACGGGACAGCTCGGCCAGGACAGCTCGGCCCAGTAAAAATGAGACAGCTCGGCCCCGTGTTAATTACGGGACAACTCGTAATTAACCTAACCTAACCTACACATTTTGAATCGAGAGAACTAGCCTATGACATAATTATACAATAAACGAACATTTCGCCCACATTACACACACGCCATAAACCTTCCACTTAGCTCTCCCCATCCTATATCCTGACTGGTCTCATCAAATTCAAATTGCCCCATAGCAAAGCATGGGGCCGAGCTGTCTCAAATAATGGGTCGAGTTGTCTCGCCGTCGTGGCCGAGTTGTCCAAAAGTGGGCAGAGCTGTCCGAGCCGAGTTGTCCCATGGGCCGAGTCGTCCAGTCACCCATTTGAGGCTGCCTAGTCTATGGCGCCCCTTTGGGTCAGTACTTTAACTACGAGATCGGTTTGTACCACCTGATCCCATATCTTTCTTGGTCTACCTCTCCTTGTGACTTCCTCGACGTTCATACTTGCTTTTCTTAGCCCAATTATTCTCATCTCTTCTTTCCACCTGTCCATACTATCTAAGCCTACTCCTATGCATCTCCTCACTAGTGACCTCAATGCCCAAGCGCCCTCTGAGCTTCACATTGGGTGTTCTATCTCTCAACGCAGATCCACATATACATCTCACCATGGACCGGGCGGTACTCCCGGGGATGTTACAGGTGGCTGATAAGGACAGCTTGAAATTCTCTTTCACCACCGGGCCTCCCTTGCTGATAATTTCTGTGCCTCAGCAATATTGAGGGCAACCCCAGTGTGCCCTCCAAAACATGTTCTCTTTCTGATGATACATTATACCACAAACACATTACATACTACATTTGGAAGGACCATATTACCAGTCTTGCTAAGGCAGCCTCCCAGAAGCTGGGTGTGCTCAACCGCCTTAGGGGGTTCTTTTCACCTGCACAGCTTCTTGCTCTGTACAGGGGCATAGTGCGCCCTTGTATTGAGTATTGTTCACATGTGTTGGGAGGTTCCTCTCACACCGCTCTCCTAGACAAAGTTGAAAGGAAGGCCTTTCGTATCATTAACTCCCGTCCACTCACCAACTCTCTGCAATCTCTCTCTCTCCGCCGCAATGTTGCATCTCTCTCGCTATTCTATCGCTACTATAATAATCAGTGTTCCTCAGAGCTATCCCAGTGCATACCACCTCCTTTACGTAGGGCACGTGGTACCCGTCTTGCAACTCAATCCCACCCCTACTCTGTGCAACTCTCCAACCCAAGAGTGAAACGTTACTCTCAAACTTTCTTCTACTCAACATCTGAGCTCTGGAACTCTCTCCCAGAATCAGTCTTTCCCTCTTCATATGCCTTAAATTGCTTCAAACTCTGTGTGTCCAGGCATTTTGGCTCGAACGTCCCTTGATTTTGGCCCTGTCACTCTTTCAACTATGGGAGAGGCACTCGCTATAGGCAGTTATGCCTTTTGCCTCCCTCAATCACATAGAAAAAAAAAAAAAAAAAAAAAACTATCTATTCAAAATATATAACCAAAACAAATACAGTATCACAAACAAACGACTCACCTCAGAGTCCCCAGGGGGATAACCAGAAATGCCCCCAGTGGTCTTCACATGGTACCGACCCGTTAAAATTTTCTGGACCGCTATCTTCCACTCGTACTATATATTTCTGCAACATTCGTTGCCTTTCTTTTAACTCCCGCTCGGTTGAACACCACCTCTCCTTCGCCAACTCTGACCTTCTTTCTCACCAAAACTCAGTTGTCTTAGGCAACAGACAGAAAACCCTTCTCTATATCCTCCTACTATCTCATTCCTCAATTCAAAGCCAAAGTTGTACACATCAATCTTACTTGCTCTTGTGTTCCCAACTTTGACTCTTCTGAATTCTCTACTATCTGGCTTAAGTTATCTTGTTACTCTCTCACTAAATATTTCTGTGCTGTTTATCTCTTCCCTAATTCTACTGACTATCCAAAATCCATTGACTATTTTACTTCTAAAGTGGAACACATTCTATTCATCTCTCCCTTCTCTGAAATCTCCATCCTAAGAGATTTCAATGTTCACCACCACCAATGGCTCTCCTCTCTTTTTACTGACCAACCTGGTGAGCAAGCCTACATTTTGTCTATCCTAAATGACCTAGAACAGTTAGTTCAGCAACCCAGACCGCCCTGGAGATCGGCCCAACATTCTTGACTTATTTCTAACCTCTAATCCTGCTTATTCTGTAAATCTTCTCACTCCGTTGGGGTCCTCCGATCCTAACGTTATCTCTGTCACCTGCCCTGTCTCTCCAGTACAGCCTTCTGAGCCCCTCAGCTGGTGGCACTTCATTGGCTCTGCCGACTGAGAGGCTCTAAGGCAGTACTTATTTGATTTCCCATGGGATGATTTTTGCTTCCATGGGTGGGGAACCTTTAGAGAGTGCCGAGTGTATTACTGGGGTAATCCTTTTGGGCATGGAAGAATCCACCCCATTGTCTTTCTCTGAGACATATTCACAAAAATATTGGTTTACTCAGACTTGTTCTACCGCTGTTCACAATAAGGAGGAAGCATTCAAACAGTACCGTCGCCTTCAAACTCAACAATTCCGTACTTTTTTCTGTCAGGAATCAAGCCAAATCTGTCCTTCGACTCGCCTAAAACTCTTTCATCAATAACAATTTTGTCTAAACTTTCCAACTCTATCTCTTCCCAATCTTTCTGGAATCTAGCCAAAAACCTCACAAGAGCCTCCTCACCACGCTTCGCTCGGGTCGCATGTATCACCCAGGAACTTCCCCAGACCCCAGGAAAGAACATACCTGTGAGGACGTCAACAGACAACGATGCACAAACCAGAGATGACCACTCAAGACATCGTGGGGAAAGAATAGTGCATACATCTTATCACACCAAGCGCCCTTCTTGCCCTGAAACGCACCACCGCCGTGGCGCAGATTCCCAGAAGGGCTACTGAAGTCGACCCAGACCCTCCTCCAAGCACAGCCGCCCCTCTAGCCGTGAAATGTTTCACCGAGGAGAACGACGGAGATAGTAAGACTATCTCAGCCCACCTCATCATCAGCAGAGTTGGAAGGATATCAACACCACACAAGTAGGGCCAGAAGACTTGGGCCTGTTTTCCGAGAAATTGCCTTGACACTAGTGGAACTACTCGACGCATTTTTCGAAGGTATCTTGGATTTGCTCGTATCCTTGTTGGACCACACTGGTGACCACCCAACATCTTTACATTGCCTTGATACAGGATTTACTTTTGCGCCTAGAGTATGCAGTACTGACCAAGCGCTCTAGTTTTAGTAAACCTAAAAAATCAGTAAGACTGGTTGGAAGAGCGTAAAACACTGGTGAAACGGCTCGTACTTGTATAAACCCAAGATCCAAGATCAAAGTTCTTTCAGAGACTCCTGTAGGAAGTCTAGGTCAAGCACTTGTAGTGGAGGGCATAAGACACTGGTGAAATGACTCCCTACTTAAGTCCTATGATACGAGAGCGTAAGACACTGGTGAAACGGCTCGTATTCATATAAGACCTCAACATCCAAGTTCTTCAGAAGATCCTCAAGGAAGTCTTCACTAACTCTGCCACCATCACACGGCAGGATCACCACCACAGACCAGGACGTCGTCGGGAGTACAACGCAGCCTTATCTTCAAAGACCGTCGGAACCTG
This sequence comes from Paralithodes platypus, assembly GCA_032716605.1. Classification (NCBI taxonomy): domain Eukaryota; kingdom Metazoa; phylum Arthropoda; class Malacostraca; order Decapoda; family Lithodidae; genus Paralithodes; species Paralithodes platypus. Next base: position 16,508,805 of record CM064518.1, on the reverse strand, counting down.
CCCAACATCTCCCCCTTGAGGCGCCTAGTGGATCCTCGATCGTGCTGTTACATAATTACCTATCCATGTTTGATGTAAAATTGTACCTGTAATCATATGTTACTGTCGAATAAGAACAATCTGTTTGTACTCTGTGTTATATTATCCTCTATTGCCTTCGTACTTGTATTCATATTGGTCTCATTTCCCCCAGTCGAGTAAGAACCTACCTATTTAGTCAATACAACCCCAGTAAAAACATGGTATAACAGTCACTTTCAACGCCCTCAAGACCAAATTTCTCCCTCTATCTCTCCATCACAATCTTCCACAACACTATCAATTACTCTTCAACAATATACAAATCAACCCTTCATCTTCTTTCAATATTCTAGGTGTATCTTTTTCATCTGACCTTTCTTGGAAAGATTATATTACCACTCTTGCTAAAACAGGTTCCAAAAAGATAGGTGTGCTCAACCATCTCCGTGGGTTCTTCACCCCCGCACAACTCCTTGCTCTGTATTGGGGCACTGTGCGCCCCTGTATCGAGTATTGTTCGCTTGTGTGGGGAGGCTCCACCTATACAGCATTTCTCGAACGAGTAGAATCAAAAGCATTTTGCGTCGTCAATTCACTTCCTTTTTCTAGTTCCCTATAATCTCTTTTTACACGTCGCAATGTTATGTCTCTTTCACTCTTCTATCGCTATTACAGCAATCAGTGTTCTTCAGAACTCTCTCATGCAAGGCACCCACCTTTCAACAGTCCCACTCCTAGTCTGTCCAGCTCTCCAACCCAATAATTGGCAAAATTTATGTCTTCTTCTACTCAACAAGTGAACTCTGGAACTCTCTCCTTCAATCAATCTTTCCTTCATCCTATGACTTAAACTGCTTTAAACTTCTCGTGTCCAGTCATTTTACCCCAAAGTCCCTTGAATTTGGCTTTCTTTAACTCTTTTGGCTTTGGGGAAGACACTTGTACAGGCAATCTGCCTTTTGTGTCCTTCATACACATAGAAAAAATACATATCGGTATATATACACAGTATGCTGTGTATATAACCTTATTTTGTATCAAAATATGTTGAAATTGCTGTAATCTTTGGTATTCCTTCATCTTCCAGATATTTTAGGATTAAATAAACTTAGAACAATCTTCTCTGATATTTGGGTAGTATGTCTTTGTAATGATTTTCCTTTTATAGGTTTCAATTTTATGATAGTTAATATGATAATACCCCATAATAAGGGTTAACTATGTCAATTAATATTGTAACCTAGTGTAACTAAATTTATCTTAAATTCGGTGTCATTAGGTACTGATACTGGTAACTTTCCTAATGGTTTTCTCAAGTCTTCTGAACAAGTCCAAAACTCAATGGATGCTTACGTTGTGGTGTCGCTTAGCTGCACTCACCCTCCGACTTCATTCCTTGGCGTCTCTTCAGGCGAATTCCCAGCCCGTGATTTGGTCCACCCCAAGCAGCCCCTGACATGAATGATTGACTTTTCTCAACCATGAATTACATGGTCTTTGCCGAGGTATTCTCCATTCAAGGTGTCGCCCACCAAAACCATTACATGAGCAGGGTTGACATCAAGGAAGTCGGGCCTTGTGCCCATATAGCCAAAGTTGGCGTTCATGGATTATGCACCAAGAATATCTTAAATAAATTTGAGAGTATGCGCTGGTTTGATACGTAGTTATACCAGCGGTACCCCATGACCATGCATAGACACTTGGTACCTGTTATACCACGTTTCCCGGAAATGAGGTACATTCTAATCGCACTTCCCAATCTGGGAAAGACGCAGTTATCTTCAACGTAGGGTGCTCTCGACTGGGCGAGAACTGACCTAACTTCTCTTTACACCAAACAAATAACAGGCATTCAACAGAAACCCAAGGAAAGATTACAATGGTTTTATTCTTATCAGTGGTGTTGCATAGATATATATACATATAGTGTGTCTCGTTATCACGCAAGACTCTTACACTGGAAATGGTTAATCAATAAAACTGAGGCAATAGGCCTCGATACAAGCAAATCGTCCTAAAGTACGGCAGAATAATGCACACCAAATAAGTGATAAAAGTAAAAAAAAGGATGATTGCTAATTTATGTTCAAGAACAAGGAGCAGTAGCTCTCCAAAAGGCAAGGCAAAGATTTAACCTTCAATAACTATAAATGCATGTATTGCAAATGTTAAGATTATGACAACTAAGAGTCTGCATTAAGTAGACTCTTAAACATGAACTAGAAGCATTAACTCTGCAATAAGATACACTATTTTATCTAGACCCAAGTGATATGAGTGCATAAACTCAGATATGCGGCAAGAGCTCTGGGGTGACGTGTAAGATGCATGTATTATCTAATATGATGATAATATATCTATATCTCCTCTTTGAGGAGTCGCGGGAGCCCGGACTTGAGGAAGTATCTATATACTGTATACCACCGGTATAGGACAGGTGTGTAGCGTTCCCCATCAACCCGGCTAGAGGCAAGGAAAAGGGAAGGCATAAAGCACGTCTTTGGATATCTTTCGTTAACACTAAAAGAGTCTTGGCACATCTGGGTCTAAACCTCACTACAACCACTGTTACCACGACAGAAACTCCGAAGCACTTAAATTGTGAGAGAGAGTAGGGCACTGAGGAAAAGCGAGCATTGGCACTGAGGGTTGACGAGGAGTTGGGGTCTCTGCTATCTGCACACACACACTGGCGTAGTACGTCAGGTCCCACACATAGGACTCCCCGGCGTCAGGGCTGTTCCGCCACGGCCCTGGTCCTCTACGGGCTAGGATCCGGCCCGAAGAGCTGCAACAGGCGCCTGGCTACGTCACGCTTTCTCCGGGGTCCTCGGCTGGGCCTCTGGCACTCTCTCTCACCGCCTCTGTGGGAAAAAGACAGCTTCTCTCCTACCAATGGATCGACCAAGGTCTTTGCTGGTGTTGGAGGTAAGCTCGCCTGGTTAGTAGGGACTGGTAAACTGACACACACTTGCCTTGTCTCGTCAGGGCCAGACAAAAGGGGAGCAAGAGTGTGACTGTTCAGGGAGTCAGTCTTTATCTTTGGCACAGACACTGTGTTGCTAGATAACTCTGGACTAGACAAGGTCGGCAGAGTCACCTTCGTAACACCAAGTACTGCAGGTTTAGTCCCTGGCACTGAGGTTGCCCGGCACGCACCGTAGCATACTCAGTTTGACTGACTAGATCCGCATGCACAATAGCGTACTGGACTTAGTCGCCCCAAACTGGTATTATGACAAACCTTAGGGTTGTTATATGTCCTTTCAACCTTAGGTGTAATGCCCTCGAAAATGTCCCGCAACCACAATAATGTACTACCCGAGTTGACGTCAGGTATAGCGTAAAATAGTCGTAGATGGTAAGTCCAATAAACTCATCACGTGAAAACACCACGAGACTATCACCTGGTTCTTAAAAATCGGACTAAGGTTGCTATATTTTTAGTACGTCCGTGGTAGTACAGTGGGTTAGCGCGCGGGTCTGGTGGTAATGGTGGTGCGTCACTAACCAGGGTTCGAACCCCACCCAAGGCATCTCAAAACCTGTGGGTTTTTAGGAGGGTTAAATTCCCTTCAGAGGTTCGTACCCCGCGCCAGGTACCAGGAAAGGATCCTAAAAGTGGGCCTGGGGATATTTCCATTCCTATTTAACATGGAAAAACCTAGCATTTCATTGGTGGCAGTAAGGGAACGTGACCTGGTAGCTACGGGGAGCACCCGTCACGCGAACCCTATACCAAGAGAATTGAGATTGCTAAGGTAAAAAGGCTACGATACCTTACGACCTTATGAGGCTAGGGACTAGCCTAACTAAAAAGGAATGTGGTGTAATGCCCTCGAAAATGTCCTGCAACCACAATAATGTACTACCCGAGTTGACGTCAGGTATAGCGTAAAATAGTCGTAGATGGTAAGTCCAATAAACTCATCATGTGAAAACACCACGAGACTATCACCTGGTTCTTAAAAATCAGACTAAGGTTGCTATACTTTTAGTACGTCCGTGGTAGTACAGTGGGTTAGCGCGCGGGCCTGGTGGTGATGGTGGTGCGTCACTAACCAGGGTTCGAACCCCACCCAAGGCATCTCAAAACCTGTGGGTTTTTAGGAGGGTTAAATTCCCTTCAGAGGTTCGTACCCCGCGCCAGGTACCAGGAAAGGATCCTAAAAGTGGGCCTGGGGATATTTCCATTCCTATTTAACCTGGAAAAACCTAGCATTTCATTAGGACTGCCTATGAAAGATCCAAAAATTATAATCAAGCCAGCAGGCTGGTTGCTTGCTTGCTGATGGTTGGGTTAGCTGAGGTAGTGTCTCTTCTGGCTGAGATGTCGGATACACGATATCTCCAGGCAGGAAGGGCACATCAGGTGAGGTCTTGTTCGGTGTTGTCGGGCATGGTGCGGCTGTTGCACCTAGTAGTTCTGCCGAGTTGATCAGTCGTGCACGTTGTGGAATAAGGTTGGAGATCGGGAGATGTGGAAAACCGTCGATTTGATGGTTTGTTGTGGCGAGTATTTTCCCGGGTTCTTGCTCTCGTTTTCCGCATTGATTTTCCGTTGATTTCGGTGGAAGGGCAGGTATTGTTGATTTTTTGCCGATGCAAACCCCTTGAGTTTATAGTAGGGTTGAAATTGGGTGTGTTTTGGCTTCGTGCTGGTTCAGCAAGGTGCAGGTGAAGTGTTGAAGCGGAAATGGTGGCTCTGTCCACGTGTGAATCCTTCTGTCGTTGTTTTTGTTGTGAATTCGGTGGTTGGCCTGGGGTTGGCCTTTTCCTGCTGGTGCATGCCCTTGTGCTGGTCTTGTGGGCGAAATGTGGTGATGTTTGGGCTGGTGTAAGCGTCGTAATATGTGATTGTCTACTGGTTGATGCGTTCTATCCAAGATGGAGGCACTGGCTTTCGGGAGAATAGAATGGTCCTCTATTTGGATTTTGTTTTCTCTAGAGGTTAAGGGCATCAAAGAATTTGGGGTATTGAAAGGGTCATTATATCGAGGCACGCCATGTTGGTGTTCATAAATTCTGGCTGTGCTTGATTGCTAATTGGTAGCAATCTTGACTGATTGGTTACTGATGTTGGTGATCCCTCTGCGGTTCGGCTTGGCAATTTCTCCACAGGCCACATATCAGTACCAAAGGAGCAAATGCGTCTCTCCAAATGACCGTTAAGTGTCCATATCTTGCAACCATATAGCAAGATAGAATGGTCGCTTTATCTACAAAATTATCCCCCGGCAAGCTGCTATTAGCCCACGGCTAGTAATATATATGATGATGACAATAAGTGACGGCTTTGCCCCCCTCAACCTAGTATTGTATCCCACGGCCTGCTGTTAGGTGAATTGTTGGTAAATTTGTATTGTGTGTCAGCCAAGAGTTTTAGGATTTACCTTTTTATTTATTTCACTTTTTCTTTGATGTAGTGTTCTTTTATAGCAAGTACTGTACTGCAGGAAATTAGTATTTACCCATTATCCCATAATAAAAAACACAACCCCTACTAGTGGGGAGGGCTATGAAGATCAGGGAAAATGAGGGGTTAAAGAGGATAAAAAGAGAAAAATAGTGAAGTTTTTATGGCCTGACACCCACGAGACCCATCAATTATTGTGTTACCTACTGTACTGAATTGTCATATCATAGATTACATTATTTTACATTGTCATACCATCGCAAATGTATTACAAGGAAGATGTATATTACGATAAAATTAGTCTTCCTATAAACGGTCTCGCCACCAAATCCGTTACAGTCGTACATATGTTTAGACACTGTCTGACTTTAACACTTTGGCTGCGGGCATATTTCCGCCGTATTAGGGCTCATTCAGGCACTCCTGATTGATTAGGCAAGTGTCTGAATGAAATTAAATGTATTCAGCCAAAAACTAGAAGAAAATAGTTTCAAAATGACATCAAAGCAAGCTTCGTAGCTCGTGGGCTTCACCTGCAGCGCTACCATAGACATTTGCTAAAATGAGCAATTATCGCTAATGTCATGCTACATTTGCCTTTGGCAGCGCTGTATATCTCGCGAGACTCTGACTCAGAGTCCTCAGTGCCGCGGCCGGCTGGCTGGGGGAAGGACGTAGTGTGGCCTGTCGTGCGCTTTAACCCCTTATTGGCGGCGCTCGACTTAAGTCGTGCACCAATTTGCAGCAAGTTAGGAGCATTATTAAGGCTTTTAAAGGGTTAAAATCGAGTGCAAATGGCCGGGAGCGCAGCGGGCCAGACAGCCAACTCCCAGGGCTTACCGCCGCCCATTAACTCATGTTCCCTGTGTTCTCGAGAGGCCGGCAGTGTAGCCAGTAGTGAGCATAGCTGGGAAAAATATACCGCTATACGCTAAACTCCCATGTTCGTGGCACCACTGCAAGAGAACCACGAGTGCTACGTAGCTCGTTCTGGTCTCATTTTGAAGCTTTTAGCGCCTAGTTTTTTGCGGAATACATTTCTTTTCATGCAGATACTTGATTGATCATTCAAGAGGGCCTGATTATGCCCAAATGAGCCCAAAACACCCCACTAGACAAGGGTTAAGAGGCTTTAAAAGCCTGTAAATTGCTGTAAATTGCCATGGCGTTCAGGAACGTCTCCTGCAGGCAATGGGTTAAAAATGACGTCATATAATCAACCAATAGTATTGGAATTCCCTGGATGATGTCACATCCACTTAACCAATCACCTGTCTCGCGCAGCTGCGCATTCTCTCATAATACCTTTTTTTTTTGAGAGGGAGGCCTGCGAGGGTAGCTGGCTTAATCATTGCCATGGTGTCTAGATGGTTTCACAAGTTCTTTAAACAAAATTGTAGCCTACGTGATTTTCGTTCATATACAGTGAATTTGTATATGGAGGACTATCGGAAGCGAGTTATCCAAGGACCATTATCCAAGGACCGTTAAGTGAGTATTTACCCATTATCCAACAATAGGGTCCATTAGGGAAAATGGGTATTTTGCCCCCTGCTGGCCACATAGATGATGATTTCAACAAGTCCTGGTGGGGCCTCAACTTATTATGTATCCCACGGCCAACGGTTATGGTCAAATAGAGCTTATTTTTCACTTTCTATCCTCTTTAACCCCTCATTTTCCCTGGTCTTCTTAGCCCTCCCCACTAGAGTGTTGGATAATGGGTTAATACTGTATTTATTTCTTGCAGTCCTTGCTCTAAAACAACACTGTATATCTAAGAAAATATGAAAAACAAAATAAAATTGCTGAAACTCTTGGATGTTACACGGTAAAAATTTACCGAAAAATAAGCTCTACAGTACCATACTATACAGTATTTGTCCATAACAATTTGCCATGGAATACAGAATAGGTTGAGGGGGGGACAAGCATTCCCCCTCCCCCCAGGGCTTATTAGAATTCTCATATATTTTATCAGTAGGGGGTATGAAGCCTCATTTTCCCTCATTATGGGAGAATGCGCAGATGCGCATGACAAGTGAATTGGTTAAATGAGTGTTACCCGGTATGTAATGCAGGAAAATCCACTACCATTGGTTGATCATTGAAGTAACTTTCATAAACAGTAGACAGTGTCTAGACAGACGAGTATGGAGATGCTGTCGGGTCCGTTTATAGATGATGATTTCAATATGGCATGAGGGAGTGAGGGAGACATGGCCTCCCCTCTACCTATCTTGTATCCCACGCTGTTATTACAGTATAACTAAAACCATGAAAACACTATCTTCTACAAATCTGGAGGAAACATGAAAAAATATGGATGTGAGACTTTTCCCTATAATTACCCCCTCCCCCCCCAAAAAAAATGTTACCGGCCGTGGGATACAATAATAGGTTGAGGGCCTCACCCCCAATGACTTATTGTCATCATGATACTGTATATATTAACAGCAGGGGGGAAATAACAGCTGGCCGTGGGATAATTTTGTAAAAAAGGAAATAAAGCAGACAAATTTATTGCGAATGTAACTGCGAGTTTGTGACTTACATTAACACCTTTGCGCGGTAATTTGCATGCTTATGGTCACAACCGTTATGTAACTGTTCGCTTCTAATTTGACCGCTTTTGGATTTGGCTTTCCCCCTCACCTCCCCGGGATTTATTGTCATCATTATATATGTACAGTATTGCCAGCAGGGGTTAAATATCTGCTGGCTGTGAAATTATTAGAAAAAAATATATAAACAAACAATAATAACGGCCAAATTAGACACGTAACGGTCCGGACCGAGAGCGTGTGGTTACCGCCGCTAATGGTTGTTTGAATTTAACTGTGGAGTCAACTATTTCAGCTAGGAGGAAGTTCCAATTATGGATTATTAACCCTCCAGCCCCGGCTATGTATTATATATATATTCCTCGAAACCTGGGTGTTTTGGCCGAAAAACGTCTAGGCTAGGCTACCGTATATGTGTTAATCTGACTGCTTCCCGCATTCCCGCGCATCCCCAAGCGTAGCTGTGTTATTTACCTGTAGAATGGCATTAAGTAGAGCTCTCTAAGTCAACTGGTTGAGTTGTGATGATGATTTCATTGGAGATAAATTTATGGCCAAAACAGCCACTTTACACTACTTTTCGATACTTAACAACAACATACAGGCACACACGAACAAGCGACGCTCTCCTTCTTGTGGCCGGAGATGCGGGGCGTCGGTCCAGCCGGCTGTTGTTTACATGCGTCGGACCGACGCCTCGCACACGAAGCTCACAGGCTTTCAACCACTGGGCGTTCAAGAGCCCTTCCGGGAAGCTGTTATATGCTTTTTTATGGGCGTTCAAGAGCCCTTCCGTGGTGAGAGGGTTAAATAATAATAAAAAAAAAAAAAAAAAAATAAGAATAGGCCTGAGCAAATAAGAAAAAATCTCATTCCGGCTTCAGTTGTAGTGTGTACTAGTACAAAAATTTAAAATTTGTGACCTCTATTCCATGACGAGGGAACATAATGAATAGGTCATAGCGCTGCCCAAAGGGCTTAATTGATGAAAGGGCATGGTATATTTTATAGCAATAGATTAGATAAGCTCCCAACAGTCTTCCTCTGATCGAAAATAAATACCAGTAATATATACCGGTAAGAGTTGTGTTCGCGGGTGTACAGTCCACTTTGTTTACATAGTCGCACGCTCGCAGTTACATTCACTTCTAATTTGACTGCTGTTATTTGCCCCTGCTGTGACGTTAACCACTCCGTTAGAACCGCATGGCTTGTCCTACAGTGACTCGCTAGGATCGCCAGGGCAGTGGATGGGGCTACAGTTTATGTATTAGAGTGTGCTTTATTTCATATGAAAGCTCGTGTCATGGGCAGTCCAGAAAGGCTTTTTGTTTTCACCCATGTCAAGGCTTTATATATTTAATTGTAAAGTATATGTTTTATCATTAACTAGTAATGATGAGATCTGGGAGAGAGAGAGAAAGTAGAACAGAGTGAAAGGGAGCGCGCAGTGTTTTTGTCCCGCTCGATGACGTCACGGCTGGCTGCCTCGTGGGGGTTGGTTGAGAGAGGTCCTTACCATGCTGTTAGCTCCCTTGCTAGTGGCTAGAGGACTTGTAACCGCTTTTTTCCCACGCGGCTCGAGCTAGTGCGAGTATATATACAGTTCCTCGCCACTCTCTCCCTCAGATCTGGTTTCTAGAATGCATCTATCTCATCCCTTGCTACCTGTCCCCCGCTCGCACCTGAGAATCTTTTCCTCTGCCTACCTCTCTCTTTTTTCATATCTTTCACCACCTTTTATTAATATTATATCCCCTCTGGTTAACTCTGCAAAATCAGCTTCATGCTGGCCAGTTGTATTGTGCGTTAAGGTCTGATATAACACATGTATGTTAGTTGTTAAGATAAGTTGATCACGAAGCATTGGTTGGCATTCATATTGTTTAGTACTGCTTCCTTTAATTATTAGTGTTCTGCTGGATTAGATAATGCTAGACTAGGAGTCTGATATTATAAGGTATTGTTTCCTATGAGTGCTGGCTTTAGTTAAAAGCTGCACGACATACCTGAGAACTGGAGTTGATTGAGTAAATTCTAGTCTGTGTGCCATTGAGAGTAGAGCATGCACGAATGAGGGTTTTTTGCCTATACCATTCTGCACTGTTCTAAGCTCGTTGTTTGTCTTTGAGGTACGCCAGGAGAACGCTTAATACTTCGGTATTAAGGTTTCTCAAGAGAGCTACCCTTCCCTATAACGTAATATTTGACGCACAGACTTGAGATTTGCACTAGGCTATGCGGCATGCCATGCGCACCAGTATTTCGTATCATTGACTCTAGCTAGACTTTATCAGTCACAGTAGACATTAAGTATATTAAACCAATTACTCTTTTTATGCATACCCGTTTATGATTACACAAGCATTTCGCAGCCTAGTTTGATGTATTGAGACACAAACGACTTAGGCTCTTTTTGTTGATAGGAATACTGCATTGTCGTGGCGATTATTATTATTGTTGTAGTGTTTAGGATATTCTTGGCTCCGACGGCATTATATATTCTGCCTTTGTGTGTGCATAGCCTGCACGAGCATTGTTCCGCTGCCTGCCTTTTTGGGTTCCATTTGCGATACGAGCATCTTTATAGCATCTAACATTTAAAGAAGATTCCTTGTTAGTGTTGAAGGACTTTAGTGCACTTTCTTTCATGTAGGAGTGCCTGAAATTTATTGATTAAAGTAACGTAAGCTGTAACTTCTCTTACCACCTTACTTTGCATACCATAACCAAGCACCTTCGGTTATAGGTAGTAATAGGCTGTTTTCACATAACATTAAGCCTAGAGTAGACGCACATTTATTGAGAGTTTGATAGCCTATTATTGCATATAGAACTCTGTAGAGTATTTGTGTTCTTTGTTCACTGGGAATATACATCAGAGGTTGGAGCTAGCGCTTTCCGTTGTAACATTTATGCCATTACTAGTCCAATGAATAAGAGCCCTGATATATTTGAACCCCAGTCGTAACAAATGGCGACCTTACCTAGGATTTGGTGAACCTACATTTATTAGCAGGGAACATTTGTTGTTTTGGGGAATATTTTGCGGGGATCAGCAAGAATAATTTTTTTTTGCAACATAGTATAGCCCTTGAGTATTTCCGAGAATTTTTGTGTGTATATCGAGGTATAAGAGTTTGGGGTGCTTCTTTTCTGAATATTGTGGTGAGAAATTTTTGTGAGCATCATGTCTTATACCGGACCAGAGGAGAATGGAGACACAGTACGTAATGTCGAGACTGAGGAACAGCAGTATGATGAAAGGGTTAATCGGGTGAACTGTGAGGAGGATGCTGGGATATTTTTGCAATGGCCTGTTACTGCCGAGCGGTTGGAGGGTATGGATCGGTACGGTCTTCAATGCCTGGCCACAGCTATCGGTCATGCGGTTACTAGCAGCATGACCAAGGATAACTTGATAACGTGTGTACTGGGCAGGGTGACTGGTGAGCGAGATGGGTTGAGTGCTCAGAGCCCTTCGGCCATGCTTCCCCTACACTCGACTCCCAGCCATCCCAGTAGTTTGCCGACCCCGGGTACGCTTCCACAGTTGGGTGGTGACTGGCAGGGTGGGTTGCCCCTGGGGGGACCACCGGTAATTTCAAACATTGTAGCACCTTCACCACCTCAAGGGTTATCTCCAGAATTATGGTTTAAGCTCGAATTAGCTAAGCTTCAGCATCAGCAGCAAATAGAATCAGCTAAGATCGAAGAGAGAAAATGTCAGATTCAGCAGCAACAAAGGGCATGTGAGCTTCAGCAGCAATTAGAATTAGCCAAGATAGAAGAGAGAGCCAAGATAGAAGAGAGAAAAAGTCACCAGCACATAGAGCTAGCAAAAATCCAAGCTGATTTAGAGTCGACTAGGTACTGTGCCGACATGGATGTAGAGAAGTCGCGAGTAGAGACAACGGGACAGCGACTTGGGGCTGGTAACCGTGTTCATGAGCAGTCTCTCTCGCACTTATTGAAACTGGTTCCGGTGTTTGATGAGAGTGGTGTAACAGAATTGTTCACACGCTTTGAGAAGAAGTGCCAGGAACACCAGTGGCCAGAGAATAAATGGGCAGCACTTGTATCCTCTAGATTAATAGGCAAAGGTCTTAAAGCCTATGATGCGTTACCTTTGGAGTTATGTATTGTGTACGAGGATCTCAAGGAGGCTGTCCTGAGGGCTTACGAACTGCAACCAGAAACGTACCGTTTGAAGTTCCGGGATGTAACTAAGGGAAGAGATAGCACCTTTTTGGAACACGCCCGGGACTTGTCCGATGCTATGGGGAACTGGCTCCGATCTGAGAAGGTCACAACATTTGATGAAATTAAGCAGTTAATGATGTTGGAGCAGTTTTTTAAGAGCACGGGCGGTGATCTAACTTTGAACTTAAAGGAGAAAAACCCAAGAACTCTAGTCGAAGCAGCAGAAATGGCTGATCGACGGCTGTCGTTGATTCGGGGTTGCGGGTCCTCACAGAAGTACGATGTAAGTGCTAAGGACCGTTATCCTCCCCCTCCCCGTAACAATGACACATTTAAACAGAAGAGCCATGAAACTAAAACTGAATCCAAACCTTACACCACACTGTATGTGAAAAGTCAGGGGCCTTTTACATCACAGTATAAGCCGAAACCGAAATTTATGTGTTTTAGTTGCTACCAGGAGGGTCATAAGGCAAATGAGTGCCCTAGTCGACCTCCTCCGGCAGTCGTGTCTTTTGCTCACGGCATTGGAGTGTTCAAGAGGACATCGGAGTTTGTTAGAGGCATTTCTTCCGAGGTAAATACACTGCCAGTGCAGAAGGATCCGGAAGGCTTATTCCCTGTCCGTGATGCCTTTAGTGACCACAGGGGACTCGGTTGTGTGGAGTGGGGGGGTAGAAGACATGAGGTGAGAATTTTGCGTGACACTGGGGCATCGCAAACACTGTTGAGAAATTTCACTGGTAAACTTGTCAATACGGCGCGGGTGGTTGTGGTTCAGGGAGTTAATGCGACAAGGTCATACCCGCTTGTAAGAATGAAGGTGGAAGTTGATGGTGTGACTCGGGACCTGGATGTAGGAATTGTGGAGAAGTTACCTGTTGGGGGCGTCGAGCTCCTTCTCGGCAACGACTTTGCGGGACCTACTTCTGAGGCTCCACCCTTGGTCGTTGCCGAGAAGCCGGCCGACGTGAGTAGGGAGGAGCAGGAGTGGGTTGAGAAGTGTCCGGTGCAGCCTATGGCGTGTGTTGTCACCGGAGATCCTGCATCCAGGGAGTCACATTCTGGTCAACAATCTTTAGATCAGCGGAGGAAGGGTACCGAGAAGGGGTTGAAAGTTGATGCGGTTGAGAGTTTAGTGTCAACGGACCTTCTCGGGGACTCATTATTAGGACCACATTTCGAGTCTGGAGAAGACCCAGTAACTGTTCCTGAAGGGGCAGAGGATGGGCTTAAAAAGACGAAAGAGTTGAAGGAGGACAGTGATGCACAGTTGGGAGATGTAGCAACAAGGTGCCCTGACGCGTACCCTATGAGAAATGGGTCGGCGAAGACGGTGGTCCGAAGCTTGCTAGTGTATTTTTCCCGGTATGGTTACCTGCAGGGGATTCAGTCAGTCCAGGGACCCAACTTCACTTCTAGCCTCTTTGTTCAAGCAATGCCGCAGCATGGGATTGTTGGGGTTGTGTCATCTGCGCATCATCCGGAGAGCCAGGGTGTGTTAGAGCGATGGCACTCAGCCTTGAAATCTGTGCTTCGTTGTTGTTGCTTTGAGAGTGGGAGGGATTGGGATCTTGGCCTGCCATGTGTTTTGTTTGCTGTGTGGGAGGTACCTGGGGAGAGTTTGGGATTCAGCCCTAATGAGCTCGTCTTTGGACACCGTGTCAGAGGGCCTCTCCATATGGTTGAAGAAGTATGGGAGGGCGCAGAAAAACCTTGTTCTATGCTCAAATGTGTCCTCAACAGTCGAGAACGGATGTTGCGCAGTCTGGAGTTGGCTGGCCGTAATTTGACTAGCTCTCAGGCCCTCAGGAAGGACAGGTACGACCTCAAGGTTGAACTCAGGGAGTTTCACGGGGGTCAGGTGTTGATTCTACTGCCCCTTGTAGGTCACCCCTTATCCGCGAAGTAAGCTGGTCCTTATAGGGTGGTGGAGGAGCTATCGGACCTGGTTTACTTGGTAGCCACTCCAGACAGACGGAAGCGCAATCAGTTATGTCATGTTAATCCCATGAAGGAGTATGGGACGCACCCCCCTGAGCCTCTCACTGTGCCTGTGATGACGTTTAGCAGTCAAGGTGGAGAAGGAGAACGGGACAGTCAAGCTCAGGTGGAGGATAACTGGAAGGATAAGAAGTTCAAATGGGCGCCTGAGTGTGAGAAGGTGTTTAGAGAATTAAACACCTGTTGTGCACTCACCCGATCCTCAGGGCCCCTGACTTTAGCCTACCTTTCCAACTAGCAACGGAGGCTAGTGGTGTGGGGGCTGGTGCCGTCCTTGTGGAAAAGGACGATGATGGGCTGGAGCATCCTGTTAGTTTCTGCTCGGAGAAGTACAATTCGGCCCAGGGGAGCTGCTCTGTTGTCGAGGAGGAGCTGCTGGCGGTTGTGCTTGCGCTGGGGCATTTCGAGGTCTATGTTCCAGCCTATGGTCCGGTCGTTGTAGTTTACCCAGATCATCACCCTCTCAAGTTCTTGGACCAGTTTCACAATCGGAATATGAGGCTGACCAGGTGGTCACTAAGGTTACTGGTATATAACCTGGACATACGCCATATTGCCGGTTGTGACAACGTGGTTGCAGATGGTCGTTCAAGGGTATATGATCCTGGGTAGATTGACACACGGGTAGCCTCCTGCTTTAGTTTGAATAGTATTTTGCGCTTGGTGCTTGTTGGCTCGCGGTTGTAGCCCAGCGTATTGGGTCGTAAAGCAGGAGTTGAGCGTTTGGTATAGAAGAAAAAACTAGGCTTGCCCCTATAGTGCAGCCGAAATAAACAAATTATAAACATAAAAATCAAATAAAAACTCTTTCTTTGATAGTTGAATTTTTTTAGTATGTTATAGCAGTAATTCTGAGTTGCACTCCTCTCAGAGTGCTGGGCTAGAGAAGCTCGCTCTTGAGGAGCATAACTACATATAATTTAACCTATGGTGTTGGGGAGGGTTATAATTTTGAAAAATGTTTTGTTGAAGAACTGTGCCAGATATTTTACTGCCGCTGGGTGATGGGAAGTGGAGATATAGCATGGGTTCTAACCATCAGATTTTTGTGAGCCTTGGGGCCTCTGAGAAAATTTTTGAGGGGGGTGTGACGTTAACCACTCCGTTAGAACCGCATGGCTTGTCCTACAGTGACTCGCTAGGATCGCCAGAGCAGTGGATGGGGCTACAGTTTATGTATTAGAGTGTGCTTTATTTCATATGAAAGCTCGTGTCATGGGCAGTCCAGAAAGGCTCTTTGTTTTCACCCATGTCAAGGCTTTATATATTTAATTGTAAAGTATATGTTTTATCATTAACTAGTAATGATGGGATCTGGGAGAGAGAGAGAGAGAGTAGAACAGAGTGAGAGGGAGCGCGCAGTGATTTTGTCCCACTCGATGACGTCACGGCTGGCTGCCTCGTGGGGGTTGGTTGAGAGAGGTCCTTACCATGCTGTTAGCTCCCTTGCTAGTGGCTAGAGGACTTGTAACCGCTTTTTTCCCACGCGGCTCGAGCTAGTGCGAGTATATATACAGTTCCTCGCCACTCTCTCCCTCAGATCTGGTTTCTAGAACGCATCTATCTCATCCCTTGCTACCTGTCCCCCGCTCGCACCTGAGAATCTTTTCCTCTGCCTACCTCTCTCTTTTTTCATATCTTTCACCACCTTTTATTAATATTATATCCCCTCTGGTTAACTCTGCAAAATCAGCTTCATGCTGGCCAGTTGTATTGTGCGTTAAGGTTTGATATAACCCATGTATGTTAGTTGTTAAGATAAGTTGATCACGAAGCATTGGTTGGCATTCATATTGTTTAGTACTGCTTCCTTTAATTATTAGTGTTCTGCTGGATTAGATAATGCTAGACTAGGAGTCTGATATTATAAGGTATTGTTTCCTATGAGTGCTGGCTTTAGTTAAAAGCTGCACGACATACCTGAGAACTGGAGTTGATTGAGTAAATTCTAGTCTGTGTGCCATTGAGAGTAGAGCATGCACGAATGAGGGCTTTTTGCCTATACCATTCTGCACTGTTCTAAGCTCGTTGTTTGTCTTTGAGCTACGCCAGGAGAACGCTTAATACTTCGGTATTAAGGTTTCTCAAGAAAGCTACCCTTCCCTATAACGTAATATTTGACGCACAGACTTGAGATTTGCACTAGGCTATGCGGCATGCCATGCGCACCAGTATCTCGTATCATTGACTCTAGCTAGACTTTATCAGTCACAGTAGACATTAAGTATATTAAACCAATTACTCTTTTTATGCATACCCGTTTATGATTACACAAGCATTTCGCAGCCTAGTTTGATGTATTGAGACACAAACGACTTAGGCTCTTTTTGTTGATAGGAATACTGCATTGTCGTGGCGATTATTATTATTGTTGTAGTGTTTAGGATATTCTTGGCTCCGACGGCATTATATATTCTGCCTTTTTGTGTGCATAGCCTGCACGAGCATTGTTCCGCTGCCTGCCTTTTTGGGTTCCATTTCCGATACGAGCATCTTTATAGCATCTAACATTTAAAGAAGATTCCTTGTTAGTGCGCCACATATCATCTATTCATCTTAACCCATTGAGCCCCAGCTAGTTATAAATAAATGTACCCCCAGGGACCAGCAGGTTTTGATTTTTGTTTTTTCCAGAAACAATAGCAAATGGGTTAGGAATGAAGGACCGCCCAAAAAGGGGTCCTATGGAGCCCCCGAAAGTCGATTTTACAAGAGTAAAAAATTGAAGGCAAAAACACCCAAAAACCATGTTTTTGCGCGCTCACGCGCACACGGTTGGACTTTGAGTGTTTTTAACCATCGGCATGGTTGCGTGGGATACTTACACAGTTCCCATACAAATCTGAGCCCTCTAGGTGCCATAGGACCGGAGTAATTAAACCCCGACGACACTTGTGCGTCGTGGTCTGTGGGGAACAAACATTACCGACGACACGTTGTCGTCGCTGGTACTCAGTGGGTTAAGTATTACCATTTGTTTAGGCCTATTATTATTATTTTTGTTTTGGGGGGGGGGGGGGCAAGTTAAAGGTTTGATATTGTAAAGAGGTGTCTGAAATTCCGACCTAGGCCTATAAATTTGTGAGTGCAAAACATAACCTTGGGCTCCTAGCCTAGGCTATGTCATTGTCACTGGTGACTGGTCAGGAAACTAGGCCTATTATTGATGGCCTTTCCAAAATATTGGAGGTGCTCTGAGGCTAGAGTCGAGCCACTGCCTATAGCCTAGACTAGGCCTATACATTTTCCAGAATATTAGGCTAGCCCAGCCTAATCTACGGTGTTTAAAATAAATGTTGGCATAAGGTCCCATAGAGTAGGCTACACATAATACAGTATAAAGTTATAGGCTAGGCTAGGGTCTCGCAGTCACAAAGTACATATTAGGCTATAAGTAATAATAGGCCTAGGCCTATTAAAGTGTTATTGATGTTCAGTTTTTGGTTGTTTTCGAATTTTTGGAAGATAGCCTAGGCTATTCTGATTTCAGATTCCAAGAAATCTGAGAAGCCTTGCCTAGATTATACCTTGTCAAATCTTATTTTATACAAGCTAACCAAGATAACCTCTTGTAGACCTAGGACTAGGCTATACACCTAAATAAAGCTCCAGAAAGAAAGATTAGGATCATTATGCCTAGGCTAGGCTAATCTATAGATTACCTTGTCAATTCTTATTATATAAAAGCTAACCAAGATAACCTCTTGTAGACCTATACACCTAAATACAGTTCCTTTGCACTAATATGGGAGGATTATGTGTTTTAGATCATAATAGTCAATCATTGACCTTCTTGTCATCAAATCTTTTGTTTACATGGCGAAGACTCTGCAGACGACGTACGGTAAACGCTATTTTCACCATTATATAAATGTGTTATTAGTAATCTTTGCTACTTTAATGCATGAAAATAAAATAATTTGTAATTTTATACACTCTTTTATGTATTAAAACCGAGTAACTAACTTAAATATCCAAATTTCATAGTCAATCTCTAAAATTACGTGGACCCCGAACCCTCCGCGGAGATAGGTTGGCTCAGTGGAGCAGGTGTCCCCAATATACTGCCATAGATAAGTTACTTGAGAAGTGCGTGCGTAGTTATATGGAGGGATTGACAGACTAATGAGGAAGTACGAGAGAGGTGTTATGTGGATGTAGATGTGGTGGAAAGTGTGAAAAGGAACACCTTGACTCCTTGAGATGGTTCGGTCATGTGGAATGCATGGGAAGTGAGCGAATGAGTAAAAGAGTGTACGAGAGTGAGGTGGAAGGACAGAGAGGGAGAGGTAGACCAAGTGGAAGGATGGAGCTAGAAGTATATGAGTGAAGGCGGTGTTGGATGGGTGGAGGGGAGTCGACTGACTGGGGACAGAGGTACATTGGGCCTTTTGTTTGTGGCCACCCCTTTGGGGATCACGGTGTCCGGTAAAATATATATAATTATATATATATTGTTACGTATCTTGATCCTCAAGTGGTTAACTTGATGAATCTAGATAGCACAGAGATATATATTAAGGTATCAGTCAGCTGAAGGCAAAACAAAAGTAAAATATAATACAATCATTTCCTGTTGTTGCTTCCTTTCCTTTTGGATCTTAGGACTTGGTATCCTTTATTGACTGATACTCTTTACTTATGAAAACATACTGAAACTAATTAAAGTCATGTAGTATTTATAAAGAATTATTATTTAACCGAAACTTAGTAGGCTATGGTTATGAACCGAAGAAGTTATATCTAAAGGACTATTAATTCTATAAAAAGTCTTGAAAGATAAATATTAAAGTAAGAATATTTCTGTCTCTTACCCTTTTTGAAATGAATAGATAGTTTTCTTATATGTCCTTTTATTTATTTTTAATGTAATTATTCTTGGTTCTTGTCTTACGTTAACAGTATTATATTATTATTATCATCAGGATTTATATCAAAGTCACATAAAAAGTTAGATATATATTTAATAATTAGTTAAATGTATTTCTTAACCACGTAACATTGAGGTTTGATTATGAGTAAATTAAGTTACAGGATCGCTTCATAGATTCGATTCAGGTCTCACTTAAATAATATGAAAAGCAAAAATAATATTTTGAAGCTAAAAGAATTTTCTTCAGCTTAGGAAATCACTAGAAGTAATATTAACACAGCCATGTTAGTCTAAGGCGATATTACTAATATGAGACAATAACATCACAGTACTAAGCACAGTTAAGCAATGTAACCTTAATTAAACGAAAATGAAGGAACTCGTAAGTATTAATATAAAACAATAGTATTACTTTCATCATAACCCAATTAATTAAAGAGTTGCTTTAGTCCACAAGTTAGTCAACTAAAATAGTCAAGTACATAATAGTAGCGTTAACGTTAATTCCCAATCACATATCTCACTAACCAACATAACGTAAGTGTTTACACCGAACACACTTAACACACACTTATATAATCTGACTGACAGTCACAATCCCATTATAATACTTCACCCCGTCTTCCTCCAGCTGCAAGTTCACCTTCCCCAACTCCAAATGAGACTGATTTGAATGCCCACTACTCGGGTCTTATATACTAAACAATTATGGTGTAGGAACGAATCAGGAGGCGAGTGATGGTGCGCGCCCCTATCATAGCTCCTCGAGTTGCATAGCAGGTGCATTGTCCAATGGGGGCTCCTGGCGTCGATCATACGTCATAGCGTCGGGTCATCGAAGTAGTTTGCAGGGTCCCCTATGACGCACGCAGGTGTGAAGGCTTGTTTGCTGGTATGCGGAAGAGCTGGTTTCTCACTCGCTAGTTCGCTCGCTGGTCTGCTTCGCCGCCTGGGTAGTTTGGCACTCCTTCAACTCTAATTCTAACTCTTAAATTAACATACAGGGCTCCGCATGTCAGACCTCCCCCCTAGAATAGAGTTTAAGGAGTATAGTATATAATATTAAACATAATACATAAATAGATTCACCACCAGATTGGCAACAGCAAGATTATAATGAGGATATAATAAGGATATCACCCAAAGTAGGCAACGTCACCAGGTACCACATCAGAACATAGCCGGAACGTAGCTGGAGTGTTATTCGAACTGCAAGGCATCTCACAGCTGAAGGCTTGAAAGCGCACTACTAAAGCATAATATTTACCTCGCTACAAGGGAGAGCTAATTGCCAAAATCCTCTCATTAAGTTAAACTTACTGCTGTATGAGGCCAACCTGGTAAATGCAATCTTTGATCCGTGGCAGTGGGTAGGTATCGTTCTTTGTGACAGCATTAACTTGCCTATAGTCCATACACAACCTATGGCTCCCGTCTGGCTTTGGCACAAGTATGACCGGACTACTCCACTGGCTTAAGGCCCTTGTGATCAGCTGGTTTGAAAAAATGAAGTCAAGCTCGACCTGCAGTATACTCCTGCGTTGTGGTGAGACACGGTAGGGGGATAGTTTAATGGGAGTTGCATCACCTACGTCATGTCGTGCACGGCCAAAGAAGTGAGCCCTGGAGTATCACGGAACACACTGGGAGACTGAGATAAAACAGAGATTAGTTGGTTCGCTTGATCAGAGGGAAGATGACATAGTTTAGATGGTAATTCCCCCCAAGCTACTGAATTATACTGAAAGTTGGATAGGCTACATGACAAGTCAAAGTCTGCATGGATACCTTCAGGCTCTGGAACAGTCTGTTGCGGGTCAGTAAGAGAACTGAAGACATCGTCCGCACCAGGCTGTCCACAGGTCCTGACATTCACTGCCACAGTGGGAGAATCTGGAGGAGAGGAATCAGGGGACCTATGGTAGGGTTTCAACATATTTATATGGAATACTTGCGTGGGCTTTCTCCTGTCTGGGGTAGTTACTAGATAATCGGTAATGCTCACCCTCCGAATGATCTTATATGGGCCCCTGAACTTGGCAGATAAAGGTTGGCCAAAAAGGGGGAGCAGGACCAAAACCTCATCACCGGGCTGAAACTCCCTCTCACGGGCTTTTCTGTCATACCAGGTCTTCATGGAGCTTTTAGCCACTGTCAAGTTTTGAGCTGCAAACTCACATGAGGATCTCGGCCGGGTTTTGAAATCTGAAACATACTTGAGGAGGTTTTGGTTCCCCTCCTGGCCAACTAGGCTATCCTGCAATAGTTGCAAAGGACCTCTTACCTGGTGACCGAAAACTAGCTCATTAGGGGAAAAACCCAGGGATTCAGTTGGAACCTCACGAGTAGCAAATAAAAGAAAAGGTACCCCCTTATCCCACTCAACTCCGGTCTCTGTACAATACTTACGTAACATTCCCTTTAATGTCTGATGATATCGTTCGAGAACCCCTTGACTCTCTGGGTGATAGGTGCTAGACTTAACATGCTCGATACCCAACTCCTTCAGGAACTGCTGAAAAATGTTAGAGGTAAAATTAGTTCCTTGATCACTTTGCACCTCATGGGGGAAACCCATTCTGGTGAAGAATTTGAGCAGTTCCTTGATGACAGTTGGAGCAGAGGTAGTCCTTAAGGGTATAGCCTCTGGGTAGCAAGTTGCCATGTCCATAATAGTTAATAAAGAAATGTTACCTTGGGAAGTCTTAGGCAATGGGCCTACAATGTCCACTACCACCCGAGTAAAAGGATTCTCGAAAACGGGCAAGGGCACCAAAGGATGTACAGACACCTTCTGATTGGGTTTTCCTGTCATCTGGCAAGTGTGACACACTCTACAAAACTCCACTACATCTGCACGCATTCCTGGCCAGTAAAAGTGGGCTCTGATTCTGTCTAGAGTTTTTCTCACACCTAGGTGTCCTGCCAATGGTATACAATGTGCCATTTCCATGATATCTCTACGACAAGGTTTGGGGACTACTACTTGATGGACGTCCCAAGCCCCGTCATCGATTGGTCTGTGTGGCTGTCTCCATCTACGCCACAATACTCCTCCTTTGAGGTAGAAACATTCACCACCCTCCTTCTCACATTCCTCTTCACTCATGGACCTGGCAGCTAACTCCTTGCATTCAATATCATCTCTCTGTAGCTCTACCAGGCCACTAGGACAATTTGGAGGGGTTTCAGGTCATCGTTAGGGTCAAGATGAGCCATAAAGGTGTCAGATAAATCCACCTCAGTCACATCATCAGGCACAGTTGGAGCATCATTCACACTCTCATCATCCCTTTCATGAACTCTTACATTCGGTACATTTCTGTCTGAGGGAACTGCTACTTGAGACATTGAACGTGTGACAGCGCACACAGGGAAAACTGTTGGCATCTCCTTTTCGAGCTCACCGGTTAGTGGCTCGTTAACAGGGGAAAGTGACAAAATGGGGTCTGGTCGGACCTTCTCACCTGCTACATCATTCCCCAAAAGGAGTGTTACCCCAGGCACAGGGATATCTTGGTACCTACACAAAGCTATGGTGGCCTCACCCTGTAGTAACTCACATTCAAGTTCGCCTTTTACCAAGTGTGCATAAAATTGGCCTCCAGCTCCTCTCATTACAACTGGTTCGCCAGGTGGGCACTCAGTGTAAGGATTCACCATGAGGGTGCTAGTAGAACCTGTGTCTCTCAGAATTTTTACCTCCTGCATGCAACCATTTAATCTCACGTTGCCAGATGAAATAAAGGGACGGTAACTGTCCTGCACTGATGGTGAAATTATTATTGGCTTAACCCTAGTGGGTTGCACCACGCATGCTACTACACCCCTGTCTAGATTGTTTACGTTAGCTGCTAGGTACTCCTTCTGTCTGGAGTCCTGCATTAAAGGAACTTTTGGTG
This sequence comes from Paralithodes platypus, assembly GCA_032716605.1. NCBI lineage: Eukaryota > Metazoa > Arthropoda > Malacostraca > Decapoda > Lithodidae > Paralithodes > Paralithodes platypus. Next base: position 16,485,819 of record CM064518.1, on the reverse strand, counting down.
CTAGGTACTCCTTCTGTCGTGAGTCCTGCATTAAAGGAACTTTTGGTGCTAGGTATTCCTTCTGTCGGGAGTCCTGCATTACAGGCACATATGGAGTTTGAGATACGGCGGAAACTGTCTGCCCCGATCTCTCTGTTCTCTCCTTGGTCCAGCACTGATAAGCTAGGTGGCCTCTCTTGCCACAAAAAGTACATACTTTAGGGGATACGGGAACGTTCCCTCTTTGAGCATTACTATTACTTTGGGGCCCACCTCTGTTACCATTGCCCTGAGTCGCATTTTTAGTTGGGGGAACAATTCTATTTTGGCTAGCTGGGGAAGACGTTATAGGCTTGTGACTGGGTCTGTCAGATTTGTGATTGGGATACTTAAAATTAGAACTAGAATTATCGTAGGGCTTCTTTCCACGAAATTTGTTGTTGAGCACGTATGTGTCAGCCATGTCAGCGGCGTCGGCAAGACAATCTACCTTTTTCCCCTTTAAATGATAGGATACAGAAGAATCAATTTTCCATAGGAAATTTTCTAACAGGACCAACTCCTTCAGATCGTTGTAGCTTGTGACTTTCTTACTCTTGACCCAATGATTGAAAGTTTTAGTCATGGTCCTGGCAAATACCTTATGGGTTTCTTCTACTTTCTTCTGGTTTTTACGGAAAGATTGCCTGTAAGCCTCAGGCTGCAATTGATAGGTTTTTAGGATAGCTTCTTTGAGATTGTCATAATCCTGCCTAACTTCTGCTACTTCTGACAAATACATGGCTCGAGCCTGCCCTGTCAAAACGGTTTGTAACATAAAAGGCCATTGATCTCTTGTCCACTTCATACCTCCAGCAACTTCCTCAAACAAAACAAAGAAATCCTGCACATTATCCTCAGTGAAAGGTGGAATGACACTGGTCATAGTCAATCCCAGAGGGGAAGCAATTAAGGGAGCATTTGTATTGACATTTAGTTGAGCCGTACGATATTGATATTCATAATGTTCGGTCTTTATTCTGGCTTCTTCGATATTTGCTCTGGCTTGTTCGGCATTTATTCTGGCTAGTTCTATTTTTAGTTTGGCTGGTTCTAGTTCGAATATTTGATCACCGGTCAAACCAGGTGGCAATTGTTTATCAAGTTGGCTAGGTTTACTCGGGATCCCACCAACTGCTCCGTCACCCTCCCCGCCTTCTACAGGGAACAGGTGGGTTTTTATGGTCTGAGCCACCTCTACTTTGGACATGTTTGAGACAGTTAATTGGATATGTGAGGCAAGATCTTCCAGTTCGGATTTTGACAGACAGTCAATATCAGGGGCTGTGGGTTCTGATTCTATGAAAACTCGAGCATCTTCGTCATTAATTAGATGAGGCATGATTAATATTTTATTTTTAAGTTGTGAAACGGTAATGAAACTGAGTGAAACTGTATGAAACGAATCCTGGCGAGGTCGCCACTCTTCTGTTACGTATCTTGATCCTCAAGTGGTTAACTTGATGAATCTAGATAGCACAGAGATATATATTAAGGTATCAGTCAGCTGAAGGCAAAACAAAAGTAAAATATAATAAAATTATTTCCTGTTGTTGCTTCCTTTCCTTTTGGATCTTAGGACTTGGTATCCTTTATTGACTGATACTCTTTACTTATGAAAACATACTGAAACTAATTAAAGTCATGTAGTATTTATAAAGAATTATTATTTAACCGAAGCTTAGTAGGCTATGGTTATGAACCAAAGAAGTTATATCTAAAGAAGGACTATTAATTCTATAAAAAGTCTTGAAAGATGAATATTAAAGAAAGAATATTTCTGTCTCTTACCCTTTTTGAAATGAATGGATAGTTTTCTTATATGTCCTTTTATTTATTTTTAATGTAATTATTCTTGGTTCTTGTCTTACGTTAACAGTATTATATTATTATTATCATCAGGATTTATATCAAAGTCACTTAAAAAGTTAGATATATATTTAATAATTAGTTAAATGTATTTCTTAACCACGTAACATTGAGGTTTGATTATGAGTAAATTAAGTTACAGGATCGCTTCATAGATTCGATTCAGGTCTCACTCAAATAATATGAAAAGCAAAAATAATATTTTGAAGCTAAAAGAATTTTCTTCAGCTTAGGAAATCACTAGAAGTAATATTAACACAGCCATGTTAGTCTAAGGCGATATTACTAATATGAGACAATAGCATCACCGTACTAAGCACAGTTAAGCAATGTAAGCTTAATTACAAGAAAATGAAAGAACTCGTAAGTATTAATATAAAACAATAGTATTACTTTCATCATAACCCAATTACATAAAGAGTTGCTTAAGTTCCACAAGTTAGTCAACTAAAATAGTCAAGTACATAATAGTAGCGTTAACGTTAATTCCCAATCACATATCTCACTAACCAACATAACGTAAGTGTTTACACCGAACACACTTAACACACACTTATATAATCTGACTGACAGTCACAATCCCATTATAATACTTCACCCCGTCTTCCTCCAGCTGCAAGTTCACCTTCCCCAACTCCAAATGAGGCTGATTTGAATGCCCACTACTCGGGTCTTATATACTAAACAATGATGGTGTAGGAACGAATCAGGAGGCGAGTGATGGTGCGCGCCCCTATCATAGCTCCTCGAGTTGCATAGCAGGTGCATGGTCCAATTGGGGCTCCTGGCGTCGATCATATGTCATAGCGTCGGGTCATCGAATTAGTTTGCAGGGTCCCCTATGACGCACGCAGGTGTGAAGGCTTGTTTGCTGGACGAGCTGGTTTCCCACTCGCTAGTTCGCTCGCTGGTCTGCTTCGCCGCCTGGGTAGTTTGGCACTCTTTCAACTCTAATTCTAACTCTTAAATTAACATATAGGGCTCCGTATGTCAGAATATATATATATATATATATATATATATATATATATATATATATATATATATATATAAATATCAGGAGTGTTGGACCAAGGTACCTATGATCTACAGGGGAAGGGATTAGAACATTTAAACATGCTAAAAGCTTGGCATTCAGATAAAGCTATTGCCCAAATAGCAGAAACTGTATGCTGTTGAGGAACTCCACAGAGTCTCAGTGGTCACTGATTAAAATAGGATGCGTGATAGGAGGAAGTATGATACAGATACAAGTGAGGTTTGAGAAACCACCTGACAATATACATTTTAAAGCAACACAAATACAAAGGCAAACCAGTCAATGTATTATACTGAAAAACGAGGGACAGGAAGTGACTGAAAGTTTCCAATAAGAGAAGGATTCCATACTAATTTTGTGCACCATGTATTTCAGCATGTATCCTACTCCTCAGTCCTCTCGACTATTATGGAAGTAAAACGCTGAATATTCTGGTATAATCATGATAATTCGAGTGAGAGCTACGGAAATAAATATACTGTACATACTGTGTAGTGCATGCCTTAAAATCTAATGAGTCAGAAAATAGCGATATTTAGTAGGTGCGTGAAGCTAGGATATAAGTCTGGTCGTCGAAAACAAAAGTTTTTCTTAAATGGTATGTCCAAATGACTATAGCCGTAAAATAAGTTTTTTTTTTCAGATAAGGGTGAGGGGAAGTGTATTGGAAGCAAAGAGATGGCATATGGAAGGCCATGAAAAGGATGGTATGACAAGGTGGCTCAGTGTGTGTCATTGTGTAAAAAAGGATTAGATAAAACAATAATCATTAACAGCTGAGGAATGATTGGAGGATGATTGTAAGAGATGCTGCTTGAGTGTGTTATGTCTGCATTAACTTGACTAACTTGATGGTCTGTGCTCTAGATGATGTCATGAAAAGGCCTTGTTATAGATATTTAGAGCATGTGAGACAATTTGTGGGGCTGATGAATGAGTGGTGACTGTATCAGGTGTTGCCTGTTTGTTTTTCTTATGTCAGCTTAATTATGTTTTATAATATTTGCCATGCCTTATGACCAATAAGCTGCTGATCTCCCCCTATGCCATATAATGGACTCTGAAATTTGTTACGAATTGGCTGACAAAGATTGTATGGCATGATGTTGCAATTGAGGATGATTACTAAACCTGGAAATGAAAAATGGCAAGTATGAGAATAAATAAATAACCGAGGAATGGTGTCATTGACAGAGACTGGTAGCAGAATGTTGAAATGTATGAAAGGAAAACTGACAGCACAGTGAAAATGGTGTCAATGGAGTGCGGCAGAGAGAGAGTTTGTTGTATGTTTGACAGTCTTAATGGAAAAATATGCCTATTGGATGTAACCTTAGCTCCTTTAATACACTATATTAAATACACTATAATACACTATATAATACACACCTGAGGGGAGGTGTGGTGGAGTGGTCATGCTACTGGATTGGTAATCCAATAGACCCGGGTTCAAATCCCGATATGTCAATGGGAAGATATTATTGGGATTGAATTTGTGCTGTACCTAGTATCAGTGCATTACCACAAAGCCCACCGAAATGCCAAAAAAATACCCTCATTGTTCCCTGATTAAATAACACTGTATGCATATTCCCATATTCAAAATATGTTACAGGGGGACAATGCCTAGTGAGTTCACTGCTCAATAGGTGGCGTTCTGAGAGTGAGGGTCTGAGTCTGGAGGGTGAGACGGTGAAGCACTTGAACGAAGCAACCAGCCGCTTCAGAGATGGAGCTGCTTCGAGCCATGATTGATGCTTCACATGTCTCACTCCCCAGACTGGAACATGACCTCACGGGCTTCACCGTGTTGAGCGGTGGAATGTACAGGCTCTCAGCCTATGCCCTAGAGGGAGTAGTTGGAATATAGAAAAAAAACAAAAAAAAACATGATTTCCATGATTTTCTGGTAAACCCATTGTAGCTTTTTTCAACTAAGTAATTGTCTTATGTAGTACAACGTTTCAATGAATAGATATTTACTTTATAACTCTAAGTGATTTATCTATGCTTAAAATTTAATATGGGAAATCGTTGCTTGATGTTTAGAAGTACATTGCTAATATGTGCAGATTTTCATAAGGGAATTGGGTTAAAGAACAGAGGTTTAAATTCAAATCCTCTCTTAGGCCCCATTAATTGCTCTTTCCATTCACATATGCATAGCCTACGTGAGTTGCAGTTGGGATGTGTGTACATGCATAGATTGATATGCAGGATTCGAAGTTGCATAATAAATCGTAGGCAGTGTCCACCATTCTTTAACTGCCTTCGTGGTGCAATGCATAAGGTGTTGATATTCGGTGTGAGCGTCCTGGGTTCGAATCCACGGACTGCCACATGTGTTTGTAATATTTCATTAATCAATTTGAGGAGTAGAGTTGGTTGTTGGATATAACATAATAATTAGCATGTTCTCTCATTTAAATAGTGCGCCCTCTCATTTTAAAGAACGTAAACAAGACATGGGGAATTTGGCGCCAATTTCAAATAAGCTAACAGATATGACGGAGTAAATAATTATAAAGTCATCATCATGCTGATATGTTTAACCCCCTCTATACCAGTGACGTCTTATTAATTTATTCTGGCTACTATTAGACGATTGTATTCAGTTTATAAAGAGCCTCCATCAATTAACATGCTTCGAAATATTTCACTTAACCTTTTTACAACCACAGATCCTTCCTAAACTCTACATAATAATCTAGATATAGCAAGATTAAAATACAAGACGTCGCCAGTATAGAAGGGGTTAATGACCTAGTTAGCTGTAAGTGCATATTTTGACACAGGTAGCCACAGTGTGAACGTCATATCTACCATATAATAGTGGGACATCTTTCTATATTCAATATATTTATTATTATTATTATTATTATTATTATTATTATTATCAGTATCTCACTTGGAGGGACCATATTACCAGTCTTGCTAAGGCAGCCTCCCAGAAGCTGGGTGTGCTCAACCGCCTCAAGGGGTTCTTTACCCCTGCACAGCTTCTTGCTCTGTACAGGGGCACAGTGCGTCCTTGTATTGAGTATTGTTCACATGTGTGGGGATGATCCTCTCACACCACACTCCTAGATAAAGTAGAAAGGAAACCCTTTTCTATCATTAACTCCAATCCACTCACACACTCTCTGCAATCTCTCTCTCTTCACCGCATTGTTGTATCTCTCGCTATTCTATCGGTACTACAATAATCAGTGTTCCTCGGAGCTTTCCCAGGGTATACCACCTCCTCTACGTAGGCTACGTAGTACCCATCTTGCAACACAATCCCACCCTTACTCTGTGCAACTCTCCAACCCAGGAGTGAAACGCTATTCTCAAACTTTCTTCTATTCAACTGCTGAGCTCTGGAACTCTCTCCCAGAATCAGTCTTTCCCTCTTCCTATGACATAAATTGCTTCAAACTCCGTGTGTCCAAGCATTTTAGCTCGAATGTCCCTTGATTTTGGCCCTGTCACTCTTTCAACTCTGGGGGAAGCACTCGCTGCAGGCAGTTCTGCCTTTTGGCTCCCTCATTCCCATAGAAAAAAACAAAAACAAATCCAACCTTATTTCTCTTGTATATTTCGACTCCACGTCTCATCCCCATACATCACTGTTGGTACAACTATCCCTTGGTCCCTCCAACCATTCCACTTTTACCTTTCGTTCAAAGATTTCTCACCTTCCACATACTTCCCATTGCTCCGAAAGCTTTCCTTCCCTCACACTCTCTCTGTCTTACTTCCATTCCCACACCTGCGTCCCTGCTTATCACTCCACTTACATATTTAATACACTCCACTTATGCCATCATTTCCCCATCCAGTCGTACATTTAGGTTCACCCTACGTGATGGTGATACACACCATCACTTTACTTTTATTTACATTCACCCTCAACTTCCTACTCCTACATATCACATACAGGGGAGGTGTGGTGGAGTGGTCTTGCCACTAGACTGGTATTCCATTGAACCCGGCTTCGAATCCTGATATGTCAATGAGAAGATAGTATTGGGATGGAATTTATTCTGTATCTAGTATCAGTGCATTACCACAAAGCCCACTGAAATGCCAAATAAATACCCTCATTGTTCCCCGATTAATAGCACTGTATGAATATTCCTATATTCAAAATAGGCTACAGGGGGACAATGCCTAGTGAGTTCATTGTTTAATAGGTGGCGTTCTGAGAGTAAGGGTCCGAGTCTAGGAGGTAAAACCGTGAAGCACTGGAGTACGGCAGCTTCAGAGATGAAGCTGCTTCGAGCCATGAGTGCGCAACTAATGTACAGGCTCTCAGCCTATGCCCGAGAGGGAGTAGTTGGAATATAGAAGAAAAAATATATATTACTACTCACTGCAGCTTCTCCTCAGAATCTGCCAGCAATGCTGTGTCATCAACAAACAGCAACTAATTAAACTCCCAATCACCACCATTATTTCCTACTAATCCAAATCCTCTACCCATAGATCTCAGCTTTCCCTCCCTCATCACACCATCCATATATACATTAAGCAACCACAGTGACATATTACACAACCCTGTCACAGAACTACAATCACCTCAAACCATTCACTCAACTCATTCCCTACTATAACACATGATCTGCTCTCTCCATAAAAACTCTTGACTGCTCTTAACAAATATCCTCCAATTTTGTAAATCCTTAGTACCTTCCACACTGCTTCTCGATCCACACGAGCATACAGTATGCTTTTTCCAAATCCATGGAAGCCCAATTAATATCTCCTTATATATTTTATAAATACAGTACTTCTTGCATACTGCATAGCTGTCTTACTGCAAAAACTGATCTACACACCCTCTTCCCCTCCTAAAACCGCACTACTCTTCTCCTATTGCACCTTCTGTACCCTTTATTACCCTCTCTATCAACACCCTGCCATACAGCTTTCCAACAACTGACAGTAAAGTAATACCTCTATAGCTTGAAAACTCCTGCCGGTCTCCCTTCCCCTTGTACAAAGGCATTATACATGCACTCCTCCAGTCTGATAGTAGGCTACAATTGACACATCAAAACACATACTGTATTGAAAATTCTCACCAGCCAATCTATTATCACATCTCCACCCATCTTAATACATTCCACAGCAATACCATCCATATACCTTATACTTTACCCACTCACATTTGTCTCCCTGCTTCTTTCACCTCATTCTTCTCAATCCTTTCATTTATTCCCTCCCGCCTCTATAGCCACCTCCATCAGCCACTGCTTCAATCACTGCCTCTCTTCCATCTCTTACATTTAGCAAAGATTAAAAATACTCAACATATCTATTCCTCACTTCCATACCTTCCACTAATAACTCTCCATTTGCATCTTTCACCGACTCCTCCCTCTTTTGTTCTCCTTTCCTTACTCTATTTACCTCCTTCCAGAATATCTTCTTACATTCCTCAAAATTCTCACTCAATCTATGACCCCATCTTTCATTTACACTTTTCTTCGCTTCTCTAATCTTCCGTTTTGCCTCTATCCTCTTCTCCTTGTACTTCTCCCATACCTCAACACTTCCATCCTGCAAAACCCTCTTAGACTACGGTCTCTTCTCCTCGACTGCCTTTCTTACCGGTTCATTCTACCACTTGTTTCCCTTCCTGATACCTCTGCCACCTACTATACTTTTACCACAAACTTCCTCTGCGCTTCCTTTCACTCCTTCCTTAATCTGTTGCCATTCATCCTCTATCTCTCTCTCTTCCATCCATTTCTCATTTAGCCTCTCCCGGTGCTCCCTCTCTTTTGTAGTTTTCTCTAACTCACTAACTTTTATTAGATACTACCTCTCTTACTTCTTGCTTGTCTTGCAACTCCTCCTCTCAGCTTTCCCTCCACAAGATACAGTAATGACCAGACATACCCTCAGCCTCACCTCTCAGCACATTCACATCCAGCAGTCAACACAATCTTTCACTTATCACCAATATATAATCCATTAACGCCTTCTCTACAATCTCTCCCCTCACAAGTTATGCCATCTATACTTGTGTATACGTCTCTTTTTGAAGAATGTATTACCTACACTCATTCTACTCTCCACATATATAATTATTAATTCTCCACTCTTGTTTACACTATCCACACCAGAACTACTTATCACTTCCTCAACAGATTCATTGCCTAACCTAGCATTCAAGTCCCTTAAAACTATCATATTTAAATTTTCCTCACCTTGTAGACAATCCCTATATACACAAAAACCCTCCATGTCCTCTATTGTCCTTTCACTTCCTGGCTCATATGCACACAAATACCAACCTTTCACCCATAAACCGCATTCGCACCCACATTATCCTTGATGAAACGCTCTCTCCACTCTTATATAAACTCTCAGTTCCTGTTACAATAATAGCCATGCCCTCTTTTGCTCGGACTCTCTCATCTACTCCAGACTTTTTACCTTTCACATTCCAAAAATCCACTTCACCCTCTCTTTAATGTACCTTTAAATGTACGGGATGTGGAATGAATGAGAAGAGAGAGGACATTGGCAGGTTGTTTGAAAGAAGTATGACGTGCTTTCGCTGAGTGAAACAAAATAGCGTCCGGGATCACAATCGGGTTCCCTCGCCTCTATCTCTAGTCTCTTTTAGTAGGTAATTTTTTTCAAAGGAAGGAGGATTCCTAGCTCCCGCCCCAAGCCCCTTTCAGCCGACGTTTACGCCTCGCAGAAAAATGCGGTGATGGAAAATTCTTTCCCTTCCAACTCAGAGAAGGCTATCTACACCGGCTAGTGGCGGGCGCTGGGGTCGCCGCATCCCTACGCCATTAGAAATGTAGAAAAATAAAAAGATAGAAAAAGACTATGGGAGGTAGAGGACACCAACCCTCACTCTGACAAAGAGTCAGCTCACCAATACAGTTGTTGTTGTTGTTGTTCCCCAAGCTGCCTGGCTGAACAGCCCCAAGGCCCCGAGCAATTCCATGGCCATAACCGATTGCCCCCACAGAACCCTCCCCGCCGACCACAATAAAGCCTGGGTGACCGAAGCCACTCCATGGCGGGGAGCTGAGGAGGGTGCGGAAACGCCCGGGAAACCAAAGCCCCACCCAGGGCCCTATGCCCCTCAGCAATTATGAAGAGAAAGGTGAGGGGCAAGGGAAAAATGTGACGCTTTGGCTTCCAATCTTGGTAGATTGGGAGGTCAATCCACGGAAGAGACGCCGTCACTTGAGATCTAGAAAATATATTAGTTAAAAGAACAGTCAGAGTAAGCTATGGGTATGGCAGAGATTGCTCAGCTCTCACTCTGATAGACCAGCCCATCACCACATGACTAGAACCCAATCCTCTCAGCATCAGCTAGGAAAGGCCCTAGAAAGCCGCCTTTGGTGGGGGGATAGCTCCCCTATTTCAACCCCTTTCGGGGTTGGGCACCCGCCTCTCCTTCTACAATTACCAATACCAATACAGTATGTACCAATGTACCAATACAGTACTGTACTGTACTGAAAAATATCTGAATTGGGTGACCCAATTTTCTCCAAATGTTTTTGTTATAAACTTACTGAACCAATTTATGAACATTCCTGCTATTTTAAAAAAATACATCATAAAAATGTTTGCATTGCAGGGTTATTGATTAATCTAATAGCTTTATTTTTAATTTTGCTTAACTGCCTCGATGCAACCAATCCATAAAAATCATGTTGGACTCGGAAAGATTCTGCCTGTTTGAAAATTGTATGTACTTCATTTTCTGTGCATTAAAGGAAACTAAAAAAAATCTACTTTCTCTCACCTCCTCCTCTTCTCATTTGCACCTTTGCTAGTTGCCTACACGTGCCAGCTACTTCAACTTCCGACCACAGCTACATGATGTTTTAGACAAAGAAACAATTAATAAATAAATGTATAAATACAATAAATAAATAAATAAAACAAAAAAAATGCTGGGATGCGGTAATGTGCTTCCAGCATGTTGATGAACTTTTCGTTGTGTTTTGCAGGAGTCGTATTAATGGCGGGATTTTCGCATCAGGGATGAGTCCATTTCAACCTATTTTTGCACTCCTTGGGTTAAGTCAATATACACCAGTTTGTTCCAGGGTGGATGGGACTTGTTAGCCTTGGTCGGCAACCCATATGGGGGAGATGACCTTGTAAACATCTGGGTGGATAGGACTCGTCAGCTGGTTGGCCACCGGTCTAGGGGGAGTAAACCTTACTGGTATACAAATCCATACTGCTTACCTAAGGGTGAAGCAGGTTACTATATGGACCAGCCGTACACCACTGTAGAAAAATAGTGCTAACAAAATACCGGTAGGCCTACATAAAAGGCCTCGAAGTCGGACGGACCCTAAGTTGGGTGGCCAATCCTGTAAATTGGCACAGGTCCTCATAGGGAATTGGTCTGCTTGGGGGCATTTTATGTATGGCCAATTGGCCACCCTCATAGAGGGGAGAATGGCATCCAGCAATAGATAGATAGATTGTTCACTGATCTTGTAACTTGATAGATAAAACCTTATATAGTGTCTCCCAGTCGATCTAAGGAATATTAGCTCAAACATGACAAATCACATGAATACCACATAAGCTGTTATCAGTATTATTAAGATAATTTGAGATGGATGCAGATGCAGTGTGAAGTGACATTGAATTATCAGTTACTGGAAAATGTCAGGTCATTTTAGTAAAGATGAGAAATTTGGAGGATGAAGTGTGAGATATGGTTAGTGCAAGGGAGGAGGTTTAGCCCTATAGGAATGACGAAAGCAGTGACAAGGTATAGGGTGAGGAGCATGAAAGTAATAAAGTTTATCTATCTATTGTCGTATGCCATGATCCCCGAAGGGGTGGCCACGAACGAAACACCCCCATGCTCCTCTGTCCCAAGTCAGTCGACATATGTACCACATGACCGAACCATCTCAAGGTGTTTCTTTTCACACTTTTCAGCACATCTACATCCACACCACACCTCTCTCGTACTCCCTCATTAGTCTGTCTATCCCTCCATGTAACTCCTCACGCACTTCTCAGTAAAAAAGTAACTGCATGAAAATGTAGTAATCCTGACGTTGATGTACGGGAGTGAATCATGGATGCTATTGGAGACATAAATCATGACTGAGGAAGGAGAGCGTGTGGAAGTGGATATGTAGGAGAGTGTGAAGAAGAACACCTTGAGGAAGTTCGGTCATGTGGAGTATATGGGGAGTGAAAAAAAAACATACTAAAAAAGGGAAGGAAAGCAAGAGAGGATGAGGTAGAGGAATGAAGTTGAGAGGCCAGATGACAGAGGAGTATTGAGGTGTTTTATTTGTGGTCACTGCTCAAGGAGCAAGGTGTTTGACAATAAATAGATGTATACAGTATATAAAGGACTTCTGGATAAATCTTTGGGATAGATTTGCAGTGACTATGACAAAATGTTGGCACTGTACGTATTATATTGTACAGTAGGCCTACTTCTTAAAAACTAAATACTATATTACAGTATCTACCTAGCATGATTCAAGTTAGGTTAGTAAATTGTTTTGTACCATAATTTTAGATTGAGTGGGAAAAATAGTCGATAAATAACCAATATATGAGATAATTTTTCAGTAATGTAACTTTAACACTACTGGGTCTCTAATTCAGCAATTATTTCAGCTTATTTCCTGTTTTTTTGTTTTATATTTTTATACTAAATTGGTCGTTAATAACAAGGTTAAAGAATCACATCACCTAACTATCCTATTTTATCCATATTTTAAGTTCTACAGGTACAGTATAGTAGAAATCCACCCGACATCTCAACTGCAGTCAGAAGCGGATTTGTCCTGAAGATTTACCAGATTCCAAACACTTATGCCAAATATTGTAAAGTGTTATTGAATATTATTTGTTAATCTTGGTTGGTTTGGGTTTGGGTGGCGAGATTAAGTTTTTAGTGAATACCGGTACCTAAAGACCTAGTGGATTTTTTTGTTTATCTTGGCTTCCATTCGAGGACAATTACTTTTGCTAATTACTCGTCCAGTGCTGAAGGATTTTGTGCATTCATCTGTAAAGTATTACAAAAGTGTTAAATAGTTAGGTTGGGCAACTTAGGCTTAGCCTAGGTCTAATGGGCTATTGATAAACTATAGTACACTACCATAGTTTAGGTCTACAACAAAAAATAAATATTATTTATAATGCTAAAGCTTAAAGCTATGATTCAAGTGTTTCAGAATATAATTATACAAAAAACTAATTAACCTAGATTTTAATTTAGGCCACTCCTGCAAGCCAAAGCTTTGGTATCATTTAAGAAAAGAGGTGTGCGTGCTATTTTCTTATTCATTTTCTGAACTTGCGCATTGTCTGTTCTTGTAGTTCCCCAGACTTTCTGGCCAAATAGTCTTAAGTTCGGTAGACCGAAGCCGCTCCAGTTGCTTGGGCCCCCGAAGGAGCCAGGACATCAGTGATGCATGGGGTATGAATGTACAGTTTGTCGCACATAATCCATTTCTCAACCATCCCAGCAAATCGTAACTTGGCAGCGCCTCACCCACCTCCCTCATTCCACCTCTTAACAATAGTGGAAGGGAAGGAGGTGGAGCGAGGGAAGGGGGTTAGACTATGTGTGGCAAACTGTACAAGAGAAAAGAAGGTTGAATGTGATAGAGATGAGCTGCTTGAGGAGTAGGCTATGTGTGGAGTGACGCGCAGAGACAGATTGAGGAATGAAGACGTATGTAGGAGAGTGGAACACATGAACCCTTATGAGCTAGAGTGGAAAGAAGGGTGCTATGCTGGTATGGACATGTTGAACGAATGAGAGATGAAATGCTTACAAAGAGAATATATGAGTCAGAACCAAGGGGAAATAGATTGCGAGGAAGACCTCGGAGTAGGTGGAGAGATGGTGTGAAACAAGCATTGGAAGATAGAGAGATGACTGAAGAACAGGTAAGAGAAGTGGTGATGAATAGGAATGAATGGAGAATGTATGTGAATAGATGAGTGATAATCCAATCATAGGGAGAGGGAGTCGGGCGCCAGTTAGACTAGATAATAGTCCGTCAGGCGCCTAGTCCGGGGAGCCGGTGTACTGTATAATTGTCAGTTTATTGTTCATTGTAGCCGTAAGGCTGAAAATCTATTTTTTTTTTAACCTAGGTACAGTCAAAGCTTATTCTACCTAACTACTAGGTCCCCTGCGACCTTTGACGACTGTGAGGTGCCTGGGCTCCCACCATGGTACGTACATATGCAAATGCTCTGGTGAAAAGAATGTGCAAGCTAACACAAGCTGATAGTTGAGCAGCCTGGTAAGGAAGCGACCACGATACAATCCTCCATCAGGATGGGTGAAAAAACCCTTTAGGATTCTGATGGATTTGAACCCTTGACATTGCGGTTACAGTGCGGACACCTTAAACCGTTGGCCATCCCGATCCTTAACCCGTGGAGCCCCGGCAGTTTTGTAATGTTTGTTCACCAGAATCCGGCCGGTTTTCAAAAAATGGTTTTATTCCAGAAACAATAGCGAATGGGTTAGGAATGAAGGAAAAACCACGAAAAACCGCTCAAAAAGCTTAAAGAATGGTCCTACAGAGCCCCCGAAAATGTATTTTACAAGAGTAAAAAATTGAAGGCAATTACCCCAAAAAAACAGGATTTTGCGCGCTCACGCGCACGCACGTGGACTTTGAGAGTTTTCAACCATCGGCACGGTTGCGTGGGATACGTACACAGTTCCCATACAAATCTGAGCCCTCTTGAGTGGCTACACCTGAGGTTACGGTCGGCGCAATTAGGGTGACGCGCCAGACGCGTCTCTGGGGCTGTGCGTTACATACATCGCCGACGCGTCAGACGCGTCGCTGGGGCTGTACTGGTTAATATATGATCCAGATGTATGAATGACCATGCCTGGAAGTAATGTGGGCAGGCATTGTGGTGTGCTCCGCTGTGTCTGTCTGCTGAGACTAGAAACTCTCGAAGGTCTGGGACCTGCGGGTTGCTGGAGGTCTCTGGGTCTTATCCTGGGCGACCTAGATGTGTGCAAGTTTTTTATGATTTTATATTTTGTTGTTTCTGTTCAGGGTCTGTCTCAAGTCAGCTCCCTCCAACTACAGTATGGGTATGTGTCCGAGTATATTCATACATACAGTACCGTACTGTATTTGTATTCATGAGTTGGGTGCAGCAATCTTAGTTTGAACATTAACCCTTTATTAGCGGCGCGCAACTTATGACGTGTGAAAGAAATTTGGACTAAGTGGCGGTTCACAACTTATGTCGTGTGCCATTTTCAGCACGTAATGTTGCTGAGAGAGAGAGATATGTGGTGGCAGGAGAGTAGCAAGCGTATGACTGCTCCAGACCACTGCGGCGGATCTACCGACATGAATCTCACCCTCCCCCACCCTCACGCACTCGCTACACAGGGAATTATGTAGGGAAACTACCTAATTACATGGTTTTTGCACTCGTGTTGCGCGATCATTGCAAGAAAACTAGCAGTCGTACAAGGATGGTTGGGGTGCCATTGGAAAGCTCTGTTAATGCCCTTTCAGGGATAGATACTTGTTTTACGCTCTGGGTCTTATTTAGGCATGAAAATGATCACGTAAACAACCCTATTTAGGGTAAAAACACCCCGCTGGGCGGTACATATAAATTACCTCCTAGGCCACTCATTAGGTGTTAACCAATAACTATCGGGGCGCAACATAAGTCGAGTATAATAAATCTGGACTATCTGGCGGCGCTCGACATAGGTCGTGTGGCAATTTCAGCACGTAATGTTGCTGAGAGAGAGAGACAAGTGGTGGCAGGAGAGTAGCGAGCGTATGACTGCTCCAGACCACCGAGGCGAACCTACTGACACGAATCCCACCTCCTCCCTCCCTCTCTCACTCGCTATATACGGAATTGTATGGGGAAAGTGCCGAATTACATGCTTTTTGCACTCGCGTTGCGCGGTTGTTGCAAGAAAACTAGCCATCATAAAAGGATCGTTATGGTGTCATTGGAAAGCTCTGTTTATGCCCTTTCAGGGATAGATACTTGTTTTACGCTCTGGGTCTTATTTAGGCATGAAAATGATCACATAAACTACCCTATTTAGGGTAAAAACACCCCGCTGGGCGGTACATATAAATTACCGCCTAGGCCGCTCGTTAGGTGTTAAGCTAGGTTAGGCGAAACTGTTCTAGCCTACCGTGTACCAGTCTGCATTTCCTCCCATCCAAAATTCCCCTCGGGGGAAATCTGGCCCACTATAGATACTCCCCGGAGGGAATTTTGGCCCAGGATAATATCCCCCCTCACTCACCTGATTATATGGCAAGTGTAGTAATGACTTTAACATAACAAAACATCAAGAAATGGCTCAACCAGGTTAGGTTTAGTTTGGTTACCTTAGAACAAATGTTATTTTATATTTTTTATTCAGTAACATATACCACCATCCATATTTTTTGGTTAAAAATATGTGCACTTAAGTAACTATGTCAACTTCTCGTTCATAATTATGTAAGATGGAAATAACGACCAAGAGGGGAGAAAAATTTCCTAGGTCTGATTCCCCCCGCTACAAAAAAAAACAAAAAAACAGCCAAGGCCATCGTTTCCATGGGGAAAGTGAGCCTAGGCTAGTTTTATCCATACTATTCAAGCAACCTTTCACAGCGATTCGCACGATCTGAGTCAGGACAGTTACGTTCGCTTCTAATTTGACCGTTTTTGGGTTGAGAAGTCAGGACTTAATGTCATCATCATATATGCTGACAGCAGGCGGCAAATATCAGCTGACCGTGGGAAAATTTTGATAAAAGAAAAGAAAAACAACAGGAGTCAAATTAGACGTGTAACAGTCGTGACCGAGAGCATATGAACATCGTAGCGAAAGGTTGCTTGCAGTTAACCCTTTTGCCGGGGGGAAATTCAATGAGGGGGAAAAAGTCCTGCTCATAATTCCTACCCTATCCTAATCTAACCTAGTGTCTTCAGTGGGGCTGCTACCCGCCGACGTTAAAAATGCACGCCAATCTTAAAAAATTTGGATTTGATATTATCATTAATAAGGATCCAGTAAACTAAGCAATGCAGAAATGTTAAGCAGATTTATAATTTGTTTTCACAGTGCTGTACTGTACAGGTACAGTATATGTAGCATTTTGTCATCCTCTAAGCCTAGGCTTACATCAATGGTTACCCCAATGAGAGTCCAGGGCCAGTTTAGCTTAGGAGGTTATACTATATTCTGATTGTTTTCCAACTGATGGTAAATTGTTAAGTTACTATCTTGGTTACTCAGCTAGTACGTAGATTTTATAGCGAAATGTGTTGTTAATTATGAAAAATTGGCATTACTATGACATAGAGACATAACAGATTCATATTTTTCCATTAAATATCGAGAAATCAGATAGTAAGGGATTCAATTTACCATCAGCTGAAATAAAACCGACCAGTGGTAAGTGTAAAAAATAGAGGGAAGGATGTAGTATCCGGGCGTACGATCGTCATGTTTACAAAGATCAATCGCTCGCGGTTAAGTTCCCGTCTATTTTTTCTGTTATTTGCCCCCTGCCGGCAATATACAGTATATGATGATGACAATAAGTCATGGGGGGGGGGTATCCCACGGCAGTCAAAATAGACGGGAACATGATCGCGAGCGCTCGCCTCGCACGGTTGCACCACCTCCCATAAGGCTCCATTTTTGGGAAGAATGTAGTATTCGGGCGTACGGTCATCATGTTAACATAGGTCGATCGATCTCGGTTAAGTAACTTAAGTTCCTGTCTATTTTGATGGCTATTTTATCTATTATTTGCCCCCTGCTGGCAATATATATGATGATGACAATAAGTCATGGACATGGGGGGGATGAGGGGGGCAAAGCTGACAAGAATGTAGTTACCGTGTGTATCGCCCGGCGGCCGGCGCCCACCTTGTTTACACTATGCAGAGCAGCGGACGCTCGCGATCATGTTCCCGTCTATTTTGACTGCCGTGGGATACAACAAAGCCTCCCCTCACCCACCCCCCCCCCATGTTATTGTCATCATCATATATATTGATGGCAGGGGGCAAATAACATAAAATAGCCATCAAAATAGACAGGAACTTAACCGCGATCGATCGAACTATGTAAACATGACGATCATACGCCCCGATACTACATCCTTCCCGCAAAGCCCCGTCTCAACCTATTATTGTATACCACGGCAGCCAAAATAGACGGGAACATGATCGCGAGCGTGTGAATAGTGTAAACAAGGCGGGCTGTACGCCCAAATACTACATCCTTACCCCATTTCTGTTGACTAGCTAGGCCTAGGCTATACATGCAATGTCGGGTGGGTTTTTCTCATACATTATTTTCTAGTAATTTGACACGTTTGCGGGGTGTGGGATTGTCGGGGCAATAATAATAACATTAATAATAATAATGCTTTATTCCAGACTCACACAGTACAGAGAGGACCGTACTGGGGTCTATATATAACTTACAGTAACATAAATATACATACTGTACATAAGCCTAGCCGCCTAGGATACATAAAATAAAAATAAATTAAATAATACCCAGCTTGCTAGCAGCTAGTTTGTAGTTCACAGCACTGCCTCAACAAAAATCAGCCCCCACCTATGGTATTATAGGCTGCTAGCCTAGCTACTAGATTAGGTTAGGTTAATGACACTATAGCCTATATAATTTGTGGCTTTACATTGACAGGGGGAGGAATGTAGTTAAAATAGTGTATAGGTTATAATCCTACATTACTGTTACAAATTACTCATCGCACTTAGGAATAACTTCAATAACTTCTACAAAGCCTTCAGTGAAGATAAAACAAAATAGGCCTATAGGATAGCCTAGGCTAAGCCTAATATTGCAAAACCAAATGGAGCACTAGCCTAGTCTTGTAAAATCTTACCTGGATAATTAGGCTAGGCCTAGGCCTATTAAAGTTTGATGTGCTCTGGCAACCAAGAATAAGGCTAATTAAATTAATGTGGCATCTTAATTTCATCTAGGCTATTTCCTGTCTACCTGTGCACTCTGAAACATGTAAGGCTAGGCTAGTATCAGGTCAGTAGCCTACTGCACTCTCAATTCTCAATCCCAATTTAAAGATGCAGAAACAATAAAATTCTTTTCAGGTGACAATAGCCTAAATCGATTCCCTTAACAGCTAAGCCTAATTTCTCGATATTTAGGCTAGGCCTAGGCCTAATGGAAAAATGTGAAACTAGGCCTAGGCCTAGCCTATGTCTGCATCATACTAAGACCAAGTTTATATTATTAGCACCACATTTCACTATAAATATTCAGACTAATGGAGAATTCTTGATGGGAACTGTAATTTACCGTTAGTTGCAAAGAAACAGACTAGGCCTAGGCTATAGTAAGTTTTGCCTTTTCGCAAGTCCTGTGAGGAAGGTCTGGCATAACATTTGGGTTGTTTGAAGATATTTTACCCAAATGAGGCTCTATCAAGACATTACAGAGAGTTCATTGTACATTTACTAAAGTGTTATGTGCTATGACAACCAAGAATATAGCTGATTGAAGCACTTTAATCTTATATATTCCCTGCTCTCACTGACGGTGACTGGACGACTCGGCCCATGGGACAACTCGGCTCGGACAGCTCGGCCCACTTTTGGACAACTCGGCCACGACGGCGAAACAACTCGGCCCATTATTTGAGGCAGCTCGGCCCCATTATTTGAGACAGCTCGGCCCCATGTTTTGCTATGGGGCAATTTGACGAGACCAGTCAGGATTAGGATGGGGAGAGCTAAGTGGAGGGTTTATGGGTGAGGCCATGTATGCAGCACCAAATCCTGTCCTCTGCGCATGCGCGGCCTTTTCCCTAATATCTTTATTATGTTATTTAGGTTCAACTGTTAGGTTAATTGAAGTTAGGTTAGGTTAGGTTAAGATAATATAATAGTATAAAGGAAACAAAAATCGTGCCAAAGGGCCTAAGATTCTCACGCATGCGCAGAGGACAGAATTTAGTGCTGCATACATGGCCTCCCGTTTATGGCGTGTGTGTAATGTGGGCGAAATGTTTGTTTATTGTATAATTATGTCATAGGCTAGTTCTCTCGATTCATAATGTGTAGGTTAGGTTAGGTTAGGTTAGGTTAATTAACCTCTTAAGTGCGCATGGGGGGTATGAGACACCTCTGCCTGTGTGCATGTATTTGAGCTGTTTCCATCACTAAAATATTTATTTTACCATAAATAGCATTAATACTTATCCATATGCGCCTATTATAGGTTGATTATAAAGGTATTAACCTGTTACAACAATAAAACAAGTGGAAACAGCGTTTGGATGGTCAAAATCGGCGATACAGGCCGGGAGTTACATAATGTATGGCTGAGGCAAGCTCCTCTCCCGCCACTTTTCCCCAAGGCTGGAGAGACACTGTCGATCGATAATCTCTCTCTCTCTTGCACTCGCTTGCTAACAGTGATGACAATGCCCTGCTTGCAACTCGCTAATGTTAGCACGAAAATATACCACAGAATAAGGGAATAACAGGGAAAATAGGTGATAACTGAAAGAGGGGAGGAAAGTGGGGAAGGAGGGGAGGTAGAGGAGTGATATTTTGCATGGCCCAGGGGCAAAAAAAAATAAAAATAAAAAAATTGGTGTTTTAAATTGATTTTGTTTTTCCCTGACTCTTAACCT
Source organism: Paralithodes platypus (assembly GCA_032716605.1). Lineage (NCBI taxonomy): Eukaryota > Metazoa > Arthropoda > Malacostraca > Decapoda > Lithodidae > Paralithodes > Paralithodes platypus. The sequence continues at coordinate 16,465,215 of CM064518.1, read as the reverse complement.
CTCCGCGGCGCACAGGGGGTTTTCTACAGGGTAAGACTGTGCGCACCTATGATGATTTTGGGACCTATTGCCAATTTCGATAAAAAGTACATCATCGTGTAGGGAATGTTTGCGTGCATCGGCCCATATATATTTGACCCCCCAAAAAATGTCTGGGGGGGGTAGGGGAACGGTCCGTAGTTGAAAAATGTGGAGCGAATGGCACCGCGCGGCTAGATTGTCATCGAGCGGCGAGATTTCCCTGCCGAATATTTACGCGCGCAGGGGATAGAAGGAGAGGGAGGAGGGGGTGGGTTACCGCGTATTATCACGTATATCTCCTTTTTCGAGCCCTTTTAGGCTATTTAGAGTATGTATACGTGTGTAGGGCACCCATATAACAATGAATATGCCTCATAGTGACCAAAAATTGCAATATATAAGGGAATTATAAGAGAATATTTAGGCGGGAATGAAGATGTGTTGGAGGTTTGGCGGCAATTTATGAGCTGAGAGTGTGGTTTACGCCATACATATCACGTATATCTTGTACGTAGAGCACTGTCACGCTATAATACAGACTTGTACATATGTATACGTGCCATATATCAAAATATATACCGCATATAAACCAATTCATGCGATATTTACGCACATTATCAATGAGTTTCTATGCGTGAACCAAGGTGTGAGTGAGTTGTGGTGGGAATGAAAGGGGGAGAGGGTGTGTTACGCCATAAATATCACGTCAATCTTGTATTTAGAGCACTCTCATGCTATAATAAAGACGTGTACATATGTAGGCGTCCCATATAACAAGGAATATACCGCATATAGCCCAATTGATGCGATATTTACGCAAATTGTGAATGTGTTTCTAGCAGACGGAAGCCTGAAAGGGGGGGTTGGGGGGGGGTGGGTGGGTGGGAGGGAGGCATGCAGGGGTGCAGTGAGTGAGTGAGTCGTGGAGAGATGGAAGTCAGGCAGATCTCTAGATAGATAACCAGCTTAGTGATAATTGTGGAGGCGCCCCAGGCGTATTGATGTTTGGTATTTTGACCCTTATGTCTACCAGATGGCTGGTGTTCGTTGCCATCAACAGGTCTACAATAACATGAGTCAGGAATGGAGAGAGAGAGAGAGAGAGAGAGAGAGAGAGAGAGAGAAACTGAGACATGCGTATGTCGTACATATAAATGGACTTCAGAATTGCATTTTTATGCAAGCAGACATTGCATTTTAGACACATGTGAAGTACCACAGAAACATGTAGGCCATTGACTGTAAATAAAGTACTATATTTATAGACCACCAGCGACGGTGCTGAGTCAACACAGGCAGATTGCCTGTTGTGATAGAGGGCTAAATATAGACTGGTGTCTCCTTACACCTGCGAAAGGGTAGATTGCCACCAGAGAAACGTTTACTTATTTATTTCGAAGTAATATGCAATCTAAATGTATATTCGAGACCTACTGCAATTATTTGTATGACAGTCATGACTATGTATAATCCAATATACGCGCGTAGGCGAGACATAAGAAAGCTGGTTGAGCAATTTTCGACACCCACACAGTTATTATTCATTTTTATTTACAATATTATACAATACAAATGTATTTGTGAAGAGTATTTTATCCATTATTGTATTTATACCAATTTTGTTCCCAGACAGAGCTGCTGTAGCTGGAGAATCAAGGAGCGGCAAGGGTCACCTCGTGACCGCCTGACCGTGTGAAAATGAGTGGAGTCACACTGAGAGGGGCAATTTTGCTGAGTGTTTGGGCAATTTTTGACAGAATAAAGTTATATAATTACTAATTCTTGACAGAGACAAACTATTATAAACCTTGGCATGATATAATTGATAATCCCATCAATTTACAAACGTAAATTGGTGGGATAATTCATTTTTTTTGTATATTGTCATTTCGATTGTACACACGAAGTTTTGAGTGATATTTGGTATGAGCTCCTGTGGCATGGTTGGTAAGGTCGCGGACTGGAAAACTCAAAGTGTCGTAGGGTAGTGGGATCGAATCCAGGAGGGGGTTATGGGGAAGGTTTTATATTGTCTAGAAAAATTTTTATAAATTTTTTTTTTTACAAGATCATGCCATTGTATTCAAACAATATGAAATATTCATAGAATATATCATATTGTAAGAATACAATGACATGACCTTGTTTTCTTTTTTTCTTTTTTTATTGTTTTATTTTATTATCATAGTAGGTTTGACATGATTTATTGAAACATATTTATTTTTGTACAATTCATTTGAGGTAAGAAAAAAATTATATACACATTACTTAGGCTAATAACAAACATATATATTGATATACTAAAAAAATAAGGCATATTACATGTAAATCTTTGAAACTTATAAACTAAATAATGAAACATACAATTATATAATGTAAAAGCTATATCACAGGGACATCTTTGGAACTTATACATTATATAATATATATGTTACATTATGAGGTAGCGTGATCAATTAGGTCAGGTCAGGTAAGGTAGGGCGCGAGTCCAGGGCAGGGCAGGGCAGGAGGCGAGTCCAGGGCAGGGCACGGGGCGAGTCCAGGGCAGGGCAGGGCAGGGCAGGGGCCGACACTCAGTAGTTCTTGAAGGTGTGGTAGTCCCTGAAGCAGTCACCCAGGCAGAGTGCAACTTTGCACTCGGCGCACATTGAGGTGACTCTTTTGGTCACATGGGGTTTCCTCACACTGGAGCTGCAGACGGTGCACTGCACCTGCCTGTGACGAGTGCCAATCAGCTCGGTGTTGGTTGTGTAGTGTCTTTCGACACCCAGCTGGATGCGGTCAGGAACGTGATCCCCACGCCATGCCGTACGTCTGTGAGTGGTGGTGGCATACTTCTCCAGGAGTTGGTAGGAGACGTTGTACACGAACTCCCGGAATTTCAGCTTCTGGTTTGGGGCCATATCCTTCTTCACCAACCACAAGTTGTAGGCGTTCAGCATCGTTATGTCAACTAGGTGGAGGAAGAGCTTGTGATACCACTTCACAGTCTTCCTCAGACACTCAACACCTGACAGCTGACAGTCAGACTTGTCCACCAGGCGCATGTTTTTGGTGTAGTCCACTACCATGTCGGGCTTGTAGATTGTCTTCCTGGTTCGGTAGTGGATTTTGCCAGAATCCACCTGGGCACCTGTGTGGACGGTGGAAAGCAGGTGGACGTCTCGCTTATCCTTCCACTTCAGGGCTATCAGTTTCCCACACTTCTCGAGCTGCTTGTATTTCTGCCCCTTTCGTCGCCTTCTTCGCACATGCCTCTCGCGGTGTTCCTTGGCCAGGTCGTCTTCTGAAGGTGTGTCACTGGAGGAGGCATCTGTGAGAGGAATGACATCACCTGTGAACTTTGGCATAAACTTTCTTGTCTTTCTGACAGTCCCACATGACCCCGTTTGGTTGTCATAAAGAAACTGGCAGAGAGCAGGAGAAGTATACCAGTTGTCAGTGTAGATGATGTGGCCTTTGCCCAGGTAAGGTGCCAACATTTTCCTGACGATGGCACCTGACATGCCCATGGGGTCATTGGCAGCGGCTTTCGGTATGTCAATGTCAGTGCCTGTATACACGATCATGTCAAGCACTATTCCAGTTTCACAGTCGCACAACACGAAGAGCTTGATTCCGAACCTATGCCTCTTCAAGGGGATATACTGCTTGAAAACAAGACGTCCTTTGAAGAGCACGAGCGACTCATCAATCACCAAATTGAGGAAGGGGTAAAAGTATTTCCTATACCTCTCCAACAACATGGTGAACACATCCCGAACTTTCCATATCCTGTCAATCCTGTTAGGATTTTCGTTGTCTGCAAAGTGCATAAATCTTAGCAGCAACAAAAATCTGTCACGAGTCATGAACTTATTGAAAGTTGGGGTGGCGATGAGAGGGTCGTGCTTCCAGTAGTGTTGCAACACATGCTTCTTGATCAGAGGCATGAGGAACAACAAGGCAAAGAACGTCAGAAATTCTGCCACAGTCGTATCCACCCAGCCTCGTATTCTCGCTTTTGGAGAAAGGACGTCCAATCTGCCAAACACCCACCTGTAGTAGGCGTTTGTTTGGGCAACGATGTACGTCATTACCTCCATGTCGAAAAAAGCGAGGAAGAAGTCGCTTTCGTTCGCTTGATCATCACAGGGCCAGTTGTCAGTTGTTCCTGACGTCCCAGGATTGAACTGGGGCACGTCAGGTACAAAATTGACCCCGTCAGACCAATCGAACGAAGGCATGCCAGGGATCGGAATGTCGTCTGCGTCTTCTTCTGCGTCTGAAATATCGCTTCCATGGTCGCGATACAGCACTTCATCATCATTACCCTCCTCTTCACTCGACAGACGATGCCCTTCCTCGTTTTCGTCACCGACGTCGGACTCACTCCCACTGTCCACTCCCAAATCCCCCCACCCTTGGTCCCGTGCTAGGGCTTCGTCGTCGAAACCCGGGCTGCCAATGTCCTGCGAATCACCATCAAACAGCAGGGCGGCATACTTAGATGGTGTAAGATTTTTCCGGGTCACTTTGGCACGTGCGGGAGTCTTATGGACAGGGACAGCAGAGGTGGTGGCAGGGGCGGCGGCAGGGGCGGCGGCGGCGGCAGGGGCGGCGGCGGCAGGGGCAGCAGTGGTGCGTGGCCTTGATGGCAAGATGATGGTGGTGCCTGTCGCCCTTCTCTCTGTTCCTTGGGCAGGGGCGGCAGGGGCGGCAGGGGCAGCAGGGGCGGCAGGGGCGGCAGGGGCAGCAGGGCCGGCAGGGACACCAGGGCCAGCAGTCGCTTTCCCAGTCGCTTTCCCTCTCCCTTTCCCCTTCCCCTTCCCTGTTCCTTGGGCAGGGGCGGCAGGGGCGGCAGGGGCAGCAGGGGCGGCAGGGGCAGCAGGGCCGGCAGGGACACCAGGGCCAGCAGTCGCTTTCCCAGTCGCTTTCCCTCTCCCTTTCCCCTTCCCCTTCCCTGTTCCTTGGGCAGGGGCGGCAGGGGCGGCAGGGGCAGCAGGGGCGGCAGGGGCGGCAGGGGCGGCAGGGGCAGCAGGGGCAGCTGGGCCAGGGGCGGCTGGTGGTGGTGGTGGTGGTAGGGGCACTGTGGCTGGCGTACGGGTTCTCTTCCCTACGCCCGTGCCTTTAATTTTTCCTGCCCCCGCAGGTAATGCAGCCCTAGGGCGGCCTCCTGCGTCGCTGGTACCGGTGGCAGGGGTGGCAGGGGTGGCAGTGGTGGCAGTGGTGGTGGTAGTGGTTGTTGCAGTGGCCTGGGTCGTGGTGGCAGTGTCCCGAAAGACCAATGACCTCTGTGCCATTGCCCTGCTTGCACGTGTTTTACGTGCTTTTGGTGCTGGTGATTCGTCCTCTGAGCTGTAGGGCGTGTCGTACTGGTAGCTAGGGTCTTTGGCAGCCACCCTCTGCCTTCCACGGCGGCTAACACCACCAGAAGGAGGGCTGGTTGTGTCATCAGGGAGCGAGCGTGAGGGACGTGTAGGCTCCATGACTAGTGCGTGGTTACTGGCGCGGTGGTGCTTGCACGAGTGCGGGGCGAGCGTTTGGCGGGGTGGTATCGAGAGTTGACATGTAGTACAATACCCACACCAATTTTCAGCCGCCTGGCTATAAACGCGCGGTTTTGGTACGTGTTCAAAGTCTCTGCTCTTAAGAGTCTACCCGCAGTGCGCCGGGGGAACTCTTAAGAGTCTACCCGCAGCTCCCGGGTTAAGAGTCTTCCCGCAGTCCGCCGGGGGAACTCTTAACCCCTTCAGACATATATGACGCAGAGGTTGCCAGATTAGCAATAAGAAATAGAGTTCTCTCACTCTTATAATTACCTCTCCAAAATTAGTTTTCTGCCCACATCTAACTCAAAGACAACTGCAGAGGTTGAAGTAACTAAAATAAAGGTTTGTAAAAAACCCTGATGGTAATAAAAGCTTTAAAGTATCCCTAATAGGCTCAAAATTGCGTCATATGTCGGAGAGGGTTAAGAGTCTTCCCGCAGTTCCCGGGTTAAGAGTTGTCTCGTAATTAACACGGGGCCGAGCTGTCTCATTTTTACTGGGCCGAGCTGTCTCGCCGTGGGCCGAGCTGTCCTGGCCGAGCTGTCCCGTGGGCCGAGTAGTCTAGCATTCATCACTGACCACCCTCCCTAAGAATTATTGCAGATGACACACTTATTATTATTATGTAGTTTTACTTATGCCTAAATTTTAAGTTCTTTTAAGCGTCGCGGTTATATTATATATATTTATCATACCTTATGGTACAATCTTGACTAGAAAAATAGCTTAATAGGCGAAATTAAGATCATCACACTTATATCCCCATGCCCTGCTACTTCCGCGGACCTTGGGCTAACGTCCGCGGAGAAGGTGGCGGGGATCACATGCCATACATGAAGGCGATTCGTTCGCGGCCACTTCGTCGGGGATCACTGTGCCTGGCAATAGATAGATAGATTGACGTTATTGTAATAATTAATGCTGAAGTAATAACGTTATTATATATGGACAACGCCACCAAAGCTGATGCAAAACTCAGAATGATAACAAAAACCGCAAATTAAATGGCCACACTCATAGAAGGCCACAACCAAAAACATAAACATAAACGGCCATAACCAAAAGAGCTACACTCCTAAAAGGCCACAGCAAAAATGGCTACAATTTGTACCTTCTGTAGTTTCTCCATGCCCGATAAGTTGAATGTTCTTTTGATATATGAGACACAGCCCTTGCATCCATCACAAAACTCCGGACAACGTTGCTTTCAACATTAATTATTATTTGTATTATTAATATTATTGTTTTTGTTGTTATTAATATTATTGTTGTTAGTATCAATGTAATTTCTATATTATTTTAGTTGGTTTAAATAAACAATAGCTAGGTGGAGTCAGAATGAAACATAGTAATTGGAATGATACAACTGCAAACAAGGCAACTCGTGAACATATGATCGATTCAGTCGTTCTATACGAAACGCGTAAACGGGAACAGCAGATTAATATATATCTAACTATCAGTCTATCTAACTATCTTTGTATTTATCTATCTACCGCTACTGATAAATACTTAATTATCTCTCTCTCTCTCTCTCTCTCTCTCTCTCTCTCTCTCTCTCTCTCTCTCTCTCTCTCTCTCTCGATTGCCGTTGTCCAAATTTTGAAGGCCTTCGGGGAAGCTTATCCCAGATCAGACTCGAGGGTGAGAATGTTAATGCGATTTGGTGCTCATTCAAAGAGCAGTTTATGGCTCGAGAAGCTGCATTCGTTCCTACTAAACTTACCAAATCAGGCTCAACCCAACCAAAATGGTTCAGCAATTAAAAAGAGAAAGGTTCATACAGAAAGGCCAAAAGAAGTCAAGACCAAAGTTATTTAGATTACTTCAAAAATATGTGTAGAGGAGTGAAATCACTTATAAAGGAAGCAAAGCGAAATGCCAAGTCCAGGATCAGTGCATGAGGGTGAAGTTCTTAGCAGAATTAGATGTACCCCAGAGGATTTAGCGAATCTATCTATCTATTGCCTGACGCCGTGATCCCCGAAGGGGTGACCACGAACGAACCGCCCCCATGCACCTCTGTCCCAAGTCAGTCGACGCCCATCCCCCCAACCAGCACCGCCTTCGTTCATATACTTCCTCACTCCATCCTTCCACCTCTCCTTCGGTCTACATCTCCCTCTCTGTCCTTCCACCTCGCTCTCGTACACCCTCTTAGTCATTCTCTCGCTTTCCATACGTTCCATATGGCCGAACCATCTCAAGTTGTTCCTTTTCACACTTTCCAGCACATCTACCTCCACACCACACCTCCTTCTTACTTCTTCATTAGTCTGTCTATCCCTCCATGTAACTCCGCACGCACTTCTTAAGTAATTAATTTCCACTGCACTCACTCTTGGTCTGAGTCTCTCAATCAACATCCATGCTTCGCTTCCGTAAGTCAGTGTCGGGATTACCAAACTGTCATGCAAGGACTTCTTCACTTCCATACTGACCACTCTATTTCTTGTTACTGCTTTCAGCGTTCCTACAACCCTCTTCCCCTGTTATACCCTCTCCCGCACTTCTTCATCCATAGTCCCATATTTACTCAACACACTGCCCAGATACTTAAAAGCGTTGGCGATCTCCATAGCCTGACCGTTCAACTTCACCTCACACTCTGTGACTTCACCCCTTTCGAAGACCAAAACCTTGCTCTTCCCCGCATTTACCTTTAAATTCCGTTTTTAGCGAAAATAATAGATAATTTGAATAGCTTCAAGTCATTCGGCCCAGATGGCTTTCTTCCTCGATTTGTACGTGAAGTGCGAGATGAAATCGCACCTATCTTAGCAGACATCATCAATAAATCACTAGAAAATGGAGAAGTCCCTGAAGACTGGAAACTGGCCAATGTGACTGTTATGCCCTGTTTTTCTACAGATTTAACTTGGGTAATGTGAGTTCTAAATGACTGGGTATATAAGGCTGCATGCACAATACAAGGTATGAGGAATAGAGAACTCAAAATAAACACCCGGTAAAACGACACAAGTTCAAGTTTATTGAAGTAAGTAAATAAAGAGCATGGAAAGATAGTAATTCTCGTACAAAACAAATAATAGAAGGGAACTACTAGCATTAGCGGATCTGGATGGAGCCTAGTCTCCTACTTCCAACGTTCAGGTATACTCTTCTGATCACAGGTTTAATTAGCAAGTTTTATTTTACTGGAAGGCCTCAATATATTCATGTAATTCAATTTCACTGATTTGATCTCTTACTGGCTGGTCGCGTGCCCAAGTAGCAGCTCACAGTTAGGATTAGACACGCGTATATTGTAGAACACGGAATCTCTAGTAACCTCATGGGGGTACTGATCTAAGTTTTATATTCTTATGGCAGAAATACGTAGAACACAAATCAGTGGGCGAACGTTAGATATCACTAGAGTTTTAATATCTGAATAAGGTAATTACGAGAGTCAATGTCGCCTGTTAATTAATGAGCACTGATACGCTTAGTACGTCCCAAATGGAATGGTTAAATATGAGTTACACTGGGCAAGGTTATAGCCACTTTATAGAAAGTTAATAAGTGAGTGTCAAACTGGTACTACAACACTTAGTACTAGCAACATGAATCTTGAATAGTATTTGTAGATCTGGTCCTGGTTATCTTGCTTCCGGTGATGTTGGGGGCTAACGACTGGTTCCTCGGCCGTCCAGGTGGTCCAAAATGTAGGAAGTTCTCAAATCGGATCTCTTGACGATCGTTGCTGGCTACACACTTATATACCCACAAATTTGTGTGAAGGTTATAAGGTGCACGTTAGAACTTGTACATGGACAGATCTTCTATTTAACTTCTGCCATGGAGTCTGCCGGCTCGGGAATCTCTCAACTCAGGAACAACACAAGGGCAGAGCTAGAGGTTAACTTCAGGGTAGTGACCACTGGTTGGTGTCTAACTTTCAACTGATTTGACTGGGGGCGGGAGCTAGGTTTATAGGTTCGGTTCTGGACCCTGTAGACAATAGGGATCTCGAGTCTTATGGACTTATTTGAGCTCTCAATAGATATGGGGACTGGGTAAGATGGTAATTACTGTTGTGGCACATGGCTATAGGAAGCCTTCAATTTGTGATATAACTGAGCCTTAGTAAAAGGTACTATTTTGGCTATACTGGAAGTATTTATGGAAGGGAGACTGGATCTACTTTGCGGGGAGGACTGGGACAGCTGTGATAGGGGCGTCTCTCTTATATTGCTCAGTCTTTGTTCTATTGCATAGCTGAGGTGCTAATTTTACTATCCGAGTATGCAAAACAGGTGGAGGGGTTATTGTGGGTATAGAGAAGTGAGTAAGGGGGTTAGACATGCATGGTTAGTTCATTGATAGGAAGAATTCCTAGGCTACCTGGCAATGACCCGGAAGTCAAAACAGGGGTCAGGTATACCTCCGCGGGGGTGGGGGTCTCCCTCCTCGGGTGGGTAAGAAGGGGTAGCCGGGCGCTCTCCCTCTGGGATGGTCGTCCGGCGGCTGTGGCTAGAGGCTTGCCATATCACCAGTGTTTGTAATAACCCTCTGTTTATGAGACAGATGTGGGTGTTCTTAACCCTTAATTAGCAGCTCACCACATAAGTCGAGTTAAATAAAGCTGGACTATGTGGCGGCGCTCGACATAGGTCGAGTGGCAATTTCAGCACGTAATGTTGCTGAGAGAGAGAGACAAGTGGTGGCAGGAGACTAGCGAGCGTATGACTGCTCCAGACCACCGCGGCGAACCTACTGACACGAATCTCAGCTCCCTCCTCCCTCTCTCACTCGCTACATACTGAATTATATGGGGAAAGTACCGAATTACATGCTTTTTGCACTCGCGTTGCACAGTTATTGCAAGAAAACTAGCCATCATAAAAGGATCGTTATGGTGTCATTTGAAAGCTCTGTTTATGCCCTTTCAGGGATAGGTACTTGTTTTACGTTCTGGGTCTTATTTAGGCATGAAAATGATCACGTAAACAGCCCTATTTTGGCTAAAAACACCCCGCTGGGCGGTACATATAAATAAACCGCATAGGCCGCTCGTAAGGTGTTAATATAAAAACCGAAGGTGCCTTGGCTAGCTGGGTGTACTCGGTTGGCTGTTAATTGCATGGCTTGCTGGATGTGGTGGAGACTGGTTGTTAACTCTGCCACATTTATCTGGAGGTATGGCAATAGAAATTAGTTACTGGCGAGGCGGCGAGCCTCGCACCGACGACCATGGGGTGCAGGGTTGTGAATGGGTTGTAAGAGAATAGATGGCATGCAAGGGGTTAGTAAAGTGCTAATGTTGTTCTGGCCTACTAAGTGAAGGTAGGCTGGATAGGAGTATATATATAAAAGGTTGGAGAGCGTTAGCAACGGAAAATTCAAGGATCTTCAAGAGGTATGAGAGAGAGGCTAGGTCGGACAAGAGTCGAGAAGCGCGGGTGTCTTAATGAGAGGGGGGGAAGCTCAGGGGCTACAGGGAAGTTTGCCCCTAAGGTCCCTGGGCGTGGGGGTGGCATTAGGCTACAATTGATATTGGAGTTTGAAAAGACAGTGAAAGTACGTTAGTCAAATGCTACCGGGGGATGCAAATACGGGGTGGTATATGAGTCTGGAAAAGATAGAATCATGTGGACTGTGGGGCGGTGGCGGAGAAGGAGGTTAACTGTAGGTGTGTGCGTGACGTGTGGATAAAGTAAGGAAAAACATGGTGTATTATTTCTCGTACATACGAGGGGTTATGGACCTATTATTTGACACGCTTTTTGTGTACGTCTGTGTGTCCCTGGGAACTGCGTTTTCTATGAAATATAGACCCAAGGAAAGCGGCAGTTCGTAGGGGTACTGCGTTATTGTTTCGAGGTACTATGATAGATACTGGTAACAAAGGTTATCTATACAATCTCTGGTTGGGGTAAGGATTATGTTACAGCATGGGTGTATTAACTTCTAAGGTATATAACATCTACTTCTCGGATGCAAGAACATACATAGATATAATTATGGCTGTCTGATGTGTTGGCATTGGCTCAACGTAGGGACAGGGCATGGGTGTTTTTAATATGAATGTATATTCTTGTTCATCATTGTATAGGTAGAATCGGGCGGGTAAGGGGTGTAGGACACAAAGTAATATGGCGTAGTGTGGACTGTGGATACGAAGGAGGTAAGCTGAAAACGTATGACAATTATGGAAAAGTAAATGGAAAACGGTGAACACAATGGCGGATAAAGATACTTAACCTAAGGATTGAATACATAGATTTTATGGGTTATGAGTCTTCAGAAACTTAGTCTGGCAAGACAAGATATGTTAGGGGATGTTAACATTAATACTTAAACTAAGGATTAAATACATAGATTTTATGGGGGGGATGGGTCTTCAGAAACTTAGTTTGGCAAGACAAGATATGTTAGGGGATGTGAACATTAATACTTAAACTAAGGATTAAATACATAGATTTTATGGGGGGATGGGTCTTCAGAAACTTAGTCTGGCAAGACAAGATATGTTAGGGTATGTTAATATGAATATCTTAAACCTAGGGACAGCATGGGTGTATTAACTTCTAAGGTATATAACATCTACTTCTCGGATGTAAGAACATACATAGATATAATTATGGCTGTCTGATGTGTTGGCATTGGCTCAACGTAGGGACAAGGCATGGGTGTTTTTAATATGAATGTATATTCCTGTTCATCATCTTTGTAGCTAGAAGTGTAGGGCACGAGGGGGTAGTGTACGTGAGGTGTGGAAAATGGTCAGTTTAGAAGGGGTATGTGGGTGCGGCCTGGAGCTGCTTAGCCCTGCGGGCTTGGGCCTGTCTGAATTGGCTGGCTCGGTCAGCTGGTCCTTTCATTCTGTGGACCTTTCTTTCAGGTGTTTCTGTGTGGTGTTCGCTCGTGGCTTTTGTGGTGGGCTTCTTGTTCTGGGGCATTTTAGTGACCCCAATCTTTAACCCGGGAACTGCGGGAAGACTCTTAAGAGTTCCCCCGGCGGACTGCGGGAAGACTCTTAAGAGTAGGGGAAAAAAAAAATCCATTTAAAACACCCAAAAAAAAAAAAAAAAAAAAAAAAAAATTATTTTTTTATTTTTTTATTGCCCCTGGGCCATGCCAAATATCACTCCTCCACCTCCCCTCCTTCCCCACTTTCCTCACCTCCTTCAGTTATCACCTATTTTCCCTGTTATTCCCTTATTCTGTGGTATATTTTCGTGCTAACATTAGCGAGTTGCAAGCAGGGCATTGTCATCACTGTTAGCAAGCGAGTGCAAAAGAGAGAGAGAGAGAGAGTATCGATCGACAGTCTCTCTCCAGACGTGGGGAAAAGTGGTGGGAAGGAAGGTTGCCTCAGCCATACATTATGTAACTCTTGGCCGGTATCGCCGATTTTGACCATCCAAACGCTGTTTCCACTTGTTTTATTGTTGTAACAGGTTAATATCTTTATAATCAACCTATAATAGGCACATATGGATAAGTATTAATGCTATTTATGGTAAAATAACGATGTTAGTGATGGGAACAGCTCAAATACGTCAGCACAGGAGTGTGGTGTCTCATACCCCACATGTGCACTTCAGAGGTTAAGAAAAGGGATCATGAGTATCCCAAGAATTATCGGCCAGCTTGACTTCTATCATAGTAAAACTCTTAGAAGGAATACTAGCAGACAAGATAGTGGAATACTTAGAAATCCGCAGTTTAATTACAGATTCTCAACATGGATTCAGTGACACCGATCATGTCATACCAATTTGCTGGAATTTTTCCATAAATTGCTGAGTGAATATGACAAAAGTAGAACCATAGACATCCTTTATTTACATTTTCAAAAAGCTTTTGACAAAGTGCCTCATTGCAGGCTAATGTCAACAACGAGTGCACTAGGTATCAATACAGATGTCACAAATTGGATAGAACATTGGCTTACAGGTAGACAACAACAAGTGGTAATTAACCCTTGTTTAGCGGGGCCTGACTTAAGTCGGCCTAGAGAACCAAGGACTATGTGGCGGGGCCCGACTTAAGTCTGTGTGCAATTTTTGAGCAATAATGGCTCTGAGAGAGAGAGACAAGCGATGGGAGGAACGTAGGTCGGCTCATGACCGCTCGGCACGGGTCCCGCGCGACTACTGACGTTTACTCCACACACACCCACACTCACTGCCTCGCTACACAGGGAATTATGTAAGGAAATTACCGTATTTTAGGGATTTTGCACTCGTCTTGCACGATCGTTGCAAGAGAACGCATGGTCGTAGAAGGATGGTTCTGGTGTCATTCGAAAGCTCAATTAACACCCTTTCAGGGATACATAATTGTACTACGCTCTGGCTCTTGTTTATGCATGAAAAAGGGCACAGAAACAAGGTCGTTTAGGGTAAAACCACCCGCTTGGCGGGTAGTAGAAGTTACTGACGGGCCCGCTCATAAGGCATTAATCAATGGTGTTTCTTCTGAGTGGACTTCAGTCACTTCTGGGGTTCCACAGGGATCTGTTCTTGGCCCACTACTGTTTATCATATATGTCAATGACATCGATATTGGCCTGTTGAGTGTGATATCCAATTTTGCAGATGACAAGCTTGGAATGAATGTGAAAGACCCCAAACGGGTTGAACAGTTCAGGATGGACCTCAACAGACTGGGTGAATAGTCGGAGACATGGCAGATACCTTTTAACTTGGGAAAGTGCAAGGTGATGCATATCGGCCAAGCAAACCCCAATTCAGGCTATTCACTATTGGGAATGCCTCTGGAAGTGACTGACTTGGAAAAGGATTTGGGTGTTCTGATTAGCAGTGACCTAAAGTTTTCCAAGCAGTGCACTGAAGTAGAGAAGAAAGCTCAGAAATGATTGGGTTATATTAGGAGGCAATTAAAGTATAGAAATATGGAAATAGTCCTCACACTTTACAACACTCTGACACGGGCTCTCCTGGAGTATGCTGTTCAATTCTGGTCTCCAGCACTCAGGAAAGGTATAGAGCAACTGGAAAGAGTACAAGCTAAGGCTACAAAGCTTATTCCATCGCTTAGAAGAATGAGCTATAAGGACCGGTTGAGAACTCTTTATCTCTTCCTGTTGGATTCACGCAGACTATGAGGTCAGCTCATTGAAGTTTGAGGTTTGACAATGTGGATTATAGCAAAATGTTTATCCTCAATATGAAAACAACACGCAACCATGGCTGGAAATTAGAATTGAAAAGGTTCAGTACTAGTATCTGTGGAAACTTGTTCACATATAAGATCTGTTCTACCTGGAACAAACTTCCCTCCGAAATTGTAAATAATTCTTGCGTAGAGCAGTTCAAGAATATAGTAGATAGTATTTTGCACACTCTGTAAAGAGTGTAGTGCACTAAACAGTCTCTCTCTCCTTCCACTTCTAGTATCTCCTCGGAATGGACCGCAAGGTCTCTGAGATACTAACTATTCCTTTTAACTCCTTGTAAATCCTTGTAACTCTCTCTCTCTCTCCACCTAAACCCAGCAGGAGCTGCCCGGTTCGGCCGTCTGCTGAATGATGCCGTAAAGAAGCTTCATTAAAAAAACGGGGCCAATAGTCATCAGAATGGGAGGACAACTAAAATCTCAGAAGAAATACAAACCCAAGACAAGCAAAATCCTCAAATACATGTGGCGAGCATCAAATGATATCAAGAACCACATCTCTAAAGGTCTTCTACGTGAACAACGCTCGAAGCATACACAATACATTTTCAGAACTAGAGGAACTTGTGTTTACCAACATTTTTGATGTATACAGAATCTTGGCTAAATATGGAAGACAGATATTTTCTAGCAGAGATTTCACTTACCAGATATGTAGTGTTTGAGAAAAGCAGAGTTAATACAAATGGAGACGTTATTAAACGTTTCATCAAAGAAAGTCTTAGCCCAATTCTCTTGTCAAAACCTCAAAAAATAAATATTGATTCATATTATGCGCTAATCAAAATCAGTAGAGGAACAAAAATAATCCTAGAATTCATATACAGACTGGGGGTCTGTATATGAATTCTAGGATTATTTTTGTAATCAGTACAAACCGACCAAGATATTTACGAGTAAATTGCAGAAATAAGTAACATACACGATACTATTATTTTTGGCGATTTTAATTTACCAGTGACCATATGGGGCGACACTCTTACTTCACACTCCGGACACGATCTGTATGCCAACCTAAAAGAAAGCACCCTTCACCAATCTCCAACCCCCGGTAATAATGTTCTTGACCTTGTACTTGCAGCAAAGGAAGACTTGATCGATAACGTGATTGTTGGTGATGAATTCTGCAATAGTGACCACCGTGTGATCACTTTCAGTATAAAATGTAATAGCAATAAACTCAATACCAGCAATGAGAAAGTTCCAAATTTCAAGCGAGCAAATTTCCATAACCTCAGAACAATATTTAAAGAAGCCACTTGGAGTTTTCTAAACACTAATGATATATACGAATCATGGAAAATTTTCACAGAAATTTACACGAACACAGTACGCGAGTGCAAACCATAAAAAAACTGAAGATCTGCACATAATAACAAACCTAAATGGTGGAATAGAGAAATAACTGAATGTCTATCTATCTATCTATTGCCTGACGCCGTGATCCCCGAAGGTGTGGCCACGAACGAACTGCCCCCATGCACCTCTGTCCCCAATCAATCGACGCCCCTCCCCCCATCCAGCACCACCCTCGTTCATGTACTTCCTCACTCCATCCTTCCACCTCATATTCGGTCTACTTCTCCCTCTCTGTCCCTCCACCTCGCTCTCGTACACCCTCTTAGTCATTCTCTCGCTTTCCATATAGTCCAGTAAATCTAGCAATCATTTAACTGGACCTAGAACAAATTGCAATAGAAGGTTTTTTGGCTTTAACTTGTTTATTAGGTCCCTCTGATGAACATATAAAAAGTCTCCAACTTTTGGACACTGGGAAAGTGGTTAATTTGCATAAATTCAAGATGGCCGCCATCCAAAGCTTCAATTTACAGATAACTTTTTTCTGGTTGCTCCTAGACCCTATAAATGTATTACAAACAACGTTTTTTGGCTTTAACTTGTTTATTAGGTCCCTCTGATGAACATATAAAAAGTCTCCAACTTTTGGACACCTGGAAAGTGGTTAATTTACAGCCGAAAAACCTTACAGACAGGCTGAACTGTCTCTTTCACAAGGGGTGACACAGGCACTTTGTGCTTGTATGGGTTTTTTGACCTGTTGTCCCTCTTTTTTATAAAAAAAAAAAAAAAAAAAAAACATGACGTAGTGTGACGTCATTCAGAGCCAATTATGTAATTCATGATTGGAGTTCGTATTCACTTGGATCATCGGTGCTTGCATCAAAGTTGCTATTTTGACAGAGTCCTTTACATTGACCACATGCACTGGAACATTCAAGCTCATTCCCTTTGCAACTACAGCGTTGAGTGTCACAGTTGCCCTTACACTGACATCTGACCAATTTCAGTAGTGAATCAGGAGCCACTGGCGAATCCATCGTCTTCGGTTCAAGCTGTCCCTTCCGCAGACACCAGCCCCATTTCTCGGGGTCCACACAGTTCCCCATCCATTCCTGGACCTGACAATAAACTCGGAACGAGTGGTATTTGGCTGCATCGGTTGTTGGGGGAAGGCTGTGAACTTCAACGGTAGTTGAACTTTTTGCCACCTTGTTGCAAAACTTTGTCTTTCGCAGTCCGTCAAGGGTGTCATTTCCTTTTCCCCCGTACAAATAAACCAAAGGCCTTTTCACCAGCTGATGATATCGCGTCTTTACTTCCACTTTGGCAACAGAATGCTTCTATACATTTCAAGAAACCGTTGTCTTCCCTCACTTTCCTCAAGGCAGCCCCTTTACCAATACCATACAGTCGTGAGGTTGTGTCACATCCACAGAGTGCATGGACAACTGGCAGGACACGACAGATGCTTTCACCGAGAGCTTCTGCTACTGAGTTAATATGCCAACATTTCCCACCTTCCTTGCTCGACTTGAAGCACAAATCATTCATCCCTCGTTCCGCATAATGACACAACAGCACCAACAAGTCCGTGTCCTCACCTATCACATATGTCACGGTTTCCCTTGCATGCTCAATTCCCTTCTTCGCAATCATGACATCTGCATCTGCTGGCGCATTGACACAGTCAATTCCATTTGCCTTGAATGTTTCACACAATAAGTCAATGAAGTTTTGCTTATTGTCCGAGTTTGACAAGAAGTTTTCCTTTTTTGACCGAAGGGGCATGGTTGGAATGAACATCACCTTTTGACCAAAGACTCCTTTTGATCGTCGATTGTGTGTCATGTCCTTGGTAGTAGGTCCTGATTTATAACCGTCGAATACAACCACCGGGTTGAGAAAGTTTTTGGAAACATGCTTCATGTACATGCTTGCAATGTCCTCAAATGTGTCACCCTTCTTCCATGGAATCCTTTGCAATAAGGAACCACCATCCAGAACATGGGTCACAGTCCTTTCTTCCTCAAATGATTCCAATGACGACTTGGGAACAACAGCAGCTATCTCATCTCCTATCTGTGGTTTATTGGCTTCCCTGAGCCTCCCCCACTTATCGAACAGAGCAGTAGGGTAGCTAGACAACTCATATGCAAAGACCTCTTTAACACCTAAGTCCCTGTTATTAGCAAAGATGAGGAGCCTCTGGAAAAGGAGCTGTGGGTCGATTGGTACTTTTTCAGCACTGATTGTAACCTTTGCACCCAACGACTCAACTTGATCTTTCTTCCTAAATGAAAAGTCAAAAGCATTGCTACCTTCCATCTTCTGCACAATGTTCATACCAACCTCATACAGTAAATGAGGATTGGCCGAGGCTGGTCCTGTCACACCGTTGGCAATATTCCTGAGTTCATTTGATTCTTGAAATGGATCATAATCCTTGAAGAATGCGAGAACCTTCTCTGTGTCCTTCCTATCTCGTTCACGCCTTGCTTCAGTCATTTCTTTGTGCTGCTCAGAGGTGTGGAAATGCTTCCCTGTCAGTTCTTGCATAACTTCACTCACCTCAGCGCAGGCTGGCATAGCAAGTAACCAGCGCAGGCGTTGCGTTTCCTCCATGCCCCTACCACGTGTCAATCCACCATTCGTTTTCAAAGAGCGCATCAAAACCTGCTCTATAACGAAGTCGCTTGGCAGTCCTGCCCACAGCCGATCACTTCGGCGGATCACAAATAGACCGGAGTTCAATTGACAGAACATGTCTGGGTTGAGCTGCTCAAGTTCAATCATGTCTTGAATGTACACATGGGCTGACTTGGCATAATTGTTATGACCACACGCTGCAAAGTACGGCAACATCTCCTGGAGTGTTCCGAGGTACAGTAGGAAATCGCCCATTCTCAGTGCCCTCAGGAAGCGACGCAGCAGGTCAATCATGTCCATGTATTGAATCCATAGCTTTCCCATCTTATGCTCTGCTAAGGAGCTCTTCTCAGCTTTAAGTTTTTCAGAAATTCTGTTGAAAACGTCTTTACTGCAGACTTCATCCGGTGAAACGTCTTCACGCAACAGCTTATCCAAAAGATCTGCAGCCTCCTGGAAGTCCTTGCATGCGTCACTTTCCTCATCTACCATTGAGAGGTTGACACCGTATGCCCTGCCTAACACAATCGAACTCAAGGCTGTGTCAACCAAGAAGTGGCCTCTGATTGCTCGTGCATAGGCTTTCCCACTCAGCATTTGGGTCACAGCATTTTCAGCGTATATAAGTTCCAAAACCTCCTTAAGCCCAGATGCTTCCATAACATGGCCCATGCATCCCAAAAAGCTCATCACAGAGTGAAAGCCACCAAGGTTCAAAACAATGGGTTTCAGTTCGCTTCCTTCCTTCTCATGAACAATGATCGTCTTCGCTTTCCAATAAAGCGGTTGGTCGAATGTCAGCATTGGCGTCGTTCCCTGGCGATGGCTTTCCGCAGCAACGAAGTGAAGTGTTGAGTAAATACAACTCATGTCCGTAGGGTCCATGTCAATCATGGGCAAGAAATGGACGGATGATTTCCCTGGGTGTGGTCCATGGCACACACTCTGCATTAAGCCGGACCAGCCTGGTCGTTTTGGTCGAAGCAACCATGACGTTTTCCACAGTATGTCCAGATTTTCAAGCTTGTCAGATGCTGAAATGGGGTCAAGCTTTCTAAATTCGAGAGGCCCACCCTTCTTGCGAACACTGCGGTAGTATTTGATTTCAATTTGAGCTGCCGTGAAGTTGTTTTCAGGTGACTGCAATCTTGGTATTGATGTTGTGTCTCTTACTTCAGGGGTGACAGCAACAATTATACCCATACCATGGTATGTTCCTCGCCCATCAAGCGTACGCAAGTTGTGATCAACATTGTCTGCAACGAACTGTCCAAACCTGCCTGCAGTGGATATGTTGGTGCCCCTGAAATTGGCAGCACACTTCGGAAACCTCAAAACTTCTGCGTAAGGCAGACAGAAGCCGTGGCTGTGTAAACTGTCCACAAGAAAGCGGGAACCAAAGTGCTGGTGCATTTGAACCGCCAATCCATACTGAATGGGTGCTACAATGGCCCTTGGTCTGGTAAGTTGCACGATACTTTGTCCAATTGATGCAACTTCAAGATCACATGACTTGCCACTGAACGTCTCTTGCAGCAATATACGAAGGGACTGCGGAACGTACGCCACATTCTTTTCCAGCGACCGGAGTTCAGAAGGATCTGGATAGAAATCTCTACAAGTATCAATGTTCTTTATATCTGCTTTGATCAACCGTGCCGCAGCCCTGACTATCTTTCTTTGTTCTGCTTCCTCATCATCAGTCTGTGGTGAGTCTTTGAATTGTTGCAAAATCTTTGCAGCACTTTCTTTGACAGTTACAACATCGCTGCGTCCATGCACGTTACTAATAACCAGTTCATCCCCAAAATATGAAATAAGTTTCTGTTTCATGTATTTTACACTATACGCTTCAACATCAGGGCACAACTGGGACATTCTATCAGCGAGATCAACCACTGTAGTCTGTTCATCATCATTGCCACTGACTAGGTCCTCGATTGCGAGTAGAAATGCTTCCTCTCGTGAGGCATCTACTTTGCGACCCTTGCGAGGAGGTTCACTGTCTGCGGAATCACGATATTTGGAGGGGATCTGCCTATGTGTCTGGAAATTTGAGCTGCACTGCTTGTGATATATTGCGTCAGCTGCTGGAAGATCGCGTGCAAAGTTAATTCGGCCTCTAACAGTGTCAGCCCACTCATCAGCCCTGGCATCACATGCAGAAAGTATTGTCCTTTGAAAGTTGAAGGTGCGTACTGGATACACTTCTTCTGAATCATGCTTTGTGTCCAAATAGATTTTTGTACCACAAAAAAAGCAGTTCTCTGTAAAACAAAAGTCTGGTGTCTGAGAACGAAGAGCAGGTTTTTCAGGACGTTTCTTCTGCTTCCCAGGAATTCTATTTGGCTTCGTATTGACATGCTTCTTTCGGCAATCAATGTGCACCGTTTGGCCCTCGGACACGGTAATTGATGGCGTTCCACGTTCAGTACTGGCCTTGTTGATAGTATCTGCTCCCTTCGCCCTCAGCTTGACTGTTTCTCCTTCGTCTAACGTGTTTGAGCAAATGCCGCAGGGATTATGCACCACCTCTTCTTCCATGGCTTCGGTAGATGTCGCACCAATCTGTTGAAACAAGAAACAAGATGATGGGATTAGTATAGGCCTAGGCAAAATGTAATAGACAATAATGTGCAGTAAAGGTAGGGCTTGACCTAGAACAAATTGCAATAGAAGGTTTTTTGGCTGTAAGGTTTTTTGGCTGTAAATTAACCACTTTCCAGGTGTCCAAAAGTTGGAGACTTTTTATATGTTCATCAGAGGGACCTAATAAACAAGTTAAAGCCAAAAAACGTTGTTTGTAATACATTTATAGGGTCTAGGAGCAACCAGAAAAAAGTTATCTGTAAATTGAAGCTTTGGACGGTGGCCATCTTGAATTTATGCAAATTAACCACTTTCCCGGTGTCCAAAAGTTGGAGACTTTTTATATGTTCATCAGAGGGACCTAATAAACAAGTTAAAGCCAAAAAACCTTCTATTGCAATTTGTTCTAAGTCCAGCCCTACTTTGACTGGTCTAATACGTTCCATATGGCCGAACCATCTCAAGTTGTTCTTTTTCACACTCTCCAGCACATCTACCTCTACACCACACCTCCTTCTTACTTCCACATTAGTCTGTCTATCCCTCCATGTAACTCCGCACGCACTCCTTAAGTAATTCATTTCCACTGCTCTCACTCTTGGTCTGAGTCTCTCAACCAACGTCCATGCTTCGCTTCCGTAAGTCAGTGTCGGGATTACCACACTGTCATGCAAGGACTTCTTCACTTCCATACTGACCACCCTATTTCTTGTTACTGCTTTTAGCGTTCCTACAACCCTCTTCCCCTGTTGTACCCTCTCCCGCACTTCTTCATCCATAGTCCCATCTTTACTCAACACACTGCCCAGATACTTAAAAGAGTTGACGATCTCCATAGCCTGACCGTTCAGCTTCACCTCACACTCTGTGATTTCACCCATTTCGAAGACCATAACCTTGCTCTTCCCCGTATTTACCTTCAAATTCCGTTTTTCGCACACTGTTCCAAACTCATTTACCAGACCCTGCAACTCCCATTCATTATCACTCATCAGAACTGTATCATCCGCAAACAGCAGTATAGGTAGTTTCCACTCAATTACCTCCCTTTTCAGCGATACACCAACATCCACTGCTCTTGATAGTATTTCTTTCATGACTCCATCCATATATAGAGTAAACAACCACGGGGACATTACACATCCCTGTTTCAAACCAACATTCAGGTCAAAGAACTTGCTCTGCTCACTCTCCACACGTACTGCCGCCTTTGCACCCTCATACATGCTCTTCACTGCTTTCAGCAACTTACCCTCTACTCCGTATATTCTTAGTACTTTCAACAAACCTTCTCTATCCACTCAGTCATAGGCCTTCTCCAAGTCCATAAAGGCAACATACACCTTTTGTTTCTTCTCCAGATACTTCTCCACAACACAATTCAGGGTAAAAATCTGATCTACACATCCTCTTCCCTTCCTAAAACCTCCCTGCTCGTCGCCTATCCATTTCTCCGTTCTCACTCTCACTCTCTCAATCACGACCCTACTGTATACCTTCCCTACTACGCTTAGAAGACATATTCCTCGGTGGTTACCACACACTGCTCTTTCCCCTTTGCCCTTATATAGGGGGACTATTATGCCAGTCTTCCAGTCATCGGGTGCACTCCCCTTCTCCCATGCTAGTTTGCACATTTTCCATACCCATTCTATCACTATCTCACCACCATACCTCAACATTTCCCCACACACTCCATCTGTTCCTGGTGCTTTCCCCAACTTCACTCTTTTCATGGCTTCCCACACTTCTGATCTCCTGATCCCCACCTCCTCCTCCACTACTTCTCTTCTTCTTCCTCCCATACCATATCCAGCTATGTTTGCTGGCTCTTCATTCCTTACATTTAGCAACTCACTGAAGTACTCCCTTCATCTTTCGACTTTCTCTTGCTTCTCGGCTAGCATTCTCCCATTCTTATCTTTCACACCCTTACTGTTTCCCTTGCTACCCTCCCTAACTTTCTTGACTTCTTTCCAGAACAGTTTCTTACTCTCCCTCCATTTTAGACTCAGATTCCTTCCAAATTCCTCATCTACTCTTCTCTTAGTTTCCTTCACTACTCTCTTCACCACCCTCTTACTCTCCACGTACCTCGCTCGTTTCTGTTTCTCGGAATCTTCAATCCCTCTACTACCCAACCACTCTCTATATGCTTTCTTCTTTTCTTCCACAGATATTCTTACCTCTTCTGTCCACCATGCTGTACCTTTCACTCCCCTCCCTCTTCTCCTCACTCCACACACCTCCTCACATGCTGCACAGATCTCATCCTTAAACACCTTGCTCATCTCCTCCACTTCCTCCATAACTTCCAGGTCGAACCCACCTAGTCGTCTTTCCACTGCTCTCCTGTACTCCTCCCTAACTTCCTCCTCCTGCAACCTCTCCACCCTCCTCACCATTCCACCCTCCTCTCGCCTCCCTCCAGCTCTCCTCACCCACTTCTTTTGTATCCTAACCTTAGCTACCACTACATAATGATCAGACAGATCCCCTCCAATACCCCTATACACCCTAGCATCCATCACAGATTTCTTCATTCGTTCATCCACACATACATAATCAATCAATGACTTTCGTTCCACCACTGTCTTATCCTTCATCGTCAACATCCGTTTCCACGTGTACCTGTGGATCATTCTGTGTCGGAAGAAGGTGTTGGCTATCCACAGCCTCCTCCCCACACATACGTCCACAAGTGCACTACCATTCCCATTCACCTCTGATGGTACCCCCCACCCTCCCACCACACTGAATGTCTACTCTGTAAAAAGAATGCTCATGATAGATTACAAACCTCTGATAACGATGAAAATAGACAGGCCTTCTGAGATCTACGACGTAAATCCAAAAGGTTAATTTATTAAACAAAGTAAAATCACTTTCGAGTTACATGTTGCGAATCAAAGCAAGACTAACCCAAAAGAATTCTACAGTTACATCAGGAAGAAGAAAGTGGTGACTTCAACAATTGAACCCTTGGTAGATGAAAATGGAGATTTTACCAATGAAGATGCCAACATGAGTAATACTCTCAAGAACTTCTTTGCATCAGTCTTTACATCAGAAGACCTAAGTGACATCCCTACAGTACCGCCAGTACGAACAAATAATTTGGAAGTTCTTAGAAATATCAGCATTACTGAGGCAGAGGCACTGAGATGTTTAGATAACCTCAATGAAAGCTAATCACCTGGACCTGTTACGATTTCTCCTAGAGTTCTTAACCTCTGAAGTGCGCATGGGGGTAATTGGAAACGTCCCCCTGTGCTGACGTATTTGAGGTGTTTCCGTCACTAAAATATTAATTGTGCCATTAATAGCATTAATACTTATCCATATGCGCCTATTATGGGTTGATTATAAAGGTATTAACCTGAAACAACAATACAACGAGTGAAAACAGCGTTTGGATGGTCAAAATCGGAGATATAGCCCGCGAGTTGTATAATGTATGGGTGAGGCAACCTGCTTTCCCGCCAATTTCCCCCAAGGCCACTGAGACACAGTCGATCGATACTCTCTCTCTCTCTCTTGCACTCGCTTGCCATCAGTGATGACAACACCCTGCTTGCAACTCGCTAATGTTAGCACGAAAATATACCTCAGAATAAGGGAATAACAGGGAAAATAGGTGATAACTGAAGGAGAGGAGGAAAGTGGGGAAGGAGGGGAGGTAGAGGACTGAGATTTTGCATGGCCCAGGGGCCAAACAAAAATAAAAAAATAAAAAAATAAAAATAAAAATAATATTATTTTTTCGATGTCAAAAGTTGATTTTTGTTTTTTCACTCACTCATAAGAGTCTCCCCGCAGTCCGCCGGGGGAACTCTTAAGAGTCTCCCCGCAGTTCCCGGGTTAAAGAAGCTAAATGCGAGCTCTACAAATCCCTGATGCTGATCTTCAACAAATCCTTGGAAACCGGCGAAATACCTGATGAGTGGAAGCTAGCGAACATAACACCAATTTTTAAAAAATGTAGCAAATTTTTGCCTAGCAATTATCGTCCAATCAGTTTGACCTCAGTAGTATGCAAAATACTAGAACAATAATAAGAAATAGACTTTTTAATCACTTGGAAGAAAATAATATATTAAGAGACACACAACATGGTTTTCGCAAAAAAAGTTTCTGCTTAACAAACCTTTTAGACTTCTTCCGTGACATCCTAAATCTATACGACGAAAGTAAAGCTGTAGTTATTATATACTTAGATTTCCAGAAAGCCTTTGATAAAGTTCCACACAGACGGTTAGTGATGAAATTAAAAGCAGATGGAATACAAGGCGGCGTTCTATAGTGGATAGACAATTGGCTTAGTGAAAGGAAACAAAGAGTAGTTATGAATGGGGAAGCATCAACATGGACCAATATAACTAGTGGTGTACCTCAAGGATCAGTGCTGGGGCCAGACCTTTTCCTATTCTATCTATCTATATGCTCAGGCCCAATCCCCATTTTGGGGGTAGCCGACTCAAGACAGAGCAAGAACAGGGAAAACATAAAAACAACACAAAACAACAAATAAACACAGATAAAAAGCACAAACTCACACACATCCAGGTCACCCAGGAGAAGACCCAGAGACCAGGGTCACCAAGGTCGCTCCAACACTCCCCCGGCCCCCGACCACCCGGAGAGGTTCTGATCTCGGCAGGCAGACATGCAGCGGAGCCAAAGCCACAAGCCCTCCCACCACACTTCCAGGTGCACCCTTCATATTAATCGTCTCCCCGGGCCAGGCGCCTGATGGACTATTATCTAGTCCAACATGCGCCCGACCCCTTACTCCAAATGATCACGTGTTCACTCAACTATTCACAAGCATTCTCCATTCACTCCTGTCCACCACCACTTCCCCTGCCTGATCTATACTCATTCCTCTATAATCCAAAGCCTTTCTTACACAGTCTCTCCATCTCAATGGGAGTCTTCCTGCCCTTCTATCTCCCCTTGTACCTGACTCACATATTATCTTTGTAAGCCTTTCATCTCCCATTCGTTCAACATGACCATACCAGCTCAGCACCCTTCTGTCCACTCTGGCTGACAAATGTTCCTGCTGCCCCACTCTCCTACGTATCTCTTCATTCCTCAATCTGTCTCTACGAGTAACTTCACACATACTCCTCAAGCAGCTCATCTCCATCACATCCAGCCCTCTTTTCTCCTTTTTCTTCAGAGCCCATGTCTCAGCCCCATACATCACTGTTGGCACAACAATTCCTTGATACAGTGCACTTTTTACTTTCACTCCGAGATTTCTCGTCTTCCACATACTTCCCATTGCTCCGAAAACCTTCCTTCCTTCACACACTCTCTGTTTTACCTCCACTTCCATACCTCCACTCCTGCTTATCGTTCCTCCTAGATATTTAAAACACTCTATTTGTTCCAATATTTCCCCATCCAGCCTCACATCTAGATTCACCCTATGCTCTCCCCTTTTACACACCATTACTTTACTTTTATTGACGTTCACCTTCAGTTTCCTCCTTCCACAAACCACACCAAACTCTTGGACTACCCGCTGCAGTTTCTCATCAGAATCCGCCACCAATGCTGTGTCATCAGCGAACAGCAACTGATTCAACTCCCAATCTCTACCATTCTTTCCTACTAAACCCAATCCTCTTCCCATAGTTCTCCTTTTCACCTCCCTCACCACACCATCCATAAACATATTAACCCGTGGAGCCCCGGCTAGTTTTGTAATGTTTGTTCACCAGAACCCGGCCGGTTTTCAAAAAATGGTTTTATTCCAGAAACAATAGCGAATGGGTTAGAATGAAGGAAAAACCACGAAAAACCGCTCAAAAAGCTTAAAGAATGGTCCTACAGAGCACCCGAAAACGTATTTTACAAGAGTAAAAAATTGAAGGCAATTACCCCAAAAAAACAGGTTATTGCGCGCTCACGCGCACGCACGTGGACTTTGAGAGTTTTCAACCATCGGCACGGTTGCGTGGGATACGTACACAGTTCCCATACAAATCTGAGCCCTCTTGAGTGGCTACACCTGAGGTTACGGTCAGCGCAATTAGGGTGACGCGTCAGACGCGTCTCTGGGGCTGTGCGTTACATACATCGCCGACGCGTCAGACGCGTCGCTGGGGCTGTACGGGTTAAACAGCCATGGTGACATTACACAACCCTGTCGCAAACCTACCTTTACCTCAAACCATTCACTCAACTCACCATTTCCTACTCTCACACATGCTCTGCTCCCTTCATAAAAACTCTTAACTGCTTCTAACAAATTTCCTCCTATTTCATAAATCCTTAACACCTTCCACATTGCTTCACAGTCCACACGATCATACGCTTTTTCCAAGTCCATAAAAGCCCAAAATATCTCCTTATGCTTCTCTAAATACTTCTCGCATAACTGTCTTACTGCAAAACATCTGATCCACGCACCCTCTTCCCCTCCTTAAACCGCACTGTTCTTCTCCTATTGCAACTTCCGTACACTTTATTATCCTCTCTATCAACACCCTGCCATACAGCTTGCCAACCACTGGCAATAAACTAATACCTCTATAACTTGAACACTCCTGCCGATCTCCCTTCCCCTTGTACAACGGCACAATACATGCACTCTTCCAG
Organism: Paralithodes platypus; assembly: GCA_032716605.1. Taxonomy (NCBI): domain Eukaryota; kingdom Metazoa; phylum Arthropoda; class Malacostraca; order Decapoda; family Lithodidae; genus Paralithodes; species Paralithodes platypus. The sequence goes on along the minus strand of CM064518.1, from coordinate 16,437,364 downwards.
TCTATTGGTACCATTGACACAGCAAAGCACACATTGAAAAGTCTCACCAAATAATCTATTATCACATCTCCACCCTTCTTTATACACTCCACAGCAATACCATCCAAACCTTCTGCTTTTCCCGCTCTCATTTGTTTCACTGCTTCTTTCACCTCATTTTCCTCAATCCTTTCATTCATTTCCTGCCACCTGGGTGGCCTGGGTAACCTATCTCCATCCACCTCAGCTTCAATCACTGCTTCTCTTCCATCTCTTTTATTTAACAAAGATTCAAAATACTCGGCATATCTTTTCCTCACTTCAAATGGTTCCACTTGTAATTCTCCATTTACATCTTTCACTGACTCTTCCCTCTTTTGTCCTCCTTTCCTTACTTTATTTACCTCCTTCCAGAACATCTTCTTTCGTTCTTCAAAATTCTCACTCAGCCTTTGACCCCACCTTTCGTTTGCATCTTTTTTCGCTTCTCTAATTTTCCGTTTTGCCTCTTTCCTTTTCTCCTTGTACCTCTCCCATACCTCAACACTACCATCCTTTTCCTAATTTACATTAACAACATAGATGAGGGTCTCACCTGTACAATCTCAAAGTTTGCAGATAACACACAATTCGCAAATACCCTACTGACAAATGAACATGTTGAAGATATGCAAAACAATATAAACCAGCTATCACAATGGGCTAAAATCTGGCAAATGTGCTTCAATGAAGATAAGTGTAAAGTACTTCATATCGGATACCGCAATGAAAAAGCAGACTACACGATCAATGGCACCCAGCTATAGAGTACTGACAGAGAAACTGATTTAGGAGTAACAATATCCAGTAACTTAAAACCAAGACAACATTGCGCTGAAGTTGTTAAGAAGGCAAACAAAATTATGGGTTTCATAGGTAGATAATTTGAACATAAATCAAAAGACATTATCCTCACCATTTACAATTCATTAGTCCGCCCACTTTTGGAATACTGTGTTCAACGTAGAGTTACCAAGATGATACCCTGTCTTTGGAACAAACCATACGAGGAACGTCGTAAAGAACTAAATTGATATCCACTAACCAAGTGCAGATTGCAGAGGTGACCTTATTCAAGTTTTCAAGAACATTAAAGGCATGACAACATGAACTGTAATAAATATGTTACGCTTGAGCTTGACCGATCAAACTACACGCGGGGAAATGGCTGCAAAATCATTGGTAAATGATTCAGCTCTAATGAATCCAAGCATTTCTTCTTCAATCAAGTCGTCAACTTGTGGAATGGGCTTCCCCGAGATGTCATAGTCTGCACCACCTTGCCCTGAACCCAAGGTTGACTGCATTTGTAAATGAATAAATATTTTCTTTAGTAGTGTTTGTTCAATAACCTAATAGATCTTAATATAATTCCCCCTGCCATGAACTAAGACCCAGGGCAGCACTTCCTGCGCTCATCTTTCCCACATTCTCTACGAAGTACTGTTGCAACACTTGATACAGCAGTGTTTTTGAGGGCAAGTAACCTCGAGGGGTCGCATGACCTGTTGTTGCTTGTTTTCCTCTGTACTCCTTTGTAGTGAAGTGAAGGAACACTGTAAAAATATCTATGTTTATCAACTTGCCCCAACTCTAAAATCAACAGAATTGCAAACAAAAATACACGATTATAATGACATGCTCATAAGGTGGGGTGAAACAAATGTTGTACCAATCATACAAATCACTGCTTCATTCAAACTTGCAACTGGTGAAGTGGATTATTTTTGCTTCAATCACGATGATGCGAAATTGCTATTAAACCGAAATGGTGATCTAAGACTCCTCGATAACATTTGTAAACAATGTAAATGTGTAGTTGTTTGCTCGGACTGGGATAATGTTAGGAAAGGACTGTTACATAAGCAGTATAACACCATAAGATCTTCTCAGAAACACCAAACAGCTCATTCTATTTCACATGAGACAAGACGACACAGTAACTCGCACAATAGAGAGAACCATTCAAACCAAACTATTCAAAACGGTAAACATTATACACGGCGAACACAACAACGACCAAAAAACTACCATAGAAATAATTATTCCTATGAGTATCAGCAACATGAAGCACTTTCTTACCAAAGACGGAATGATAGGCATGAAGGTCATACAGAGGAATCAATCATGACACAAGAGGACAAGGAACACATTGGAGATCACAACCACAGTATGTAGGTTGTTTGTTATAACTGTGGTGAACACAATCACCAACAAGCAGGATGTCGTTATGATCACCAAATAAAGTGTTACTCTTGCTATGAACTAGGACATAAGTGCCGTTTATGCCATGAATATTCTAGTTAGGTAGTTGGCAATGCAGGTATAGCCGATATATCAACTACTAGAACTCCAAAGGACAACTTAAACATTGATTATTTTAATGCTAGGTCCCTTCTTCCAAAACTTGACGAAGTAGAAACTCTATTTGAAGAGAGAGAAATTGATGTTTTGTGTATAACAGAATCATGGCTGACCGAACAAACGCCGGACAGTCTAATTAGCTTCCCTGGATATATAATATTTCGATGTGACGGAGGACGAGGTGGAGGTACGTGTATCTATGTATGTGATGATATACAAGCTAACTTAATAACAAGTGAGTCAAGCACCTACAAAGGTATTGAACAGATATGGTTGAAAGTACAATGTCGTAAGCTCCCTTCTATTATTGTAGGATGTATTTATAGACACTGTTATTGTTTAACAGAATCTTTTAATTGTCTTTTGGATGTTATTACTAAAATGAACTTGCATAACAAACCACTATTTATTATAGGTGACCTAAACGATAACCTACTAGATGCTGGCGCTAAGCTACATAAAATTATCAAAACCTCAAAACTACATCAAATAATAAATACACCCACTAGAATTACAAATATCACTAAAACACTTATTGACGTGTTTATTACAAACAGGCCAGATATGGTTAATAATGTTGACGTCTTACCATCAATTATAGCTGATCACGAGTATATTACTGCTAATCTAAACATCAGTTAGCCTAAAAGAACTCCTGTATACAAAACAGTACGTAGTAAATGTTCATATAGTGCTGAAAAGCTCCGGTTTCATATCAATGAAGCTAAACTTGATTTATAAAAAAATATTATGTACTGATGATGTAAATGCACAAGTAGAATTATTAACCCAGGTACTAAATAGTAGCATAGATTCCTGTGCTCCAATAACCAGTAAGTTGATTAGACGTCCTCCAGCTGCTTGGATAGGTAATGATATCAAAAGTATAATAAAGGAACGAAATCACTTGCACACACACCTAAAAGAGGACAGAGATAATGCGACTTTAGCTGAGCTGTATCATCATACAAAATAAACGTCAGAAAGGTAATTAAAAAAGCCAAAACTCAATACTACAAACAAAGTTCAGTGACTACTGGTGATAGCAGTAAAACATGGAAAACGATCAAACAACTGATCCCAGATCATCATAAAACAGATATCAGTAATCAATTTGAAGACTCGGTTTCAATGGCAAATAAATTTAATGAGTTCTTTACGAGTGTGGGCAAAAATGTTTATGAACAGACTCAAAGTGTGCCTCACCTACTATAACGCTACCACCTACTATGTTTAGACCTATTCCAGTAGAGCTTTCCAGTCACTCCGCCTCACGACTACTTCGCCTCATGACCACTTCGCCTTCTTCCATTACGCCTCACGACCAGTTCGCCTTGCCACCACTACGCCTCACTACCACTTCGCCTTGCGTCAATGACCCCTCAGCACCAGTTCGCCTCATGATTCAGCTTCCCTAACACTTCGCCTCACTACTTATTTGCCTCATGATTTTACACATGTATGCGCATATATGTATGCATGTATGTCAGAGTTGGGTCAGTTAAGTTAATTAACTTAACTTTTGCCGATTAACCAACTAAGTTAATTAACTTTTAACTTAACTTGAAAATTGGTTAACTTAACTTAACTTAATTAAAATATCTTCATATTAATCGGTTAACTTCAATTAATTTCCGATTAATTTTCCCCTATTCCATGTTTTCTACTCTGTGTCTGTGGTGGGAGTCTGGGAGTGGAGAGCGAGGTGGTAAAGTGGTGAGTGCACGTGCTAATGTCTAGTTTAATCCTAAGATCGTTTTGTCGGAATAGTATACCTTTTCCATATTTCCTTTGTCTGTCTCTTGTGGTAAAAGAGTCACAAAGGAGTTACAAGTAATAGTTAGTATCTCAAAGACCTTGCAGTACATTCCGGAGAGATACTCGAAGAGAAAAGAGAGATATTATCTAGTGCACTACACTTATTGCAGTGTACAAAATACTATCTACACACTGCTTGAACTGTTCTACTGAAAAACTGTTTACAACTTTTGAGGGAAGTTTGTTCTAGGTAGAACAGATCTTATATGTAATAAAGTTTCCACAAATGCTAGTGCTGAACCTTTTCAATTCTAACCGCCAGCCATGGTTGCGTGTTGTATTCATATTAAAACTAAACAGAGAGAGAGAGAGAGAGAGTAAATTAGTAATTTAATCTTAATTATTTTGATGCAATTATATTATTTATTGTAGACCTATTGTTTCTAATGCAAATCCAGCTAACTATTTCCGCCTAACGTTAGTATTTATGCCGATACTTATGATAAATGAGTTCCAAAATGCTGTAAGAACAAAAAATATCGTATAATTTGGTCTTAAAGTTAGGTAAAGTGTTTGTGTGACTCGGCCCTAAAGAGGCAGTGCACACACACACACACACACACACACACGCCGATATTTCATGGCTGAAAAATACTTTTTACCTTCGGCTACGGTATATCATATCATTTTTCATCTGGATTACTAAGTGTACCCTTCCAGTATGAATGACATTATTCCTATTGTATTCTTGCTAATTTCAGGCTATCTTGTTATAACAAGGTAAGACTTTAATAGTCAAGAGGGGTAAAACTACCTCGAGTATCTCCTTCTGTAAAGTATATCTTGATGTTTTATATTGTCTTATCATCAAACGATATTAATAAGTTTAATCGTAGGGCAAGTACCAGAAAGGGGACTGAATATGAACCACGTGCCACACAGACGACTCACTGTACTGTACCTGTGCACTGATTATTGAATACATTTTATTTCAACTACTATAACCTCAAAAAGTCCTACATAATTATTACCAATCGTAATTTATTGAAATACTAACAAGTTCATTAATTATGCTATTTTTTGGATTTGAATGCTGGGTAATCTTTCCATTTATGCATTTTAGTTATCACGATCCTTTTCGTTATGTGTTGACCAGTTGACAAGAAAAGCTCGTGATATGTGTCACTCTTCTATCAGTATTACAACAATCAGTGTTCTTCAGAGCTCTCTCAGTCCCCCCCCCCTCCTGCGACGAGTGTGAGGCACCCGCCTTTCGACACATTCCCACTCCTAATCTGTCCAACTCTCCAACCCAAGAATTAGCAAATTGTCTCGGTCTTTCTTCTACTCAACAAACTCTCTCCCTTAATTAATCTTTCCTTCATCCTATGACTTAGACGTGCAATTGCTGGTTGACCAATACTCCTTATCTTAACATACACTAATGGAATATAATAACCATTACATAAGCCATGTATGGTGTATAGTTAATAAAAGAAATTTGGACAACTCTTGAAAGTCCCATCAACGAAGATCTCCTTGGCAGAGTTCACCAGAAATGCAAGATTAGTTGTGCTGTACATGACAGGATAACAATTCCAGTTTCTGGACTATTTTCAGGGATAAAATATTCATCTTTGGTGGTAGTAGCTATTCATGGAATCACGAGTTTTAGGCAATATAGGATACACTGTCCGTCTTTCTCGGTATAATGACTGTGCCATAGATCTTATATCACCAGATTCTAATAATTAAATATATTGCTGTTTTTCAAGTATTCTTTCATCTTTGTTATGGTTATTTTCCAATTGTACTGGAAAAATGAAAGTCATTGTGCTGTCGGTTATAAGTCTACCATATATTCTTTCCTCCGTGGCACCATGGGCTGACTGACTTGCTCCAACAACTATCTGTGCGATCATCGTGTGAAGCAATATGAGACCCCGAACGATAATTAATGACACAGTGAGTATACTGGAATAATCTTGCCGCGCTTTTGATGGTTGTTTCAGCCGGAAATTCGAACTCGGGTCACTTTTTGGAATCCGCGTTTTTGTAATGCGTCCGGAAAAAATGGCACAAGAAAAAAGTTCACTGGGGAAAAAGGTACTAGAAAAAATGGCACCCATTGGGGTAGGAACAAAATGGCATATTATGAAAATTGTATAAGTGTTTAGTAAAGCAAGTTTATTATCCAGGATTTATCCCTAAGTGATATATTTGAAAAAAAAAAGAAAAAAAATCTAAATAGCCTATATTTGCTTTGTGTATTGTACTTCTATCTTATGCTTAAATTACACTTCTATCTAACTTAACCTAACTTATGGTGAGTACAATACCAGATATATATATTTATATTATTGCATATTGCATCGAAACACAGTGTACTGATATATTACTCCTTAATACAAAATTTGTTGTTTATTCAATTTTTTCCTAGTCTGTAAGTTGTGACTTTTTTTTTCAATTCCTTGGTTTCTTGTGCCATATTTGCCAGTGTGGTTTTTTGTTCCTGTTCCTTTTTTCCATTTTTTTTTGTTTGTCCCATGTCTTTTTTCCTGTGCCTTTTTTCAGGAGCTTCTTTTACTGAGTAGGCTACCGTCATATTATTGCCGTGTTTGGCCTGTATAGTATAGTCCAGTAAAAAGTGGCGTTCATCAGGGTTTTGTTTTGGGCCCACTGTAGCAGCTAGCAGGATCAGTAAATTTGCAGGTAATACCAATATGGGGAGATTAATAGATTTGAATATTGACATGGAGAGTCTCCAAAGAGATCTAGATACTTTACATGAATGGTTAATAAATTGGCAGATGAATTTCAATATTGATCATTGCAAGGTATTAAGGATAGGAAAGTTGAATATAGATGCGAAATATATACTAGCAAATGTAGAATTTGGTAATTCAGACTGAAAAGGAACTGGGTGTACATAATAACATAAGACCACGGGAGTCTGCAGAGAGCCGATTGACCCACACACTGGAGAATGAAGACCCCTTGCACACCCATCTCATCTCATCAGCAATGATCTGAAACCTAGAACACAATCTATAAGCGTTCGAAACAGGGCACACATTGTTCTTGGATTTATATCTAGGAGTGTGAGTAACAGAACTTCTGATGTTTTCTTAAAACTTTACTTGTCATTAGTGAAACCCCATATGGATTATGCTGTTCAATTTTGGTGTCCTTATTACAGAATGGACGTAGATTCCCTGGAGAGAGTACAACGTAGAATGACAAAAAATATCCATAATATTAGAAATCTTCCGTATAAGTATATAAGAACACACACACTGGTTGAAGAAATTAGGCTTACATTCGTTAGAGAGACGCAGAGTTAGGGGGGATATGATTGAGGTGTTCAAGGGGGTTAGTGGGATTAATAAAGGGGACATGAAAGATGTACTAAAGCTCAGTGATTGTGAAAGAACTCGAACAAATGGTTTCAAATTAGATAAATTTCGCTTCAGAATAGATATAGGCAAATATTGGTTTGGTAACAGAGTTGTAAACAGGTGGAATAGGCTACCGAGTGCTGTAGTGGGATACAAAACGAAAGATAACTTTAAGAAAAAAATAGATAGTCATATAGACGAGGTGGGTTGGGTATAAGAACATAAGAAAATGGGAGTCTGCAAAAAGCCGTTCGGCCCACACAAGGCACGCTGTCACACCCAACACCAACTACAAGGCCCAATTATAGGCCCAACTCACTAATACCTTGAACACCGACCCCACCAAAACGGTCAGGGATTAACAAAAGATTACGGGGATCTGCTGAGCGCCGATTTGCCAACACCCAGCAGATCCCCCTCACACCCAACCCATCTCGTCCATATGCCTATCTAATTTTATCTTAAAGCTCCCTATCGTTCTTGATCCCACTATATCACTTGGTAGCCTATTCCACCCATCTACAACTCTGTTACCAAACCAATATTTGCCTATATCTTTTCTGAAACGAAATTTATCTAATTTGAAACCATTTGTTCGAGGTCTTTCGCTATCACTGAGCTTCAGTACATTCATTTTGTCATGTCTCCTGTATTTATCCCACTAACCCACTTGAACACTTCTATCATATCCCCTCTAACTCTGCGTCTTTCTAACGAATGTAAGCCTAATTTTTGCAACCTTTCTTCATATGGTAGATTTCTAATATTATGAATCATTTTTGTCATTCTTCGCTGTACTCTCTCCAACGAATCTATGTCCTTTCTGTAATAAGGACACCAACATTGGACAGCATAATCCATAATTATGAGGTCTCACTAATGACAAGTAAAGTTTCAAGATAACATCGGCAGTTCTTTTACTTACACTCCTTGAGATGAACCCTAGAATCCTGTTTGCCTTGTTGCGAACACTTATACACAGCTTTCTAGGCTTCAAATCGTTGCTAACAAACACACCCAAATCTTTCTCACAGTCTGAGTTTTCTAATTCCGTATTAGCTAGTTTATATTTTGCATTAGTATTCGTCTTCCCTATCTTTAATACCTTGCATTTGTCAATGTTAAAATTCATCTGCCAATTTACTGACCATTCGTGTAAGGTATCTAGATCCCTTTGGAGGCACTCTATGTCGCTATCTGAATCTATTGGTCTCCCTATTTTGGTATCGTCTGCGAATTTACTTATCCTACTACTTATACCTAAATCAAAGTCATTTATGTATAATATTATATTATACAACAGAGGACCCAATACAGATCCCTGGGGGACACCACTCTTGACTGATCCCCACTCTGACTTAGTACCATTTATGCTGACTCTCTGCTTCCTACCAATTAGCCATGACCTAATCCATCCCAAAAACGACCCACCTATTCCATGCGCCTCAACTTTTCTCATCAATCTCTCATGCGGGACTCTGTCAAAAGCTTTACTGAAATCTAAATATATTATATCATATGACTTGTCATTATCTACCACTTCATACACCTCTGAGAAAAAAACTAAGCAAATTTGTAAGGCAAGAACGTCTCTGGGTGAATCCATGCTGAGAAGAATATATTAAATTAAATGTTTCTAAGTGGTTTCTAATTTTCGTAGCAATAATTGACTCTAGTAGCTTTCCTATGATTGATGTGAGACTAATGGGACAGCAATTGGATGCTATTGAGTTATCACCTTTTTTTAATATTGGAACTACATTTGCAAGCTTCCAAGCTTCTGGAACTAAACCTGTTTCTAATGACTTGTTAAATAGAAATGTTAATGGCTAACTTAACTCATCTTTGCATTCTATACTCTAGCGTATACCTTATCCGGACCAGATTTATGAGGTTTTAGTCTGTCAATTTCCTTAAGCACATCATTTCTACTTATAGTAACCGTACTTAACCTATTTTCTATACCATCGCTATATACCTTACGGACTGTGCCAAATTTGTATTAGTGAAAATGGAAAGAAATTGATTATTTAATGTACTGCACATTTCTAAGTAATTTTCTGTCATTTCTCCTATCGAAATTTTAAGGGGACCAATTACATCTCTAACCTTGGATTTATATAGTTGTTAAAAAGCTCTAGGATTATTTTTTGAGTCATTTGCAACCTTGATTTCATAATTTCTCTTTTCCTTCCTAATATCCTGTTTTACCTGTCTTGATAAATGTTGATAGTAATTAAGCAACTAGGTGAATTTCGCCTTTCTTATTTTTGTCTATATATTCCTCTCATTTTTCCTAAAAGGTCTAATAGTCTATTATTCATCCATTTGGGTTGGTTCTGTGTTGATCTAAATTTTCTTTCGGGGATATATTTATTTTGCGCAATGAATACTGACTTGATAAATGTATCGTATGTATCTACCAAGTTTGATGTATCTTCCTGACTTAACCTAGGGGTAAGGGATAAGGGGTAAGGGGTACACTTATTTGGACACCTGGATAGACTTAATTTGTTTACCATAGAGTCCGCTAATAACCATAATTGGCTTTTCTAAAGTCAGGTATTAATGTCATATTATCTCTGGAATTAATTACCTTTCCATTGTATATTAAACTACACAGAATTGTGGTCACTATTTCCTAGGTGGTCCCCGATTTCTACACTATTTATCATATGTTCATTGTTACTGAACACTAAATCGAGAATATTATCACCTCTAGTCGGCTTATCTATGAATTGAGATACAAAACTATCTTGTACTGCCTCAATAAACTCCTTTGAATCAGAGTCGCCTATTTGTTGCTGCCAATCTATATTAGGAAAATTAAAATCCCCCATAATGCACACATTGCTAAACCTTGATGCTATTTTAATTTCCTCCCATAATGATGTTCCGTCATTTCTACTCATGTTTGGCGGTCTATATTATAACTCCAATAACTAAGGTCTCACTACCTTCGTTAACCCCTACCCAAACACTTTCATTATCATTATTTATTCTAATACCTGATTTAATACAGCTTTTTAATGAACTCCTGACAAACACTGCTATACCGCCGCCCCTCCTACTTGTTCGGTCATATTTAAACAAACTATATCCAGGTATATCAAACTCTGCTAAAAAATGCCTGGTTTCTGTATTAATCCATGTTTCAGTTAGCGCTATTATGTCTATATTTTCTTTGCTAACTAGTGCTCTAAGTTCGTTCATTTTGTTACATAAACTCCTACAATTTGTATAATAAACCTTCAACCTATTACTTTTATTTGCAACTAATGTTCTATTGTTTTTAACTAATTTATATTTACCTGTTGAACTACTAGACCTAGACGGAAAATCTACGCTATCAGAATTCTCATCATTACTATCAATGTCATGTGGCTGGGATTCTATTTTACTTACACACCTATGGTTTATTAACAAAACCCCGCAACAGTCTTGTCGAGTGAGCTGGCTAAGGTCGAAACTCCTAGTCGAGAGAGGGGGATCTGTCGGGTGTGGGTTAATCGGCGCTCTGCAAATCCCCGTTTACTGTCCTCTGACCGTTTTGGTGAGGTCGGTCCTCATGGTATTAGTAAGCTGGGTCTATAATTAGGCCTTGTAATTGGGGTGGGGTGTGAGAGGGATCTGCCTTGTGTGGGTCAATCGGCTTTCTGCAGACTCCTATTTGCTTATGTTCTTATGTGATGGAGATATGATACGAGATGTTTAAGTGGATGAAAGGTATCAATAAGGGATACATTAATAATGTAATAAAGCTTATTAACGGTAAGATAACCCGATCGAATGGCTTCAAATTGAATAAGTTCCACTTTAGAAAATATATAGGTAAACATTGGTTTGGGAACATAATTGTAGAAGTGTGGGAATATATAGGAAAATATATAGGTAAACATTGGTTTGGGAACATAATTGTAGAAGTGTGGGAATATATAGGAAAATATATAGGTAAACATTGGTTTGGGAACATAATTGTAGAAGTGTGGGAATATATAGGAAAATATATAGGTAAACATTGGTTTGGGAACATAATTGTAGAAGTGTGGGAATAGATTGCCTGTTGAAGTGATTAGCTCAGGACCTGTAGAACATGTCTAGGGCAAACTGGATAGTCATATGAATTATATGAGTTGGATGTGGATGGGATCTGCCTTGTACTGTATGGCCGGTCGGTATTATGCAGATTTCCGAGTGTTTATGTTCTTATTACCTCTGCCAACGAAGTTGTGGGATGCTATGTTTGGTGTCCGTTTGTCTGTCTGCCTGTATCACGATTTTCTTAAACGAACTTTACTTATTGTTACATAATTTGGTGGCCAGATAAGATATGTGACAAGGAAGAATGAATTCAATTTAAACGATGATATGGGCTGGGTGTGAATGGGAGGTGCCTCGTGTTTGCCGCATGGCCTTGTGCAGTTTCCCGCTATCTTATGTTCTTATGTTAGAACGCTACCTTTCACCATCGAAACTCTCTTGCAAAGTTACAAACCTATGTTAACCGTATTTTATAAAAATATGTGATATGAAGTAAGGATATATATTCAAACTTAAGTCAGTGGTTTGATTAAACTGTTATTCCTTAAGTAAGGACTGTTTAATATAGCCTATATCTCTTTGGCTCCTTTTATTAATCAAGTGTATAATAGCTTTCACGTGTCTTAAGTCTGGTAGTATAACCACCGACATACACTCATGATCCAAAGGAAAATATAAAAAATAGTACTAAAATACTATTATACAGCAACAATTGTGGCTCAATCATTTAATTGGCTGAATAGGCATATATAAACTATAAGATTGTCTACTGTCATTATCACCATGATTTCAAATGTATTCCAAATTGATATATACAATGGTATTGTCAAGTAGCTATGGAAATACTCAGTCCTTCATGAAGCTATGGACATACCTAGTCCATGTCGTGATCTCTCTCTCTCTCTCTCTCTTTATCTCTCTCTCTACGGGGGTCTGCAAAGCGCCGATTGGGCCACACCCGGCAGATCCCCCTCACACCCAACTATCTCGTCCATATGCATATCTAATTTTATCTTTTATCTAACGATCTTGATCCCACTATTTTTTGTTTTGTTTTGTTTTTTTCTATATTCCAACTTACTCCCTCTCGGACATAGGCTGAGAGCCTGAACATTCACAGCTGTACAATGAGTAATGAAGGCCGTGAGGTCTTGTTCCAGTCTAGGGAGTGAGACATGTGAACCACGTAGAGTACAACGAGCACCTGCCATCTTGCCTTCACATGAGGCACGGTGCTCACACATGGCCCGAAGCGACCCCATCTCTGAAGTCACCTCATTCCCGTGCTTCACTGTCTCACCCTCTACACTCGGACTCTCACTCTTACACACGCACACAACGCCACCTGTTGAGCAGATAACTATATCACTATATCACTTGGTAGCCTATTCCACCCATCTACAACTCTGTTACCAAACCAATATTTTCCTATATCTTTTCTGAAACGAAATTTATCTAATTTGAAACCATTTGTTCGAGTTCGAGTTCTTTCGCTATCACTGAGCTTCAGTATATTTTCATACCTCCTTTATTTATCCCACTAACCAATTTGAACACTTTTATCATATCCCCTCTAACTCTGCGTCTTTCTAACGAATGTAAGCCTAATTTGTTCAACCTTTCTTCATATGGTAGAATACTAATATTATGAATATTTTTGTCATTCTTCGCTGTACTCTCTCCAACGAATCTATGTCCATTATATATATATATATATATATATATATATATATATATATATATATATATATATATATACATATATATATATATATATATATATATATATATATATATAACTCGCATCCACTCACCAACTCTACAATCTCTCTCTCTTCGCTGCAATGTTGCATCTCTCTCGCTATTCTATAGCTACTATAATAATCAGTGTTCCTCAGAGCTTTCCCAGTGTATACCACCTCCTTTACGTAGGGCACGTGGTACCCGTCTTGCAACTCAATCCCACCCCTACTCTGTGCAACTCTCCAACCCGAGAGTGAAACGTTACTCTGTCTTTCTTCTACTCAACAGCTGAGCTCTGGAACTCTCTCCCAGAATCAGTCTTTCCCTCTTCCTATGATTTAAATTGCTTCAAACTCCGTGTGTCCAATCATTTTGGCTCGAACGTCCCTTGATTTTGGCCCTGTCACTCTTTCAACTATGGGATATATATATATATATATATATATATATATATATATATATAGAGAGAGAGAGAGAGAGAGAGAGAGAGAGAGAGGCAGTCCAAAGAAGAATGACAATAATGATACATAATATTACAAAACTTATCGCATGAGGAGAGGTTGAAAACCTTAGGCTTGCACTCACTAGAAAGATGTAGGTGTAGGGGAGACATGATAGAGGTATTTAAATGGATACAAAGTATAAATAAGGGCGATATAAATGAGGTATTAAAGCTAAAGATCGGTGACATAATTATAACCCGTTCAAATGGTTTCAAGTTAAATAAGTTTAGATTTAGGAAAGATATAGGAAAACACTGGTTTGAGAATAGAGTTGCTAACATGTGGAATGGACTGCCCAGAGCAGTGATTAGGTCAGGAACAGTTAAAATCTTCAAGCGTAAGTTGGATTCCCATACGGATGATATGGGCTGGGTGTGAATGGGAGCTGCCTAGTGTGGGCCCCATGGCCTTATGCAGTTTCCCGCGATCTTATAAAAACATAAGAACATAAGAAAATGGGAGTCTGCAGAAAGCCGATCGGCCTACACAAGGCAGATCCCTGTCACACCCAAACCCAATTACAAGACTAATTGTAGACCCAACTCAATAATACCTTGAAGACTGACCTCACCAAAACGGTCAGAGATCAACACAAGATAACGGGGGTCTACAGAGCGCCGATTGGCCCACACCCGGCAGATCCCCCTCATAATCAACCCATCTCGTCCATATGCCTATCTAATTTTATCTTAAAGCTCCCTATCGTTCTCGATCCTAGCACATCACTTGGTAGCCTATTCCACATGTCTACAACTCTGTTACCAAACCAATATTTGCCTATATCTGCGTCTTTCTAACGAATGTAAGCCTAATTTGCTCAACCTTTCTTCATCTTTTGTTTTAAATACAATGTGTGTGTGTGTGTGTGTGTGTGTGTATGTGTGTGTGTGTGAATTTGACAGCTGGTCATATGACAGTTCCAACAATCATCAGCTTAAGGGGGGTGACCTGCTTTTTGTTATTGCTATCCTTTTCTCTCTTTCTCTAGCTTGTATCCATTCGGTCCCATTCAGTCAACTATTTTAAGACGTTTATCCCCATCTAGGTGTCGATTTCTTCATGGCGAGCGATAGCGAGCCAGCATTATATGAAGAAATCCGGCTTCGCCGGAGAAATTTGTCTATCGAAAAATTTACAAATTTAGCCTGCCGTCAAACAAAAATAAAAAATATGCTGGCTCGCTACCACTCACCAGTAAAAAAATTACACCTGGTTGGGGATAAACGTCTTAAAACAGTAGGCTGAATGGGGCCAAATGGATACAAGCCAGAGAAAGATAGAAAATTACAGAACAAAAACAGGTCACCCCCCTTAACATGGGCAAGGTAGAATTCAAAAGCACACACTCACACACAAACACAGTTGTACAATGTTTGTGTGTGTGTATATGACATTAGGACAAATAATCAGCTTAACATTGACAACACTCACGGTTTGAAAAATGCGTTCTTTTCATGATAAAGGTGGCACAAACGCACACACACATTCTCACTATCTCATACACGCACAGATTCTCACTCACACACACACACACACACACACACGCACACACACACATACACACTCACGCGCACACACACCCACACAAGCACAAGTCTGTGTGCGTGTTTGTGTGTGTGTCTGTTCCTTCTCTAATGACATTATAATATGCCCTTCCTTAGGATTAAGTAGTTCCTAATCAGGTAGCACTCTCTCTGTCTCTCTCGCTCTTGCTGTCTTGCTCTCTCTCTCTCTCTCTCTCTCTCTCTCTCTCTCTCTCTCTCTCTCTCTCTCTCGTAAAATCATCTAATCGGAAATATAAATACCATCTATTAGACAGGACTCTGACGTAACATTGCAAATCTGGATATCGTTCAAATAAAAAAGGAAACTCCACGACTAAAGATCAAGCGATAACAAGCAAAAGGTCGGTACAAGAAATTATGACAAATAATGTCGTAAAATAATGGATAAATAAATACTTATGAGTTACTACTGACTAGGGAAAGTAAAAGAGGCCTAAATATATTACATTAATTTTAAATCATCTATATAATGCAAACAGTAAATTTCAATAGTAAAATATAAAATGACTTACTGTACAATCAGCTATGAGTTGTCGCGACAATGGTCAATGACTAACTGAACAAAACCACAAAACACCAACCCCTTAATTTATTAAGGTGTTGAATTGAATTCGAAAAAAGATTCATGATCAGTTATTAATAACTGTTCATGAATAACTATCATAATAACTAACAATTTCAAAAGGCATAAAACACAGTTGAATACATTTATTTTAACAAAGTGGAAGCAATAACTAATGAAAGACAAGTTTCAACTATCAAAAACTAATGTACATCGTTCAAATTGTGCGTCAAATTAGTAGTGAGGTGAAGATGTAAGACAGCGTGAGGCGAACTGGAGCTGAGGCGTTGTTGTCGTGAGGCGAAGTGGTAATGAGGCGTAGTGGTTACAAGGCGAAATGGTTGTAAGGCGTTGTGGTCATGAGGCGAAGAGACCAAGGCGAAGTGGTAATGAGGCGAAGTGGCCTGCTCCCCCAGACCCGGCTACAGTAATTTTAACAATCAAGCACTTAAAAGATACAAGTGCACTAGGCGCTGATGATATACCATTAAGTTATATTAGAGATGCACTACCAGCCATAGAAAATATCTTAACTATAATTATAAACGCATCAATTGTTACTGGTCAGTTTCCATAGCTTTAGAAGCATGCTCAATTATAGTACCAATTCAAAAATCTGGTAAAATAACTGAGGCTAGTAATTAAACACCTATTTCACTCCTTCCCATTTTATCAAAGATATTGGAAAAAATTGTCACTGAACAACTCTTGGAATTTCTAGAAAAATATTCAATTTTGTCCAAAATACAACATGGTTTTCGAAAAATTCTGTCAACTCAAACTCACTATTGAATATATGCAATGGAATATACAACAATATGGATAACTAAAAGATATCGGTACTAACATTGTGTGACCTTTCCAAAGCGTTTGACAGTGTGAATCATGAATTGCTTTTGACAAAATTATGTTACAATATTGATCGTTTTTGGTTTGAAAATTATCTATCATCTAGAACTCAATCAGTTAGATTAGGTAAGACTATATCTCCCAAACTTACGATATGGGGTTCCTCAAGGTTCTATTTTAGGCCCGTTACTCTTTTCTATATTATGTTAATGACCTAAAATAAATGTTAAACGATTGTGTTCTAGTGTAGTACACAGACGATGCCCAGTTTCTTCACACTGGCACCATTTCCAACTTAGACATATTAACAAATAATGTAGAAAGCACTTTAGAAAAGGTAAAACACTACTTTGATACTAACGGTTTAATGATCAACACCAGTAAAACTAAATGCATGTTCATAGCTACACCAAGTTTCTTATCAAAAATCCCAAATAATACGATAATCAAGTTTGGTGATGATCATATAATTCCGTCTAGCTCTATGAAAAACTTAGGGGTATATATGGACTCCACAATGACCTTCAGTGTGCATACAGATGAAGTATATAAAAAGGTAATTGGAATCATTAAATATCTTCTTAAAATAAGTAAAACCCTAGATAAAAACACAAGGACACTAATCGTTCAATCTCTAGTAATAAGCAAACTATTCTACTGCTCTACTGTATGGGGGATGGGAAATAAGACTAATATAGCGAAAATCCAAAAACTTCAAAACTTTGCAGGAAAAGTATCACTGGGTTATGGTAATAAGAGTGACTCAGCAACCCCATTTTTAAACAAATTGAACTGGCTCAAGGTACAAAGCACTATAATTTACGATATCAATATTTTAATGTACAAAGTTATCAAAGGATTATTTCCTTCGTGGTTAATTAAAGTTTCCAATGTAAACGATATACATACTAGGGACACTAGACAAAACAACAACATCTATTTACCAAGGAAAACACAAAAGTAGGATGTAAATCTATAGATTATGAAGGTACTCTTCAGTGGAACAAACTCCCAGAACTCATAAGAAATGTAACTAATATAACCTCTTTTAAGAATAATTTTAAGTCACTATTGCTCAGAAAACTGTATCAAAACCCGTAGGTTTTAACTATATTATATGTATTTTTGTATTATCCAGTATATAATTTTAATAATTTGTAGATGTATCAGAATACCCATGTAATTTTCGTGGAATAAAGGAATTATTTGTATTATTATTATTATTATTATTATTATTATTATTACTCCTTTGTCCTCTCTCTCTCCAGTGCTGTCTTCTTCCACTGTCCTTTATTTAGGGTTCTGCTACTACCAATACTAAAACTAAAGGGCCCTTCACACAGTCAAGAGTGTGAGCTAGAATCACTAGGAGTAATGACTCCTGTTGATTCCTGGGAATATGACCAGGAGTCTCCGAAATTCCCTGTGCATTCACAACACCGTAGGAGTCAGCGTGAGTGTACCTGGGAGTCACTGGGAGTCACCAGGAGTCACCGGGATAAAACCGCGAATGAAGGGCGAGTTATTGAACAACATCAAAATAACGGTCGTTTTCGGATTAGTGCAATATACGAGTCTCCACCACTCTTGTCAATCCAGAACAAGCACCACCAAACTGAACAAAATCACTTTCATTCACCCCCACCATCATCAGCCCCGAAATAACTAAGCAGAAAATAATCATTCCCCATTTACATACAATAGGTTATAATTATAGGTTATGTTACTTTGCTTATGTTAGGTAAGGGGAGTTTGAGAACTTGGAGAATAAATGTAGGGTATTGTAACATTAACCATACTATCTTCACATTATTAAATACCTCTTCTACAGTCATTTCCTTCTCTACACACATTCACTGAGTGAATAAAAACTTCTGTGGGCAATTGTATTTAAACAGGTTAATACTATGCCTATATATAAATTGTGACCAGGAAAACTACAGATACAACAAATTCCAGTGACATTGTTAATAGATAGAGGCGCAGCTCGGTCATGCCTCTGTAATTTTTTCTATACCGCTCGCTCAAAGTCTACCCCGGCGACTACAACGCCCCTCCAAGATGTAATCCAAAACACCACTCACCAGCACCAGGAGAAGTTGACATTTCAAAACTTATATAAACACATCTCCACCACTCTCGTCAATCCAGAAGAAGCTTCACCAAACTGAACAAAACCACCTTCATTCACCCCCACCATCATCAAGCCCTGCCATAACTAAGCAGAAAACAATAGTTCCCCATCGCCAACACCAATGGGTGCCTCTTCCCCAACAAAATATGATAATAACTCCAACACATATCAGCAACTGCCGAGATCGCTGTAGACTTCAAGCCGCAGTGGTGTCCTCCAACCATAAGCATTAAAGTATCCGTATATATTATATTTTCAGTTGAGGAGAATTACGGGTTTATATGAATATTATTATTCATAATCCACCATCGTTTCACTTTACGTTAGCCTCAGAATGCGCCTAAATTTCATAAAACCTGCAGAACGTTATATAGGGGGGGGGGGGGGGAAATCCCCAGCTGAGTAGGCTCGCTTCGCTCACCACCCACACCCAGGAATAGTCGACCCTTTATAACATGTTTGCCCTCTACAGGTATCCCTGTGGGCGCCCCTGCCGCTTGGAGAGCATGTTTGGTGACTCCCAGTGGTTCCTGGTGACTCCTATTGATTCCCAGTGACCCTCAGTGACTCGCATGTATTACCTATCTTTATCCCAGTGACTCCCGGTGAAACTGAAAACTGAAACAGAAACCTGTCCGCAAATCAGATACGAATCACCGCGAGTCACCAGGACTCACTGGGAGTCATAGGGGAGTCACTGGGAGTCACCAGGACTCACTGGGAGTCACTGGGAGTGGTCAAACTCTTGGCGAAAACTTTAAACACGCCGAACATTTTGTCGGACAGGGCCAGTCGCCCGCGACTGGTCGGGAGTCACTGGGACTCTAACAAGTGTCACTAGGACTCACTAGGACTCACTGGGAGTCACAGGGGAGTCACTGGGAGTCACCAGGATTCACTGGGAGTGGTCCGACTCGCAGCGAAAACTTTAAGGGGGCACCTGCCTTATATAGAAGAAGGAACATTAAAAATAATGTTATGGCAGTCAAATATTAACACAAGGTTAAGGTTTGAAATATGTTTTGCCATGACAGGGATCTAAATATATATATAATATCAAGCATATAACAAATTATAATTAATAATATTTTGCTAATTATTTGGCCATTTTTAAAGGGCTATAGGTTTAAAATGCCTATAGTTAGACGTTTCATTGTTCTACCCCTGAAAGAACTCTATGTATATGTTATTTTGTCAGGAGGAGTTTTATGCAGGACATTACTGAAAGCAGTTATGAATATTTAAAAGAAATTATAATTATATTCATGAAACGAGAGTGAGAAAATGAAAAAAAAATACGATTTATCAATACTTAGAATTAAGTTAGAGCAATTTCCTTATACAAAAAAAAAAATATATTTTAAATTACAATTAAAATGACAACTACATCATTAAATTGGTCCATAAATAGTAAGAAATTTGCGATATTTATACAGAAACTTCACAGTTTGTGTACCATACGCGTCACGCGTACCAGGCATCTAGGGTGTTAAATCTTGGCTGAAGCATGTGAGTTGTGTCCATTTAAAGCGGGGTAGGACATTAAATAATTGTATGGGAGCCATGATGATCTATGATACGACAGGGAACATATCAGGTGATTTTTGGTGTGATTTTCAAAATTAAGCTGAAAAATCAAATTTATGGTGTATTTAGCGAATGCCCCCTTTAAACACGCCAACCATTTTGTAGGACGACTGGTCAGGAGTAACTGGGAGTCTAACAGGAGTCACTAGGAGTCATCGATTTTCACCGCGAATAGACCCAGGAATCCGAATTTTCACCTACTCTTAGTGATTCTAGCTCGCACTCCTGACTGTGTGAAGTACCCTTAACCCTTTCACGCATTTATGATGCAGAGGTTGCCAGATTAGCAATAAGAAATAAAATTATCTCACTCTTATAATTACCTCTCCAAAATTAGTGTTCTGCCTACAGCTAACTCAACGACAACTGCAGAGGTTGAAGTAACTAAACTATAGGTTTCTAAATACCCCTGATGGTAACAAAGGCTTTAAAGTATCCCCAATAGGCTCAAAATCGCATCATATGTAGGAGAGGGTTAAGTCGTGACCGCCAGACTAGTATCGTAATGTCTGAGAGTTCAGTGAATCTATTCAAATCTTTATACACTTTTTTTTCTCTCTCATGCTTGACATATTTAACTGTTCAACTATTTCTGCAACTATTCTTTACACGTGACTGCAGAGTGAGCGTGATGTTCTAAAGACTTTATGTTTATGCACGACGTTAAGTACTCAGTGAGGTAGTATAATTTTAAACACAGTGAAGAGGTAGAACATTAACACTTTTACACTGGTAAATGCGAAGGTGTTTATGAAACTCTCTGTCTCTCTCTCTCTCTCTCAATATATATATATATATATATATATGTGTGTGTGGTGTGTATACTGTATACAATACATATAATGGGAGTCTCTTCATGTTCGTTTAAATATATTTGTTATGTTCACAAACGACATATTACGAGATATACTGTAGATGCATAGCTCAATGCATACCTCAATTTTATAACTATGCGCAACATAGATGGACATAGGTAGACATATAAGATTAGATGAATGAGCAAGATATGCTTGCAAATTATATTACGAGTGGAGCAAACAGTGATAGACACACTTGGATATAGTTAATTAATTATAAGTAGGCCTGAAATCGTGACTAAAAACAAAAATGATAGAACATATACATTTCCACACCTATTCCCTGGCTGACGTTTCCCAAACGGTTGAATTATTAGCTAGATTGCTGTAGTTCTTTATGAGTTATGAAAGATTGGTGTCAGGATTGTTGGCGTACCTATAATGAACAGGGTATAGTTAGTTTTAGTACTCCACATACTGCATCTTACTCCTACCTTTACTCTAACTTATTTCTCTCTCTCCCTTGTTGTTTCTTGAATATAATCCAAAAGTGAGCAGAGTGACATATGAATTGCAATTCCTCAACGTTAGTGGAACTCTCATATATCACAACATTCACCCACAAATCATAATGGGTAAGTACAGTAACGTTATTTATATGTATCTTTGACGTTTACTTCAAGCATTATGTCATCTGAAAAGTTGGGAGATGAAACCAAGCCACTGCAGTACGATATAACTGTATGCAGAATAACTATTTATTTGACATCATATATTTACAAGAGTCATTAAGCAAAAGATAATCTTCCAAATGTTAACAGGAAATCAACGACATAGTAATGAAAAAAACATTACAGTATTGAAGGGGTGAAGGAAGGGGTTTCTGGACACCCTTCTCCCTCATGTTTAGCTCTATTAGTTTTTATATTTTATGAAATTCGCCCCGTTAGCTTGGTAATATTAACAATTATAGATTCCCCTGGGGTCTCGGTAGAAAAATGCCCCGGCCGAAGACCTGTTCCTTCAAAAATTCAGGTTCAATATTGTTAACTTGAAAAACAATATCGACAAATAAATGGCACAAAAGGTCTTAGTGCTAGGTGGCTGGAACTCCTGTTTCACCACCCGTCCTCCCTAGCTAATCATTTCAGTGTCTCATCAAATACTGAGGCAAACCCCAGCCTTCCCTCCAAAATACCTTCTCCTCCTATCAATACATTATACTACAAACACCTTACATACTATTCTAACTTAAAAAAAATAAAATAAAAAAATAAAATAAAAAAAAAGGAAATCTCAACCCGCCTCGGAGTCCCCAAAGAGGGGGGGGGGGGGGGGGGGGGGGCACAGAAATGCCCCCATCAGTCTGTCCCCTGGAAAGTGCTCTGGACCACCACCATCTACTCTTACTATTAATGTCTGTAATATTCGTGGCCTTTCCTCTAATTTCCAATCTGTGGAACACCACCTTTCCTCTGCCAACCCTGATCTTCTCTTTCATCAATAGAAACACCGCACCACAAGGACGAGGACATTTAGTGAGAGTTGATGTACGCTTTACACTAATAAATAAATAAAAATGTAAAAAGAGCAATAATGTGTTTCATTATTCCCATACACAATAATGTGTTTCATTATTCCCATACACAATTACATATCGTTTTATATTTATGTAGATTGATATATATAAACAGAATAGAGATGAGTCAGATATGGTAGAAAACTTGATTGAAGGTATAATATATGTGTGAACAATATATATATATATATAGGTATGACATACAATTAAATACATAATAAGTAAATAATATATACTAAATACAAAAATAAAGACAATCAAATATACACGAATGAAGGTATACTATATAAACTGACCAATATAATAATGAATACAATAATAAATAAATAATATATAATATAATGAAGATATACTAAAAAAATAATAAGGTTATAATATATAATTGAACAATATTTATAGGTATAATCTATAATAAACTATGTCTTAATATGTCTTTAGTATGTCTTTAATAATATAAATAGGTTATGAAACAAATATATTAAAAGATATACCAAATAGAAGGAATGAGGGTATAATATATAATGTAATACTATATATAGGTATAATCTATAATAAAATATATCTATACTATAATAGATAGTTGCAGACTGTGTGATTGGTGCTCAGGCACGCTCCTTTTGTACCTTGACAGCCCATCGGTTGCACGTCTCACAGCTAAGTTATGATGTTCAAATACTATTCTTCTGAGTTGTATCGCAGTCTTATTTTAGTGTACCCCTTGCACAACTTTTCTTATCACCCACGGCTAATTTATGATATCCACAATTATGTTGCCGATTCACCGTATTAGGATGAAATTTCGAGTTGTGAACTCGTTTGAAGTGGCTTTCGTGTCAGTGTGCAACGACCTTTTCTCACCGAGACACAGTTGTCTGGGACTACTGACGGCAAACCCATCTCTGTATAGTCCTACTATCTCTATCCTCAGTTTCGAGCCAAAGGTGGATGTTGCATCTATGTACGCAAAATCTTGCTTTCTCTATTTTTCCCAATTCAGATTCTTCTAAATTCCCAACTCTCTGGCTAAAGCTTTCTTGTCACTCTCAAACTAAATATTTCTGCGCTGTCTATCGCTCCCCTAATTCTACTGACTATCCAAAATGCTTTGATTATCTAACTTCTAAAGTGGAACACATTTTATCCATCTTTCCTTTTGCAGAAATCTCTATCTTAGGAGATTTCAATTTTCACCACCACCAATAGCTCTCTTCTGTTTCCACTGACCAACCTAGTGAACAAACCTACATATTTTCTATGTTAAACGACCTAGAGCAGTTAGTCCATCAACCCCCCTATATCCCGAATCGCTTCGGAGATCGGCCCAACATTATTGACTTATTTCTAACCTCTAACCCATCTTCTTATACTGTAAATCTTTTCTCTCCTTTGGGCTCCTCCGACCATAAACTTATAAATGTCATATGTCCTATCTCTCCAGTACGGCCACCCGATCCTCCCAACTGGCGGTGCTTGTGGCACTTTAGTGCTGCTGACAGGGAGGCTCTTTGGCAGCATTTCTTTAATTTCCCATGGAATGATTTTTGCTTCCGTGGCCGGGGACCCTTGGAGAGTGCTGAATGCATTACCGAGGTAATCCTCTCGGGCATGGAAGCATATGTTCCATTTTCTTTCTTTTAGTCTAATGTCAAAAAATCTTGGTTTACTCACGCTTGTTCTACTGCTGTCCCCAACAAGGAGGAAGCATTCAAACGGTACCGACGCCTTAAGACTCAAGAATCTCATTCTTCCCATGTTTCTGTCCAGAATCAAGCCAAATCTGTTCTTCGACTTACCAAACACTATTTCATCAATAATAAATTCATTGAACTATCCAACTCTAGCTCTTACCAAGCTTTCAGGCATCTAGCCAAAAACCTTTCCACCAATGTTTTTTCCTCGTCTTTTCCTCCCCTTTTTCACTCTGATGGCACAACAATCACTCCTTCTGACAAGTCCTGATTTCTTTGCTCAATCTTTTGCTAGAAACTCCACCTTGGATGATTCCGCTGCTATTCCTCCCTCTCCACCCCCCTCTCTCCTACTTATGCCTAATATCCTAATCTCTTCTAAAGATATATTTTCTACCCTCTTTGGGCTTAATACTAAGAAGGCGTACGGTCCGGACGATGTTCCTCCTGTTGTACTAAAAAACTGTGCTTGCATGCCGACTCCCTGCCTACGCAAACTCTTTTGTCTCTGTCTCTCCTCTAACGTCTTCCCTTCTTGCTGGAAGTTTGCTCTCATTCAACCTGTCCCAAAGAAGGGTGACCTTTCTCAGCCCTCCAACTATCGTCCAACTGGTTTATGGTTTCATCTCGTGTATCTCTTAAAGTTTTGAAACAATTCTTGCTTCCAAATTTCTTACGCATTTATCTTCTCATAATCTACTCTTAGATCGCCAGTATGGCTTCCTTAAAGGTCGCTCTACTGGTGATCTTTCATATCTTACTAACTCTTGTTCACCCTCCTTTCAGGACTTTGGTGAGACCTTTTCTATTGAGCTAGATATATCGAAGGCCTTCGATAGAGTCTTGCAAAAATCTTTAATTTCTTAACTACCCTCCTTCGGTTTCTATCCCTCCATCTGTGCCTTTTTCTCTAATTTCCTTTCCAGCTGTTCCATAGCTGCGGTTGTGGATGGCCATCGCTCATTTGCTCATATTATCAACTCCGGTGTTCCTCAGGGCTCTGTCCTATCTCCCATTTTCTTTCTAATTTGCATAAATGACTTTCTCAACTGTACCTTCAGTCCCATCTATTTATACGCAGACGACTCTACCTTACACTACTCAGTTAGTTTTCCTGAACGCCCCCGCCGGCAATCCCTCAAAAACAAACGTAAGGAAGCCATTCAACACTTATCTTGTGATCTAACCACTATTTCCAATTGGGTCAGAGAAAATCTTGTTGTGTTTAATATTTCCAAAATCCAATTTGTTCATCTTACTACCCATCCAGAACTCCGAGAGGACTATCCCTTACACTTCAACAATACAAAAACCAATCCTTCATCTTCTTTCAATATTCTTGGTGTCTCTTTTTCTTCCCCTTTCATTAGGAAGGACCATATTACACGTCTTGCTAAAGCAGCCTCCCAAAAGCTGGGTGTGCTCAACTGCCTCAAGGGGTTCTTTACCCCTGCACAGCTTCTTGCTCTGTACAGGGGCACAGTGTGTCCTTGTATTGAGTATTGTTCACATGTGTGGGGAGAATCCACTCACACCGCACTCCTAGACAAAGTAGGAAGGAAAGCCTTCCGTATCATTAGCTCCCATCCACTCACCAACTCTCTGCAATCTCTCTTCGCCGCAATGTTGCATCTCTCTCGCTATTCTATTATTACTACAATAATCAGTGTTCCTCAGCGCTTTCCCAGTGTATACCACCTCGTCTACGTAGGGTACGTAGTACCCGTCTTGGAACACAATCCCACCCCTTTTCTGTGCAACTCTCCAACCCAAGAGTGAAACGTTATTCCCAGTCTTTCTTATATTCAACTGCTGAGCTCTGGAGCTCTCACTCAGAATCAGTCTTGCTCTCTTCCTATGACTTTAATTGTTTACAACTTCGTGTGTCCAGGCATTTTGGCTCGGACGTCCCTTGATTTTGGCTCTGTTACTCTTTCAACTCTGCGGGAGGCACTCGATACAGGCAGTTCTGCCTTTTGTCTCCCTCACTCACATTGAAAACAAAATAAAAAGAATCACCAAAATAATGGGACGAATGTCTTTAAATATCAATATTAATGCGGCTAAGCATGAGGGAGAAGCGGTCCAGAAAACCCTCACCTTAACCTGTCTGAATGCCTTCAGGCTCTCTCTACAAATATACTTCATTACTGTAAATATTAAGAATATAGAACGATATATTATATATCTACAGAGCTAAGACAATAACTCAAAACATATAATTCCGATCCTCGATGATGACGTACAGACGACAAACGGCATATGATCAATTAATTTATACATGATGAATAAAGTTACTAACTTCTTATACAATACAGAACATATGAAATACTTCCTTGAGAGAAATATACATATTTTACAAAGATTTTAGAGATAGATTGACTACACAAGTAGTTGCGATCCCAGCGAGATGGTTAGAATATATTCTAGTACACAGTTAACCCCTTGGGGTAAGGGAATAGAAAATGTCCCACTTGCCTCCTGCATGTCATAAGAGGCGACTTAAGAGGTTAGATCGAATAGCTTGCGACCCTCCACCAGTGAAAAAATCAAAGGTAACGAATAACGAATAACGAACAAACAGGCTCGAAACCGGACGAACTTAATGTTGACTAACTTCGACTGACCATGGGCAGTCTAAGAATTGCGACTTGGAATGTAAGAGGCATGATTGAAGACACAAAAGAGAGAGAGGTCCTGGAAGTGTTAGTGAATGCCAGGCTGGATGTATGCGGAGTGACTGAGACCAGTTGGAGGGGTATATGTGTCAGAGAGTGGGAGTGTGGAATGGGTATGTGTGCTGGAGTGAGTGAAGGAGCTAAAGAAGGTGCGTGTTTGTTTGTAAGTAACAAATGGAAGGCGCGTGTAAGAGACTATGATTCTTTGGGTTCAAGGATTGTGGGGGTGAGAATAAAAGTAGCAATACAAACGTGGGTGGTTGCATGTGTGTATGCTCCAACAGAGGATAAAACTGTAAGAGAGAAAGAAGAGTTTTGGGTGAATGTTGAGGCGTGCCTGGATGAATTTGGCACGAGCGAAAGAATATTTCTGATAGGGGATATGAATGGGAAGGTGGCTGATAGGAAAGTTGATTGAGTAGTGGGAGGGTCGGGTGTACCATCAGAGGTGAATGGGAATGGTAGTGCACTAATTGTGGACGTATGTGTGGGGAGGAGGCTGTGGATAGCCAACACCTTCTTTTGATACAGAATGATACACAGGTTCACATGGAAATGGTGTAGAGGAGGAGGGATGGGAAAGTGGAGGAACGAAAGGCACTAATTGATTATCTATGTGTGGATGAACGAATGAAGAATTGTGTGCTGGATGCTAGGGTGTATAGAGGTAATGGGGGGGGGGGAAGGCGGTCTGTCTGACCACTATGCAGTAATAGCTCAAATAAGAATACAAAAGAAATGGGTGAGAAGATCTGGAGGGAGGCGAGAGGAAGGTGGAGTGGGAAAGAGGGTGGAGAGGTTGCAGGAGGAGGAGATCAGGGAAGAGTTCAAGAGAGCAGTAGAGAGACGACTAGGTAGGTTTGGCCTGGAGGGTATGGAGGAAGTGGAGGAGGTGAGCAAAGCGATTAAGGAAGAGATCTGTGCAGCATGTGAAGAGGTGTGTAGAGTAAGGAGAAGAGGGAGGGGAGTGAAGGGTACAGCATTGTGGACTAAAGAGGTAAAGTAGCTGTTGAATACAAGAAGAAAGTGTTTAGAGAGTGGTTGGGTAGTAAAGGGAATGAAGATTTGGAGAGACAGAACAGAGGGAGGTACTTGGAGAAGAAGAGAGTAGTGAAGAGAGCAGTGAAGGAAAGAAAGAGAAGAGCAGATGAGAAATTTGGAAGGAATTTAAGTGTAAAATGGAGGGAGTGTAAGAAACTGTTCTGGAAAGAGGTCAAGAAAGTTAGGGAGGAGCAAGGGAAATAATAAGGGTGTGAAAGATAAGAATGGGTAAGTGATAGCCGAGAAGCAAGAGAGAGTCGAAAGATGGAGGGAGTACTTCAACGAATTCCTAAATAAAAGGAATGAAGCACCAGCAAACATAGTTGGATAGGTTATGGGAGGAAGAAGAAGAGAAGTAGGGAAGGAGGAGGTGGGGATCAGGAGGTCAGAAGCGTGTGAAGCCATGAATAGAGTGAAGATGGGGAAATCATCAGGAATAGATGGAGTGTGCTGAGGTATGGTGTTGAGATTGTGATCTAATGGGTATGACAAATGTGCAAACTAACATGGGAGAAGGGGAGTGCACCTGATAACCGGAAGACAGGCATAATAGTCCCCCTATATAAGGGTAAAGGGGAAAGAGGAGTGTGTGGTAAACACCGGGGAATATGCCTTCTAACCATAGTAGGGATGGTGTACAGTAGGGTAGTGATTGAGAGAGTGAGAATGATAACGGATAAATGGATAGGTGACGAACAGGGCGGATTTAGGAACGGAAGAGGATGTGTAGATCAGATTGTTGCCCTTAAATGTGTTGTGGAGAAATATCTGGAGAAGGAACATAAGTTGTATGCTGCCTTTATGGACTTGGAGAAGGCCTATGACAGAGCTGATAGAGAAGGTATGTGGAAAGTACTGAGAATATATGGAGTAGACGGCAAGATGCTGAAAGCAGTGAAGAACATGTAACTATGAGGGTGCAATGGCGTCAATATGTGTGGAGAATGAGCAGAGCGAGTTCTTTGATCTGAATGTTGGGTTAAAGCAAGGGTGTGTGATTTCCCCATGGTTGTTCAATATATATATATGGAGGGGGTCATGAAAGACATACAAGGAATAGCAGTAGATGTCAGTGTACCTCTGATAAGGGAAAGAAACGAGTGGAAGTTGCCTGTACTGTTGTTTGCTGATGATACAGTTCTGATGAGCGATAGTGAATGGGAATTGCAGGGGCTGGTAAATATGTTTGGAACAGTGTGTGAAAAACGGAATCTGTGCCAGACTCTAACGAAGGTTTTCAATATGTCTAGCGCAGTATAAAAAGCCTCACCGAACTCCTGAAAGGAGGATATATGACCAAGTGATAGTATGCCAAGAAAGGAGATCACCAGTAGAGGAAGACATACAGGCGATCTGATGGTAGATTATGTGAACATTTTTAATTTATAATTAAGAATCGATTTGTAAACTTTAGGAGATGCAAGAGATGAGAGCATTTAGATGATAGGTGGCGGGTTGGGAGCAGTCACTCTTTTTTGGGAAAGAGGGGAAGATG
The DNA here is from genome assembly GCA_032716605.1 of Paralithodes platypus. Taxonomy (NCBI): domain Eukaryota; kingdom Metazoa; phylum Arthropoda; class Malacostraca; order Decapoda; family Lithodidae; genus Paralithodes; species Paralithodes platypus. Next base: position 16,407,564 of record CM064518.1, on the reverse strand, counting down.
TCCAGGAAAGGCAGAGATGGAAGAGTTTGCCTAGGTAGAGAGTCAGCATGGAAGAAAAGTTTTTGAGTACAACAGGAGGAACACCATCTAGTTCATACACCATCTTAGAATTAAGCCCAAAGAGGGTAGAAAGTACAATCTTAGAATATATTAGGATACTAGTCATAAGTAAGAGAGAGAGGGGGGTGGAGAGGGAGAAATAGCACCAGAATCATGCAAGGTGAAGTTTTTAGTGAAAGTTTGAGCGAAGAGTTCAGCTTTGTTAGAGAAAGAAGTGAGGTTGGTGCCGTCAGAGTGGAAAAGATGAGGAAAAGAAGAGGAAGACAAATTGTTGTAGAGATTTTGGCTACATGTCAGAAAGCTTGGTATGAGCTAATTTTCGAATGTTTGTTGCGATTGTTATTGATGAAAAGGTTTTGGCAAATCAAAGAGTAGATTTGGCTTAATTCCGGGCAGAAATATAGAGAGAACGAGATTCTTGAGTTTGAAGGCGGAGGTACCATTTGAATTATTCCTTGCTATTGCAGGCAGCATTAGAACAGGAGTTTCTTGAGTAAACCAAGATTTTTGTTATTTAGACTGCGAGGAAGAAAATGGAACATATGCCTCCATACCCAAAATGGTTATATACCTCGGTAATGTTCAGCACACTTCGAGGGTCCACAGTCATGTAAGCAAAAATAATTCCATAGGAAACCAAAGAAGTACTGCTGAAGAGCGTGCCGAGGGAACCGCTGGCTGAGAGTAAGGGATGGCCATATTGGAGAGATAGGACAGGTAACAAAGATGAGGTTATGATCGGAGGAGCCCAATGGAGATAATAGGTTTACAATATATACCTTATTCTATGTACCTTGAATTTGGCTCTCTGCAACATTCCTGGCATTTTGGGCGGTACTCGTTACAGGCAGCCTGCCTTTTGTCTCTTTCATTCACATAAAATACAAAATCAGAAGGATTAGAGCATAGAAATAAGTCAAGGATGTAGGGCCGATCTCCAAGGCGGTCTGAGATAAGAGTGTGAAGCTGGACTAAGTGTTCTAGGTCATATAGTATAGAAAAGATGTAGGCTTGTTCACAAGGTTGGTCAGTGAAATGAGAAGAGAGTCATTGGCGGTGGTGAATATTGAAATCTCCTAAGATGGAGATTTCAGTGAACGGAGAGATTGAAAGGATATGTTCCACGTTAGAGTTCACATAGTAAAACAAAAACAGGAAAGTCAGTATAGAGTTAGGGAATAGATAGACAGCACAAAATACCGAGTGAGAGTTGGAAGCATGTACTTAAGAGGTATATAAATGAAGGCAGTGCTCGATGGGAGGAGGGGCGTCGACTGAGTGGGGACAGAGGTACATGGGACCGTTTCGTTCGGGCCCACCCCTTCGGGGATCGCGGCGTCCGGCAATAGATAGATAATTAATAAAACTAGAAATATAATGAAGTGAAAGAAAGGGATAGTACAGAAAAAAGTTTTCTCACACAGAGAAAGAGAAAGAGAGTGTTGAGATCAATTAAAACACTTTTCGATATGTACAGTACAACACATAGGGCACCAAATATTTGCCCTGATAACAAAGCCGTAGATCATGAAGGCGACGGCTCCCTCTTTCATAGCCTACGTGAGTTGCAGTTGGGATGTGTGTACATGCTTAGATTGATATGCAGGATTCGAAGTTGCATAATAAATAGTAGGCAGTGTCCACCATTCTTTAACTGCCTTCGTGGTGTAATGCATAAGGTGTTGATATTCGGTGTGAGCGTCCTGAGTTCGAATCCACGGACTGCCACATGTGTTTGTAATACTTCATTAATCGAATTTAGGAGTAGAGTTGGTTGTTGGATAGAACATAATAATTGTCTCGCTCTCAAATGGATGCGAGTATATATATATATATATATATATATATATATATACTGTAATAATATATATATATATATATATATATATATATATATATTAGTAAAGCCAGGTAATAAATTTTCTTTAATACATACGAGGTTGAAAGAAATGGCAATTTCTGCGTTGGAAATTTTATTATTCAAAGTTTCCAGGTCTCTGATGAGTTTTCGCTGGGTGGCAGGAAGTAGATGAAGGAGATGAGCAAAATTCATGGGTACAGGGTTAAAATGTACATGATGATACAGGATATACGACGCGTTTCACTGGACAACCAGCATTATCAAGTAAGGAAGGAATGATATAAAAGGTAAACAGTGCTATTGGTGAGGAGAGAAGGGGTTAACCGCTTCACGCATGCGCACTGGATGCGGGATGGTGGTCAGTAGGTGGGGTCGAAGCTGATTGGCTGCGTGTCGAGGGGCGTGCCTAAGTTGTGTGGCGCCTGCAGAAGACGAAGCTGAAGGAGGTAGCGCGGGGGGCACCGGGGGGCGAGGAGGGGTGTTAGGTCCTGTAGGGTAGTGCCTTTTGGCAGAAGGAAGGATCTGAAGGTCCAGAGTTTGGTTGTTGATGTTGGGATGTAAGGCTTGGATATATAAAGCTTCGAGTATAGGTAATCTCCTTGGGTCACTTTCTTTATCGAGTATGGTGGTGTGTTTCTCTAACTCGTTGCGTGTGAGGTGAGGGTGGTTAGGGGTGAGATAGTGGTCTTTGATGGCTCCAGCCTGAAGGTGAAGAGTTAACCGACGTGAAAGACGAGTCTGCGTCATACCAATATAGGAATGAGGTCCACAGTCCTCATAATTACAGGTATGTTGGTAAATGACGTGATCGTCGGTCATCGGGCTCTTTATCTTGGTGGAGGCTGGTTTGTTGCGGAGAACGAGGTTGGAGGTCTTGGGGGATTTGTAATAAATTATTAATTTGATTTTGTTTTCCGGGTTGGTTGGGTGGACATGCTTGGAGATTATTTCTTTTAAGACGGCCTCGTCATTGTTGTGTTCAGAGGACATGTAATTGCGGTAGAAGATCTTAATTTCATTGGGGGGGTCAATGTTGGGAGGGCTTTGGGTGTACCATTTTTCAAGATGGTGGTTGATGGTGCTGGAGATGTCGGAGTTGGAGTATCCGTTATTTACTAAAACTTGGGATAGTCTTTCTAGTTCCTGGTGGGTGTCGGCCCAGGTAGAGCAGTGCGTGAGGGCTCTCCTAACATAGGCGGAGATGGAGGATAGAAGATAACGGCGGGGGCATTCACTATCGCCGTTGAGGCATTGTCCTGTGTTAGTAGGTTTAATGTAGACGGTGGTTTTGAACCCATGGTCGTTCAGAGCTACGAGGATGTCGAGGAAGGGGAGTTGTCCATTGTTAGATTTTTCAAAGGTGAAGTTAAGTCCGGAGGAGGTCATGAAGCGACGCTGCAGTTCCTGTAGTTCGTGGTGTAGTTCGTATATATACATATATATATATATATATACTGTATATATACACTAAGCACACTATATAGCACACTAAAACATGCACATACACACATCCATTGCAACGTACGGTCTTTCGCTTCATTCTTTCTTTCTCTCCATACCTTCTCTAACTTTCCTTGGCCTCCACTTTTCCGTATATTTACTTTCCTTTGCTCCAGTTCCTTCCAATTAACTTGTGTCTCTTCACTCCATCTCTCTGCCTCGTGTGTCTGGCGTATCTCTTTCTTGTTATGTTGTTCCTATTCGCACTTGCTTTCCCTTCGTCTCTTCTTTAGTTTAACTTTTGTTTTTCTCTCTCTAGATAATATTTTTTATTTTGTTTTAATGATATAATTTATTCAATTCTAGCATATTATTTATTGCTCATTACGTACCTCATGCTTTTCTATTTATATTATCTAAACATAGGTCAACTTACATATACTATATATTTATGTCATGCACAGTTGCCTTCAGTTATAAGTTACCCCACTTAGGATGGCATTGAGCATGCACACTGGGTAGCTTGAAACTGAAGGCAACTGCACGGTCAAGTACATAACTGATGACGCACCCATTTAAACTGGTATCGAACGCAAATGGGACTATGCAATGCTATATTATAGTCCAGATGGTTCATAACTTGATTTGATAAGGTTCAAAGAATCGATATTGTGTAACCTTCAAATAACATGCTCTCAACTGTACAATCATCACTTGATATACGCTATTGCACTTTGGGAAAATAACACAAACCGTGGGTGTGTGCCAAAGAAAAACATTTATTTATGCACCATAGTAGGGCATTAGCTACTGGTAACCATGATAGTTTAATGAGGTAGGGCAGTTTACATTTCGAAAATACTAAAATATAATATTAATATTAATAATACCAACGTTCATGGTGCTCATTGTTCACATGTGCCTTGTACTACAAACCTATACACATGTGACATAACAACATTGCTTTATATGAGAGATATACGGTATATTATCTAACACCCTCCTCTGTCCTCCCCTTACTCCTTCAGCGTTTCGTTCCATACGCTCGGCCACAACCATGTATTTCATTAGTTGACTGCTAATACATATGTTTAATTTTGGTTTGTGTTTAGAACAAAAGGTAAATACAATTTATTTTACTGTTTTACACTGAAGTCTATTTTTGTTAGCATCATTGTATGTAATTTATCTATTCACTACAAGAATGCACTAACTCGAACAGGTTGGAAGACGATTGCCAAACGGGAATTTCTTTTCTCCCGTGACTTCGAGTATAGTGGTGATTACTATGATTATGTTCATGTTCAGTCTACCCCTATAGTATAGTTGTGATTACTATGATTATGTTCATGTTCAGTCTACACCTATAGTATAGTGGTGATTACTATGATTATGTTCATGTTCAGTCTACCCCTATAGTATAGTTGTGATTACTATGATTATGTTCATGTTCAGTCTACACCTATAGTATAGTGGTGATTACTATGATTATGTTCATGTTCAGTCTACCCCTATAGTATAGTTGTGATTACTATGATTATGTTCATGTTCAGTCTACACCTATAGTATAGTGGTGATTACTATGATTATGTTCATGTTCAGTCTACCCCTATAGTATAGTTGTGATTACTATGATTATGTTCATGTTCAGTCTACACCTATAGTATAGTGGTTATTACTATGATTATGTTCATGTTCAGTCTACCCCTATAACCTTACATAATCCACTTGTAAAACGTTGTAATGAAGACTCACCTTAACCCTTTCAAGATATGAGGGTGGATTTCTGCAATTTTTCTGGTTATTTTAAGACGAGTTTATGCAGTTTTAGAAGGAATTGTAGGTGTCAGAGAGTTATCTGAAATAGTTTATACCCCTTTATGAATCCATGGGGCTTTCCAAACTTAAATATGATCGTCCAATAATAAAGTGAAAACTCCGTCGTAAAAATACTGAAAGTGTTAATCAAATACATGTTTTGAAGTTTCTGGGAGAGTGGGAACCTGCCTGCATTTCTGGGTCACTGTGTTTATTTTAACCCCTTCTATACCGGCAACGTCCTTTTAACTTTCTTCTACCTACTAAGAGACGATTTTATTCAGTTCAAAAAGGGTCTCCAGCAATGAAAGGGCTTCGATCTATCTCACTTAACCTTTTTTACTACAACAGATCCTTCCTAAGTTGCACAAAATAGTGTAAATATATCAAGAGTAAAATTTGAAAGACGTCGCCGGTACAGAAGGGGTTAAGGGGGAGATTGTTGCTTTTTCTGCCTAATATTTAGTCTCATTAGCTTTGAGAATTTAAGACGTTCCTTCCATTAGTTTGGCGATTTTAAGACATTTTACCCAATGTCTTTGTCAATATAAAAACCCTTCCTGCCATTTAGGTGTACTTTTTCCTGACGAGCAATAGCGAGCCTGTAATACTAGAAGGAACCGGCCTTAGGCCGGAACATTTTTCGGTACACATTTATCTTGAAGAGGGGGCTGAGGGGTGTATTTTTAAACTTGATTGAGGTATAGATAGCAAACTAAAACATATATATATATATATATATATATATATATATATATATATATATATATATATATATATATATATACCGGTAATAACAAAAAATATATATATAATTATTAATGAAGAATATAACGTACCCTTAACTTTATTATTGATCCAAGGCCTAGACAATATGGACTGACTGCTGTGTTATTGGATTTCGTTCTTTTCGCCACTTTCTTTATGCAAGTCAACAATACAAGGTGCAAAGAGGTAAACAAGTCTATGAAATATTTTGAATACATGGTTACATTACTAAGAGTGGTGAAGAGAAAATTACAAACTTTATTTAATTCTGCATTTCGCAAAATATGAAAAAAAAGAGACAATATATAAACATGGCCTTGCATTTTTTGTAATCTTAATACAGTTAAATGGGGAAGGGGAGGTTCTGGACTCCTTTCCCCTCATGTTAACCCCATTAGTTCCAAGATGTTAAGACGTACGCCCCATTAGTTTGGTATAAACACCATATCAGGAAGAGCACTTTATTGGAAACGGTTCGCAGATAGCTTCTTCAGGTCACTAACTCTAACTGTTAGTGACCTGCAGAAGTTATCTTCGAAACGTTGTCAATAAATTGCTCCTCCTCATATGGTGTTTATATTGCTCCTCCTCATATGGTGTTTATATTGCTCCTCCTCATATGGTGTTTATATTGCTCCTCCTCATATGGTGTTTATATTGCTCCTCCTCATATGGTGTTTATATTGCTCCTCCTCATATGGTGTTTATATTGCTCCTCCTCATATGGTGTTTATATTGCTCCTCCTCATATGGTGTTTATATTGCTCCTCCTCATATGGTGTTTATATTGCTCCTCCTCATATGGTGTTTATATTGCTCCTCCTCATATGGTGTTTATATTGCTCCTCCTCATATGGTGTTTATATTGCTCCTCCTCATATGGTGTTTATATTGCTCCTCCTCATATGGTGTTTATATTGCTCCTCCTCATATGGTGTTTATATTGCTCCTCCTCATATGGTGTTTATATTCATTCTGTGGACTAATTCAAAGTTGTTTCGACATTAGTTTGGAAGTATTAACACCTTTCGCCCCATTTTATTGTTTGTTCCAAGGCCTTTCGTACAAATGAAAAGTGTCAATTTATATTCCTATCGAGCGATTGCGAGCCTGTAGCTCAGGAAGAACCGGCCATCTGCCAAAGCATTTTTATACTGATAAATGTACAAATTTATCTCGGAGGGGGGTCTTGGGAGCGTATTTTTTAAAACTTGATGGAGGTCTAAGAAACGAACTAAATATAACCTTAAACTTTATAGTTAGCTGATAATGTTGTTGATAAACTGCGTAATTATATATTATCATACACAATACCTTGACAGTCATCACGGATATATAATAATCCCTCACTAGCATTATAATAGTATATCTAACGCAGTCATATTTTTCGAGTTAAGGGGCTTTTATTTAAATATTTACTGTTTTATTTTTCCTTTAACATAATACATTTTTGACTTGCTCCATATACCTCCATCAAGTTTAAACAAATGCACCCAAGACTAAGATACACTAAGACTAAGATGCACAGATAAACTAATTATGCATTTTTCGGTAGAAAAATGCCCCGCCCGTTGGCCGGTTTCTCTTTAATTGGAGGCTCGCTATCGCTTGCCAGGAAAAACAAACTAAATGGCGCGAAAAGTCTTAACATTGAAAAATCAATGAGGAAAAGGTCTTACAATCGCCAAACTAATGGGTCAAACGTCTAAAAATTCTTCCAACTAATGGAGCTAAATACGAGGGAGAAGGTGTTCCAGAAATACAAAACAAAATATTAATGTTTTTCCCTAGATATTAACGCAAATAAACATCCAGATTTTCGGTGACCTCATTTTGGCCGTACATAATAGGAAGATGCTGAACTATATACACAGGGGTAGCTCAGGATCGAATCACAGGAGCAAATTTTCCTACAATTTTCGACGAGCAAATTTCTATTCGTACTATTTTGAGACTCGTCGGCAGTGGCATCAGAAACTAGATCGATTGTAGATTATGTTGGGCAGTTTAAGGGGGAAGGGTATATTTATTGGTCGATTTAATTATTTATTTATTTGTTATTCTTTTAGTTTCCTCCCTAAACCTCCATCAAGCTTAAAACAAAAAACATCCCCAAGATACCCCTTCTAGATAAATGTTTTAGTACTGTTTTAGGTACAAAAATGTCGCAGCCGAAGGCCGATTCCTCCTAAATTATAGGCTCGCTAACGCTCATCAGGAAACAAATCGACACCTAAATGGCACGAAAGATCTTAATATTGACAAACAAATGGAGCGAAAATTCTTAAAATCGCTAAACTAATGGCGCGGGCCGAACGTCTTAAAATCTCAAACGTAATGGGACCAAACATGAGGGACAAAAAACAACTACCTCCACTTTAACATTTCGAAACTATCCCGAACTGACCTGAATCTTCTCATTGATTCTTTACCTAAAATGTACTTTTCGGGGGTTCATTTCTCTATCCGAGTCTTCATATTGGGCCAGGATTTATGTTTTAAAGTATATGTGTGTCTTGGGTGTTGAAAGAGTGTGTGTTTGTTTGTGAGTGTGTGTGCGTATGTGTTTGAGTGTGTGCAAGAGCTGAACAAATGAATTCGTATTAAAGTAGGCAGTGAGCAATTTAGGTAATGTGTAGGAAAAGCTATCGGGTACAGAAGAAAGAGAACACATTTGAGCCGATTCGAAGCGAGGGTAAATATATAGTCAACCATTCCAAGATACTGGTGCTGGAGGGGGGGGTGATGATGCGCTCTCAGATGGCTGGGAAACTCGATCTTCTTTTATTTTAACTTAGGCTCCCAAGTTTTGCCAAATGGTGGAAACTTGGAGCTTCCTGGTCATCTGGAGTTATGATAATGGTAGTTACAATTTGGTCTCTGTTAGCTACACGTGCCAGTCATATTGTGTGTTTCTTTTCTATGGTTATGAAGAAGACAAAAGGCAATGCTGTCTGTAACAAGTAACCCCCCCCCCCCGCCCCTCCCTTAAGGTGAAAGAGTGACAGAGAGCCAAATTCAAAGTACGTTAGAGCCAAAATGTCTGGACACACGGAGCTTGAAGCAGTTTAAGTCATAGATTGAGGGAGAGAGTTCCACGGCTTACATGATGGGGTAGTAGAAAGACTGGGAAAATCGGTTTACTCTTGGGTTAGACAATTGTACAGAATATGGGTGAGAATTCTCCATAAGGGAGGAGGCATACACTGAGAAAGCTTGGAAGAACTATTGTAATAGCGGTGGAAAAATGAGAGAGATGCATCATTGTGGCGTGTAGAGAATGTGTAGGGAATTACTAGGGGGAGGTGAATTGACGAGACAAACGCACTTCTGAGAAGTACAGTATGAGTGAAACCTTCCTACACATGCAAACAATACTCGATACATGGGCCCACTATGCTCCAGTACAGAGCAAGAAAAACCAATGGATATAGTTGAGTAAACCTAACTTCTGGAAAACTGTTTAAGCAAGAAAGTTAATAATACAAAGAAACACCAAGAATATTGAGAGAATACGAAGGGTTGATTTGTGTGTTGTTGAAATGTAAGGGATAGTCTTGTGGAAGATTGTTATGGGTAGATAGACGGCGAATTTAGGTTTTGGAAACATTGAAAGTAAAAATATTCTTTCTAACCCAATCAGATATAATTAAATTATCAGAAGAGAGACGTGCTATGGCCCCATTACGTGAATTTTGGAGTAACTTCATGGGTAATCTTTGTGGAAAACTAGTTGAATAGTGTAAGATAGAGTCATCAGCCTATGAGTGGATTGGAGTACAGGTAGAGAAGATCATTAATGAATATTATAAATCGGAGCTGGAGACAGAACCCTGAGGAACACCGGAGATGATAGCTTGAGGAAGTGAGCAATAATCATTCAAGACAAATACTTAATGAAATATATAATTAAGAACAGAGTCGAAAACTTTAAGAGATGCAAGAGCTGAGAGAATTTAGATGATAGGTGCAATAATCATTCAAGACAAATACTTAATGAAATATATAATTAAGAACAGAGTCGAAAACTTTAAGAGATGCAAGAGCTGAGAGAATTTAGATGATAGATGATAGGATGATGGGTTGAGAGCGATCACTCTTCTTTGTGAAAGAGGGGAAGATGTCAGAGGAAAGGCAGAGATGGAAAAGTGTGCCTAGACAGGGAGTCAGCATGGAAGAACAGTTTTTGAGTACAACAGAAACAACACCATCTAGTCTAATGATGTATCGGATATCAGCATACGCATACGCGGATCCTTCGCAGTCAAAATGATATCCGCATTACTATCCGTGTCCGCGTTTTCAGACAACAAAAGCTCCGCATCATTATCCGCCACCGCATTTTCAGATAATAAAAGCTCCTCATAATTATCAGCCTCCGCGTCAAAGAACAGCGGAGGTTGCAGATCTTCACCCATCCAATATTTCTTCTTTCTTTTTTTGTCAAAACCCCTTTTCTCTCTCATTCTTTTCATCCACGTCTCTCCTCCCTGTTCCTTTCACCTACTAGTCCCTCTTCCTCTGTATTCTTCTCTATTAGCTCTCTCTCTCTCTCTTTCTAACATGCCAGTTTTTCAAGATTTGATCAATTTTAGAAAATACATTATTAAAATACCCAAATTAAGAATCACCACCATGCCAGCCCGACAGGAATAACGAAGAGGAACAAATGAAGGGGAGACTAAAACAACAGAAACAAAGAACCAAGGAATGCAGCAGACACAACAAGGAAAACGAAGAAAGATGAACGAAGGAGAAACTAAGATAAAAAGAACAAAGAGCCGATGAATGCAACCAGTCAACACACACTCAACAGACAAGGACGAAACCAGAAACCAGAACAAGAAGACACCAACAGAGAGAGAAAATTCACCGCCGCAGAAGAAATCAAACACAATATCAAAACCTCAGAAGACAAATAAAACCACAACAAAACCACCACAAAATGGCCGCCGCAATTCAGCATACACTCCACTACACCAGAATAACCGGGACGCCAGAATTGCCACCATTAATCCTCCTCTACCACCCACACCAGGAAAGACGAACAAGATAACTTTTGATAACACTGAAGCTCAAAAGAAAAAGATTTAATGTAGTCAAAAGAAACAAGACCAACATAGACAAATATCCAAGGGACAGTTGCGCCGCTCTTCCACGCAGAGGACTCACCACCAGCCCGCAAACTTTTAGGGGGTCTACCTAATCCCCCCCGGAATGCGTCCCTGTACTTATGACCTTCTGACCTTCACACACTTGACCTGGGATATAGCAGCCAAAGTCGTCACTACCCCGACGAGAACCAAGTTAAAGCAAGCCATTCTAGGGCTTGAATTACAAGTCCTAAAATTAAACCTCCCATTCAGGAAAGGATTGATACCATGGTGGATATCCTCCAAGGTCTGAGGAGTTCTTTTCCCTACTAGGTGAATTGATATTATCACATGCCATGGTATAGTGTTTAATATTTAGCTCTCTAATTGGCTGCACCTTTGGTATTAGCAGCATAACCGCAAGTAGCCTACATGTCCCCACCTTACTTCTTTTGCCAAAACCGCACTCTCAAACTATTAAAGTGATTCTTGCCATGGTAAGGTCATTCTAATAGTTCCGGGCTTTGTAAGATACCGTCTGGACAACGGCACTCAACATATAAAAGTTCATACTGTATCTGTCTAACACCATGGTCAAAGATATATGAAGTCAAAAGGTTTAAAACACCGAACTTGGGTTCTTTCAACACTCTTATAACGGTCAGTGGTAGATCGAGTGAAATTAGTAAGTTCATGATCTTACTATCTCCTCGCATTAGCCCGATACCTTGTCACTGTGTCATGACACTAGCGATGCTGTATTAACCCTTTCACGCTTATGACGCGATGTTGAGCCTATTAGGGATACTTTAAAGCCTTTGTTACCATCAGGGGTATTAGAAACCTTTAGTTTAGTTACTTCAACCTCTGCAGTTGTCTTTGAGTTAGCTGTGGGCAGAAAACTAATTTTGGAGAGGTAATTATAAGAGTGAGAGAACTCTATTTCTTATTGCTAATCTGGCAACCTCTGCATCATAAAAGCGTGAAAGAGTTAAAGACCCTAAGTCAAGAGTACCGAAACGGAACTTCACAACCGATTAGTATAAATATCAGGATAGACGAGCAATAGTAACTCAGGACATGTCCTCGTTCATGCTCGTGCTAGTCCGATGGTATGCACCCTATGTCATGACATTAAGGAACTACCATTCAAAACCCAAAACCAACTACCCATCTGTATAACTATCCACACCATCCACACGGCAGGACCACCTAAGCGGCTCGACGGAACATAGACGAAAGGACTTGGCAATTCTCATCTCTACCCCTACTGTACCAGCAGCTCCAGATCTTCAAAGTGTTAGATTAGGAGTGCTACCATTAATATCTTTAACTTCTACATCAGTGCGACCCTGATGTAATACTTAGGGACAAACAACTCTGTTTTATTCCTAAACCAGTGCGACCAGATGTATTGTGTTTATTCTTATGCAAATACGATAGAAGTGATAACTTAAATATTATACCAAGAAACCTAAGTATATCTCCTCAAATAATAAGAGATACGAGATAAGACGTAGCATCTTCTGAAATCACTGTGTTGGGTGATTTTAATGTCCATAATGTTGAATGGCTCACTCATTCAGCCAGGACTGATGATGCTGGTCTTGAATGTGAGCCTTTTGCAGACTCATTTAATCTCACTCAACTAGTCAACCAACCCACCCGTGTACCAGATAATCCTAATCATAATTCCCACCTACTGGACTTATTTTTAACAACCAATTCAGAAAATTATGATGTTACAGTGAGGTCCCCGCTTGGATCTTCTGATCACTGTCTGATACAGGCCACCTGTCTATCACCTACCACACCTTCCCACTCTGAACCTGTTTTGGTGACTAAATGGCATTACGATAGGGCAGACTGGGAGGGTCTTCAAGGTTTCTTTATTGATATTCCCTGGACCTCTTTCTTTTCTAATGATGCACACTCCACCTTGAGCCACATACAAGATTTTGTAAAAATTGGAATGGAAACTTTTATTCCTCATCAAAAGTACAGTAAAAGATCTAATTCACCTAAATGGTTTGACCATAATTGTGCTAGAGTAACTGAACAAAAAGCAATAGCCTACAATGCATACACAAGATCAAAAACACATGAAGCCTTTAATTACTTTAGAAACATCAGAAATCATGCCAAAACTGTATTAAACCTAACTAAATCAAACTTTCTCCACAAGCAGGCAAATAAACTTCTAAATAATCCAAATGATAACAAAATATTTTGGTCTACTCTTAACTCATTTAAATCCAACTTCACTACTGCTTCATCCATTCCACCATTAAAATCTCCGACTGGCAATCTTGTAAGTGACCCACGAGGAAAAGCTAACCTTCTTGCGGATATTTTCTCCACCAACTCAACCTTAGATGAAATAAATCAAGATGTCCCTGTACTTAATTTTAATTCGCCTGAAATTCCCTCACTTAAGATCCACACCAGACATGTCAAAACTATTTTGCAGAATCTCTCGGTAGATAAGGCTCCTGGTCCAGATGAAATTCCTCCAATAGTACTTAAGAATTGCTCCTTGGTGCTCGCTCCTGTATTGGCAAAATTTTTCCGTCTGTGTACTCATACCTCATGCTTCCCAGTACCCTGGAAAGAAGCAAACATCCATCCAGTTCCTAAAAAAGGTGCCTCTTCAGATCCATCAAACTACAGACCAATAGCTATAACTTCCACTCTTGGTAAAGTCTTTGAAATTATATTAAATAATCACATAATTAAGCATCTTGAGAATAATAAATTAATCAGTGATAGGCAATATGGTTTTAGACGATGTCGATCAACTGCAGACATGCTATGCCTTCTTACGCATCAAATCAACCAAGCTACAGACCAACATGGTGAAACACATACAATAGCACTGGATATATCAAAGGCATTTGATAGAGTCTGGCATCAATCCTTATTGTCGAAGATGTCACACTACGGCCTTGCATCATTAGTTCCACTAATTTCTTCTTATCTTCATAACAGAAAAATACGTGTAATGGTAGATGGCCTTTATTCTCAATTTCACTCAATAAATGCTGGTGTTCCCCAGGGATCAGTTTTGGCCCCAATTCTGTTCCTCATTCATATCAATGATCTCATATCTACCACTCATAATCCAATACATTCCTACGCAGATGACTCAACACTCCACAGTTCCTTCACATTTACCAATTCTTTCACCCAACCCGATCTTATAAATTCAAAAATAAACACTGCAATTTCTCTGAACCAGGACCTTTCTAGAATTAATGGATGGGGACAAAAGAATCTAATTTCCTTTAATGCACAGAAAACCAAGTACATTCAATTTTCTAACCGACAGAATCTCACTGACTCCCATATATTTTTTAATGATGTAAATATTCCCACTTCCCCTAGTATTGACATTCTCGGTGTAACATTAACTACTAACTTGAGCTGGACACATTATGTTAGAAGCATTGCTAAGAATGCCTCTAAAAAACTGGGACTCCTGTACAGAGTTCGAGAATTCTTCACTGACGAGCAGTTGGCCGTGATATATAAAAGTCATGTGCGTTCTCAGATGGATTACTGTTCACCTCTGTGGGGTGGAAGTGGAGTGGTTGCATTGAGGCAGTTGGACAAAATTCAAAATAAAGCTATTAGATTAATCAATAACCCTGCAATCACACAGGACCTTCCTACATTATCCATACGAAGAAACGTTGCATCCCTTGCATTATTCTACAGATATTTTCACAGCAATTGTTCCGAGGAACTTGCTTCAATTGTGCCGCCTCTCCACATCTTTCCCCGTAGAACTAGGGCAGCTGAGAGCGCCCATGAATTTACACTTTCTCCTCCACAATGCAGAACTTCTGCTTATCAGAATTCATTTATCCCCAGAGCTACTACTCTTTGGAATTCACTTCCCTCGAATTGCTTTCCACAAACTTACAATCTACAAATGTTTAAATCCAGTTGTTACAAACATTTTATGAATGGAGGATGCCTTTAGGCACATGGACCTTTTTGTTTTATCTGTGTTTTTCCTTCCTCCGTTCATTGTCTCTTAAAAAAAAAAAAAAAAAAAAGATTAAAAGTGAAAATTAATAACCATATACCAGTGTTTCAAAAGTGCTGCTAGGCCAATATATATATGTATCCAGTGTAGTCGTGAAATTAAGTATTGTTGTTCTACGTAATAAGCTATTAATTAAAGTTGTTCATTATGATGTACTCAGTGTATATTTTACCCTTTACTCCTTTTGTGCATGTGTTGTTGATTTTAACTTCTCCAGTCGAGTAGAACCTACTACACACCAATTCAAACCTGGTAAAAACCCTGGCATAACAATTATAAAATGACACGCACATGCACATCAGAATTAATACAAATATATAATAAGCTGAGAGAGTGGAGGGTGAAAATTATGAAAGTTTTTAAAGTCCAGGTTTTGCTTCGAACTATTTTCACATCGAGACGAAATATTTGTATCACAATTTATGCAACCCGGAAAAATATATTGTTGAGTAATAAATTAAATTCGATATTAATTGAAAGAAAACGGGTTACAATATTGTTAAGTTTGGTGTGAAATAAAACATAGCGAACGTTCATGTATTCTGATTCAATGTTGTATATAATTAGGTTATCAACTCTGCGTAAGCAGAGTGGTATCGCCCCCCATATAGTGGTACATGCAAACCGAAATGTCTGTCTGTCTGTCCGTCCGTCTGTCTGTCTGTCCGAGAACTCCTCCTAGACCGTTTGACGGATTTTCACCAAACTTCACACGATCCTTCGGTGCGTGAATTCGACGGTAATTAAAAACAGATTTTTTGAATTTGTGCAATAGTTATGATCTTAGGTCCAAAAAAAAAAATTCCCCCTCCCCCCTCAACCAGCCCCCCCTCCCCGCCCATTCAGGACCCACACCCCCCCACCCTTTATCCTATTCCCTGTGTGTGTGTGTGTGTGTGCACCGTGTAGGGGCAGTGGGCACACACATCACAGAAAGCCACACATCATACACATGTCTCAGATGTGATGATAATGGTGGGACGACTGTCTGTCCGATAACTCCTAGACTGTTTGACGGATTTTCACCAAACTTCACACGAACATTCAGTGCGTGAATGCGACGGTAATTAAAAAAACAAATAATAATTTGTGCAATAGTTATGATTTTAGGTCCAAAATATGGTTCCCCCCCCCCCCCACGCTACCCCCCCAGCAATGATGGCGTTGCCCCTACGGGGCGAAAATAACTTGCCCCGCATTTATTAGGTTAAGTTAGTTTAGTTGACATTAAAAGTGATGGTAGTAATAGTGGGGATGATGGTGGTAGTAGTGATGATGGTGATAATAGTAGTGATGATGGTTGTAGTTGTAGTGATGATAATGACAGTAGTGATGATGATGACAGTAGTAGGTATGTAGATATGATGGTGAAAGTACTAGTAGTAGTGATAATGGTCATAATAGTGATGATGGTGACAAGTAATGATGACAGTTGTAGTAATAGTAGTGATGATGGTAGTGACAATGGTGACAGTATTAGTGATGATGGTGAAAGTTGTAGTGATGATGACAGTTGGAGTGATGATGAGTCGTAGTGATGATGGTAAGAGTAGTAGTGATGACTATAATAGCAGTAGTGCTGATGATATTAATGATGATAGTGACTGGTAGTGATGATGGTAACCCATCGCAGAGTTGGGTATGCCGTTTTGATTTTAGGCAAAACGGCACGTCTACTTTATCAACTCTGCGTAAGCAGAGTGGTATCGCCCCCCGTACAGTGGTACATGCTAACCGAAATGTCTGTCTGTCTGTCCGTCTGTCTGTCCGAGATCTCCTCCTAGACCGTTTGACGGAATTTCACCAAACTTCACACGAACCTTCGGTGCGTGAATGCGACGGTAATTAAAAAATAAAATGTTTGAATTTGTGCAATAGTTATGATCTTAGGTCTTGAAAATTGTTTTGCCCACCCCTCCCCCCTATTCCCTGTGTGTGTGTGCCCCGTAGGGGCACACACATCACAGAAAGCCACACATCATACACATGTCTCAGATGTGATGATAATAGTGAGACGTATGTTTGTCTCTCCGAAAACTCCTCTTAGACCGTTCGACGGATTTTCACACAAAACTTCTAACGAACATTCGGTGCGTGAATGCGACGGTCAGTCAAAACAGATTTTTTGAATGTATGCAATAGTTATGATTTTAAGTCCAAAATATGGTTTTACTCCACCCTCCCCCCCAACCCAGCAATGATGGCGTTCTTAGTAAGAACGCATTCATTCTGAGGGCGAAAACATCTCCCTACGCATTTGCTAGGTTAAGTTAGTTTAGTTGGCATTAGAAGTGATGGTAGTAATAGTGGGATTGATGGTGATAGTAGTGATGATGGTGATAATAGTAGTGATGATGGTTGTAGTTGTATTGATGATGTTGACAGTAGTGATGATGATGACAGTAGATATGATGGTGACAGTACTAGTAGTAGTGATGATGGTCATAATAGTAGTGATGATGGTAAACAATTAATGATGATAGTTGTAGTCATAATAATGGCAGTAGTGATGATGGTAGTGACGATGGTGTGAGTATTAGTGATGATGGTGAGTAGTAGTGTTGATGGTGAAAGTTGTAGTGATGATGAAAATAGTTGTAATGGTGATGATGGCAGTAGTACTGATGATGGTGACATTAGTAATGGTGATTGAAAGATGGTGGTGATGATAGTAGTAATGATGGTTGATAGTTGTAGTATCAATGATGGTAGTAGTGATTAAGATGGTAGTGACAATGGTGACAGTAGTAGTGATGATGGTGAGAGTAGTAGTGATGATTGTAATTGTAGTAGTGATGATGATCATAGTAATGGTGATGATGACAGTAATCGTGATGATTGTGGCAGTTGTAGTGATGATGGCAGTAGTAGTGATGATTGTGATTGATGATGGTATTAGTAGTGATGATGGTAACCCATCGCAGAGTTGGGTATGCCGTTTTGATTTTGGGCAAAATGGCACATCTATTTAATTAAATTCGATATTAATTGAAAGAAAAAGGGTTACAATATTGTTAAGTTTGGTGTGAAATAAAACATAGCGAACGTTCATGTATTCTGATTCAATGTTGTATATATTTATGTTATATGTCTTTGTGGTGCGATGCATAAGGTGTTGATTTTCGGTGTGAGCGTCCTGGCTTGGAATCCATGGACTGCCATATGTGTTTGTAAATTTCATTAATCGATTTTAGGAGTAGAGTTGGTTGTTGGAAGGAACATAATAATTGATATTGGTTCAGGAGTAATTTATCGAGAGGACTTCCCTAGTGGTTAAGGCCCCATTAATTGCTCTTTCCATTCACATATGCATAGCCTACGTGAGTTGCAGTTGGGATGTGTGTACATGCTTAGATTGATATGCAGGATTCAAAGTTTGCATAATAAATTGTAGGCAGTGTCCACCATCCTTTAACTGTCTTCGTGGTGTGATGCATAAGGTGTTGATTTTCGGTGTGAGCGTCCTGGGTTCGAATCCATGGACTGCCACATGTGTTTGTAAATTTCATTAATCGATTTTAGGAGTAGAGTGGTTGTTGGAAGGAACATAATAATATATGGTAAGATACGAATGCTTTATCATGCACATGTTTTTCGTTTATTAACTCTGCGTAAGCAGAGTGGTATCACCCCTCGTATAGTGGTACATGCAAACCGAAATGTCTGTCTGTCTGTCTGTCCGAGAACTCCTCCTAGACAGTTTGACGGATTTTCACCGAACTTCACACGAACCTTCGGTGCGTGAATGCGACATTACTAAATTTTGTTTTTTTAATATGTGCAATAGTTATGATTTTAGGTCCAAAATATGGTTTTGCACCCCCCCCCCCCACCCTCAGGACCCCCCCCCCCCTGTACCTGTTCCCGAGCAATGACGCAGGCGTTCTGTGTGAGAGTGCCTCATAGGGGCACTCTCACACAGAATGCCATCGTTCAGGGGATGAGAAAAACTTGCAATGCATTTGTTGGGTTAAGTTAGTTTAGTTGACATTAGAAGTGATGGTAGTAATAGTGGGGATAATGCTGATAGTAGTGATGATGGTGATAATAACAGTGATAATGGTTGTAGATTTAGTGATAATGATGACAGTAGTGATGATGATAACAGTAGTAGATATGATGGTGACAGTACTAGTAGTAGTGATGATGGCCATAATAATATTCATGATGGTGACATTAGTAATGATTGTAAGATGATGGTGACAGTATTAGTGATGTTGGTAAGTAGTAGTGATGATGGTGAAAGTTGTAGTAATGATGAGAGTAGTAGTGATGATGAGAGTAGTAGTGATGATGGTGAGAGTAGAAGTGATGATTATAATAGTAGTAGTGCTGATGATATTAATGATGATAGTGACTAGTACTGTGATGGTGACCGCATTTGTTAGGTTAAGTTAGTTTAGTTGACATTAGAATTGAAGGTAGTAATAGTGGGGATAATGCTGATAGTAGTGATGATGGTGATAATAGCAGTGATAATGGTTGTAGATTTAGTGATAATGATGACAGTAGTGATGATGATAACAGTAGTAGATATAATGGTGACTGTACTAGTAGTAGTGATGATGGTCATAATAGTATTCATGATGGTGACATTAGTAATGATTGTAAGATGATGGTGACAGTATTAGTGATGTTGGTAAGTAGTAGTTATGATGGTGAAAGTTGTAGTAATGATGAGAGTAGTAGTGATGATGAGAGTAGTAGTGATGATGGTGAGAGTAGTAGTGATGATTATAATAGTAGTGTTGATGATATTAATGGTGATAGTGACTAATAGTGATGATGGTGACCGATCGCAGAGTTGGGTATGCCGTTTTGATTTTGGGCGAAACGGCACGTCTACTTTATTAATACACAATGTTGTCAGATTGATGATTAACCGTAATTTTGTATTATCATTCTTTCATACATATGCCTACATTAACCATGTTTTTGTCTTCAATACTAGCTAACACTGCAGAATCATTCATTATACATTATATGTTTATGTTTTGCATATAATAACTGCATTCATATACTCAACCCTTTAATACTAGACACACCAACTCAATTACTCGTCATATTCATTCCATTGTTGTTTACTTCCTATATTTGCCACCGTTCCCTCTCCATTTCTTCTACATTATCATCACCATCATCAACCCTACTGTAGATAGTCTATTGCAGATAAAGGCCTCTCCCAAACTTTTCCACACTAACTAGTCAGATGTTAGCCTGTTCCATTCCACCTCAGCATATTTCCAGATAGTATCAACATCATTCTGATTCTCTGTCTGCATCTTCTCCATTTATACTCGTAGGTAACTATTTTATCGCTCATTTATAGTTCACCTCTTCTTAATCCCTTGAGGATCATGACGCACTTTGACAGCATATTCTGGCTATCACTAAACGTTTATATGAATTAAAGAAAGGATCTTCGTGAGTCAAAGAGATAATTATGATCGACTTTACCCCTTTGTTTGCTAGAGGTTTTTCCTTAGCTGGTGTTCTGAGAGTGAGGGTCCGAGTCTGGGGAATGAGACTGTGAAGCGCAGAGGCGGAGCAGCTTCAGAGATGGGATTGCTTCGGGCCGGAGTGCTTCGCATGTCTCACTCCCTAGACTGGAACAAGACCTCACTGGCCTCACCGTGTTCAGCGGTTGATTGTGCAGGCTCTCCGCCTATGCCCGAGAGGGAGTATTGGAATATAGAAAACAAAAAAAATCTATTAATAGTCAGAAGAAACTGCTAAAATGTGTCATGATCCCCAAAGGGTATATATATGATAACGGATGGACTATTTCAGTCTTGTCGTCTACAGTCGCCTACAAAAGTTCAGCCATATTATTTGAATTAGATGATTAAAAGTTTCACAAATTTCATTTGTGTAATCATAGACTACAGTAGATCTGGACTGGACACGAAAATGGAACTTTGCAGTAAGGGACCCAAAATCGGAAAACGAATCCCCAAGTTCGAACCTCAAAACCACGAAAATTTTATATTTGCGCGGTTTCGAGGTTCGAACTTGGGGGTTCGATCTCCGATTTTGGGTCCCTTAATGCAAAGTTCCATTTTCGTGTCCAGTCCAGATCTACTGTAGTCTATGGTGTAATGTATCAAAGAGCAGCTGCATATGTATAAGAATATAATACTGCATTACAAGTTAGAGGTAATTTTTTTCTTCAATTAACTCAATCTAACTATCGTACCTGTATTAACCCACTGAGCCCCAGCGACGACACGTTGTCGTCGGCAATGTATGTAACGCTGAACCCCAGCGACGACAACGTTGCGTCGGCCACTAAAACCTCTATTATTCGGCTCGTATGGTAGGGAATGGCTTGAGAATGGTAGGAGATATACCGTAGAGTGTTGCCGAACAGGGACGGTACGCGGGTTCCGGCCAGCCAGGCCGCACGGGTGGTGGTGGGCGGATTAGTGGCGCCACTTTACCCACTTATTTCACCGCGACTTTGGACCTTATTTACTCCTGTCGTATGGGAGCTATAGGCTTGAAATGTGTGTAAGATACACCTTAGGATGTACCATGACAATGCCATACTCAGCTCTCCCACAAGTGCTGCCGGGCGGGTGGTCATGCGGGGGAGGTGATGAAAAACACTGTACCCACTTATCTCCCAACGGCTTTCTACCTTATTTCCTCTTGTCCTATGGTAGCTATAGTCTTGACATTTGTGTGAGATATACCTTAGGATGTACGCATTACTTGACCATGCTCAGTTATCCCCCAAGTCCTGCCGGGCGGGTGGTGGTGGGCAGATTAGTGGCGCCACTTTACCCACTTATTTCACCGCGACTTTGGACCTCATTTACTCTTGTCCTATGGTAGCTATAGGCTTGATATTTGTATGGGATATTCCTTAGGATGTAGGCAATGTATGGCAACCCCGAAATCTATTTTTGTTGGGACAAGGGACGTGCGTGACAAAGGAAAGTCAGTTTACCCATACATCTCGCGAGTGCAACACCATGTCGGATTTACGACGCCGTTACCCACGCAGGGGAATATCCCTTGCCGATGCCATGGCCATACTTGAAGGAGTGATGTGCCTGATAGTGACACTGGATCATCAAATGACGATTCAGAGGACGAATATAGTCCCACTTTGGCCGAGATAGACGACATGCATGAGGAGGAACCCTATGTCCCCATCTCTGAGCGGTACGCCATGTTACAAGAAAGGGAGGAGAGTAGCTATCGTTCCCCCGTCGCTCCCCGTGACATAGTGGACTCCCCAGCAAGTGGGGAAGAGCATAATGAGGATGAGGCATATGACCCAGACCCCATGGGCTTCCTCAACATTCTGCTTTCTCATTGTAGGGCTGAGAAGAGGTGAGGATGAGGATGAGGAGCAGGAGGAGGAGAATGAGGTGGGTCAAGCTCCGACACCAAACGTGCCTCGCCGTGGTGCTCCCCCGCCGCGTTTGCCTTCCCCACCATCCCGCATTCCCTCTCCACTAAAAGCGCCAACCCCGAACACTTTCTATGGGTTGCGCAGGGGTGCAGCCATCTTAGCAGCGCAGCCATTGACTTCTTCTTCAGAAGAAACAGATGAGGATATGCCTGCCCTAGAATCATCTCCACCACGCCGCCCACGTCGCCCTGCACGCCGCCTGATTCCCTTATCAGCCCGGATTGACTCACCCCCACCATCACCTCCTGGACCACTACCATACTCACCTGTACCTTCTCCTCAGCCTGGGACCTCCCACAGACACGACACTCAGACACCATCACAGCCTGCGTCGCCACAACGCCCTGATCGTGCGCAACGCCTTATCAACACACGTGGGCATGCCCGTGGTCTTGTGCGTGGGCATGGCCGAAGGGCTTCTAAGGTGACCCTAATACGCCCCACCCCTGGCGGTGCGAGAGCAAGGGCTGGGTTGGCTCGACCAAGGCCGAGGTTGTGGGCAGGGGCAAGAGGCACGGCAAGGCCCTCCCGCTGCCCTGATGGTGACTCTCCTCCTGACGACTCTGACGACGAAGGTGCCGCTCAACCCGACGTGTGGGATTGGGTTGATGGAGACAACTTTGTGCCCACCGACTACAACTTTGTGGGCGCTGGGATTGCCGGCCCTATGCTCCCAAACCAGGGGCGGCAGACCACGAGACTTGAAATCTTCAGGCAGTTCTTCACTACAAATCTCGTGGCTCTAATTGTTGACCAGACCAACTGGTACAATTATTATTTCATGGCTGGGAGGAGCAGGTAAAATACTCTGCAAGGCTGTCATGGTCCTCCCTAGATGTCCCAGAGTTTTACACATTCTTGGCCATTGTCATCCTGATGGGGGTCACAAGGAAATCCTCCATAAAAAAGTACTGGTCCTGGGATCCCCTCGTCCGAACCCCTATTTTTGGCCAAATAATGAGCAGAAATAGGTTCACGGCCATAATGGGGAACCTACATTTCATTGACAGCCTGGCAGCCCACACCAGAAATCAAAGTCAACCAAGAACAATGAAGGACCCCATGGAGAGGATAAGACCCATCTTCGAGTACCTGAAGGTGAAGCTTGCTGCCACCTTCAAACCCCATCAGAAGCTCATTATTGATGAGTGTTTGCTGCTGTGGAGGGGGAATATTGGCATCCGGCAGTACATGCCCAGCAAACGACATTGATATGGACTGAAGACCTTCGTGATGTGTGACTGTCAAACCGGTTACATCCAGGACCTAATTCTGTATATGGGCAAGAAAACAGAATTGGTGGAAACGAGGACATACAGAATTTCTGGGGCCGTCGTCATCACCATGATGCAGGGCTACTTGGACAGGGGCCACATACTGTACCTGGACAACTGGTACACCAGCCCCTCCCTTGCTAAGTTCCTGCATAGCCGCACTACAGGAGTCTGTGGCACCGTCAGGAGGAATCGGATCTTCATGCCCCAACTACCACCCAGGCGGGAAAAGGGCTCCATCATCCACAAGCAGGCTAACAATGTCCTCCTGTTGTCCTGGATGGATAACCGGGATGTGAACGTCCTCACAACAGTCCACCGTCCCATCTTCCAAGACAGCAGACGTTGTAACAGAGCAACTGGCGAAATTATCAAGAAACCTTTGGCCATCTGTGATTATAACATCAACATGCGGCTGGTGGACAAATCAGATGCTGGCATCTCGTCATGTGAGTGTGCGAGGAAGACGATGAGGTGGTATAAGAAGTTATTCTTCCACCTCCTCGATATCAATCTCTATAACAGCCACATCCTCCACAAAACAATCACCGGCAAGCAGGAAACGATGGAGAACTTCTGCATCGAGTTGTCCAGGGAGATGTTGAGGGAATACATGACTGCCCCCCACTTCCAACACAGTCCAACATCACATTCTCTGCACATAAACCTGGTATCTGATATCTCAGGCTCCCTCTGTGTCGTGTTGCGGCACACATGACACCTTCTTCGGGGTTTGTCTTTGTGTTCTGTGGGCGGCACATATTCAGGGAAGTGGCGTTGTGTCAGCCTGGCAATCCCTTCTGCTGCTGGCTGTCGATCGACAAGTAAGTAAACAGTAAAAACTGAATAAAGAGGGGGAGTAAGAGAGAAAAACAATAAAAGGGAAAGTGATAGGGGCGCGTGCCAGTCAGCTGGGTGTGTGTAGGTACGTGCGTTCTGTTATTGTCTGAGACCATGATGGCCGCCAGTATCCATGGCAATGGCGACGCACACTGGGCTTGCCACTCGTGTGCCCTTACAAGACTTATATCTAAGCACTTATCACACTGTAACTTCACTTACAATGACATTATGTGATACATGTTGGTGGTATATGAACTATGAAGGCACACATGATGCTCGGGTGGTGTAAATATCCGTCACTCGAAAACTGGACACATCGTACATCTGCCATGCTGCCGCGCTCAACTGTGGCTGGCCGGGCGGGAACTTTGAAGGCCGCCCCGTATCAGCTGATGTCTGAGGCTGTCGTATGGGGGGGGGCCCCATACGACCCCCAAATGACCGAGGTGAGTGGTGTTTTTTCTTCATTTCTCACCTTTTTCTGCCATTTTAGAAGAAAACAAAATTGCCAAATCGGCCGGTCCCTCGATATACATTTATTTATAATTAGATGGTGCTCAATGGGTTAATAATTGTGACAATGCTAGGAAGCACCTTACTGTATACGTGGAAGACTATCATATTTTGTCAACTTCCACTGTCTTTTATATGCTCATAATCTGAATCGGTTACTTATAATATATTGTTATAACTTAAATAACAGCAGTATTTCTGTATTGTTGCTAAAATAATATCTGCTTCTTATGTCCTATTGCTATATTACATATATTGTCTCACTATAAAGTTTCGGGACACACTGAACCCATAATCAGAAAGAGAGAGAGACAGAGAGGGAGAGAGAGAGAATTACATAGATACACAGACTACACAGACCACACAGACCCCGAGGTCCCTACTAGGTAGTCCGGCCTGACAAGCTACTTTTTGTTTTTTTCATATCACCCTAGCCCCCTGTAGATATAGGTCAAGCCTTCCCTTGAAAGCGTTTATTGTGTTGTTCTCCACCACTCTCCCTGATAGTTTATTCCACTCTGTCAGCACACTGTAGGTGAAAAAACTCTTTGTGACGTCTAGGCCCTGCCTTTTTGGTTTTTAATTTCATTCCATTTCTGCGAGTTTGGGCATTATTATTGAATGTGAATAGCGCATTTCTATTGACTTTGTCGAAGCCTGTCAGTATCTTAAAATACTACATAAGTTGACCCCTCAACCTTCTTTTTTTTTTTTTTTTAATGAGAACAGATTCAATCATTTCAGTCTTTCTTCATAGGGTTTATTTTTTAATGAGGGTATCATCTTTGTGGCTCTACGCTGCACTGACTCGAGTCTTACAATATCCTTGTTAAGATAAGGTGACCAGAACTGCACACCATATTCAAGGTGGGGCCTCACCATACTTTTGAACAGTGGCACGTATAATTACGTTCTTATGTTTATATGTAAATTTTCGTTTAATAAAGCCCAATGTTCTGTTTGCCTTATTTGCAGCTGCTATACATTGGTCGGAAGTTTTTAAGTTTTCAGATATTAGTATCCCTAAGTCTTTTACTAGCGTTGTTGTTTGTATTTGTTGGCCATTAATTTTGTATTTGTATTTCTTATTTCTGCTACCAACCTGCAACACCTGACATTTATCGACATTGCCATTTTTTAGACCACTCTGATATCTTGTTTAAATCATACTGCAGCGCATTTCTATATTCTTCGGTCAGGACTGCATTCCCTATCTTTGTATTATCGGCGAACTTGGAGATGGTGTTATTTATCCCTACATCGATATCGTTAACCCCTACTGTACCGGAGGATACAGTAATAAAAGTCCCAACCAGTCCCAATCAATGTGGCCAAAATGGCAAGATAGAACAACCTTCCACCTCAAGAGATGAAGGAAGGCTGGATCTCCCACCCTTCAGTGGGTCTTATATAAGCTGAGAAGTGTTGCCATATCGAGAGCAGTGCTCAAACGGTTGTGGTACCAGGTACACTCACAGCGGTAAGTCGTAGACCAGGGGTGTGCCAAAGTCCTAGCCACACATTGGCAGCAGGTTCGAACAATTTCTACCTTTGCTGGTTCAGCGAGCACGACGCCAGTGAAACAAGTGCATTGATAGTTAATAAGCTCCGCCCATACACAGTTGCGTATGTATAGGCATATGTAACAGCAACAAAATATAACACGGTAATAGTGATTATTGTATTCCGATTTATTTATATATATCTATGCATTGTATTTATTTATTTATATATTTATTTATTTATTTGTTGTGGTTCCTTAAAGTTGAAATGCTACTGTTTCCATTAAATATTATCAGACCACAACGTGCATTACAACTCCTGTAATTAGGTAGACTACATTATGCAATATCAAATCTGTTCACGCGTGTTTGGAAGACATATTTAGTAATCTTGAATGGGACAATAAAGGAATAAATGTTAAAGGGGAGCATAGAAGCAACCTGAGATTCGCTGATGACAAAGTTTATCATAACGACTTGGGGGAAGAGTTACAACAAATGATGGATGATATAAACGATGGAAGCCTTAAAGCAGTGGTGAACATTAATATAAACCCAAAAGTATGTTGAATGATCATGAGCAACCACAACAAATTAAGTTAGAGGATTATGTGCCAGATTCAGTGAAGGAATATAATACCTAAGCCAGGTTATACAAACAAACTCAGATCACTCTAGAGAAATAAGACCAAGGATAAATATGGAATGGAGCGCATTTGGTAAGCAGAATTTTATTATGAAAAGCTAGTTACCCCTTGCATTTAAGAGAAAAGGTTGCAAACAATGTTTCATTCCTGTACTAATTAATGGATCATAAACTTGGAGTATAACAAAGTTTCATAAAGAAACACTTTGTATTGCCAATTAAGATTAGAGAGGATAATGTTAAGGATAACTTTGAGCGACAAAAAGAGCCTCTTGGATAAGAGAAGAGGCACAAGTAGAAGATAATCGCATTGACAAGAGGAAATGGGCTTGGAAAGACCATACATCTAGAAGAAATTATAGCAGATGGATAAATAATGGATCACAATAGGAATCTAGAGATGGAGCTAGAGGAAGGGATAGACAGAGAACCAGATGGAGGGATGAGATCGGAAACTTTGCTAAAGTAGGATGGAACCGGATAACATCTGACCAGCTTGATTAGAAACGTTTGGGAGAGGCCTTCGGCTTGCAGTGGACTAACTAAGGCTGCTGATGGTGATGATGATGATAATATAATAATATAAATGTATAACTAAAATTAACTACTGTTATCCCGGGAACTGCGGGAAGACTCTTAAGAGTTCCCCTGGCGGACTGCGGGAAGACTCTTAAGAGCAAGGCTTTGAACACGTACCAAAACCGCGGGTTTATAGGGAGGCGGCTACAAATTGGTGTGGGTATAGTACTACATGTCAACTCTCGATACAACCCTGCCACAAGCTCGCCCCGCACTCGTGCAAGCGCCATCGCGCCAGAACCCAAGCACTAGTCATGCAGCCCACACGTCCCTCACGCTCACGCCCTGATGACACAACCAGCTCTCCTTCTGGTGGTGTCAGCCGCCGTGGAAGGCAGAGGGTGACTACCAGAAACCCTAGCTACCAGTACGACACGCCCTACAGCTCGGAGGACGAAGCACCAGCACCAAAAGCACGTAAAACACGTGCAAGCAAGGCAATTGCACAGAGGTCATTGGCCTTTGGGGACACTGCCACTACGACCCAGGCCACTGCAACAACCACTACCACCACCACTGCCACCCGTACCAGCGACGCAGGAGGCCGCCCTAGCGCTGCAGAACCTGCGGGGACAGGCAAAATCAAAGGCACGGGCGTAGGGAAGAAAACCTGTACGCCTGCCACAGTGACCCTGCCACCACCACCACCACCAGCCGCCCCTGGCCCGGCTGCCCCTGCTGCCCCTGCCGCCCCTGCTGCCCCTGCCGCCCCTGCTGCCCCTGCCGCCCCTGCTGCCCCTGCCGCCCCTGCTGCCCCTGCCCAAGGAAAAGGGAAGGGGAAGGGGAAGGGGAAAGGGATAGGGAAGGGGAAAGGGAGAGGGAAAGCGACTGCTGGCCCTGCCGGCCCTGCTGTCCCTGCCGGCCGTGCTGTCCCTGCCGGCCCTGCTGCCCCTGCCGCCCCTGCCCAAGGAAGAGGGAAAGGGAAAGGGAAAGGGGCGACAGGCACCACCACCATCATCTTGCCTGCCTCCAGGCCCACTGCACCACGCACCACTGCCGCCCCTGCCGACGCCGCCCCTGCCGACGCCCCAGCCGGCCCTTCTGCCCCTGCCCCTGCCCATATGACGTCCCTACGTGCTAGAGTGAGCAGAAAAAATCTGACAACATCCAAGTACGCCGCCCTGCTGTTTGGTGGTGATTCGCAGGGCATTGGCAGCCCTGCGGGTTTAGACGACGACGCCCTAGCACGGGACCAAGGATGGGGGGATTTGGGAGTGGACAGTGGAATTGAGTCAGACGTCGGTGATGAGAATGAAGAAGGGTGTCTGTCTAGTGAAGAGAAGGGTGATGATGATGCTGTGTTGTATCGCGAACATGACAGCGATATTTCAGACGCAGAAGCAGACGGAGACGACATTCCGATCCCTGGCATGCCTTCGTTTGAGTGGTCTGACGGGGTCAATTTTGTGCCTGACGTGCCCCAGTTCAATCCTGGTACGTCAGGTACAACTGATGACTGGCCCTGTGACGAAAACGCAAACGAAAGCGACTTCTTCCTCGCTTTTTTCGATTTGGAGGTAATGACTTACATCGTTGCCCAAACAAACGCCTACTACAGGTGGATGTTTGGCAAATTGAACGTAATTTCTCCAAAAGCGAGAATACGAGGCTGGGTGGATACGACTGTTGAAGAATTCATGAAATTTTTTGCCTTGTTGTTCCTCATGCCTCTTTGCAAGAAGCATGTGTTGCAACACTACTGGAAGCACAACCCTCTCATCGCCACCCCAACTTTCAATAAGTTCATGAATCGTGACAGATTTTTGTTGCTGCTAAGATTTATGCACTTTGCAGACAACGAAAATCCTAACAGGATTGACAGGATATGGAAAGTTCGGGATGTGTTCACCATGTTGTTGGAGAGGTATAGGAAATACTTTTACTCCTTCCTCAATTTGGTGATTGATGAGTCGCTCGTGCTCTTCAAAGGACGTCTTGTTTTCAAGCAGTATATCCCCTTGAAAAGGCATAGGTTCGGAATCAAGCTCTTCGTGTTGTGCGACTGTGAAACTGGAATAGTGCTTGACATGATCGTGTATACAGGAACTGACATTGACGTACCGAAAGCCGCTCCCGGTGACCCCATGGGCATGTCAGGTGCCATCGTCAGGAAAATGTTGGCACCTTACCTGGGCAAAGGCCACATCATCTACACTGACAACTGGTATACTTCTCCTGCTCTCTGCCAGTTTCTTCATGACAACCAAACGGAGTCATGTGGGACTGTCAGAATGACAAGAAAGTTTATGCCCAAGTTCACAGGTGATGTCATTCCTCTGCCAGATGCCTCCTCCAGTGACACACATTCTGAAGACGAACTGGCCAAGGAACACTGCGAGAGGCATGTCCGAAGAAGGCTACGAAAGGGGCAGAAGTACAAGCAACTTGAAAAGTCCGGGAAAGTGGTAGCCCTGAAGTGAAAGGACAAAAGAGACGTCCACCTGCTTTCCACAGTCCACACAGGTGCCCAGATGGACTCTGGTAAAATCCACTACCGAACCAGGAAGACCATCTATAAGCCCGACATGGTAGTGGACTACACAAAGAACATGCGCCTGGTGGACAAGTCTGACTGTCAACTGTCAGGCGTTGAGTGTCTGAGGAAGACTGTGAAGTGGTATCACAAGCTCTTCCTCCACCTAGTTGACATCACGATGCTCAACGCCTACAACTTGTGGTTGGTGAAGAGAGAGATGGCCCCAAACCAGAAGCTAAAATTCCGGGAGTTTGTGTACAACGTTGCATATCAACTCCTGGAGAAGTATGGCACCACCACTCACAGACGTACAGCATGGCGTGGGGATCACGTCCCTGACCGCATCCAGCTGGGTGTGGAAAGACACTACCCAACCAACACCGAGCTGGTTGGCACTCGTCACAGGCAGGTGCAGTGCCACGTCTGCAGCTCCAGTGTCAGGAAACCCCACGTAACCAAAAGAGTCACCTCAATGTGCGCCGAGTGCAAAGTTGCACTCTGCTTGGGTGACTGCTTCAGGGACTACCACATGTATAAAAACTATTGAGTGCCGCCCCCTGCCCTGCCCTGCCCTGGACTCGCCCCTTGCCCTGCCCTGGACTCGCGCCCTACCTTTCCTGACCTGACCAAATTGATCACGCTACCTCATAATGTTACATATATATTATATAATGTATAAGTTCCAAATATGTCCCTGTGATATAGCTTTTTACATTATATAATTGTATCTTTCATTATTTAGTTTATAAGTTTCAAAGATTTCCATGTAATATGCCTTCTTTTTTAGTATATCAATATATATATCTTTGTTATAGCCAAAGTAATGTGTATATATTTTCTTACCTCAAATGAATTGTACCAAAATAAATATGTTTCAATAAATCCTGTCAAACCTACTAAGATAATAAAATAAAACAATAAAAACAAAAAAATACAAGGTCATGTCATTGTATTCTTACAATATGATATATTCTATGAATATTTCATATTGTTTGAATACAATGGCATGATCTTGTAAAAAAAAAAAAATATCAAAATTTATCTAAACAGTATAAAACCTTCCCCACCTTCCTCTTGGATTCGATCCCACTACCCTACCACACTTTGAGTTGGCCAGTCCGCGGCCTTACCAACCATGCCACAGGAGCTCATACCAAATGTCACTCAAAACTTTGTGTCTACGATCGAAATAACAATATACAAAAAATAATGAATTATCCCACCAATTTACGTTTGTAAGTTGATGGGATTATCAATTATATCATGCAAACGTTTATAAAAGTTTGTCTCTGTCAAGAATTAGTAATTATATAACTTAATTCTGTCAAAAATTGCCCAAACACTCAGCAAAATTGCCCCTCTCAGTGTGACTCCAGTCATTATCACATGGTCAGTGGGTCAGTGGGTGACCCTTCCCTCCCTCCATCCACAACACCTTGTGTCGAAAATTGCTCAACCAGATTTCTTATATCTCGCCTACGCCCATACGCGCGTATATTGGATTATATATAGTCATGACTGTCATATAAATACTTGCTGTAGGTCTCGAATATACATTTTGATTGCATATTACTTGGAAATAAATACATATAAGTTTCTCTGGTGGCAATCTACCCTTTCGCAAGTGTAAGGCGACACCAGTCTATATTTAGCTCTCTATCAAAAAAGGTTAACTGCGGATGTTTACTGACCACCCTCGTTCCTGGTCTATAATATAGTACTTTATTTACAGTCAATGGCCTACATGTTTCTGTGGTACTTCACATGTGTCTAAAATGCAATGTCTGCTTGCATAAAAATGCAATTCTGAAAGCCATTTATACGTACGACATACGAATGTCTCAGTTTCTCTCTCTCTCCATTCCTGACTCATGTTATTGTAGACCTCTGGGTGGCAACGAACCCCAGACACCTGCTAGACATAAGCTTCAAAATCCCAAGACATCCATACACCTCGGGCGCCTCCACAATTATCACACAGCTGCATATGTTTCTTGATAGATCTCCCTGCCTTCACTCTCTCCACGACTCACTCCCTGCCTCCCTCCCACCCCCACCCACCCTTTTAGGCTTCCGTCTGCTAGAAACTCATTGATAATGTGCGTAAATATCGCATGAATTGGTCTATATGCGGTATATATATTGTTATATGGCACGTCTACATACGTACAAGTCTGTATTATAGCATGACAGTGCTCTAAGTACTAGATATACGTGATATTTATGGCGCAACACACCCTCTCCCCCTTTCATTCCCAGCACAACTCAATCACACCTTGGTTCACGTATAGAAACTCATTGATAATGTGCGTAAATATCGCATGAATTGGTCAATATGCGGTATATATATTGTTATATGGCACGTCTACATACGTACAAGTCTGTATTATAGCATGACAGTGCTCTAAGTACGAGATATACGTAATATTATAGCGCAAACCACACTCTCATCTCATAAATTGCCGCCAAACCTCCAACCCATCTTCATTCCCGCCTAAAAATTCTTTGATAATTCCCTTATATATTGCAATTTTTGGTCACTATGAGGCATATTCATTGTTATATGGGTGGCCTACACACGTATACGTACTCTACATAGCCTAAAAGGGATAAAAAAAGGAGATATACGTGATATTACGCGGTAACCCACCCCCTCCTCCCTCAGGTTCTATCCCCTGGGCGCGTGAAAATTCGGCCAGGAAATCTCGCCGCTCGATGACAATCTAGCCGCGCGGTGCCATTCGCTCCACATTTTTCAACTACGGACCGTTCCCCAACCCCCCCCGGACATTTTTTGGGGGGTCAAATATATATGGGCCGATGCATGCAAACATTCCCTACACGCTGATGTACTTTTTATCGAAATTGGCAATGGGTCCCAAAATCATCATACATGTACATGCGCACAGTATGTACCTGTAAAAAAAAAAACTGTGCGCCACGGAGAGGTTAATGAAAAACGACAAATAATATAGTATTATCATACCGTAGGTCAATTTATATATATAGAAACTCACGTGACAGCAGGTAATTGACAGTGTAACGAGCACTACCAAACGTATCACCTAGCAAATTTACTGAGACAACCAGGGATTTGGAAGTTATTAGCGCAGCAATATAAGCATTTCTCCATACACATTAACATTTTACCTAATACAAATAACAACAAGGGACTGGCTTAAAAGTCTAGCAGGGCTGATAGCAACTAAGCCCAACTTTAACTAATTATTTTAACTACGAATACAAATGTGTATATATTACACCATTATTATAGAACTGAAGGATACAATAATCTCATTTACACATATCATAGAAATATTTCATGGGGTAGTGATATATGGAAATTAACCTTTAGAATAGAAAGTGGTAATGATAGTGGTAGTTAGTAAAAATAGGACTTGGGAGAATATGAACCCTTTATATCGCTAAACCTGCACATCAGGACATTCAAGTCTGGAGTCCTATTTGTTGTAAGTTAGCACATTATCTCGCTCTCGCTCTCTCTCCTCCCCCCCCCCCCCCCCCCCCCCCCCTCTCTCTCTCTCTCTCTCTCTCTCTCTCTCTCTCTCTCTCTCTCTCTCTCTCTCTCTCTCTCTCTCTCTCTCGCTTTCTCTCAGAAAATTAGATGCCCTTTAATGTAAGCAAATGTCAGATACTACAAATAGGCTCCCCAAAACAATAAATGCGAATATCACATGAAGGATGAAACGGTAGAGAGCGTATCACAGATAAAAGACTAAGAAGTGCTTATACACGGAAATATAAAATCCACAAGCCAGTGCACCACAACAGCTAACAAAGCAAACAGAGCACTAGGATTCATTAGAAGAAATTTGCATTGTCATAGTAAAGACATACAGTAGTTATACCAATATACAAATGTATTGTGAGGCCGTATCTGGAGTATTCTGTGCAGTTTTGGTTTCCCTACTTAATGACAAACATATTAAAACCCGAATCCGTTCAGTGCAGAACAAGATTGATCCCACCCCTTAAAAATAAACAACACAATGAGAGATTAAGGGAACTTGATATATTTTCGGTAAATACAGAAGAATAAGCGGGCAGCTGATAGAGTGTTTTAAGATTTTGAAAAGATTTAGAAACGTAAATTCCAATAATCTATTTATGATAGCCAATGAGAGTTCCACAAGAGGAAACAAATTAAAACTAATAGGGAGGAAAGTGAACCTAGACACAACTAAAGAGGTCTTCACCCATACTATAATTGGTGAGTGGAATGAGCTCCCTAATGCGTTTACAGACAGTGGCACAATATACACATTTCAATATACAGGTTAGACTCATACCACAGAGAGGTTGGTCTGGAGTAGGAAACGATTACTGATAACATAACCTGGCAGAAATGAACACTGTTTTTAATTGAAGAGAGCAGAAACAAAAGAGTTGAAGGTATGCATGACATATCCTTTCCATTTCTAGCGATTCTATACATTTCTTCAAGCGATATCTAAGCCCTGCAAGGGCTTCTGTTTTCATGTACGGCAAATTTCCGGTGGGAGTGGAGGAAAGAGAGAGAGAGAGAGAGAGAGAGAGAGAGAGAGAGAGAGAGAGAGAGAAAGAGAGAGAGAGAGAGAGAGAGAGAGAGAGAGAGAGAGGCGGGAGAGAGGAAGAGAGAGAGAGGCAGGGGAGAGAAAGAGAGAGAACCTTCATGTTTGCTATCTTTTCATTCACTTTCTCTTACTCTTAGGGTTGCTAAATCTACTAAGATTAATTCCTGGCCACCTCGCAGGGATCGTAAGATAAGATATGTGTGGCCAGTGTATCTATTAAATGATATGTAAATCTGTCTGTCTCTCTCTCTTTGCATGACTAATATTATTCAAAAATATGTCATGACACTGACGTATCCTAAACGAGGTTAGACAATGGTAGTTTACATATAAAGTAACATATAGGCCTATTGGGTTTCGACATCTGCTTTTACTCATCTCTCTGATAAATTACACGTAAGAGCGTTAACCTTTTTAATCTGGGAGACCTCTTTTCTATATAATTGTAGCTATTTTTAGACGGGTTTATGCAGCTTTGGAAGGATTTGTGTTAGCTATAAGGATTTAATAAGATAATTGATGTCCTTCCTAATCTGAATAATATCGGTTAATGGTAACTAGAATATATCAAAACGGACATAGCTTGCGCTAAAAAGGTTAAAACCTAACTATAGTAGGCATTATGCAAGAGACTTGGGTATTGAACATAACACTTGTCTTCATCTTGATGCCAGTTCCGTTATGTGCCTGAACATAACATAGTCGATACATAACAAAAACCGTCTCTGTAATATACAGCATTAAATATATAACTCGGCATACCTACGATATATATTTTATACAACGTCAAATTTTCACTCACTTCGGAACTTAATACCCTAAATATTGTTAACGTATACATACTCTTTCTAAAAGCATATAGTGAAGTATGTGTGTGTGTGTGTTTCTAAATGATTTCTCTACATATAAATATTTTCTGGGAACTGAATGGCGACCCAGTAGTGGGCGGGGCCTGGCAGTTTAAACTACCCAGTTTCAGTGTGTGTAGACTGTGTTCGGATGAGATATACATGAGTGGTGTCTAGAAAGGGGTTCATCGCCTGGTCCACAATTTACCGCCGTGACTGTACAGCCTGATACAGGCAGTTACAAGGAAAGTACATTACTGATGGCTCCTAGCCGTCGCTGGGACTGGGGAGTGACTTATGTACTGACGGTTATTAGCCGTCGCTGGGATTGGACATGTCCAAGGACCGAACCCTGCAGAACTCCACTAGTGACAGGCTCCCACTCGGATTCCACTCCATTTATCACCACTCTCTGTCTTTTGTCTGTAAGCCAATTTTTTTCCAAGAATTAATTTTCCCTTTGATACCTATCCTCTCCAGTTTAGCCATTAGTTTCCGATGTGGCACCTTGTCGAAAGTGATTTCGTCATATCATTGTATGTGAATAGTTTATTATAGAATTCAATCAAATTTGTTAGGCATGACTTATTTGATTTAAAGCCATGTTGACTATTTTGTATTAGGTTGTTTGATTCGAGGTAATCTACTATCTTATCTCTTAGGATTTTTTTCCATGATAGTTCCTATAATTGAAGTTAGACTAATTGGTCAGTAATTACTTGCCTTGGCCTTCCTACCCTTCTTGCATATTGTCTTGGTGTTCGCATCTTTCCAATCACTCGGTACGATCCCCTGTACTAATAATAAGTTAAATAGCTGTGTCAGGGGTTTGGGTATCTCGTCCTTAACCCTTAAAGATCGGGGTCGGACTTAAGTCCGGTTCCAATGTGCAGCAAGTTAGGAGCATTATTAAGGTTTTTAAAGGGTTAAAATCGAGTGTAAATGGCCGGGAGCGCAGCGGGCCAGACAGCCGACTCCCAGGACTTACCGCCGCCCATTAACTCATGTTCCCTGTGTTCTCGAGAGGCCGGCAGTGTAGCCAGTAGTGAGCATAGCTGGGAAAAAAATGCCGCTATACGCTAAACTCCCATGTTACTGGTATCACTGTATGAGAACCACGAGTGCTACATAGCTCGTTCTGGTCTCATTTTGAAGCTTTTAGCGCCCAGTTTTTTGCTAAATACATTTTGTTTCATGCAGATACTTGATTTATCATGCAGGAGGGCCTGAATATGCCCAAATAAGCCCAAAACCCCCCGCTAGACAAGGGTTAATATTCTGAATTATGTTGGGGTGGAACATGTCGGATCCCTGGGTCTTATTTACATTTACATTACTCAATTTGCTTAGTACTTCGCTAACACTGATGGTGAAATTTCCTATCACGTGAGCCGAGGTGTTATTTTCCGGGGTACGATCGATTACTTCTTCTGTGAAAACTGAACCAAAATATTTGTTGAGCATATTTGCCATGTTTATGTCACCTGTTATCGTCTGACCTTCTTCTATTAGTGGTCGGATTCCGCTTTTGATCTGCTTATTATTATTTATGTACCTGTAGAATGTCTTTGGGTTTGTGGCACTCTTTCTGGCAATAGCCATTTCATAATTTTGTTTATTCGCCTTAATTAATGTTTTTACTTCCCTTCTACTATTTTTGTACAAGTCATTTACGACTTCATTGTTTGTGCCATTTTTGACAAGTTTGTTGAGTTGGTTTCTTTTCCTTAATGCCTTGCCAATGTCTCTACTGTATCAAGGAGGCATACTTGATTTCGTATTACGTTTTGGTTTCATGGGTAAAAATCGTTTATCCGCTTCTGTGATTATAGATTTAAAATGTCCCCACTGCTCATTTACTTTGTTTATATCATATCTATGAGGTTTTAGTGTATGTTAGATAGCGATTCCTTAAGTCTGACATAATTTGTGTTTTTAAAGTCCGGAACCATTGCTGTTTTTTTGTTTACCGTTGAATATTTGCTTATGACGTTGATTCTTAATATTTTGTGATCCGACGTTGACAAATGCTCACCGACATCCAAGTTTGATAATAGATTTTCTTGGGTGGTGATTACGAGATCTAATATATTCCTGTCTAGCATCGGATGTGTTTTACGTATTGGGTCAATTAATTATCCTTCATGAAGTTTTTATCATTAGGCGTGACTCAGCATTATTTCCGGTCAGGGTATTCCAGTCAATAAGGGTGAGGTTATGGTCACCTAGTAAAACAGTTTAATCGGAATTATTATTTTTTTTTCTTCAAGTATTTCATCAAAAATGGTGTCGTCAGCAACAATTTGTCTCGGTGGTCGGTATGCCGGTATGCGTAGTGATAATCATCTTCATGTTTTTGTATTTATTTTGACGCACGCTATTTCCGCATTACTTTCGGGGAGAGTCACCTCAACGGAGTTTAAGTAAGTAGCAACGTACAGTACATTGCAACCCACCCCTCTTTGTTTTCCATTATTACGGTCTGTATGAAAACATTTATATGGTTCAATGTGATATTCCTAAACTAGATCTTTATTTTTAAGGTTCAGATGGGTTTCTGTTACACAAATAACGTCAGCTTTCTCATCTAATAATAGACATTTGAGTTCGTCTAATTTGTTTCTTATTGAGCGGGGCGGGTTATAACATTAATTCAATTGGTTGGGTTAGTTTGGATGGGGTTGGGTGTGGTTGTTTATGTTTCTTAATGGTTCGGATGGGTTAATTTTTGCGAATTGAAAATCAAGGGGGTTGACTGTTTCATTGAAATGGTTGTGGTGTACTTGGTGGGGATGGGTGGGGTTGTATAAATCTGTTAACGGTGCGGGAGGGTTAGGATGCTTAAATTCTAAACCAAAGGGGTTATTTATTAGACTCTGTTGATTGGGTGGGGTTTTGGGGTAGCGATGTCAGTACTCGGAGGAATCTATGAGCATCTTTATCTCTTGATCCGGTTTGGTGTTGCTTTCATGGGCAATGTACTTTAGGTTGCTTGATTAAGGATGTCACCCATATACTGAACGCCTTTTTTCTGATAAATGAGTGCCATCACTGCTGTACAGGGACGAGTTCCCTTCAAAACTCATCCAATTGTTCAAAAACAGTACCTTCTCTTTTTCGCACATGACCTTGACCGCGCTGTTTATTTATATGGCCCTATTTATATGGCCCTATTTTGCCCGTACGAACTTACTTAAATCATGGGTATCATGCCGTTTACCACACATTTCTTGGCCTTCCTTTTCATGACTTTAATTAGATTATCGAATTATTTTTCTATGTCCTTAATTGGGGCCTTACCCCCGTCAAATCAGTTGTTAGAGCCAACATTTACGACTACACAGGCGCCATCTGCTATGGCGGAGTTGGTTATGTCTTTCATGATATGTTCGACTTTACCGCCTGGAATTACCTTTACTGAACGTTTTCAACTGTTTTTGGTGGCAAAGGCAGCTCCTTGACCTCGCATGAGACTGTCACCATACACAAGAGTGAGTGCCTCCTTCCCGCTGACTCGTGGATAGGTGGCCTCGATATTTTCGTGTTATGATTTTTCGGGTTACGGTTCCTGCGTTCCGGGCTTGTTTTCTCAAGGTCAGTTTCCCCACGTTTTTCATTTACAGCGAAAATAGCAAAATTGTTTTTGATAGGGATACCCGGAGTCGCTTTCCCTTTCCTTTGGATTTTGTTTTTGTTACGCCTATTGTCTACTATTTGAAATCCATCATTGGATGGGTTTTCGTTTGCAGGACCTTTAACAACGTCGACTTGCTTACTCTGTATGTCATTTACTCGCTCTTTTAGTAAGATATTTTGCTGCGACAGTACACCTACAGTCTCCTTTAGTGTGAAATTATCTCGCTTCAGTTTGTCAGCCTCTACCTTATATGCCTCGAGTGTGCACTCCAGGAGCAAGAACATTTCACCGGTTATGCACATAAAACATTTGGCGTCTGGGTGCCCATGACGGGCGAACCTTTCCTTTTAATATTTCTTGTTACAGGAATCGCATGTAACTCTGATCGGTGCCATGATTTCGGGTTAGTAAAGAAAATTTAGCAAAACAAATGGAACACAAAATTGAAGTGGTCACTTCCCTTAAAAGTTGCTCCAGTGTTGCAGCAGGTTGCAGGGTGTTGGGGGTGGGGGTGGGGGTTCTGGGCTTCCCCAACGATTGTAATTGTGTCGGCACTTAAAGGAAATATGGGATGGGGGGAGAGGAAGAGGGTCCTATGAGCCCTTATTTTATACCCCCTTACCCATCATATACCAAGGTGGGCGGTAGATTTGAGGGAAGAGGGTTTGAAGGAAGGCGGTACTTTTTGACACTCGGGTGGAGAAGGGGAAGAGAGAGAGAGAGGGTGGTCGGGGCATGGAGCAGTGCAGTGGAGGGGGGGAGTAAGTTGGGATGAGAGGAAAAGAGAGAGAGAGAGAGAGGGGGGGGGGGAGGAGAGTGAGAATGAGGGAGAGTGAGAGAGAGAAAGCGAGAGAGAGAAGATATTATAATATTATACAGAGAGGTCGCAAAACATTTCCCCATAAAGAATCCTGTGTATTATATGTATTATATTTATATTAATTTCACTCCAACACCGGGACTCGAACCTGGGTATACCACATACAGATGCAGATCAAATATATTGGTGTTCGAGTGAAATTAATAAAAATAGAATATATAAAATACACAGGCATTCCATATGGGGAAATTTTTCGCAACCGCTTTGTATATGTATATATATATATATATATATATATATTATATATATATATATATATTCTGACATACGGAGCCCTGTATGTTAATTTAAGAGTTAGAATTAGAGTTGAAGGAGCCAAGCTACCCAAACGGTGAAGCAGACTAGCGAGCGAACGAGCGAGTGGGCAAACCATCTCGCCCCATACCAGCAAACTAGCCTTCACACCTCGATGACCGATGCTATGACGTATGATCGACGCCAGGAGCTGTGAGTGGACCAGACACCTGTTATGCGACTCGAGGAGCTATGATTGGAGTAGGCACCACCTCCCGCCTCCTGATTCGTTCCTACACCATCATTGTTTGGTATATAAGACCCGAGTTGTGGGCATTCAAATCAGTCTCATTTGGAGTTGGGGAAGGTGAACTTGCAGCTGGAGGAAGACGGGGTGAAGTATTATAATGGGATTGTGACTGTCAGTCAGATTATATAAATGTGTGTTAAGTGTGTTCGGTGTAAACACTTATGTTATGTTGGTTAGTGAGATATGTGATTGGGAATTAACGTGAACACTACTATTATGTGTTTAACTATTTGATTGGGAATTAACGTGAACACTACTATTATGTGTTTAACTATTTGATTGGGAATTAACGTGAACACTACTATTATGTGTTTAACTATTTAATTGGGAATTAACGTGAACGCTACTATTATGTGTTTAACTATTTGATTGCGAATTAACGTTAACGCTACTATTTATGTACTTAACTATTTGATTGGGAATTAACGTTAACGCTATTATTATGTACTTAACTATTTTAGTTGACTAACTTGTGGACTAAAGCAACTCTTTAAGTAATTGGGTTATGATGAAAGTAATACTATTGTTTTATATTAATACTTACGAGTTCTTTCATTTTCTTTGAATTAAGCTTACATTGCTTAATGGTGCTTAGTACGGTGATGCTATTGTCTCGTATTAGTAATATCGCCTTAGACTAACATGGCTGTGTTAATATTACTTCTAGTGATTTCCTAAGCTGAAGAAAATTCTTTTGCTTCAAAATATTATATTTTGCTTTTCATATTATTTGAGTGAGACCTGAATCGAATCTATGAAACGATCCTGTAACTTTATTTACTCATAATCAAACCTCAATGTTACGTGGTTAAGAAATACATTTAACTAATTATTAAATATATATCTAACTTTTTATGTGACTTTGATATTACTCCTGATGATAATAATAATATAATACTATTAACGTAAGACAAGAACCAAGAATAATTACATTAAATATAAATAAAAGGACATAGAAGAAAACTATCTATTCATTTCAAAAAGGGTAAGAGACAGAAATATTCTTACTTTAATATTTATCTTTCAAGACTTTTTATAAAATTAATAGTCCTTCTTTAGCTATAACTTATTCGGTTCATAACCATAGCCTACTAAGCTTCGGTTAAATAATAATTCTTTATAAATACTACATGACTTTAATTAGTTTCAGTATTTTTCATAATTAAAGAGTATCAGTCAATAAAGGCACTAAGTCCTAAGATCCAAAAGGAAAGGAAGCAACAACAGGAAATTATTTTATTAGATTTTACTTTTGTTTTGCCTTCAGCTGACTGATACCTTAATATATATATCTGTGCTATCTAGATTCATCAAGTTAACCACTTGAGGATCAAGATACGTAACAGAAGAGTGGCGACCTTGCCAGGATTCGTTTCATACAGTTTCACTCAGTTTCATTAACGTTTCACCACTTAAAAATCAAATATTAATCATGCCTCAACTAATTAATGAAGAAGATGCTCGAGTTTTCATAGAATCAGAACCCACATCCCCTGATATTGACTGTCTGTCAAAATCTGAACTGAAAGTGCTTGCCTCATATCTCCAATTAACTGTCTCAAACATGTCTAAAGTAGAATTGGCTCAGACCATAAAAACCCACCTGTTCCCTGTAGAAGGCGGGGAGGGTGACGGAGCAGTTGGTGGGATCCCGAGTAAACCTAGCCAACTTGATGAACAAGTGCCACCTGGTTTGACCGGTGATCAAATATACGAACTAGAACTAGCCAGAATGAAAATAAATGCTGATGCCGAACAAGCCAGACTAAATATAGAACTAGCCAGAATAAATGCCAGTGCAACGACCGAACAATGCGAATATCAATATCGTACGGCTCAACTAAATGTCAATACAAATGCTCCCTTAATTGCTCCCCCTCTGGGATTGACTATGACTAGTGTCATTCCACCTTTCACTGAGGATAATGTGCAGGATTTCTTTGTTTTGTTTGAGGAAGTTGCTGGAGGTATGAAGTGGACAAGAGATCAATGGCCTTTTATGTTACAAACTGTTTTGACAGGGCAGGCTCGAGCCACGTATTTGTCAGAAGTAGCAGAAGTTAGGCAGGATTATGACAATCTCAAAGAAGCTATCCTAAAAACCTATCAATTGCAGCCCGAGGCTTACAGGCAATCT
This sequence comes from Paralithodes platypus, assembly GCA_032716605.1. Classification (NCBI taxonomy): domain Eukaryota; kingdom Metazoa; phylum Arthropoda; class Malacostraca; order Decapoda; family Lithodidae; genus Paralithodes; species Paralithodes platypus. The sequence continues at coordinate 16,364,597 of CM064518.1, read as the reverse complement.
TTCCGTAAAAACCAGAAGAAAGTAGAAGAAACCCATAAGGTATTTGCCAGGACCATGACTAAAACTTTCAATCATTGGGTCAAGAGTAAGAAAGTCACAAGCTACAACGATCTGAAGGAGTTGGTCCTGTTAGAAAATTTCCTATGGAAAATTGATTCTTCTGTATCCTATCACTTAAAGGGGAAAAAGGTAGATTGTCTTGCCGACGCCGCTGACATGGCTGACACATACGTGCTCAACAACAAATTTCGTGGAAAGAAGCCCTACGATAATTCTAGTTCTAATTTTAAGTATCCCAATCACAAATCTGACCGACCCAGTCACAAGCCTATAACGTCTTCCCCAGCTAGCCAAAATAGAAATGTTCCCCCAACTAAAAATGCGACTCAGGGCAATGGTAACAGAGGTGGGCCCCAAACTAATAGTATTGCTCAAAGAGGGAACGTTCCTGTATCCCCTAAAGTATGTACTTTTTGTGGCAAGAGAGGCCACCTAGCTTATCAGTGCTGGGCCAAGGAGAGAACCGAGAGATCGGGGCAGACAGTTGCCGCCGTATCTCAAACTCCATATGTGCCTGTAATGCAGGACTCCCGACAGAAGGAGTACCTAGCACCAAAAGTTCCTTTAATGCAGGACTCTCGACAGAAGGAGTACCTAGCAGCTAATGTAAATCATCTAGACAGGGGTGTAGTAGCATGTGTGGTGCAACCCACTAGGGTTAAGCCAATAATAATTTCACCATCAGTGCAGGACAGTTACCGTCCCTTTATTTCATCTGGCAACGTGAGATTAAATGGTTGTATGCATGAGGTAAAAATTCTGAGAGACACAGGTTCTACTAGCACCCTCATGGTGAATCCTTACACTGAGTGCCCACCTGGCGAACCAGTTGTAATGAGAGGTGCTGGAGGCCAGTTTTATGCATACTTGGTAAAAGGCGAAATTGAATGTGAGTTACTACAGGGTGAGGCCACCATAGCTTTGTGTAGGTCCCAAGATATCCCTGTGCCTGGGGTAACGCTCCTTTTGGGGAATGATGTAGCAGGTGAGAAGGTCCGACCAGACCCCATTTTGTCACTTTCCCCTGTTAACGAGCCACTAACCGGTGAGCTCGAAAAGGAGATGCCAACTGTTTTCCCTGTGTGTGCTGTCACACGTTCAATGTCTCAAGTAGCAGTTCCCTCAGACAGAAATGTACCGAATGTAAGAGTTGATGAAAGGGATGATGAGAGTGTGAATGATGCTCCAACTGTGCCTGATGTGACTGAGGTGGATTTATCTGACACCTTTATGGCTCATCTTGACCCTAACGATGACCATGAAACCCCTCCAAATTGTCCTAGTGGCCTGGTAGAGCTACAGAGAGATGATAGTGAATGCAAGGAGTTAGCTGCCAGGTCCGTGAGTGAAGAGGAATGTGAGAAGGAGGGTGGTGAATGTTTCTACCTCAAAGGAGGAGTATTGTGGCGAAGATGGAGACCGCCACACAGACCAATCGATGACGGGGCTTGGGACGTCCATCAAGTAGTAGTCCCCAAACCTTGTCGTAGAGATATAATGGAAATGGCACATTGTATACCATTGGCAGGACACCTAGGTGTGAGAAAAACTCTAGACAGAATCAGAGCCCACTTTTACTGGCCAGGAATGCGTGCAGATGTAGTGGAGTGTTGTAGAGTGTGTCACACTTGCCAGATGACAGGAAAACCCAATCAGAAAGTGCCTGTACATCCTCTGGTGCCCTTGCCCGTTTTCGAGAATCCTTTTACTCGGGTGGTAGTGGACATTGTAGGCCCATTGCCTAAGACTTCCCAAGGTAACATTTATTTATTAACTATCATGGACATGGCAACTCGCTACCCAGAGGCTATACCCTTAAGGACTACCTCTGCTCCAACTGTTATCAAGGAACTGCTCAAATTCTTCACCAGAATGGGTTTCCCCCATGAGGTGCAAAGTGATCAAGGAACTAATTTTACCTCTAACATTTTCCAGCAGTCCCTGAAGGAGTTGGGTATCGAGCATGTAAAGTCTAGCACCTACCACCCAGAGAGTCAAGGGGTTCTCGAACGATATCATCAGACATTAAAGGGAATGTTACGTAAGTATTGTACAGAGACCGGAGTTCAGTGGGATAAGGGGGTACCTTTTCTTTTATTTGCTACTCGTGAGGTTCCAACTGAATCCCTGGGTTTTTCCCCTAATGAGCTAGTTTTCGGTCACCAGGTAAGAGGTCCTTTGCAACTATTGCAGGATAGCCTAGTTGGCCAGGAGGGGAACCAAAACCTCCTCAAGTATGTTTCAGATTTCAAAACCCGGCTGAGATCCTCATGTGAGTTTGCCGCTCAAAACTTGACAGTGGCTAAAAGCTCCATGAAGAAATGGTATGACAGAAAAGCCTGTGAGAGGGAGTTTAAGCCCGGTGATGAGGTTTTGGTCCTGCTCCCCCTTTTTGGCCAACCTTTATCTGCCAAGTTCAGGGGCCCATATAAGATCATTCGGAGGGTGAGCATTACCGATTATCTAGTAACTACCCCAGACAGGAGAAAGCCCACGCAAGTATTCCATATAAATATGTTGAAGCCCTACCATAGGTCCCCTGATTCCTCTCCTCCAGATTCTCCCACTGTGGCAGTGAATGTCAGGACCTGTGGGCAGCCTGGTGCGGACAAAGTCTTCAGTTCTCTTACTGACCCGCAACAGACTGTTCCAGAGCCTGAAGGTATCCATGCAGACTTTGACTTGTCATGTAGCCTATCCAACTTTCAGTATAATTCAGTGGCTTTGAGGGAATTACCATCTAAACTATGTCATCTTCCCTCTGATCAAGCGAACCAACTAATCTCTGTTTTATCTCAGTCTCCCAATGTGTTCCGTGATACTCCAGGGCTCACTTCTTTGGCCGTGCACGACATCGACGTAGGGGATGCAACTCCCATTAAACTATCCCCCTACCGTGTCTCGCCACAACGCAGGAGTATACTGCAGGTCGAGCTTGACTTTATGTTATCTAACGAACTGATCACTAGGGCCTTAAGCCAGTGGAGTAGTCCGGTCATACTTGTGCCAAAGCCAGACGGGAGCCATAGGTTATGTATGGACTATAGGCAAGTCAATGCTGTCACAAAGAACGATACCTACCCACTGCCACGGATCGACGACTGCATTGACCAGATTGGTACAGCCACCTATATCAGCAAGATTGACTTGATGAAGGGATATTGGCAAGTAGCTCTCACCCCCAGAGCAAGGGAAATATCATGCTTTGTAGTCAACAATCAAGCCTTCTGCTGTAACGTAATGCCCTACGGCTTGAAAAACGCCCCAGCTACATTCCAGCGCCTCATGAATTTGGTGACTGAAGGGGTACCTGGGTGCGTTGTCTACATCGATGATATTCTTATCTTTTCAAAGTCATGGGAGGAGCATCTTTACCAACTTAGATTGCTATTCTCAAATCTTGCTGATGCCAATCTGGTGGTTAATCTTAAGAAATGCACCTTTGTAAAGAGTACGGTCCAGTATCTAGGATATACGGTAGGTCAGGGGCAGGTTGCACCTCCTCAAGCAAAGGTAGAGTCTATTCTAGAATTCCCAACTCCTAGCAGTAAGAAACATATCCAAAGGTACCTAGGCATGATTGGCTATTATAGGCGTTTCATTATAAATTTTTCAAAGTTGACAGCTCCCCTGACAGATCTTCTCCGTAAGGATGTGAAGTTTGTGTGGTCCTCTGAATGTGAAGAGGCCTTTATTGCTACCAAGTATATATTATCTAATTATCCTGTACTCCGAGCTCCTGATTTTAACAGATCTTTTTCCCTGGCAGTGGATGCGAGCAATACCGGGGTTGGTGCAGTGTTGCTCCAGGAAGACGACTGTGAAGTATTGCATCCTGTGTGCTATTTCAGTAAAAAATTAAATTCTGCCCAACGTAACTATTCAGTCATTGAGAAGGAGCTGTTGGCATTAATTTTATCCCTTCAATACTTTGCTGTCTATGTGCAATCTGCCTCTGGTGCCATCACTGTATATACTGACCATCACCCCTTAAAATTTTTGCATAGGTTCCAAAATAAAAACCAACGACTGACCAGGTGGAGTTTGTTGCTGCAGGAATACTCCCTGGATGTCAAGCATATTAAGGGGGTCCAAAACGTGCTAGCCGATTGCCTATCCCGTATCTATTAAAGATTTCATTTACGAGGTTGGCCTCATACAGCAGTAAGTTTCATTTAATGAGAGGATTTTGGCAATTAGCTCTCCCTTGTAGCGAGGTAAATATCATGCTTTTGTAGTGCGCTTTCAAGCCTTCAGCTGTGAGATGCCTTGCAGTTCGAATAACGCTCCAGCTACGTTCCGGCTATGTTCTGATGTGGTACCTGGAGACGTTGCCTACTTTGGGTGATATCCTTATTATATCCTCATTATAATCTTGCTGTTGCCAATCTGGTGGTGAATCTATTTATGTATTATGTTTAATATTATGTCCTATACTCCTTACACTCTTTTCTAGGGGGGAGGTCTGACATACGGAGCCCTGTATGTTAATTTAAGAGTTAGAATTAGAGTTGAAGGAGCCAAGCTACCCAAACGGTGAAGCAGACTAGCGAGCGAACGAGCGAGTGGGCAAACCATCTCGCCCCATACCAGCAAACTAGCCTTCACACCTCGATGACCGATGCTATGACGTATGATCGACGCCAGGAGCTGTGAGTGGACCAGACACCTGTTATGCGACTCGAGGAGCTATGATTGGAGTAGGCACCACCTCCCGCCTCCTGATTCGTTCCTACACCATCATTGTTTGGTATATAAGACCCGAGTTGTGGGCATTCAAATCAGTCTCATTTGGAGTTGGGGAAGGTGAACTTGCAGCTGGAGGAAGACGGGGTGAAGTATTATAATGGGATTGTGACTGTCAGTCAGATTATATAAATGTGTGTTAAGTGTGTTCGGTGTAAACACTTATGTTATGTTGGTTAGTGAGATATGTGATTGGGAATTAACGTGAACACTACTATTATGTGTTTAACTATTTGATTGGGAATTAACGTGAACACTACTATTATGTGTTTAACTATTTGATTGGGAATTAACGTGAACACTACTATTATGTGTTTAACTATTTAATTGGGAATTAACGTGAACGCTACTATTATGTGTTTAACTATTTGATTGCGAATTAACGTTAACGCTACTATTTATGTACTTAACTATTTGATTGGGAATTAACGTTAACGCTATTATTATGTACTTAACTATTTTAGTTGACTAACTTGTGGACTAAAGCAACTCTTTAAGTAATTGGGTTATGATGAAAGTAATACTATTGTTTTATATTAATACTTACGAGTTCTTTCATTTTCTTTGAATTAAGCTTACATTGCTTAATGGTGCTTAATACGGTGATGCTATTGTCTCGTATTAGTAATATCGCCTTAGACTAACATGGCTGTGTTAATATTACTTCTAGTGATTTCCTAAGCTGAAGAAAATTCTTTTGCTTCTAAATATTATATTTTGCTTTTCATATTATTTGAGTGAGACCTGAATCGAATCTATGAAACGATCCTGTAACTTTATTTACTCATAATCAAACCTCAATGTTACGTGGTTAAGAAATACATTTAACTAATTATTAAATATATATCTAACTTTTTATGTGACTTTGATATTACTCCTGATGATAATAATAATATAATACTATTAACGTAAGACAAGAACCAAGAATAATTACATTAAATATAAATAAAAGGACATAGAAGAAAACTATCTATTCATTTCAAAAAGGGTAAGAGACAGAAATATTCTTACTTTAATATTTATCTTTCAAGACTTTTTATAAAATTAATAGTCCTTCTTTAGCTATAACTTATTCGGTTCATAACCATAGCCTACTAAGCTTCGGTTAAATAATAATTCTTTATAAATACTACATGACTTTAATTAGTTTCAGTATTTTTCATAATTAAAGAGTATCAGTCAATAAAGGATATTAAGTCCTAAGATCCAAAAGGAAAGGAAGCAACAACAGGAAATTATTTTATTAGATTTTACTTTTGTTTTGCCTTCAGCTGACTGATACCTTAATATATATATCTGTGCTATCTAGATTCATCAAGTTAACCACTTGAGGATCAAGATACGTAACAATATATATATATATATACACTTATACAGTATATATATATATATATATATATATATATATATATATATATATATATAGTTAGAGGGGATATGATAGAGGTGTTCAAGTGGGTTAGTGGGATTAACAAAGGGGACATGACAAATGTACTAAAGCTCAGTGATAGCGAAAGAACTCGTACCAATGGTTTCAAATTAGATAAATTTCGTTTCAGAAAAGATATAGGCAAATATTGGTTTGGTAACAGAGTTGTAGATGGGTGGAATGGACTACCAAGTGGGATCTAAAACGGTAGGGAGCATTAAGATAAAATTGGATAAGCATATGGACGAGAAGGGTTGGGTGTGAAGGGGGATCAGCCGGGTTGGGCCAATCAGTGCTCTGCAGACCCCCATAATCCTTCGTTAATCTCTAACCGTTTTGGTAAGATGATCCTCAGGGTATTAGAGTGTTAAGCCTATAATTGGGCTTTGTAAATGAATTGGGGTTGTGTGGGACAGGGATCTGCCTTGCTTAGGCCAATCGGCTTTCTGCAGACTCCCATTTTCTTATGTTCTTATGTTCTTATATATATATATATATATATATATATATATATACAGTATTATATATATACACACACACTTATAATATAAATAATGTTCAGGTTACATTATAACCGCCATTTCTCTCTAGCCCTCCCTCTGATTCAATAGCGCTCTACAAAAGTGTATTACTAGACACTATTACCTAATTCCTTGCTCAAGGGAAAATATACTAACTACCAATGTATGTGAAGAACCTACATGCCTGAGCGTGGAATTGAACTCGGGACCCTGGTGTGGGAGTCCGAGACGTTCTCCACTACACTACCAAGCCAGTGCTTTAATCATATAACGAATGGTAGAATCTATATAGTCGCTGTGATATAAAAAATAAAACTCAAATATCAAAACATTGTTACCATATTTGATAATTGGGAGTGCATATCCATTGCGAATGTCATTTAACGGTACTCCTGCAGAACATCAAAATATCTCTTCCCTTGAGGAAACTAGCTTGCTTTACTGTACAAGATACAGGGATATGGGTAGACCCTGAAAGGTTCAAAGTTTTGGATTGACCCAAAATTAGTTCCCAAATGTGATTTGTCCATAGAAATACTTTATCTTTGGTCGTTAAGGTATTCCGTATTTTGGCTAAAGTTAGACCGTGGGAAGGAGACCTTGATTGAGGCCCCAGCTGCTTAGAACTGTAACTAAACTCAGGACACGTTCCAATATAGTGTACTCTGTCCCGTGAACCTTGGCGTCACAGATGGAATGCGGCGGAAGGAGGAGAGGGATGTGGAAGAGGAGAGAAGGAGAAAATAGAGGAGAGGGAAATGTAAGAAGAGAGATGGAAGAAGGGAGGCGGCGGAAGGGGAGAGGGAAACAGAAGAAGGCTGAGGGAGGAAAAAGGATAAACATATATTTTGTAGGTAAGTTTGATGAAATGAAGAAAAGCAATTGATAGAACAAGGATGAGGGTAAACCTAGTGGAGATGGAGGGGTGAGGGGGCATAGTAGCCATGGAGGGAAAGTGGATATGGAGGGGAAGTATTGTAGTGAATAAGGAGTAGAGGTCGAGTAGTGAATACAGATGATACGTGGAATAATGGGTATGGAGAAGTGAAGTAGTGGATATGAAAGAAATATGGAATAGTAAAGGAGTGGTTGGAGGAAAAAATTATTCTAGGTGGATATAGTTCGGATAAATTGGAAGGGAAGTTATGGAGGAGCAAATGGAAGATGGAATACGAAGTGTGAAAGAAGAAGATGGGGTGCTAAGGGGCTGACAAGGTAAGGAAAACCACAAACCAAAGGAAATGAGGGGCAACTGCTGAAAAATAGGGTAAGGAGATTATAAAGTAACCAATGGACTAGAAAAGGGTTATAGTGAATGGTAGAACGGAGAAGAAAGAAACAGGAGAAAAGGAAACAGGTTGGGAGAGAAGGTGAAATTATGAGAAGTTGCCATATAACAAATACATACAAATAGAAGTGATAATGAGGGAGGAAATATAGAAACAATTTAATGATTGGGAGTAAAGAAATGAAAGTTATGTTAGCGTGTACAAATATAAATTGAAGAGAAAGTAAATGCAAGACCAAAATCGAAAAGGACGGGATGAAGAGAAGGAAGTGAGTAGAATTGACATGAAAAGCAAGGTATAATGAAATAATGAGTAAATGAAAACTAGGTATGTGGAAGAAGTGAACAAAAATAGAGTGGCTTTTGTAGACGGCCAGTAGCATAGAGAGGGAGTAGAAAATGGAAGCGTTAAACAAAATAATAACAATATAGTAGAGTCATTTTCAAAGCTTCCGTGACCGTGTTTAGGATACCAAAGTTTCTCAGTGAATTTAACAAGGGCAACTGATACTAAAAAAAATAAGCCCCCATACACCTCACCAAAATGACGGGAAAGTTGTTATTTTAGACGTTTTTCAAAATGGCCGCCGCCGTCATCTTAAAAAATTGATAAAGTTCTATTTCTTGAAGTGAATGGCCAAAAATGACAATTTTGGTGTCTATTCCCACTAATTTTGGTGTCAGAAGATCAATGGCATGGTACAATTAAAAAATAATTAATAAATAATTACCAAATAATTAAGTAAATAAGAAAATAATTAAGAAAATCAATGGGATGGCATAATTCATGATTTAGAGTCCCATTAACCTCAACATCTAAGACAAATATGATGTTGTTAAATCCACTGAGAAACTTTGGTATCCTAAATTAATAAAACATGAGACCTACTGCATTAAGATGCACTATCACTGCAGGACAAATATGATGCACAACTGTCAGAATCACTTCCGCTGTCATCATCGCTGCTCTCCATTTGTGGATGACTTGGAGTTTTTAGAAGATCCAGGAATGATGGAAGTGCAGGTTGGGTATAGCGTACTGGGAGGCATAAGCCATTTACAAGGTGCCATCCATGGCCAATTGGTGATGGATGATTCTGAAGCTGGAAATTCTTCTGCAGATATGTGAGGTAATTGGTGTGCTCTAAGTGTGGTCGTAGACTGTCAGAATCAGGTACCAGTCTGATGATCTTCTTTTTCTTGAGTACTGACCACTTTGCTGCTCTCACCTCTGCTAGGGTCTTGTGTTTGGTGTCACAATAGATGTACCGGATAACAAATTTCTGTAAGTCATTGATGATTTCCTGTGTGACTGGGATGATTGTGCCACAACTTTTAACACCTTACGAGCGGCCTATGCGGTTTATTTATGTGTACCGCACAGCGGGGTGTTTTTAGCCAAAATAGGGCTTTTTACGTGATCATTTTCATGCCTAAATAAGACCCAGAACGTAAAACAAGTACCTATCCCTGAAAGGGCATAAACAGAGCTTTCGAATGACACCATAACGATCCTTGTATGATGGATAGTTTTCTTGCAATAACCGTGCAACGCGAGTGCAAAAGCAGGTAATTCGGTACTTTCAGTACATAATTGAGTATGTAGCGAGTGAGAGAGGGAGGAGGGAGCTGAGATTTGTGTCAGTAGGTTCGCCGCGGTGGTCTGGAGCAGTCATACGCTCGCTAGTCTCCTGCCACCACTTGTCTCTCTCTCTCAGCCACATTACGTGCTGAAATTGCCACTCGAGTTATGTCGAGCGCCGCCACATAGTCCAGCTTTATTTAACTCGACTTATGTTGCTCGCCGCTAAATAAGGGTTAAGGAGGTTGCGAGCTTCTGATGATTTTTCTACACGGTCAACAATAGTTTTCTTGCCTATTCTATAAAAGCCGGAGTTATGGTTACATCCGGTAAGAACATAAAGTGGGATCAAAGACTCCGCCATTGCCTCACTACACAGACACCGAGCATTTATCAGCTGAGATTTGCGTTTCAAGCACAAGAGTCCTGATATTTGCCGAGCCACATAGGCTGCCTGAACGTAGTTATCAGTATCTTCAGTGTCTATGACAACTGCTTCTGTATACCCTTCTGACCGCAGCCTACCATAAAGAGTGAACAGAGCTGTGTCTGCTTCTGCATGGGCGTATAGTGAGATTCTGCAAAACTTCATCTGTGGTGAGATTCCTTGCTGGTTTGCCAACAACACAGTGTATGAGCTGAACAGTGGTTGTAGATGCCTTTCTTTTGAAAGCAGCCTTGATATATGCTTGAAGGCGAACTTTATTCTCTGGCTTACCAAGAAGAGCATGAAAGTCTCTATTAGAAGGAAATTTGTCCTCTGACTTCATAAACACATTGCAAATGGACTGATATTTTTGACGGTGTTGTCGTTCCCTATCTTTGATGGAGAAGTCTTGCTCGTACGAGTCATTAACCAAGATAACACATTCTGCATTCGAATGTCTATTCAGGACAAAGTTCACAAGTTTCTCACCATAGTCTCCCAACGTTAACTTGGTTCCATCTGCTTTTTCTCTGTCTTCAGTAGTAGGCGTTGTTAGACGCCAGATTAGTCCCATGTCTACTATTGATGTGTAAATATCAGGGTACGGTATGGATGTCATTGTCAGTTTTTCCTGTAGCTTACTCTTCTGAGTTTTGCGCATAGTACCATTTGCATTGAAAATTGAAAGGCACTCATCTGTTACTTGATGCTGCATTAAGTCTTCCATCGTTAAGCCGTCACTTGCCTCAACAAGTTTGATGACCGAGGTAAATGCCTTACTCTCCATTTCTTCAGTTGTCTGTTTCAGGTTTTCACTTGCTGTCTTCTCGATTTCTTGAGTTGCAAAATTGCCTCTTTTACTACGTGGTATTCGAGCATTGAGGGACTTTGTTTTGGAATAGACTCTTTCATTTACAAATTCCTCCACTTTTCTTTCTCCATCGGCCTTTGCAGACTTCAGATCAGCAAAGAGAGCTGGAGAGGCTTGAATTCCAGATTGTAGGGATCTTAGTGTCATATCTGATTGTCATGATCTTCAAAGATAACTTGACGTACATGATGAAAGAAGATATTTTGGGCCTCTCGAAGATTAACATATTGCAGATGCTCTGTTTTTTCATCAGGAAAAGACTCCTTCAGAGGGTTGCTGACATAATTGCGCCAACATTCACGATGATAACGAATTTCCAATCCAAACGCCGTTCGACTGTCTGGGATAGATGCAAGTAGGGTATTCAATCTTTCTCTTATAGGCTCATCTGACAGACAAACTGTATGCAACTTGAACCGGTTCCATGCGTCTACTGTTGACAGCAGCAAAAGTTTGGACTTGCCAGGATTACTGGTTTTTTGTGGTCCTTTCATACTCCACACACAGAGATTCTTATCATGAACCACTCCAGTACTAGAACGAAGCTTTTTAGGCACATTTCCTGGGAGTTGTTGACTTGAAGTTGATGCTTGAACTTCTTCCTGTTCAGATTTCCGTTTACAATTCTGTGCTTGCTGAATATAGCGATTACTACTGATCTGGGTGTAACATTTACTATGCATGTACAGGCCTTTAGGCCCCTTGTCCCACTCCACTGCTGCATAGGCATGCTGAAATTTATCAAGTTCCTTCCACCGAAAACACTTGCTCCTTAGATTCTCCCACTTTGTATCAGATGTCTTGTCCGTACTATCATCAGCTATACAGGGATGTTGACATAATATGCATTTTAATCCAGGTCCTGGGTCAGGCACATCACTAACTCCTCTACGTTCCATGCTTATGATTCTTCACGCCAAATTCGATGCAACAAACCTGAAAAAGAAGGAATTGATCAGTCAACATTCTTGGTTTACATTTTAAATTATATATTATATTATTTGAGTAAGTTTCAGAGGATCCGTGACCGTGTTTAGGATACCAAAGTTTCTCAGTGGATTTAACAACATCATATTTGTCTTAGATGTTGAGGTTAATGGGACTCTAAATCATGAATTATGCCATCCAATTGATTTTCTTAATTATTTTCTTATTTTCTTAATTATTTGGTAATTAGTTATTAATTATTTTTTAATTATGCCATCCCATTGGTTTTCTGACACACAAATTAGTGGGAATAGACACCAAAATTATCATTTTTGGCCATTCACTTCAAGAAATAGAACTTTATCAATTTTTTAAGATGACGGCGGCGGCCATTTTGAAAAACGTCTAAAATAACAACTTTCCCGTCATTTTGGTGAGGTGCTTATTTCTTTTAGCATCAGTTGCCCTTGTTAAATTCACTGAGAAACTTTGGTATCCTAAACACGGTCACAGAAGCTCTGAAAATGACTCTACTAATAATGAATACAAAATAAATTCCGAAGACCTTCTTCGAGATAAATTTTTACATTTTTCGGTGGAAAATTGTCCTGGTCGAAAGATAGTTCCTCGGAAATTACAGATTTGCTATTGCTCACTAGAAAAAAGATCAACACCGAAATGGCACGAAAGGTCTTCATATTGACAAAGAAATGGGGAAAACGGTCTTAAAATCGTCAAACTAATTGGGCAAAAGTCTTAAAATCTCATAACTAATGGGGGGTTGGGGCTAGACATGAAGGCGAAGGGGGTCCAGAAAGAACAAAAACCTTCCCTGAATGGCACTGACAGAGGAAAGGACATTGAGAGGGGATACCATGGGAAGCAAAGGGGACACAAAGGCACAGATGGATGGGTGAAAATTGGATATTTATGTACAAAGGAGTACAAAGGAAATCAAGCAACAACAGATTTAGTGACCCTTCTAGGTTGCTTGTCCTCCAAAACACTGAGGATCAAGTGTCCAAACAGTGGTTTAGAGTGGGTAAGGGAACATTGGAAAGGGAATTACTGCCCTGGAACTAATGTCCGTGGCAGGATTAGGAAGTTAGTAGGGGACAGATGGGTTAGTAACTGAGGGGGGATAAAATAAAGTTATTCATTTACAAACGCAGTCAGTCGCGGGTTTGATGCGAGATATTTGTCTAGGCGGAGTTTAAATGAATCAACGGTGATGCAGTCTATAACGTTTCGGGGAAGCCCATTCCACAAGTTGACAACTCGATTGAAGAAGAAATTCTTAGATTCGTGTGAGTTAAAAGATTTACCAATAATTTTGCAACCGTTTCCCCGCGTGTAATTAGATTGGTCGATAGTGAAATACTTACTACAGTCCATATTGTCGATGCCTTTGATGATTTTGAACACTTGAATTAAGTCACCTCTTAATCTGCGCTGGGTTAAAGGAAATAGATTTAATTCTCTAAGACGCTCTTCGTATGGTTTGTTCTTTAGGCTAGGTATCATTTTGGTAACTCTACGTTGAACTCGTTCTAGCTTGTTTATATCTTTTTGGTAATAAGGGCACCAGGATTGAACGCAGTATTCCAGAAGAGGGCGGACTAAGGAATTGTAAAGGGTTAGGATAACTTCTTTGGATTTATGCTCAAATGACCTGCCTATAAAGCCAATTATTTTGTTTGCCTTCTTAACAACTTCTGAATATTGTTGACTCGGTTTTAGGTTACTCGATATTGTTACTCCCAGATCGGTTTCTCTGTTTACATTCTTTAGCTGAGTGCCATTCATCGAATAGTTTGCTTTCTCATTTAGGTATCCGATATGTAGTACTTTACATTTATCCGCATTGAAACTCATTTGCCAAATTTGGGCCCAACATGACAATTTATCTAGATTGTGTTGCATATCGTCAACTTGTTCTTTTGAGAGTACGCTATTTGCAATTTTTGTATCGTCAGCAAATTTTGAGATTGTACAGGTGAGACCCTCATCTATGTCGTTGATGTAAATTAGAAAAATAATTGGTCCTAGTACCGATCCCTGGGGTACCCCGCTACTTACATTGGTTCATTTAGATGCCTTACCGTTTATGACTACTCTTTGCTTTCTGTCGCTGAGCCAATTTTCTATCCATTTCAACACACCGTCTTGTATTCCATGCGCTTTTAGTTTTAGCAGTAAACGTTTGTGGGGAACTTTGTCAAAGGCCTTTTGAAAATCAAGGTATATAATATCTACAGCTTTACTCTCATCGTAGAGGTTGAGGATATCGTGGAAGAAGTCTAATGCTGGGGTCACACATTCACGTATATCGCTCCCGACAGCTCCCGTCAGGCGTGATCGCCAATTTTGTGTTCTGACGGGCGTAGTCCGGCCGTGTACGCCCGTATAGACCACGACTATTGCACTTCCCGACAGACATACCGTGACGGGGCCAGTGTTACGTCAGACGTAATGTAGTCGTATGGAACTACGTATGTGCTTGCGACTTGCGTAAGCATGTCCCCGTTAGTCCGCCTGGGCTGCCCGATTTGCGGGAACACAGGCCACGCCCATGGCCACGCCCCCACAAGACCTGCGTAGCTGAGGCCGTACGTCTTGGGAGTTTGTAGGACTTACGTGGACCGTTTCCGGACAATCGTAGGCACACCCCGTCTGTCCAAACACAGACAAAGACAGTCTCTGTCAACCACGTAGGTCTGGGTTGGAATCTGGGAACTACAAAAGGGCAGGGCTGGCCACAACGTTCCCATTCCCACTCCTGACTCGGCACCATGAAGAACATCACGGAATACATCCTGGAGGAGTTCAAGATGGTGAACTCCCTAATCAAACTGGAGAACAGGCATAACACTCGGCTCATTAAATGGATCATTTCCTACATAGAACTGCCCGATAGAACTGCTTGCAATAGCAAACTACATCCATGAAGATGAACAAGAGGAGAAGAAGGACAGGAGCAAGAGGACAGTGTGGGTGTGGCCATATCTACAACGAAGGCCTGAACATGGCCATTATGAGAAGCTGATGCAAGAGTTGGCCACAGAATGTCCACAACTGTACAAAAACTTCACCCGGGTAGACAAACAACTATTTGATGAGATAGTGGAACGTGTCACCCCACCCATTCAGAGGAAACCTACGTTCTGGTGGAACCCCATTCCTCCTGGTCTGCGGGTAGCCATCACCCTACGTTTCCTCGCTACGGGTGATTCCTATAAGAGCCTGCAATACAACTTTCGTGTTGCCCACAACACCATCAGCCAAATTGTTCCAGACACCTGCCAGGCCATCATTTCTGTCTACGGAGATCAGTTGGAGGGGCCAGGCTGAGAGGGGTCAGAGTTGGAGAGGCCAGGCTGAGAGGGGTCAAAAGGTGAGGTGGCAGATGTTGAGGTGGCAGGGGAAGCCTTCCTGGCCTTCTTCAAGCCTTTCTTATGCATGGTACAGGGCAGGGCAGGGCAGGGTGCAGAGGGTGGCAAGCAGGGCAGGGCAGGGTACAGAGGGTGGCAACCAGGGCAGGGCAGGCTGCAGAGGGTGGCAAGCAGGGCAGGGCAGGGTGCAGAGGGTGGCAAGCAGGTGGCAGGGTTGGCTTGTTGTTTGCTGCTCCGGTGTGGTGAGAGGTGTGACGGGAGTGTCCCCCGCTGGTCCTTATATATCCCCCGTACAACGTTGCCGCGTCTTCCCGCCAACACGCAGTGCGGCGGTGCTGCCAGATGCGCCCGGACTAACGTTAACTGTCCCGTTTGACGGGAATATTTTACGATTGACGGGAGCAGCTTACGTTTGACCGGGCGAGCTGCTACGTCTTACGGGGCTGCTCCCGTCAGACGTAGCCGATCGCCCGGTCAGACGTAGGATTTCCCGACTTTTGACATACGTGAGCGCGAGCCCCGTATCTGATTTGAAATCCAAAACATACCGGACGGCCTTGGCTGCACCAACCACCTCCCCGACCAGTGTGGCTACTCCTGCCATGCGTACCAACCCCCACGACTAGACACAATTTCATTTACGTTTTGCGTACTAAGCCCTTACGTTTTACGTATTCGGTTGCCAACTACCAAAAACCTTCGTACGGGAGCATACGGGAGCATATACGTGAATGTGTGACCCCAGCATAAGAGGTTTGTTAAACAGGAACGTTTTTTACGAAAGCCGTGTTGAGTATCTTTAAGTATGTTATTTTCCTCTAAGTGATTTACGAGTCTGTCTCGTATGACCGTTTCTAGCATTTTACATACAACTGAGGTTAAGCTAATTGGACGATAGTTACTTGGTAGGGATTTGCTGCCTTTATTGAATATCGGTGTTACGTTGGCTAGCTTCCACTGATCAGGCATAGTTCCAGACTGCAAGGATTTATTGAATAGTAATGTCAGTGGTTTGGAGAGCTCATCCTTAGCTTCCTTTAGAACTCTAGGCGAGATTGTATCAGGTCCAGGCGTTTTATTTACCTTGAGTTCATCTAAACAATTCAATACTTCTCTCTCTGTAATAGTGATATTGCTTAGAACATCTGAATTATCAATCTGAATCGGCGATGGTGTAGGGATATCACTGAGGTCTTCTGTTGTAAAAACTGATGCAAAGAAGGTATTGAGGGAGAGAGAGAGAGTACCAAGGAAATCAAGCACCAACATATCTAGTGACCCCTCTTGGCTGTTTGTCCTCCAAAACACTGAGGATCAAGCATCCAACCGGTGGTTTAGAATGGGTAAGGGAAAATTGGAAAGGGAACTACTGCCCTGGAACTAATGTCCTTGGCAGGATTAGGAAGTTAGTAGGGAACAGAAGGGTTAACAACATAACACAGTTATAAGTGGTCTTTCGTATATCTGGGAAAAAGAGAGTAACGTCTTAGTAATATACAGTATATACAGTATACGCTATAATCCTCTCATCACTCCTCTTGATACCTAACCTTCTCCTTAGCTCCACACCCGACATCCCATCTTGCAGCCCGGCACCACACATTCATCTTACCATCCTCATCTCTCTATTGGTATCATCCGCTTTGACAGGCCACGCTTCTGAAGCACATGTCATTGCGCTTCCAACATATGAAGCACACACCTTTCCCTTCAAGGGGAGAGGGAGTCTTCTCATGGTGACTAAGCTTTCCCCAGCCGCATCTTATTCTGGCGATAGTGGCGGCCTCGGCCCCACCACCGGCAGAGATGGTATCTCCCAATCACCAAAACTTGTCCACAATCTACAGCGCCCCATTGCCAAAGTTATCACTCTCAAGCCGGTCATTGAATACAAGCTCACCTTTGCACACTATGCATACAAGGCAAATAAAATCATACAAGACCTGGTCATAGACCAAGTGAGTAACACAGAAAATCCCAATGGGATCTTCAATTTAGCTAGGCGAGACAGATCGAGATGTTGTAGGAAAACAGTATGTCAGGAATGTTAATGGCACAATTTGTTCATGCCGACAAAGAAATTAGAGATGCTTGGAAGGGACACTACGAAAGATTACTAAACGTGGAATTTGAGTGGAGCAGCTTATTAACGAAAAGCCAATATTCGCCCCCCCCCCACCCTTGATAGCGCCAGCTGTTGTAAGCAGAGCAATAAATAAAATGAAGGACAGAAAAGCTGCAGGATGCTCTGGCATTGTAGCTGAGATGATTAAAGCCTCAGGTGATATAGGAGTGACTTTGGTCACAGAGCTAATCAACTCCATCATTAGAGAGGAAGTAATCCCTGATGAATGGCACACATGTGTAATAGTAAACATATATAAGGGCAAGGGGGACGCATTGGATAGGAGAAATTATAGGGGCCTGAAAATGCATGATCAAGTCATGAAGGTCTGTGAGAGAGAGTCTTTGAAGGTATGATAAGGGAATTTTTTTTATCGATGATATGCAGTTAGAGAGAGAGAGAGAGAGAGAGAGAGAGGGAGAGAAGAAAACTATTATGAAACAGGGATAAATATTTGTTTGAAGAATTTTGTCTGAACAAAAATAATGCTCTATGAAAACAAAATAGTAATACAGTAGAAGTGCCGCTTTGCCCTAAACCAAAACGGCATACCTAACTCTGCAATGGGTTACCATCATCACGACTATTACCACCATTATAACTACTACTATCACCATCATCACTACTGCTATCATCACTATAACTGTCATCATCATCCATACAACTGTCACTATCATTACTACAGCAGTCACCATCACCATTACACCATTACTATCACCATCGTCTCTAACATCATCATCTACTGTAATTATTATCACTACAACTAACACCATCATCTTACAATCATTACTAGTGTCACCATTATCACTACTACTATACCCATAGGGTTATTTCTGGAAGGGTAATTGGTACGGAAGAAAACACCCGGATGATTACCGCGCGTAGAGATTTTAAGACAGCCTTAAATAATTGTAAAGTAAATGAAAATATGGACATCTGTAATTCCATTCTAGAGAAATTTGGTAGCAGAAACAAACGAGAATTTTGAACTAATGTGAAACGCAAAAAGGGAAATATCAAGACAACAAGCATTGTTGATGGGAAATTTGAGAAAAATGATATTGTACTTATATTTTCTGATAAATATTTATTAAATCAGCCAGCTCAAGATGATCAATGTAGGAATGATTATATGACTTGTTTTAAACAATTATGGCACTGCGGGGAAAAAATGTATCCTAATATATCATTGGTAACCTTACAACCTATCACTAAGCGGCTCAATCGGCTTAATAACGGGGTGGGACACGATAGAATCCATTCCCTGTGTTTAAAGCATGCCTCAGATGACTTCCTAAGAAACTTGGCTCTCTTTTATAATGTATGTCTTTCACATTGTTATCTCCCACTGGAATTATTGAAAGGTAACATTACGCCTGTTGTCAAAAATACTAAGGGGAATATTACGGATGCCAGTAACTATCGGCCTGTCATGCAGTCTTCTTGCTTGTTACAAATATGTGAAATGCTAATTTTGAATGTTTTAGAAGATAAAATTGATATTGATGATAGACAGTTTGGATTCCGTGAAGGGGTACCACTACTGATGCCTGTTTTTTAGTTAAGGAAGTTATGTGTGACAATATAAAAACTGTAAATAAGGGTATTCTTACATTTATTGATTTATCCAAGGCTTTTGATCTTGTAAGCCATTTTGTATTGGGAAACAAACTAATTGAAGCAAATATTCCATCCGATTTAGTATTTCTAATTATGCATTATCTTCGTAATCAGAGTGCTAATGTGAAATGGCAAGGCGAACAGGGAAGTTACCATATTATAGAACATGGAGTGAGGCAGGGAGGCATCGTATCTCCCTTTTTGTTTAAATGTTATATCAATTCAGTAATAACCTCCATAAGTAGTACAAATGTAGGGTGTAAATTAGGTCTCTCAAGGGTAAACATTCTTGCCTATGCGGATGACATAGTGTTACTTGCAAATTATATCATGCATGGAGCACATTTGCGATAAATTTTGTGTTAATATGAATAAGCTAAAATTAAACATCAATACAAATAAAACAAAATTTATGCTATATGGATTAAAACACAAAACAAGGGAAACCAACTTAATTCAACTTGGTCCGCATAGGCTGGAAATTGTTCAATCAATTGACTATCTGGGACACATAATATCCAATAATCTCAAGGACAAACTAGATATTGAGACGAGATTAAATAGTTTTGATGGTAGCATTTATAGACATTTTTCAGCTGTAGATAAAAACAAATTTTCGTACTTATTTAATGCTTACTGCTAACCTGATTATGGGCTCTCCTTATGGAATGGAAAGAACATCTTTAGTTCCACTGTTTTCAGAGCATTTGAGATAGCCTATGCTTAATCCCTAAACAAAATAATTGGAGTACCAAATTATGCCAGTAACCATGAAACAGCAGAACAGTTTAATCAACTCCTACTAAAACACCATGTAGCCCTTACACAAGCAAGGTATTATAAAAGAATACAGAGAACTAGGACTGCTATCATAAAGTTAAATTTGCAATCTCTCAATTCTGGTTTTTTCCTCTCCTCTGTTCATAAAATGTTCAGGAATCTGTAAAATGTGGATTTAACCAAGTTCACTCTTGATATAATTGAAGCCAGGATTAACTGGGTGCAAAGACATGAAGAGCGTAGG
Organism: Paralithodes platypus; assembly: GCA_032716605.1. Taxonomy (NCBI): domain Eukaryota; kingdom Metazoa; phylum Arthropoda; class Malacostraca; order Decapoda; family Lithodidae; genus Paralithodes; species Paralithodes platypus. The sequence goes on along the minus strand of CM064518.1, from coordinate 16,344,585 downwards.
ATGCAATATAGGTTACATTAACTTCAGTCATGTTTTTTTACGTTAATAAATAATAATCAATGTTTTTATATAACTGTTTGAATGTATTAATTAGACGTCTCTGCCCTGTTTAATTGGTACTCTTGAAAGGGATATGCAGCCAGGATGCGGCGTCCCCACCGTGTTGTTGCTGCCTCTCGCATTCTATTTGGGTGTGACTATGTAGCTGTGGATAACACTCACAAATGTGGTGTCCGTGGTTACATTGAGCACCCTGGGTTAGGTAAATCTTCACGTAGGAAAATATGTGAGCTGCTGTAGGTGGGAACTCTGCTGAGGCCACAGGCTTATCTGATGGCGGCACGAGTACCCCTACCCCTCTGTTCTTGTGACCAATATGTCAGCGGTGATAATTATTTTATTGAAATGTAAGGTTTTAAGTGCATAAGCACCTCCAGTTGCTCCGTATCCCCTTGAGGACGGTGACACGTCTTGGTGGTTTATTCTGGTTGTCATCGAACGATAGTGAGTGTTTGTATATAAAGGCTATTACACTTTTATCTGAATATTTATTCTTGGCTTGTAATACTATAAATAAACTGTATTATCTATGTAAATTATTTACGAAATAAGATGATCGATTGATTGATTGACTACTACTAGCACTATCACCATCATCACTACTACTAGTACTGTCATCATCATTATTACTACTATCACCATCGTTACTACCATCATCATCACTACTGTCATCATTATCACTACAAGTATCACCATCATCACTACCATTATGTAGCTATGTTACCTGCTAGTTCATGCTCTTGTATTAGTTATGGAACCTCAACTAGTAGGGTTCTTTTTGTCAATGTGATTGAGGGAGGCAAATGGCAGAATTGCCTATAGCGAGTGCCTCCCCCATAGTTGAAAGAGTGACAGGGCCAAAATCAAGGGACGATCGAGCCAAAATGCCTGGACACACGGAGTTTGAAGCAATTTAAGTCATAGGAAGAGGGAAAGACTGATTCTGGGAAAGAGTTCCAGAGCTCAGCTGTTGAGTAGAAGAAAGTTTGAGAGTAAGGTTTCCCTCTTGGGTTAGAGAGTTGCACAGAGTAGGGGTGGGATTGAGTTGCAAGATGGGTACCACGTGCCCTACATAAAGGAGGTGGTATGCACTGGGAAAGCTCTATCGATTATTATAGTAGCGATAGAATAGCAAGAGAGATGCAACATTGCGGCGGAGAGAGAGAGATTGCAGAGAGTTGGTGAGTGGATGGGAGTTAATGATACGAAAGGCCTTCCTTTCAACTTTGTCTAGGAGAGCGGTGTGAGAGGAATCTCCCCACACATGTGAACAATACTCAATACAAGGACGCACTATGCCCCTGTACAGAGCAAGAAGCTGTGTTGGGGAAAAGAACCCCCTAAGGCGGTTGAGCACACCCAGCTTCTGGGAGGCTGCCTTAGCAAGACTGGTAATATGGTCCTTCCAAATGAGAGCAGAAGAAAAAGAGACACCAAGAATATTGAGAGAAGATGAAGGGTTGATATTTGTATTGTTGAAGAATAAGGGATAGTCCGCTGGGAGATCCTGACGGGTAGATAGATGGAGAAATTGGGTTTTGGAAGCATTAACCTGATAAGCGCTAAATAGCAGTAGGAGCTAGGGTAGTTATTTGTGCATTTCTGCCAAAATATTCGATCTCACAGAATTTAAAAAAAAGTACCTCAATGTCTTGGAAATAAGCAGCCACATCCGCCAATATATATATATCCACCCTAAAAAAATGTGGGTGTGGAGTTACGGTGGCTGCAAGTTGAAAAAAATGGGCTGATAGGCACGACATCCCCGAGCGAGCGAGTGTGTGTGAGTGAGTCAGGCGGGAGGAGAGAGAGAGGGTGGAGGCAAGAACGTGCGATTGATGAGAAGCAACGCTCTATATCTCGCCTAAAAAGCACCTTTATGGTTTCACCTGTTCATATTCATGAGTAAAGCAGCCCATGTGAATAATATACACTGATAAATGAAGCGCAGAGAGGCATACGGACGAATAATAGGCGAAATAAGAGTGGTGTATTGAGAAAGGTGGGTGGCGCGGGAGAGAAAAAGGGTCAGATTACAGTAAGTAGATGAGATTAGCGTGGGTGTATGCACAAATTTAGACCTTATAGACACTTTGTGTTGTCGTTGCTATATTGTAAACAACGATAAGACTTCTTGGATGGCGCAGTATGTTAGAGTAACCCGATATCTCATTACACAATTTTTACGCACTATTTGCTTGCAACTCATGGATGAAAGGTTATTTATTTACTTGTAAATTTCTTTACTGTTTGTTCGTAATGATAGAATATGTTAGGTTATGTAAAAGTATTATACATACTAAATACTTCGATATACACAAGTGTATCGAGGGTATATATATATTTTTTTTTGTCAAGCATTCGTCTGCCCGAAAATACGTACGCACTAATCGCTGTCAGTATAGTGTGAACAGTCATGGTCTAGTGGTTAGAGTGATGGACTGAGTGAGATGTAGGCCTAGAGACGTAGGCCTAGAGACGTGGGTTCGAAACCAGAGAGGTTATGGGGATGTTTTTGGAGTGTTTATATCACTTGAAATTTTTTTTTTTTACATACTTACGCCCTGCTATTCATAAAGTCGAAAACTTTGATGAATAGCAGAGCGTAAGTATGTTTTTTTTGTGTTTATTTATTTGTTTTTTTGTTTGTTTTTTTGTTTTTTTTATTATTACAAAAGGTTGTTACAAAAGGTTAGTACATAAGTATAATATTACATAGGTATATATATAAATAAAACAAAATATTGCCTGGCTAATGCCTTAAACTGAAATAATAAACCACAATATTGCTTATATACAGTATACTGTATACAATAATATACTGTGTATATATATATATATATATATATATATATATATATATATATATATATATATATATATATATATATATATATATATATATATATATACAGTATATACCAAAACATATGAACTTATCCTACAACTATAATTTGTACATGTTATGATAATATTATCACGTTGGTCAGGTACGGGCAAGTAGGTAGGCAGGCAGGTGTTTTGAGATCACGTTGGTCAGGTACGGGCAGGTCAGGTACGGGCAGGTAGGTAGTGAGGTAGGTAGTGAGGTAGGTGGGCGGGGCAGGAGTTTGGCTGAGATAGGGCGACACAGGTACCACTCCTAGTAGTACTTGAGTGAGTGGTAGTCCCTGAAGCACTCGCCCAAACACAACCCAACGTTGCATTCCTTGCACATTGATGTGACTCGGCTTCTTCTTTGTGGCTTTCTGGTGGAGTGGGCACAGACCTGGCACTGTACTTGCAGCCTCCGGGTGCCAGATAGCTCGGTGTGGATAGGGTAGTGTTTGTCATATCCATCAATGACTCTGTCTGGGAGGTTGACTGCACGGCGACCCCTGTGACCGGAGACTGGTTGGTGTTTTGTAGGAGTTGGTAGGCGACGTTGTATATGAACTCCCTGAACTTGAGTTTTTTGTTCGGGGCCATGTCTTTTTTTACAAGCCACATGTTGTAAGCGTTGAGCATCGTGATGTCAACAAAGTGAAGGAAAAGCTTGTGATACCACTTCACTGTTTTTCGTAGGCACTCAACGCCTGCAAGCTGGCAATCAGACTTGTCCACAAGGCGCATGTACTTGGTGTAATCCACCACCATATCAGGTTTCTGGATAGACTTCTTGGTACGGTAGTGGAATTTACCAGAGTCCACTTGGGCACCTGTATGGACAGTCGAAAGCAGGTGAACTGGTCGCTTATCGAGCCACTTTACCGCCAGAACTTTCCCAGACTTCTCCAGCTGCTTGTAGTGCTCTTTCTTCTTTCTTCTTGGTCTGTCCAGTCTGCGGCGCCTTTGTTCCTCTGCCAAGTCGTCATCAGAAGCGGTGTCACTGTGGGAGGGGTTGTCCAGTTCTATGCGATTGCCTTGGAACTTAGGCATGAACTTCCTGTTAGTTCTGACAGTCCCACATGCCCCCGTTTTGTGGTCATGGAGGAACTGGCAGAGTGCAGGACTTGTATACCAATTGTCGGTGTACAACGTGTGCCCCTTGTTCAGGTAGGGCTCCAGCATCTTTTTCACAATGTGCCCTGACATGCCCAATGGGTCGTTGCCACCGACTTTTGGAATGTCTACATCAGTGCCGGTGTATACGATCATGTCGAGCACTATTCCACTTTCACAATCGCACAACACAAAGATCTTGATCCCGAACCTGTGTCTCTTCAAGGGGATGTACTGCTTGAACACCAGGCGTCCTTTGAAAAGCACGAGCGACTCATCAATCACCAGGTTGGCAAAGGGGTAGAAGAATTTCCTGTACCTTTGCAACAACATGGTCAACACATCCCGAACTTTCCATATTCTATCAGCTCGGTTTGGATTATTATTGTCTGCGAAGTGCAAAAATCGCAGAAGCAAGAAAAATCTATCACGAGCCATATATTTCCGGAAAATTGGGGTGTTGATGATTGGGTCGTGCTTCCAATAATGCTCCATTACATGCTTCCTGCAGAGAGGCATGATTAGCAACAACGCAAAGAACACAAGGAGCTCAGGGACAGTCGTATCAACCCATGCACGAATTCTTGCTCTAGGAGATATCATATCAATTCTTCCCTCACCCAGGTAAAATAGCCATTGGTTTGGGAAACGAGATGAGATAATACCTCCTGGTCAAAAAATGCACAGAAGAAATCAGATTCCGTGGACTGGTCATTGCAGGGCCAGTCTGCTGTTGAACCAGCCAGATTGGCATTGAACTGGTGCAAATCTGGTTGGAAATGGGACCCTTCAGACCAGGCAAAATTATACGCCCGTGGGGGATCAGGATCAGCCCCTCCGTCAGCCACGTCGTCTGCGCCTTCGTCGTCAGACAGGTCTTGGTCATGGTCACGGTGCAGAAGTACATTGTCGTCTTCCGAATCCTCTGCACCTCCCTCATATTGGTCTTGATCCTCCTCAGACTCGCTCCCACTATCACCACCCCAGCCATAGTTCCTGGGATCGAAGGCTTCCCCTTCTGCAGCGTCGTCGTCAGAGGAGTCAGGAGGGAAGAGGAGGGCGTCAAACTTGGATGGCGTTAGACCGGCTGCCAAAACTCTACGAGGCCCTCCAACAGCAGCAGGGGCATGGGTGGGCGTGGGTGGTGGAGCAGGGGCGTGCGTGGGCGGTGGTGCAGGGGCGGCCGTGGTGGGCAGTGGTGCAGGGGCGGCCGTGGTGGGTAGTGAGACAGGGGCGGCCGTGGTGGGTGGTGGTGGTGGTGGCAACGCGGGGGTGGTAGAGGCGGGAGGTGTCACCTTACTCCTCTTGAACTGATAAGGGTGTCCTTTACCCTTACCCTTCTTGCCAACTACCCCCGATGCTCCTGCATCCCCAGGACGGCCACTTGTACTTCCTGTGGTGGTGGGCGCCGTGGGCGTCGTTGCCACAACAGTAGAGGCAGTAGTTGTTGTGGTAGCAGTTGTCAGAGCAAATGCTGAGGACAATGACCTCTTCGCACTCGTCGTGCTTGGTGCACGTGTCGTGCCTCTCCCACCACGTGTCGTGCCTCTCCCAGCACGTGTAGGTCTTCTTGGCTGCACTGGCTCATCATCCTCAGAAGTATATACATAGGAGGGGTCCCTGGCACGTATTCGTGTCCTGCCACGAGCACTAACACCGCCAGCAACAGGGTTGGGCGAGTCAACAGGGAGCGAGTCAGGGGAGCGTGTAGGCTCCATGGTGACTGAGAGCGTACTGCGTGTGTAGACTGTGTGGGGTGCGTGCGGCGGGTGGTTGTCGGTGCCATCGAGAGGTACCATGTCGCACTAAACGTGGCGCAATTTGTGACTCCCCAGACAGCTTGGCGCCGTTTTGGTACGCCTTTAAAAATCCTGCTTCCGTGAGGCCTATCGCGTTCCCTATAGGAAGCCTTCCGTGAGGCCTATCGCGCTTGCCGGGTTAAAGGTAACAAGGTTTTCTCTGCCCCAATTGGAGATAGTATTTAGATCAGAATTTAAGAGTTCTATGGCTTCATTACGTTTGTCGTTAAGGGATTGCTGGCTGGGGCGTTCTGAAAAACTAATGTAGTAGTGTAAGGTTGAGTCGTCTGCGTATGAATGGATGGGAATTAAGGTACAGTTAAGGAGATCATGTATAAAAATTAGAAAGAGAATAGGAGATAGGACAGAGCCCTGAGGAACACCGGAGTTTATAGGGTGAGGAAGTGAACAATGGCCATCCACAACCGCGGCTATGGAACGGCCGGAAAGGAAATTAGGGACAAAGGCACAGACGGAGGGATGGAAACCGAAGGAGGGTAGTTTAGAAATTAAAGGTTTGTGCCAGACTCTATCGAAAGCTTTCGATATGTCTAGTGCAATAGAAAAAGTCTCACCGATGTCCCGAAAGGAGGATGACCAAGAGTTAGTAAGATATGAAAGACGATCACCAGTAGAGCGACCCTTAACCCGTAAACGGCTGCAAAGCTCTTAAGAGGTTTTACTGGGCGACGGCGGCAAAGCTCTTAAGAGGGAGGCCTTAAGAGGGAGGCCTAAATAACATTTAAGCAGCCCCAGTAGCACTAAACAATTTGTTTTATTTTTTGTTTGTTTTCCCTATACCTCATATCACTCCTCCACATCCCCTCCTTCCTCCCTTTCCCCTACCCCTTCAATTATCACCTATTTTCCCTGTTATTCCCTAATTCGTTGGTATATTTTTGTGCAAACATTAGCAAACTGTGTGGAGGATGTGCTTACGTGCCTAGCGGGTGTGTTACATGACCGAGTGTGTGTTTGAGTAGGCTCAGTGTGGCTTGAGGCCTCGTGGAGGGAGGGGTTGCCTCAATTTTCTCCATAATTCATGAATGGGCTGGTCCATCTATATTCGCGATTTTGACCAGATTTTTTTTGTTTTCACTTGTTTTATTGTTGTTACAGGTTACTATCTTCATAGTGAAGGTAAAATAGGCTCATATGAATAAGTAATAACGATATTTATCGTAAAATGACGATTATAGGCCTGAATGGAGCCAATATGCTCGCCCATGGGGAGCTAGTTCAATACCCCCCCCCCCTCGCCGTTTTTGGGTTAAGGAAGCCATACTGGCGATCTGAGAGCAGATTATGAGAATAGAAATACTTAAGAAATTTGGAAGCAAGAATAGTTTCAAAAACTTTAGAAAGACAAGAGATGAGAGCAATTGGACGATAGTTGGAGGGTTGAGAGCGGTCACCCTTCTTTGGGACAGGTTGAATGTGAGCAAACTTCCAGCATGAAGGGAAGACGTTAGAGGATAGACAGAGACGAAAGAGTTTGCCTAGGCAGGGAGTCAGCACGGAAGCACAGTTTTTGAGAACAACAGGAGGAATACCGTCCGGACCGTACGCCTTATTAGTGTTAAGCCCAGAGAGGGTAGAAAGTACATCTTTAGAAGAGATTAGGATATTAGGCATAAGTAAGAGAGAGGAGGGCGGAGAGGGAGGAATAGCACAGGAATCATCCAAGGTGGAATTTCTAGCAAAAGTTTGAGAGAAGAGTTTAGCTTTGCCAGAAGAAGAAGTGATGGTTGTACCATCAGAGTGGGAAAGGGGAGGGAAAGACGAGGAAGATAAATTGTTGGAGAGGTTTTTGGCTAGATGCCAGAAAGCTTGGGAAGAGCTAGATTTGGATAGTTCAGTGCATTTATTATAGATGAAAGAGTGGTTGGCAAGTCGAAGAACAGATTTGGCTTGATTCCGGGCAGAAACATATGAAGAATGAGAGTCTTGAGTTTTAAGGCGACGGTACCGTTTGAATGCTTCCTCCTTATTGCGGACAGCAGGAGAACAGGCGTGAGTAAACCAAGATTTTTTAGCATTAGTCTGAGAGAAAAAGAATGGAATGTATGCTTCCATGCCCGATAGGATTACCTTGGTAAGGCGTTCAGCACTCTCCGAGGGTCCCCGGCCACGAAAGCAGAAATCATTCCATGGGAAATCAAAGAAGTACTGCCGGAGAGCCTCCCAGTCGGCAGCGCCAAAGTGCCACAAGCGCCGCCGGCTAGGAGGATCGAGTGGCCGTACTGGAGTGATAGGACAGGTGACAGAGATAAGTTTATGGTCGGAGGAGCCCAAAGGAGAGAAAAGATCGACAGTATAAGAAGAAGGGTTAGAAGCTAGAAACAAGTCAAGAATGTTGGGCCGATCTCCGATGCGATCCGGGATACGGGTGGTTTGCTGAACTAACTGCTCTAGGTCATTTAGGATAGAAAAGACGTAGGCTTGTTCACCAGGTGGATCAGTAGTGTGAGAGGAGAGCCATTTGCGGTGGTGAACGTTGAAATCTCCTAAGATGGAGATTTCTGAGAAAGGAGAAATGGATAGAAAGTGTTCCACTGTAGAGTTTAGATAGTCAAAGAATTTGGGAAAGTTGGTAGAGTTAGGGGAAAGATAGACAGCACAGAAATATTTAGTAAGAGAATGACAGGAAAATTTGAGCCATAAAGTTGAGAATTCAGAGGAGTCGAAATCGGGAACACGAGAGCAAGTGAGTTTGTTGTGCACATATGCACAACATCTGCCTTTGGCTTTGAAACTAGGATAGAGAAAGTAGGAGGATACAGAAAAGGGGCTGCTGGATGTTCCTACAGACACCTGAGTTTTGGTGAGGAAGAGAAGATCAGGTATGTAGGAGGAGAGATGGTGTTCAACAGAGTGAAAGTTAGAGGAAAGTCCGCGAATGTTGCAGAAATTAATAGAAAGAGTAACAGGCCGAGGTCCAGGTAATTTTGTAGGGTCGTCAGGGGATGGTTGGTCGGGTGTGGGGGCATTTATGGTCCCCCCCCCCCCCTGGGGACTCCGAGGCTGGGCAAGAATTCTTGGCTTGATCATGTTATCGGACGTGAATGTGACACTGTTAAAGTAAAAAACGTTGAAATATTGAAAGATGTGATTGGTTCTGATGATCTACCGATTGCTACTACTCTTTGCTTTAAATCCCAAGATAATCCAAATAGTGATTTTGTCCATGAAAGTGTATCTAATAATAACTCTTGCCATGCAAGTGAGGGAATTATGTGGAATCGTTTACTGCCTGCCGAGCTTAACCAAATCGACTACCGAATTTGCCAGCTTCTTAAGAATAACAAGTTCCAAACATTACAAAGTTGCTGTACTTTGGGCTGTAAGGATAGTGAACACTTGAACTGTCTTGATCAGTTGTATGAGTTACTTTGTTCCTCTATAGCAACTGCATCTCAGTTTTTTAAGAAGTACGTACAAATAAATAAATTTAAAGTTATTCCAGGCTGGAACAGGAGGGTTAAAGATAAACATGAAATAGCTAGATCTTTTTATCTTAGATGTATCTTATTTTCGGTGTGAGTGTCCTGGGTTCGAATCCCCGGACTGCCACATGTGATTGTCAATTTCATTAATCGATTTTAGATGTAGAGTTGGTTGGTGGAGAGTACATAATAATATATTCTGGTTCAGGAGTAAATTATATTCCTTAGTGGTTAAGTGCCCCATTAGTTGTTCTTTCCATTCACCTATACATAGCCTCCGATAATGCAGTTGGAGTGAATGTACATGCTTAGATGGTATGCAGTATTCGAAACTGCATAATAAATCGTATGCTTGTACATCATTCTTTAACTGTCTTCGTGGTGCAATGCATAGAGTTTTTATTTTCGGTGTGAGTGTCCTGGGTTCGAATCCCCGGACTGCCACATGTGATTGTCAATTTCATTAATCGATTTTAGATGTAGAGTTGGTTGGTGGAGAGTACATAATAATGGATAGAACTTGGTAAAAAGCGTGACACTCAAGAGTATCATGATATGGTTGAATCGAAACATTTTTTTAAAGATAGTCTTAAGCTTTGCAAGAAGGATATACACAAAGAAAGATGTCAGGGTATAACAGAGAAATTTACTGATAAAAAACAAAACTGAATTCTGGAAGGACGTTAAACGTTAGAGAGGTACTGGTAAAATCTCAAATATTATAGATGGACAGATGAACGAAGAAATTACCAATATTTTCGCTAATACATTTTTGGGAGAGCAACCCTTAAATTCCAGTGGTAGAGAAACTAATCTGATCAATAGGCTCAAAGGAATGTGGAATAATGGTAGAAAGATGAACCTTAAGATATCGAGATTTTCCATTAGGAGATGTCTTTGTCAATTGAAAAATGGTATTGGTCACGATGGTATCCATTCCATGCTCTTAAAAAATGCCTCAGACTCGCTTTTAAATATTATTTCACTATTTTACAATGCAATATATTCCCACTGTTACATTCCTACGGCAATGCTTAGAAGTAATATATTTCTCACTTTAAAGGATGTGAAAGGAAATATCACCGATTCATCAAATTACAGACCTGTAATGCAGTTGTCTTGTTTACTAAAGATTTTTGAGTTACATCTATTGGATATCTTAGAGGGAAAAAAATCGCTTAATGAAAGACGGGTTGGCTTTAGGAAGGGAATCTCAACAAGTGATGCATGTCTCTTCTTAAAGAATCAATCAAAAATTATTCCAAAAATAAACAAACTGGTTATATATTGTTTGTAGATCTTTCCAAAGCATTCAACATGGTTGATCAGTTTTTGTTAGGAAATAAATGACTTGATAGAGGTATTCCTGTAGATATTGTTTTCTTAATTATGCACTATTTACGAAATCAACATGCAAATATCTGCTGGAAGGGTTATCAGAGTTCTTTTTATCCTGTGGAGACAGGTGTTAGACAAGGAGGGATACTGTCTCCATTTGTATTTAAACTATATATAGATGATATAATTGGAAACATATCAGCAGTAAATCAAGGTTTCAAACTGGGTATTAAGAGACTCGCTATTCTTGCTTATGCGGATGACATTATTTTGGTAGCTAAATCCAAGAACATGATTGGTAATCTTTATGAAAAATTATGTAATGAGCTAAATCAACATAACCTAAAAAAAAATAAAAAATAAAAAATAAATGTATGATCTGTAATAAACATAGTAACACAAATAATTCAGTAAAGTTAGCTATGGATACTTTTGATGTAGTTGACTCTTATAAGTATCTAGGTCATATTGTACGCTCTGATTTACAGGATGGGGATGATATAGAACTTAACCTTAAGAAATTTTACGCTTGTTTTAACAGTGTACTCAGAGATTTTAAATATGTTAACAAGGACGCTTTAATTTTTCTTTTCAAATCGTACTGTATCCCTGATTATGGCCTTTGTCTGTGGAATAATGATAATGTGAAAAGATCAAAAACATTTAAAACTCTTGAAGTAGCTTTCTCCAATGCCCTTCGACGTAAAACAGGTGCTCCCTCGTATGGTAGCAGCCATGAGGCTGCCGAGTCTTGTGATCTGTTACTGTTAAGAAATCACTTGATCCTTGTACAGGCAGTCTATAACGTTTCGGGGAAGCCCATTCCACAAGTTGACAACTCGATTGAAGAAGAAATTCTTAGATTCGTGTGAGTTAAAAGATTTACCAATAATTTTGCAACCGTTTCCCCGCGTGTAATTAGATTGGTCGATAGTGAAATACTTACTACAGTCCATATTGTCGATGCCTTTGATGATTTTGAACACTTGAATTAAGTCACCTCTTAATCTGCGCTGGGTTAAAGGAAATAGATTTAATTCTCTAAGACGCTCTTCGTATGGTTTGTTCTTTAGGCTAGGTATCATTTTGGTAACTCTACGTTGAACTCGTTCTAGCTTGTTTATATCTTTTTGGTAATAAGGGCACCAGGATTGAACGCAGTATTCCAGAAGAGGGCGGACTAAGGAATTGTAAAGGGTTAGGATAACTTCTTTGGATTTATGCTCAAATGACCTGCCTATAAAGCCAATTATTTTGTTTGCCTTCTTAACAACTTCTGAATATTGTTGACTCGGTTTTAGGTTACTCGATATTGTTACTCCCAGATCGGTTTCTCTGTTTACATTCTTTAGCTGAGTGCCATTCATCGAATAGTTTGCTTTCTCATTTAGGTATCCGATATGTAGTACTTTACATTTATCCGCATTGAAACTCATTTGCCAAATTTGGGCCCAACATGACAATTTATCTAGATTGTGTTGCATATCGTCAACTTGTTCTTTTGAGAGTACGCTATTTGCAATTTTTGTATCGTCAGCAAATTTTGAGATTGTACAGGTGAGACCCTCATCTATGTCGTTGATGTAAATTAAAAAAAGAATTGGTCCTAGTACCGATCCCTGGGGTACCCTGCTACTTACATTGGTTCATTTAGATGCTTTACCGTTGATGACTACTCTTTGCTTTCTGTCGCTGAGCCAATTTTCTATCTATTTCAACACACCGTCTTGTATTCCATGCGCTTTTAGTTTTAGCAGTAAACGTTTGTGGGGAACTTTGTCAAAGGCCTTTTGAAAATCAAGGTATATAATATCTACAGCTTTACTCTCATCGTAGAGGTTGAGGATATCGTGGAAGAAGTCTAATGCTGAGGTCACACATTCACGTATATCGCTCCCGACAGCTCCCGTCAGGCGTGATCGCCAATTTTGTGTTCTGACGGGCGTAGTCCGGCCGTGTACGCCCGTATAGACCACGACTATTGCACTTCCCGACAGACATACCGTGACGGGGCCAGTGTTACGTCAGACGTAATGTAGTCATATGGAACTACGTATGTGCTTGCGACTTGCGTAAGCATGTCCCCGTTAGTCCGCCTGGGCTGCCCGATTTGCGGGAACACAGGCCACGCCCATGGCCACGCCCCCACAAGACCTGCGTAGCTGAGGCCGTACGTCTTGGGAGTTTGTAGGACTTACGTGGACCGTTTCCGGACAATCGTAGGCACACCCCGTCTGTCCAAACACAGACAAAGACAGCCTTTGTCAACCACGTAGGTCTGGGATGGAATCTGGGAACTACAAAAGGGCAGGGCTGGCCACAACGTTCCCATTCCCACTCCTGACTCGGCACCATGAAGAACATCACGGAATACATCCTGGAGGAGTTCAAGATGGTGAACTCCCTAATCAAACTGGAGAACAGGCATAACACTCGGCTCATTAAATGGATCATTTCCTACATAGAACTGCCCGATAGAACTGCTTGCAATAGCAAACTACATCCATGAAGATGAACAAGAGGAGAAGAAGGAAAGGAGCAAGAGGACAGTGTGGGTGTGGCCATATCTACAACGAAGGCCTGAACATGGCCATTATGAGAAGCTGATGCAAGAGTTGGCCACAGAATGTCCACAACTGTACAAAAACTTCACCCGGGTAGACAAACAACTATTTGATGAGATAGTGGAACGTGTCACCCCCCTCATTCAGAGGAAACCTACGTTCTGGTGGAACCCCATTCCTCCTGGTCTGCGGGTAGCCATCACCCTACGTTTCCTCGCTACGGGTGATTCCTATAAGAGCCTGCAATACAACTTTCGTGTTGCCCACAACACCATCAGCCAAATTGTTCCAGACACCTGCCAGGCCATCATTTCTGTCTACGGAGATCAGTTGGAGGGGCCAGGCTGAGAGGGGTCAGAGTTGGAGAGGCCAGGCTGAGAGGGGTCAAAAGGTGAGGTAGCAGGCGGTGAGGTGGCAGATGTTGAGGTGGCAGGGGAAGCCTTCCTGGCCTTCTTCAAGCCTTTCTTATGCATGGTACAGGGCAGGGCAGGGCAGGGTGCAGAGGGTGGCAAGCAGGGCAGGGCAGGGTACAGAGGGTGGCAACCAGGGCAGGGCAGGCTGCAGAGGGTGGCAAGCAGGTGGCAGGGTTGGCTTGTTGTTTGCTGCTCCGGTGTGGTGAGAGGTGTGACGGGAGTGTCCCCCGCTGGTCCTTATATATCCCCCGTACAACGTTGCCGCATCTTCCCGCCAACACGCAGTGCGGCGGTGCTGCCAGATGCGCCCGGACTAACATTAACTATCCCTTTTGACGGGAATATTTTACGATTGACGGGAGCAGCTTACGTTTGACCGGGCGAGCTGCTACGTCTTACGGGGTTGCTCCCGTCAGACGTAGGATTTCCCGACTTTTGACATACGTGAGCGCGAGCCCCGTATCTGATTTGAAATCCAAAACATACCGGGCGGCCTTGGCCGCACCAACCACCTCCCCGACCAGTGTGGCTACTCCCGCCATGCGTACCAACCCCCACGACTAGACACAATTTCATTTACGTTTTGCGTACTAAGCCCTTACGTTTTACGTATTCGGTTGCCAACTACCAAAAAACCTTCGAATGGGAGCATACGGGAGCATATACGTGAATGTGTGACCCCAGCATAAGAGGTTTGTTAAACAGGAACGTTTTTTACGAAAGCTGTGTTGAGTATCTTTAACCCTTAATTAGCGGCTCACCACATAAGTCGAGTTAAATAAAGCTGGACTATGTGGCGGCGCTCGACATAGGTCGAGTGGCAATTTCAGCACGTAATGTTGCTGAGAGAGAGAGAGAGACAAGTGGCGGCAGGAGAGTAGCGAGCGTATGACTGCTCCAGTTGTATCGGGAAAGTGGCTAATTACATGCTTTTTGCACTCGCGTTGCACAGTTATTGCAAGAAAACTAGCCATCATAAATGGATCGTTATGGTGTCATTCGAAAGCTCTGTTTATGCCCTTTCAGGGATAGGTACTTGTTTTATGTTCTGGGTCTTATTTAGGCATGAAAATGATCACGTAAACAGCCCTATTTTGGCTAAAAACACCCCGCTGGGCGGTACATATAAATAAACCGCATAGGCCGCTCGTAAGGTGTTAAGTATGTTATTTTCCTCTAAGTGATTTACGAGTCTGTCTCGTATGACCGTTTCTAGCATTTTACATACAACTGAGGTTAAGCTAATTGGACGATAGTTACTGGGTAGGGATTTGCTGCCTTTTTTGAATATCGGTGTTACGTTGGCTAGATTCCACTGATCAGGCATAGTTCCAGACTGCAAGGATTTATTGAATAGTAATGTCAGTGGTTTGGAGAGCTCATCCTTAGCTTCCTTTAGAATAGAGTTCTTATTTTCGGTGTGAGTGTCCTGGGTTCGAATCCCCGGACTGCCACATGTGATTGTCAATTTCATTAATCGATTTTAGATGTAGAGTTGGTTGGTGGAGAGTACATAATAATGGATAGAACTTGGTAAAAAGCGTGACACTCAAGAGTATCATGATATGGTTGAATCGAAACATTTTTTTAAAGATAGTCTTAAGCTTTGCAAGAAGGATATACACAAAGAAAGATGTCAGGGTATAACAGAAAAATTTACTGATAAAAAACAAAACTGAATTCTGGAAGGACGTTAAACGTTAGAGAGGTACTGGTAAAATCTCAAATATTATAGATGGACAGATGAACGAAGAAATTACCAATATTTTCGCTAATACATTTTTGGGAGAGCAACCCTTAAATTCCAGTGGTAGAAAAACTAATCTGATCAATAGGCTCAAAGGAATGTGGAATAATGGTAGAAAGATGAACCTTAAGATATCGAGATTTTCCATTAGGAGATGTCTTTGTCAATTGAAAAATGGTATTGGTCACGATGGTATCCATTCCATGCTCTTAAAAAATGCCTCAGACTCGCTTTTAAATATCATTTCACTATTTTACAATGCAATATATTCCCACTGTTACATTCCTACGGCAATGCTTAGAAGTAATATATTTCTCACTTTAAAGGATGTGAAAGGAAATATCACCGATTCATCAAATTACAGACCTGTAATGCAGTTGTCTTGTTTACTAAAGATTTTTGAGTTACATCTATTGGATATCTTAGAGGGAAAAAAATCGCTTAATGAAAGACGGGTTGGCTTTAGGAAGGGAATCTCAACAAGTGATGCATGTCTCTTGCTTAAAGAATCAATCAAAAATTATTCCAAAAATAAACAAACTGGTTATATATTGTTTGTAGATCTTTCCAAAGCATTCAACATGGTTGATCAGTTTTTGTTAGGAAATAAATGACTTGATAGAGGTATTCCTGTAGATATTGTTTTCTTAATTATGCACTATTTACGAAATCAACTTACAAATATCTGCTGGAAGGGTTATCAGAGTTCTTTTTATCCTGTGGAGACAGGTGTTAGACAAGGAGGGATACTGTCTCCATTTGTATTTAAACTATATATAGATGATATAATTGGAAACATATCAGCAGTAAATCAAGGTTTCAAACTGGGTATTAAGAGACTCGCTATTCTTGCTTATGCGGATGACATTATTTTGGTAGCTAAATCCAAGAACATGATTGGTAATCTTTATGAACAATTATGTAATGAGCTAAATCAACATAACCTAAAAAAAAATAAAAAATAAAAAATAAATGTATGATCTGTAATAAACATAGTAACACAAATAATTCAGTAAAGTTAGCTATGGATACTTTTGATGTAGTTGACTCTTATAAGTATCTAGGTCATATTGTACGCTCTGATTTACAGGATGGGGATGATATAGAACTTAACCTTAAGAAATTTTACGCTTGTTTTAACAGTGTACTCAGAGATTTTAAATATGTTAACAAGGACGCTTTAATTTTTCTTTTCAAATCGTACTGTATACCTGATTATGGCCTTTGTCTGTGGAATAATGATAATGTGAAAAGATCAAAAACATTTAAAACTCTTGAAGTAGCTTTCTCCAATGCCCTTCGACGTAAAACAGGTACTCCCTCGTAGTGTAGCAGCCATGAGGCTGCCGAGTCTTGTGATCTGTTACTGTCAAGAAATCACTTGATCCTTGTACAGGCAAGATTTTTAAAAATAATTATCAATTCAAGATCTTCTATTATTAAATTCAATTTTCCGTGGTTGCAATGTGGTTACTTTTGCACCTATCTTAATGCGAATTTTATCAATTCATATGATATATCACCATATTGTGACTTTGATATAATTAAGGCTAGAATCAGATGGGTACAGAGACATGAAGCTCGGAGGCCTCGTGTGCTGTTACCTGGGGGCAGGTTGTAGAACTATAACATATGTTTAAATATTATGTATGAGTAAAATACATAATGGTAAATAATGTTTTTTGTGTTTATGTAAGAATGTATCTGTTTTTTACTTAATATAATGTAGTGTACCATCAGTTGTATGGCATCATCCTGAAGTTGCTATTTTTTATGAACTATTATGTATGTATCAAACTTATGTTTTTTTTTTAATTTACAAGGATTTTGCTATTTTAATAATATTTTAGAGTTGTGATATTTTGTGTATAACTGCCAGTATGTAATATGTATACCACTTGTATATGTATTATGAAATAAAGCTGATTGATTGATTGATTGATTATCACCATCATCATTGCTATCACCATTATCCCTGCTGTTACTACCATCTCTGCTACTGTCATCATCAGTACTATCACCATCATCATATATATATATATATATATATATATATATATATATATATATATATATATTTACAGTTGCTGTTTATGAAGCATTATTTTTGAATATATCTCCGACTGAATTAAATCTTTCTATTTATTAATTACCTGATATTCAATTTTGGAAATTAGTTTTACCAGTTCGAGGGCTGGAAGTATAAACGGCACTGCATCTGATTTATGGCCGTGACTGTACCAACATGAAAAATAACATATCATACATGAATTACATGACTTTTAGTGTTTTATATAAAACATGTATACATCTATGACAACTTGCTTATATTTAAAACAAAACAAACTTTTGATATTTTTCACTTCACGATATTTTACTTTCCACCTCCATGCTCATCACATCTTCGTAATCATCGTAAATATCAGCAGAATATATCATATAAAACTACCACAAGGCAATTATATTCAACTGCAAGTTAAGCCATGGTATTCAAAAGGAACCTATGCCACCACACCTTTTTGCCTTTTACAAAAAATACGCACTTATTAGTGTATCTACTGAATGTGTACATGGTAATCCATCTAGTCTATCTAATACATGTTTGTTCGTCAGAGGTGTTCTTAATGTGTCCAACTTTCAGAAAACCTAACTAACTTTGGAGAAGTTATAAAGAATTTTAATTTTTCTCTTCTTCTCCTCCTTCTCCTCCTCCTCCGCCTTCTCTCCTCCTCCTCTTCCTTCTCCTTCCTCTAACACTGGACCATATCGCTGACACCAGGAGCAGGCCTTTTAATTGATTGTATTGCTTATATTACCATTTTACTGCTCCATTATTACCTGTTTTATAGATCCATTATGATTATTTATATTGCTTATATTTGCTTTAAATGGAATGGCAATTATTTCTGGAGGTGGCAAAGTCGGAGTTATATCGTAATTGATCTTAATTGCTTGTTTTAATAGTTATATCTGTCATTTATACATGTGTTATTCTAAGTTATATAATACCACAATAGCTAGGAAAAGCTTATTACTATATAGTTAAGTGTATTGATCTGCGCTAATAACACCTTTAGTTTTATGTAAGCAATGCTATTTTTGCAATATAACACTGAATTCTATATGTAATAACGATTATTAATGTTAATTTACTCAATTAATTTACTTTTTATTATGGCAGATAAAAGAGTTTCTTAGAAAAACAAGATCTTATTACTACCATCTATATAATAAAGTTTAAGGTTGATAATGAAACATATAATATGTTGTATTTAATTTTAATTCTGTTATGCTACTTCTACTACGGGGGATAATTCGACAGTCATTTAGAAGTTCGTATATTTTAGTTAACAGACTTCCTAACCACTCTAATATTAGGTTCTTGGGTCGGGCCGAGATGAGTTCAAGACGCAGATTGAATATTACGTCAATTCATGCTAGGTTGCACTTTGGACCCCTAAAATTCCCGTTACTCCCTAACTGAATCCCCGCTATTCAGGTATTGACTCAAGTCGGCTTCGATCCTACGATCCGTTATTAGTGATTAATCCTAAATAATTAAATCAAAACCCTGCTGTGTCTGTTATTGAGACCAGGGCCTAATGAACCATTTGCTCTTTGCCTAACTAAAACAAACGTTATATTCTTTCCTCTACTCTTTAGGTTTTCCCACGTTTACTGAGCCTTATGTATCCTTTCTCAATACCAAGGCTATAACACATATAATCTATCTCCTCAATACATAAAATCTATTTATTCCTTTGACACAACCGTCATTACTACACAAGTACCTCCACAATGACATAAAATCGTACAAATTACCGAATGAGATTACAAGGTCTCTCTCACATAATTAAATATGGGTTCCGCCACCCAGTTACCTCACAATCTAGGTTTACAATATTTACCTCAATAACACTATTGGGTTCCGTCACCCAGTTACTTCACCATATGGGTTTACAATCTTTATCTCAATGACACCTTCCGAATTTACCCTCAAGTAACCCTATTACAAACACGCTATGTTACCTTTCACCTTAATCAATAATCGTTCCAACAAAAGATGAACCGTGACTCAAACGCATACACAGAATAGCTCTTTTAGACTTAATAATAACGTATATCACATTGGACTAGTGTCCTTCTTCACAGTTTCCTTTTTCACAACTTAATGAATGATTCATATGGACTAGTGTCCTTCCCTTGCTATAGCTAATCTATTAGGCAACTAAACAACTGTTTCCCTCTTTAACTTACTGGTTGCCTCATTTATTAACAAAAGTATTCTTTGCCTCTCCTCTTTACTTTTACTCGTTTAATCTATAATCTCTCCTATCAGATCCTATATAATAACAATTTTGGCATGGCGCCGTTGCTAACAAATATAACTAATTAATAACACATCATCATCTTTATGTATTCAGGTGAGTCTAAATTCTTTTTCCTTTAGTCTTGTCCTAGAAGGACACATCAATTTTGATAGAAACCACCAGGTTAGTCAACCACATCTCTCTTTCTTTCTTTATCGTATGTGGGCCCAATATGGGTCCTTAAACAAATATATTCTGGTATGCTGGATCAGTTGTGTGTAATAAATAATAATAATAATAATAATAATAAGACTAATTAAAGTTGCAAGCAATGTTGTGCGGGGTTCGAGCGGGGTTGCACGCAGGGTATTGTGTTGGATACAAGGGCTGTGCCACATATATCAAAATATCATGTATCTCATCGGGCATGGAGAAAGTACAGAAAGAATATAGTGTAGCCATTTTGGCTATGGCCACTTAGACCATTAAGGAGTGTGACCATTTTGGTTAAAGCTATTAATCCTGTACGAGTTGTTGTTGTTGTTGTTGTTCCCTAAGCTGCCTGGCCGAACAGCCCCGAGTCCCTGAGGAAGGCCATGGCCACGATCGGGCTTTCCCACAGAGCTCTCATTGCGTGCAGATTGTGTTGTTGGCGTAAGTGGTTGTGTGAAATGCAGTCTTCTATTATGTGTTTAATGGTATGGGGTGCTGTGTTACATCCCGGGCAGGCATCGACAACGGAGTCATCCAGTCTCTTCTGATAGCTCAGGAGAGCTGGATGGTGTCCGCATCTCAGCCTGGCCAGGTTGACTCTGTCCTCGCGAGGAAGGGAGGATTTGGAAGGATGGATTTCGGGAGGTCGTGCTTGCAGCTGCGTGTTGTCTGTGAGTGAGTGGATGGATCGGCGAGAGATATGAGTATGGATGTGCTTCTGGAAGGTGGTTTGGGATGGGAGAGAGGACAGTAATTGTGTGTGATACCGTGTGCTGGGTGTTGTTTTGACATTTCTTGGTGTCTGTGGGTGTGTTGCCATGTAGTTTAGTGGGTGGTCTTGGTTCGTGGAGGCTACTGCCAGGAATTGAGTGCCTCTCATGATCACTGATCTTATGTATTGTTTATATACTGTGGTGGTATTTTCTTTGTTGTGTCCAAATTTTGTGTGAGCAAGTGACCTGAGGGCGTTAAGTCTGGGTGTCATTTCTTTTTAATGTTTGTGGTGTGCTGTTTGAATGTCATATGAGTATCATATGTTACTCCTAGGATTTTGTGTGTGTGTGTATGTGTTAGGGGTGTGTTGTTTATGGTGAGTTGAGGGATGTATTTGTGTTCTCCTGTCCAGCTTGTGAGCAGGATTGCGGTGGATTTGGCTGGGGTAGATTAAGTCTGTTTGTAGTGCACCAGCCATGTAGTGTGTTGAGATAGGGTTGAAGGAGATCTGTTGCTCTTTTTGGGTCATGGTGTCTGCATGTGAGTGTTATGTCATCTGCATAGGAGGCTAAGTTTATTTGGGGCGTATTGGGTGTAGTTATATCGTGCATGTACAGATTGAAGAGTGCGGGCGATAGGACGGATCCTTGTGGGACTCCGTTTGGAAAGTTTCTGATTTTAGATGACTGACCGGCAAAAGATACGTGTGCACATCTGCCTGCTAGGAAGTTGGCCAGCCACCTTTTTGTGTTGTTGTGCATGTTTGTGTTGTGGATTTTGTTTGTTAGGTTGTGGCGGGGGATGGCATCGAAGGCTTTACTAATGTCGAGTGTGGCTAATAGTGATCTGTGTGGTGGTCTAGCTGAGTTGATGCCGTCAAAAGCTCTTTGTGTAAGGTCTGTGAGAAGAGTGTTTGTGGAGTGCAGTGGCCTAAAGCCATGTTGTGTTGGAGCTAGGGTGAGGTCGGGTGTAATTAGTTGTAACACTAGGCGTTCCATGACTTTGGAGGGGGAGCAAAGGAGTGTGATGGGGCGGTGCGAGGAGGGTAGCGTGGGGTCTTTGTTGGGTTTGGGGAATGTGGTGATGATACCATGCTTCCAAATGTCTGGTATTGTGTTGTGTGAATAACTGTAGTTTGATATGTTAGTGAGTGCTTGTATGCCTTGTGGTCCCAGGTGTCTGAGGTGTATGTTGCTTATGTTGTCTAGGCCACAAGCGGGTGAGTGCTTGAGATTGTTGATGATATGCTTTGTCTGGTGATTGGTGAAGGGTGTATAGTCAGGGTCTGTGGGGAATTGTCTCTTACGTCGGATGACACGTCGGTCGTCTTTGTGAGGTTTTAGGTGACTGACATGTGAGAAGTGATTGATGAGAGTGTTTGCTTGTTGTTTACATGAGGGAGTAGAGTCTGTTGTTGTGATTGCAGCATGCGATTGTGTTGTGTTGCTGTTGGAAAGTGTGATGCTGTTTAGTGTTTTGTAGAGTTTTTGGGGGTTTGTTTTGTGATCAAGTGTTTGTAGGAAGTTATTCCAATTTAGTTTTTGTTGTTCTTGTATTTTGTTGTTAGTTTGGGTGTTAACCCGTTGAGCCCCGGCTAGTTATAATATTTTGTTCACCCAAGTCCCAAGCCATTTTCACTTATTTTTATTTTTTGCTAAAATGGAAGACAAGGACGAGAAATGAAAAAAAAACAAAAAAAAATCACCTCTGACATTTTTTTTTTGGGGGGGGGCCGTTGGGGGGGGGGAGCTTCAAAAAAATGTGTTGAGCCAAAATGGAAGAGAATGGTGAGAAATGAACACACAAATAAAAAAAAACTCATTTCGGTCATTTGGGGGGCGGGGGGGGGGGGGGTTCAATAGTTCGTCTCCCCCGCATGACCACCCGCCCGGGAGCACTAGGGTAAGAACTGAGTATGGCATTGTACGGCATACATCCTAAGGAGTATCTCACATAAATCTCAAGCCTCTAGCTCCCATACGACCAGAGTAATGAAGGTTCAAAGTGGCGGTAAACTAGGGGTGTAAACTATCCCCACTAAGCCCACCACCACCAGCCGCGCGGCTGTCTCGGCCCGCTCACACCTACTGGCCCGGCTCCCCCACACACTACGGTACCTCCCCCTCCTATTCTCCCGCCATTTCCTACCTTACGAGCCACGTAAGTGTTTTTTATATGTCGGACGCACGTGATGCGTTGCTGGGAGTTGGTGATCAAAGACTGCCGACGCAACACGTGCGACGCTGGGTCTCAACGGGTTGTGCTTGGATTTGTTGTGTGATGTCTTGTGTGTGGGGTGCTGGGGAGTGTTTCAGTATGTTGCGTTGTCTGATGAGGTTTTGAATTTCTGGTGTGAAGTTGGGGTTGTGTTTTCTGTTACCTCTTGGAATGTGTTTCTTGTCAGTGTTTTGGATAGTTTTATTGAGTATATGTACAGCATTGTTGATGTTAGTGATGGGTGTACTGTTTAGAGTTGTGAAGTGTTGTTCTGTCTCATTTGTGAATGCTTCCCAGTTAGGTCTTTTATAATTGGTGTATGTGTGTTTGTGGTTAGCTGGGGTGAGTCTGGTTTTGGTGGTGATAATGATTGGGAGGTGGTCAGAGCCTAAGGTTCTGACCACCCTCCAGGATGTTGTGGGGGTGAGTTCTGGGGAGCAAAAGGTGATGTCTGGAGATGATGGGTTATAGAGGGCTTGGTGAGGAATATGGGTATGTTGATGGATGTCGTTAAGGATGATGAGGTTAACAGTTTGGTTTTGTAGTACCAGCCCTCTGTCTGTGTCGGGGTTGTCGACAAACCAGGCCGACGTCTTGGCGTTGAAGTCACCACCCAGGATAATGTGTGGGGTGTTTGTGATGTGTTGTAAGTGTGGTCTGTATTCATTTGGTACTGTAGGGGATGTATGTGTTTATGATGGTTATGTTGGAGTTGTTGCCAGTGCGTATTTTAATTGATTGTATTTCTGTTGTGTTATCATTTGGGGGGAGGAGGGATTTGGTTTGTACACTGGTAACTATGTATGATATTTCTTTGTGTACCAGGGTGATGAGTCCACCGCCTCCGCCAACAGACCGGTCTTGTCTGATGGTGGTGAAACCATGAAATGTGGGTGTTTTTTGTGTTGTGCGGAGTTTTGTTTCTTGTAAGATGGCAATGTGTATGTTGTGTTGTTCGATGAAGTGTGAGAGTTTCTTTGTGTTGATGCCATCTATGTTCAATTGGAGAATGTTAATGTTATGTGCACGATGTATGATGGGTGCTGCTGCACGAGGATGGGGTGGGGGTGAGGGAGGGGGTGGGGGTGAGGGAGGGGCTGGGGGATGGGATGGGTGAGGTGGGGGTGGGGATTGGGGAGCAGATGGGGGTTGGAATGGATTAGGATGGGGTGTGGTATGTTGAGTTGAGGATGTGGATGGTATGGGAAGGTTAGGTGGGTTAGGGAGGAGAGGTGGACAGGTTTTAGGGGGGGGGAGTGGATGATATGGGAAGGTTAGGTGGGTTGGGGAGGAGAGGTGGGCGGGTTTTAGGCGAGGGATTTGAATGGGAGAGGGAGGGGCATGAGGACACAAGGTCCAGGTGTTCATGTAGTGTTTCTTGGAGGCAAGTGTTGTGCAGGTGAAGTGGGTCCAGTTCCTGCATGAATTGCAGAAAACTGAACCATTAGTGTGGCGACTCGAAGCGATGGGTTTTGAGCAAGTTGGACATATGTAATATGTATGTGTAGGTGGGTCCTGGGTTGCTCTCAATGTCTCCGGCTAGAAGAAGTCTTCGAGAAATGACAGCCGGAGAGTCATTTCTCGGTGTAGGAAAAACTGTGTGATGTGTGTGTGTGTGGTGTGAGGTGTGGAAATTCCCGGCGCGACCGAAGTGGCTCCAAGGACTCCTGTACGAGTAGGCATAATTGCCCGAAATTGCCTTCATTCCCTGCTCATTTTCATGCATAAGCAAAAGCCAGAGCGTAATACAATTATGTATTCGTGAAAGTACGGTAATAGCTTTCAAATGACTCCTGAATCATCCCTGTACGACGTCTGGTTTTCTTGTAAGGATCTTGCAAACGAAGGGCAAAATTGCTAAAAATTACCAAATCCGATAGGCCTAGGCGAAATCGCTAATAATTACCAATTATTTTCTGTTTTCGCTATGTGTGACGCTGCACAAAAGTGAACTCTCTCTCACACAAACCTCAGTGTCGTGGCGGGGCCTGTAGGCTCTGGCTGACGTCCATCCGTGCTGTTTGCAAAAGCTGGCCAGGCTCACAGGCTACAAAATAGCCGGAAAATCGTCTCCGTCATATGAGGGGCCCCGCGGGAATTTGGTTAAGAAGTGTGGTTGTTTTGATTATTTGATAGGATCACCATAAGGGTAATGGTGTGGCATTTGTTCTGTACAGAAGCTTGGCCTTTTTTGTTGGGGCTTCTTAGGAATGTGACCTTTTTCGTTAGCCATGGAGAAACTGCAGAGGTACAAATTATTATAAGCAACCTCATGTTAAAAATATTGTATTGATTGCATGCGTGTATGCCCCGACAGAGGATATACTTGAAAGAAAGAAAGAGGAGTTCTGGATGAATGTGGAGGCGTGCCTGGAGAAGTTTGACAAGAACGAAAGAATATTTCTGATTGGGGATATGAATGGTAAGGTGGGTGATAGGAAAGTTGAGGGAGTGGTGGGAGGGTGGGGGGTACCATCAGAGGTGAATGGGAATGGTAGTGCACTTGTGGACGTATGTGTGGGGAGGAGGCTGTGGATAGCCAACACCTTCTTCCGACACAGAATGATCCACAGGTACACGTGGAAACGGATGTTGACGATGAAGGATAAGACAGTGGTGGAACGAAAGTCATTGATTGATAATGTATGTGTGGATGAACGAATGAAGAAATCTGTGATGGATGCTAGGGTGTATAGGGGTATTGGAGGGGGTCTGTCTGATCATTATGTAGTGGTAGCTAAGGTTAGGATACAAAAGAAGTGGGTGAGGAGAGCTGGAGGGAGGCGAGAGGAGGGTGGAATGGTGAGGAAGGTGGAGAGGTTGCAGGAGGAGGAAGTTAGGGAGGAGTACAGGAGAGCAGTGGAAAGACGACTAGGTGGGTTCGACCTGGAAGTTATGGAGGAAGTGGAGGAGATGAGCAAGGTGTTTAAGGATGAGATCTGTGCAGCATGTGAGGAGGTGTGTGGAGTGAGGAGAAGAGGGAGGGGAGTGAAAGGTACAGCATGGTGGACAGAAGAGGTAAGAATATCTGTGGAAGAAAAGAAGAAAGCATATAGAGAGTGGTTGGGTAGTAGAGGGAATGAAGATTCCGAGAGACAGAAACGAGCACCTGAGTGTAAAATGGAGGGAGAGTAAGAAACTGTTCTGGGAAGAAGTCAAGAAAGTTAGGGAAGGTAGCAAGGGAAACAGTAAGGGTGTGAAAGATAAGAATGGGAGAATGCTAGCCGAGAAGCAAGAGAGAGTCGAGATGGAGGGAGTACTTCAGTGAGTTGCTAAATGTAAGGAATGAAGAGCCAGCAAAACATAGCTGGATATGGTATGGGAGGGAGAAGAAGAGAAGTAGTGGAGGAGGAGGTGGGGATCAGGAGGTCAGAAGTGTGGGAAGCCATGAAAAGAGTGAAGTTGGGGAAAGCACCAGGAACAGATGGAGTGTGTGGGGAAATGTTGAGGTATGGTGGTGAGATAGTGATAGAATGGGTATGGAAAATGTGCAAACTAGCATGGGAGAAGGGGAGTGCACCCGATGACTGGAAGACTGGCATAATAGTCCCCCTATATAAGGGCAAAGGGGAAAGAGGAGTGTGTGGTAACCACCGAGGAATATGTCTTCTAAGCGTAGTAGGGAAGGTATACAGTAGGGTACCGGTAGTGATTGAGAGAGTGAGAGTGAGAACGGAGAAATGGAGAGGCGACGAGCAGGGAGGTTTTTAGGAAGGGAAGAGGATGTGTAGATCAGATTTTTACCCTGAATTGTGTTGTGGAGAAGTATCTGGAGAAGAAACAAAAGGTGTATGTTGCCTTTATGGACTTGGAGAAGGCCTATGACAGAGTGGATAGAGAAGGTTTGTGGAAAGTACTTAGAATATACGGAGTAGAGGGGAAGTTGCTGAAAGCAGTGAAGAGCATGTATGAGGGTGTAAAGGCGGCAGTACGTGTGGAGAGTGAGCAGAGCGAGTTCTTTGACCTGAATGTTGGTTTGAAACAGGGGTGTGTGATGTACCCGTGGTTGTTTACTGTATATATGGATGGAGTCATAAAAGAAATACTATCAAGAGCAGTGGATGTTGGTGTATCGCTGAAAAGGGAGGGAATTGAGTGGAAGCTACCTATACTGCTGTTTGTGGATGATACAGTTCTGATGAGTGATAATGAATGGGAGTTGCAGGGTCTGGTAAATGAGTTTGGAACAGTGTGCAAAAAACGGAATTTGAAGGTAAATGCGGGGAAGAGCAAGGTTATGGTCTTCGAAAGGAGTGAAGTCACAGAGTGTGAGGTGAAGCTGAACGGTCAGGCTATGGAGATCGTCAACTCTTTTAAGTATCTGGGCAGTGTGTTGAGTAAAGATGGGACTATGGATGAAGAAGTGCGGGAGAGGGTACAACAGGGGAAGAGGGTTGTAGGAACGCTAAAAGCAGTAACAAGAAATAGGGTAGTCAGTATGGAAGTGAAGAAGTCCTTGCATGACAGTGTGGTAATCCCGACACTGACTTACGGAAGCGAAGCATGGACGTTGGTTGAGAGACTCAGACCAAGAGTGAGAGCAGTGGAAATGAATTACTTAAGGAGTGCGTGCGGAGTTACATGGAGGGATAGACAGACTAATGAGGAAGTAAGAAGGAGGTGTGGTGTGGAGGTAGATGTGCTGGAAAGTGTGAAAAGGAACAACTTGAGATGGTTCGGCCATATGGAACGTATGGAAAGCGAGAGAATGACGAAGAGGGTGTATGAGAGCGAGGTGGAGGGACAGAGAGGGAGAGATAGACCGAATGAGAGGTGGAAGGATGGAGTGAGGAAGTACATGAACGAAGGCGGTGCTGGTTGGGGGGAGGGGCGTCGACTGACTGGGTACAGAGGTGCATGGGGGCGGTCCGTTCTTGGCCACCCCTTCGGGGATCACGGCGTCAGGCAATAGATGATAGATAGATGTTAAAAATATCTTATATATTTTTGTTTAGCTTTACTTGGCATTCCTCTTCCTCTATGTATCTAGCAATTTAACCCCCTCAAACTCCTTATGACGCGATGGTGTGGTAATTACCCCGGGCCAAAAAGCTCTAAAAGACGATCGAGTGATAACTCAAGCGAGCTTGAAATACGCAGGCGTTTCGTTCATGGTCACCCCTTCGGGGATCAAGGTGTCCGGCAATATTGTTGTTGTTGTTGTTGTTCCCCAAGCTGCCTGGCCGAACAGCCCCAAGGCCCCGAGCAAGGCCAAGGCCATAACCGAGCGCCCCCACAGAACCCTCCCTGCCGACCACAATAAAGCCTGGGTGACCGAAGCCACTCCATGGCGGGGAGCTGAGGAGGGTGCGGAAATGCCCGGGAAACCAAAGTCCCACCCAGGGCCCTGTGCCCCTCAGCAATTATGAAGAGAAAGTTGAGGGGCAAAGGAAAAATGTGACGCTTTGGCTTCCAATCTTGGTACTGTAGATTGGGAGGTCAATCCACGGATGAGACGCCGTCACTTGAGATCTAGAAAATATATAAGTAAAAGGAACAGTCAGAGTAAGCTATGGGTATGGCAGAGATCGCTCAGTTCTCACTCTGATAGACCAGCCCATCACCACATGACTAGAACCCAATCCGGCAATATATACCGGTAGGCTATAGATAAATTCATTTTTGGGCTATTTCTTCCATTTTATTTATCCTGGGAAAGAGTGCTTGATTGATTTTTGTGCTAATGTAGTTAGTATTTGGTGTAATTTCACATATTTCAGCTAAATCTGGAGAGCACATGCAATTTATTTGTGCATGTTCAGTAAGTATTGCTGGGGAAAGGGTTAACGTATTCATCTTTTGGGGTATTTATTCTATGTTTGTATCCTGTTTCTGTGATTGATTGAGTTTTGTGCTAATGTAGTTGGTATTTGGTATAATTTTACATATTTTAGATAAATCAAAAGAGCACATGCAATATATTTGGGCATTTTCAGTTAATATTGCTGGGGAAACGGTTAACATACAGTATTCATCATAGGAAGGGAATAGGATGTGTAGCTCATATCTTTGCCCTGAAATATGTTGTGGAGAAATATCTTGAGAAGGGACAAAAGTTGTATGCTGCCTTCATGGACTTGGAGAAGGCCTATGACAGAGTTGATAGAGAAGGTACCGGTATGTAGAAAGTACTTGGAATATACGGAGCAGATAGCAAGTTGCTGAAAGCAGTGAAAAGCATGTATGAGGGTGCAAAGGTGTCAGTATGTGTTGAGAATGAACAGAGCGAGTTCTTTGATCTGAATTTTGGGTTAAAGAAAGGGTGTGTGATGTCCCCGTGGTTGTTCAATATATACTGAACTGTATATGGATGGAGTCATAAAAGAAATACAAGGAAGAGCAGTGGATGTTTGCTGATGATATGAATGGGAGTTGCAGGGTCTGGTAAATATTTTTGGAACAGTGTGCGAAAAATGGAATCTGAAGGTAAATGCGGGGAAGAGCAAGGTTATGGTCTTCGAAAGGGGTGAAGCCACAGAGTGTGAGGTGAAGTTGAACGGTCAGGCTATGGAGATTGTCAGCTCATTTAAGTATCTTGGCAGTGTACAGAGTAAAGATGGGAGTATGGATGAAGAAGTGTGGGAGAGGGTGCAACAGGGGAAGAGGGTTGTAGGAATGCTGAAAGCAGTAACATGAAATAGGGTGGTCAGCATGGAACTGAAGAAGTCATTGCATGACAGTGTGGTAATCCCGACACTGACTTACGGAAGCGAAGCATGGACGTTGTTGGAGAGATTCAAACCAAGAGGGAAAGGGATGGAAATGAGTTACTTGAGAAGTGTGTGCAGAGTTACATGGAGGGATAGACAGAAGAATGAGGATGTACGAGAGAGGTGTGGTGTGAATGTACTGGAAAGTGCGAAAAAGAACACCTTGAGATGGTTCGGCCATGTGGAACGTATGGGAAGCGAGAGAATGACTAAGAGCGTGTACGAGTGAGGTGGAAGGACAGAGGGAGAAATAAACCGAGAGAGAGGTGGAAGGATGGAGTTAAGAAGTATATGCGTGAAAGCGGTGCTGGATGGGAGGAGGGGCGTCGACTGACTGGGGACAGAGGTGCATAGGGGTGTTTCGTTCGTGGCCAATCCTTCGGGGATCAAGGCGTCCGTCAATAGATAGATAGATAAATTCATCTTTAGGGCTATTTCTTACATTTTCTTTATCCTGTTAGTGTACTTTATTAAATTTGTTGGTAATGTAGTTGGTAATTGGTGTAATTTTACATATTTCAGATAAAGGATGTCAACAGAATAACAAATGATGAGCTGAAGAGACGTTTAGGTATAAAGAGTATTAGCGAGGAGATGCGTACAAGTAAACTGGGATGGTATGGACATGTGGAGAGAATGGATGAACAAAATTGGGTGAAAAGATGCAGGTCTGCGATTGTGGAGGGAGCTGCACCAAGGGGTGGACCGAGTAAGACCTGGGATCGGACTATACGTGCCGATCTCAAATCCAAAAACTTGACAAGTAAAGCATCCCTTAACAGGGTTGCCTGGAACGCCGCCATTAGGAAAAGAGACTGAAACTGCACATCTGTGTGGAGCACTCAGTCTTAAAATGTTATGTACGTATGTATGTATAAATCTGAAGAGCACATGCAATATATTTAGGCATTTTCAGTCAGTATTGCTGGGTAAAGGGTTAACATATTAATCTTTTGGAGTATTTCTTCCATTTATTTATCCTGTTAGTGAGTTTTATTGATTTCAGTGCTACTGTAGTGGTATTTGGTGTAATTTTACATATTTTAGATAAATCTGAAGAGGACATGCAATATATTTGGGCATTTTCAGTCAGTATTGCTGGGGAAACGGTTAGCATACTGTAGTCATCTTAGGAAGGGAAGAGGATGTGTAGGCTCAGATTTTTGCCCGGAAATGTGTTGTGGAGAAATATCTGGAGAAGCGACAAAAGTTGTATGCTGCATTTATGGAGTTGGAGAAGGCCTATGACAGAATTGATAGAGAAGGCATGTGGAAAGTACCGGTACCGGTACTGAAAATATACGGAGTAGATGGCAAGTTGCTGAAAGCAATTAAGAGCATGT
Organism: Paralithodes platypus; assembly: GCA_032716605.1. Taxonomy (NCBI): domain Eukaryota; kingdom Metazoa; phylum Arthropoda; class Malacostraca; order Decapoda; family Lithodidae; genus Paralithodes; species Paralithodes platypus. The sequence continues at coordinate 16,313,730 of CM064518.1, read as the reverse complement.
ATGAGGGTGCAAAGGTGTCAGTATGTGTGGATAATTAACAGAGCGAGTTGTTTAATCTGAATGTTGGGTTAAAGCAAGGGTGTATGTGATGTCCCGATGGTTGTTCAATATATACCAGTACAGTATATGGATGGAGTCATGAAAGAAATACAAGGAAGAGCAGCGGATGTTGGTGTACCGCTGATAAGGGAAGGAAACGAGTGGAAGTTGCCTCAACAGTACAGTACCGGTACTACTGTTGCTGACAACACAGTTCTGATGAGCGATAGTGAATGGGAGTTGGAGGGTCAGGTAAATATGTTTGGAACAGTGTGTGAAAAACGGAATCTGGAGGTAAATGCTAGGCAGAGCAATATTATGGTCATTGAAAGGGGTGCAACCATAGAGTGTGAAGTGAGGTTGAACGGCTATGAAGAATGTCAGCTCATTTAAGTATTTGGGCAGTGTGTTGAGTAAAGATGTGAGTAGGCCTATGGATGAAGAAGTGTGGGAGAAAGTGTAACAGGGGAAGAGCGTTGTAGGAACTCTGAAAGCAATAAGAAGAAATAGGGTGATCAGCATGGAAGTAAAGAAGTCCTTGCATGACAGTGTGGTAATCCCGACATTGACTTATGGGAGGGAAGCATGGACGTTTCTGACTGGGATTGATCATTGATAATCATCGGTTATGCTAGTTGGAAAATTAGTGGGGTAGAATGTAGAGTTCGGGTGTACCGCCAGCCTTGTTTACACTACGCGGAGCGGCGGCGGATGCTGGCCATCATGTTCCCGTCTATTTGACTGCTTTTGGATACAATAATAGGTTGAGGGGGGTCACCCCCCCATGACATATTGTCATCATCATATATATTGCCAGCAGGAGGCAAATAACCGAAAAAAACGCCTTCAAAATAGACGCGAACTAAAGGCTGGTTCACACATAGCTGAGTCGGTGCGCGAGTCCAACACGAGTGATGAAATTTTGCTATTCAGCAATGACTCGTCGATACTCCTCAACACTCGTATAGACTCGTGCTACGCTCGTGTATACTCGACACACTTGTGGGTACTCGCCACGGGGTCCAAAAATTTCATGCATGCATGACATTTTTGGGTCCCGTGGCGAGTACCCATGAGTGTGGCCTACATACGTGTAGACTCGTGTACATACGTGTTAACTCGTGTTTGACTCTGAATAACTCTTTGTTATTCGTGTTAACTCGTGTTGACTCGTGTAAACTCGTGTAACACTCTTTGGTGATTCGTGCTTTTCGTCATCATTTCGACGTTGACGAAGCAACACGTGTCTACACACAACAACACGTATGTAACACACATGCAACACGTATCAACAAGAGTAGAAAGCACGAATGTGAGTGCCAAAATTTGGTGCCCCCATGATGCCAGAGTTTACACGATTCAAACACAAGTGAAAACACGAGTAAACAAGAGTAAACACGATCCACTGAGAAAAAAACACGAGTGTAACACGAAAAAGCAAGTGTCATTTGAAATACCGTTATTTCAAAAATGTAGGAAGAATCAACGAGAGTTTACACGGATGTAACACGAGTCAACACGTGTGCAACAGAGATCCAACGAGAGTCAACGCATTGTCTTTCGTGTTGATCCGTATAAAAATTGTGTTGATCCGTGTAACAATCGCGTTGACTCGTCCATACTTTTTGTTTACGTGCCCTGGAATGTGGCCATTATTTTTCAAATTTTTGACACTCGTGTTGGGTTCGTGTTACACTCGTTTTGACTCTCAGCTACTCGTACAGACTCTTGCATGAACACGTGTTGACTCGTATTGAATCGAGTTAACTCGTGTTACACTCTCCTTGACTCGGGAACAATTGCTACTCGCGGCCGACTCAGCCTCCAGCGACGGCGATAATCGACGAGTGTGACTCGTGTTGGACTCACGCACCGACTCGGCTATGTGTGAACCAGCCTTTAACCACGGTGATCGACATATGTAAACATTACGGCGGCGGTGTCGGCGTCGGACACTTGCGATAATGTTCCTGTCTATTTTGAATGCCATTGGATACAATAATATGTTGAGGGGGGGCTTTGCCCCCATGACGTGTTGTCATCATCATATATATTGCCAGTAGGGGGCAAACAATCAAAACAATTGCCGCAAAGCCCTCCCCTCAACATATTATTGTATCCAATGGCAGTCAAAATAGACGGGAACATGATGGCAAGCTTCCGTCGCCGCTCTACGCAGTGTAAACAATGGTGGCGGTATGCCCGAACTCTACATTCTACCCGGCTAGGCCTATATTATAGGCTACAATAAATAAGTAGGCTAGGCTAGTTTTTCTATAGGTTATGCCTAGTCTAATATTACAATTTAAGGTAGAATTCAAGTTGACTACAGCAGGACTTACCCTTGACCAGGTATAGGCTATCCTAGTGTTTAATAGGCCTATACCCCTTTGAAAGGATATTAGCCTAGTCTAACCTAACAACCTTACCTAACCTATTATAGTAGGCTATTATGGGTGGGGGCTGCTGCCCCCACACCCCAATTTTTGGTGTATTTGTCTATTTTGTCTGTGAAGTGGGAATTTTTTCAATTTGTCGATAACGAAAATCCTTCATGCGGACAATAGCTTATGGAGAAAAATATGGCGAATCTATTGTTGCCTATTATCTCTAATAAATTGTTTCTCATAATGCTGCAGTAGTGTCGTTTAAAATACCAATCATATAATTGTGTGCCTTTAAAAATGACCTAAATTAGGCTATAGGCTACTGGAAGATTAGAAGAATCTTTAAGAAAGACTAGGTTAGGGTTATTGTCGTGCCAAAGCTAGATTATAGCCTAAATATAAAAGGAAGTGAATAAAATTAAATATGCCGAAAAAAATTGACGTCAAAATAGACGCGAAGTTAACCGCGACGATCGCCCTATGTAAACATGACGACCGTACACCCGGTAACTACATCCATCCCATTAAAAGTTACTGTGAGACACCAAATATGTTGAGGGGGTCTCTGCGGCTCTGCACCCCCACGTCGGCCCGTCACGTATTATGATGTACGGTAAGTCATCATCATCTGTGCTAATTCATAGGATCCCCAATTAAGGACAAAGTCAATCAACAGACGAAATAAGCTCCCAAATTACAATAACATAGCGGCCCGCCGTTTATGGGCGACTTTTTACACGTCATTTTAAATGTTACTTTCCTGCCCTGGTCTAGGCCTAATAGATTTTTCCAAAGAATCAAACTTAAATTAAAAGGAAGTAGCCTAGCCTACAGTTTATAGGAAGGCTATTCCAACATGCATTCCAGAACTTAGGCTAGCCTAGGCCTAGGCTATATGAAAATTTGTGGGTGGTCTGCCAAAAAAGAATCACTAGGCCTATTAGGCTATGGGTAGGCTAGTATGGGGTGCATTTTGCAAATTTTCTGAACTCTTAGGCCTAGGCTAGGCTAAATTAAAACTCACAAAATCTGAGTAAAACCAGCACTAGAATTTTGTCTTGTCTTGTCTTGGGGCAACCTCAGGCGAATACTCGCCCACTCCGGCCCTACCGTAGTCGCGGAGATCCTATGTCACTATTAAATTAGTTTATAGTTAAGGTTAAAATTCACCACCGTGTCACTTTCATTCTAGGTCATTCATAGAACCGTAACACTGTAAAGGCAACAACCCAATAGCAGGTCATTAGGTGGTGAACCAGAGACCTACAAACCACGGTACTAGGGCCAGAGCAATGTCTTGAAGCGAGGTGCCCTTATCAACCAACCCCAGACAATCCAGTAGGAGCTGTCGGAAGGAATCCATCTTTGAAGACAGAAAGGGACGCCCATCCACATGCTCAGTGACGGGACGAGGCGAGGCTTAAGAGGCATATGTAGGACGACCAGATGTAGGATGTGGAGGGGAAGAGGTACCGTACGACGATACATGGGATGCGGAGACTGCGGAGGGAAGAGCTTGTCAAAGTCATACGGTTCCTCAGGACCTCAACAATAACTGGGGGACGGCCGGTGCGGGCAATGGTCGATCGCCGTAGTTAATATAAGTTCGCGGTCACGGAGATCTTATGTCACAATTAAATTAGTTTATAGTTAAGGTTAACATTCACCACCGTGTCACTTTCATTCTAGGTCATTCGTAGAACCGTAACACTGTAAAGGCAACAACCCAATAGCAGGTCATCAGGTGGTGAACCAGAGACCTACAAACCACGGTACTAGGGCCAGAGCAATGTCTTGAAGCGAGGTGCCCTTATCAACCAACCCCAGACAATCCAGTAGGAGCTGTCGGAAGGAATCCATCTTTGAAGCCAGAAAGGGACGCCCATCCACATGCTCAGTGACGGGACGAGGCGAGGCTTAGGAGGCATATGTAGAACGACCAGATGTAGGATGTGGAGGGGAAGGGGTACCGTACGACGATACATGGGATGCGGAGACAGCGGAGGGAAGAGCTCGTCAAAGTCATACGGTTCCTCAGGACCTCAACAATAACCGGGGGACGGCCGGTGCGGGCAATGGTCGATCGCCGTAGTTAATATAAGTTCGCGTCTATTTTGACGGCGATCTTTGTTGTAGTTAGGCTAGGCCTAGGCTATTTGCCCCCTGCTGGCAATATATATGATGATGACAATATGTCATGGGGGGCGATTGACCCCCTCAACATATTATTGTATCCAACGATCTCTAACCTCTGTATCTCAAAAAGGGCTAGAGCAAATTGGCTGTAAATTTCCACATCTAGGCTATTCCTGGACAGATTTGCTCCCTCCAATTAATATTTATTAGCATAAATTCAGCCTAGTTTAGCCTATCAAACAAAAACTAACATTTGTTTAGCCTAGGCCTACATATAAAAAGAAAAAACCCACTCATACTGCAATTATAAGCATAAATATGAGTATCTAAGTTACAAAGCAAATGTTTTTGTATAGCCTAAAATAAACCATAAAATTGTCATCTTTCAACTGTTGAGGTCATAAATATAAAAAAATCTAATACATTAGGAAAAAATGCGTTGAGAGTTGTGTTAGCGGGTCTATCGTCCCCTTTATTTACGTACTCGCAGTTACATTCGCGTCTAATTTGACTGTGGTTATTTGCCCCTGCTGGTGATATAGATGATGATGACAATAAGTCATAGGGGGATAAAGCCCCTTCAACCCATTATTGTATCTCACGGCCAGGCGTTGGGTAAATTGTTTTGTTACCGGCCGGCGGATTGCGGGTGGCTTTACCAAGTTTACCCCAGCAGTTAAATTAGAAGCGAATGTAGGCCTAACTGCGAGCGTGCGACTAGGCTATATAAACAAAGCTCTTGGTATGCCCACAACTACAACTCTTACCAAAATTGCAATTAGCCTATTTTTGTTTTGTTTTTTCAGTCTAGGCTAAAAATTGGTGAGGCTAGGCTAAATTATTTAGCTGCAATTAGCCTAGCCTATTTTTGTTTGTTCTTTCAGTCTAGGCTAAATTGTGGTAGGCTAGGTTAAATTCTTTAACATGTGTACTATTGTGTAGGCCTGTGCTTTCCAATAGAAGTAAAAATATGTAGCATAGCCTATTGCAATTTTACTAAAACCCAAGCCTACCTGAATATAGCCCTATGCAGAGCTCAAAAGCAAAACAAAAAAAAAATATGTTGAGCAGTGAAATAAAATTAAGCTAGGCCTAGGCCTGGTTTCTCATAGGCCTAATAACCTAATGAAGTATACTATAGCCTAACCTAATTTAAGTTATTTCACAAAATACTAATAGGCCTACCCAGCCCCCTCCTCATGCATTATTTTCCAGTGTAAAATAAGTTTGTGATACACTACGAAAGATTATTCAACATGGAATTTGAATGGAATAGAGAAGCTTAGCAACGAAAAGCCAATACTCCCCCCTCCCTGTGATTGTGCCAGCTTTTGTAAGCAGTGCAATAACTTAATGAAGGACAGAAAAGCTGCAGGATGCTCTGGCATTCTAGCCGAGATGATTAAGGCCTCAGGTGAGAAAGGAGTAGGTGTGTTCAATGAGCTAATTAACTTCATCATCAGAGAGGAAGTAATCTCTGATGAATGGCACAAAAGTATATTATATACTGTATACGAGCAAAGGGGACTCATTGGATAGGGAAAATTATAGGGGCCTGAAAATACTTGATCAAGTCATGAAGGTCTGTGAGAAAGTCTTTGAAGGTATGATATTGACGAAATGCAGTTTGGTTTCATGCTAGGACACGGCACAATCCAAGTCATGAAGGTATTTGTGTGATAATGAAGATGTATGAGGACTCACAAACGGCAGTGAGGGTGAAAGATGTACCGGTACTGAGTGATGAGTTTTCAGTTCGCGTCGGAGTCCACCAGGGCTCTGTGTTAATGAAGCCCTTTCCTCTTTTTTTTTATGGTTCTGGAGGCACTATCTGGTGATTTCAGAGTTGGGCTCCCCTGGGAACTGCTATAAGGGTCCTGAAAATGCTTGACTAAGTCATGAAGGTCTGTGAGAGAGTCTTAGAAGGTATGATAAGGGAAAGATACTGTATGTACTGTATGTACTTCAAAGATAGGGATCTGATGTTGTGTTTGCAGACCGGGAGAAGGCCTTTGATAAGGTGGCCAGAGAAGTTGTGCAGTAGGCTAGGAGAAAACTTGGCGTTGAGGAGTGGCTGGTGCATGTGATAATGAAGATGTACGAGGACTCACGAACGGTAGTGAGGGTGAAAGGTGTACAGCTGAGTGAGGGACATATACAGTACTTCTTGTTGAGGATATAGGGTAGTGAAGCTGTGAAGCTTATGTCACCCTATCCGGGCGGAAAGGACTCCAGGGTGGAGAGGTTTCACAGGGAGGACGGGGACATCGTAGATTTCAGGGGAGGGCACCCATGGCCCGCAGTCGACGGATACGCCCCGCCAACCTCAGGAACTTCTTCGTTAGCAGGAGGACCTTGGATTGACATATACAGTACGGTACTAGATATTTGGTAAGGGTTAGCTTTATATCCCATGTACTGGTTACTAGGGACATATACTAGGTGTTAGGTGGAGGTTAGTTTTGTGTCCAAAGTACTGGGTACTAGGGACATATACTAGGTGTTACGTGAGGGTACTGAGTGATGAGTTTTCAGTTCGCGTCGGAGTCCAACAGGGAAGTGTGTTAATTAAGCCCTCTCCTCTTTTTTATGGTTCTGGAGGCACTATCTAGTGATTTCAGAGTTAGGCTCCCCTTGCAACTGCTATAAGAGGCCTGAAAATGCTTGGCCAAGTCATGAAGGTCTGTGAGTGTGAGAGAGTCTTTGAAGGTATGATAACTTCATAGTCAGGCAGCTGCAGGAAAGATATCTAAGAGGTGTTTTTCCGGTCCCGTCTCAAGATCTACCCGAAAAACTGTTTTTCTGGTCCCGTCGCAAGCCCACCTTTAGCAAGCGAGACACCAATATTCTCTTGCGACGGCAAAAGAGCTCCGGAGCTGGGTTGACGGCAAGCTGAAACATCTCACTCAACTTTCTGTTTCTCCATTCTAATTTATTTCGGTATATTTGTTTATCCAAACATTATGTTATAATTTACTTGCCTATTATTAGGAAGTAGAGTAATAAAAGCCCACAGTAACGTATATCCAATTGTTGATAATAAATTAATGTGGGACAGTACGCTTGGCTAAATTTTGTCCACGAAACAACAACAAACCCCAGCTTTGACTAGGCCTAGGCTATGCTATTTACCGACTGTTTTTTCATATCAGAATTGCATTTATATAATCCTTATGATAATTAAATTGGCGGTGAATGTTATTCCGATGATATGGAAGTTGTATAGCCTAGCCTATATATTTGTAAGATGTGTGCTGGCTTGGAGCAAGCCTGTGTTGTTTTTCCTGTCCTGTGATGATCTTGCGACGGCTCGGTTGAGACGGTGGTCTTGCGACGGGCCCGGAAAATCACATCGCTACTGAAAGTAAGAAGTTGTGCAGTAGGCTAGGAGAAAATTTGGCGTAGAGGAGTGGCTGGTGCGTGTGATAATGAAGATGTATGAAGACTCACGAACGGTAGTGAGGGTGAATGGTGTACTGAGTGAGGGACATATGCTAGGTGAAGGTTAGTTTTGTATCCCACGTACTGGGTACTAGGGACATATACTAGGTGTTATATAAGGGTTAGTATTGTATCCCAAATACTAGATACTAGGGACATATACTAGGTGTTATGTGAGGGTTAGCTTGGTATCCCACGTACTGGGTACTAGGGACATATACTAGGTGTTATGTGAGGGTTAGTTTTGTATCCAACGTACTGGGGTCTAGGGGGCGGCAGCCTCCACCCATAATACTAGGATAGGTTAGGTAAGGTTGTTAGGTTAGGCTAATGGGGATGGATGTAGTTTCCGAGTGTACGGTCGTCATGTTTACATTTGTCGATCGCCGTTGTTAACCTGCCCTTCCCTACCTATCATGTGTTGATTGGTTGTCCATCTTGATCCAATTCTTCAGGCCAGCCCTATTAGAGTATTTTGGGGAAACTCAGTGGTGTGGTTAAACTATTTTTAATATATATTTGTTTAAATATGTAAGATATGCAATAAATTATGTAAAATATATTGCTTTTACTTTATACCTATACATATAATTGTCATTATTAACCCTCTGTTCCCGGAAGGGCTCTTGAACGCCCATAAAAAAGCATACACGAGCTGCCCGGAAGGGCTCTTAAACACCCATGACGTCAAAGCCTGTGAGCTTGGTGTGCGAGGCGTCGGTCCGACGCATGTAAACAACAGCCGGCTGGACCGACGCTCCACATCTCCGGCCACAAGAAGGAGAGCGTCGCTTGTTTGTGTGTGCCTGTATGTTGTTGTTAAGTATCGAAAAGTGGTGTAAAGTGGCTGTTTTGGCCATAAAGTTATCTCCAATGAAATCATCATCACAGCTCAACCAGTTGACTTAGAGAGCTCTACTTAATGCCATTCTACAGGTAAATAACACAGCTACGCTTGGGGATGCGTGGGAATGCGGGAAGCAGTCTGATTAACGAATATACGGTAGCCTAGCCTAGACGTTTTTCGGCCAAAACACCCGGGTTTCGAGGAATATATATATAATACATAGCCGGGGCTGGAGGGTTAAGGAAATTCCATTGACTATTTACATCGCTAGGCCTAGCTTCCTTATTTCTATTAATTTCCTCCAGTTCACAATGAAACCTATTGCTAATTTCCTTGTTCTTCAGCAGCCGCGGCGGTGTCGGCGTTGGACGCTTGGGATAGCCTAATGTTCCTGTCTATTTTGAATGCCATTCGATACAATAATATGTTGAAAGCCCCCCCTCACCCCCCATGACATGTTATCATCATATATATTGCCAGTAGGGGGCAAACAACCAAAAAATTGCCGCAAAGCCCTTCCCTCAACATATTATTGTATCCAATGGCAGTCAAAATAGACGGGAACATGATCGCAAGCGTCCACCGCCGCCGCCGCCGTCATGTTTACATGGTCGATCGCCGCAGTTTGGTTAGGCCTATTTTCCCCCCTCAACATATTATTGTATCCAATGGCATTCAAAATGGGCGGGAACATGATGGCAAGCTTTCGTCGCCGCGTTTACATGTGTCGATCGCTGTGGTTAAGTTCGCGTCTATTTTGACGGCGATTTTTTTCGGTTAGGCCTATTTGCCCCCTGCTGGCAATATATAAGATGATGACAATATGTCATGAGGGGGGGGGGGGGCCTCAACAATGACCTCTAACCTCTGTATATCAAATAGGGCTAGAGCAAATTGGCTGCAAATTTCCACATCTAGGCTATTCCTTGACTGACTCTTCCCAAATGGTCGACATATAATAATTCACATATTAGCTTGATCACTCTAGGCCTAGTTGTTTTTTAGTTACAGGGGTTATAGCCTAGGTCATGATTTCTTGCCTACTTACAGCGAATAGACTAGGCCTATTGTAGATTGGTAAAATATTTGCTTAATAGGCCTAGGCTGTGCAATTGTCTCGATTTGACTAATTTTACCTAATTAGGCCTAAAGCAGCCTCAGTCTATTCCCAAACCCCAAACAGTATCCCATGTTAAGCCCTAGGCTAGGCCTAGGCCTAATCCCACTCTCAATCAAAATTCGAACTGATAAATTAGTACCTACCGGTAGCGCTGCCTAGGCTAGGCCTATATTTTTCTTGAATAGATATAGAAAATGGTTTAAAGGAAAGAGCATCCTATATTATGTTCAAATAATATGTAATAGCACTGTGTATGGTTGTATTACATTTAAATAGTGATAGATGTGTATATTAATGGGATAAATACTCCGAAGTTCGCATACGTTCAGAAAATGTTGTGCAACACTGTTGCCAGCTACTAATCAATCCCATTATCATTATATCATAATGGATTTTACTCATTTGCATAATTTCAAATACCTAGGACATTAATATAATATTTTCCTATCTCTTTTGTAGTGATATTTGTCTGATTTAGTGGTATATTGATGTCTGTCTAGGGTTATAATGCATTGTGAAAGTTACCTCTGCATCTCTGACTTGGCTTAATTACCCCTGCTTTCTTTGAGTACTACACGGCAGAGAAGCTTTCGGTTCTGTCACAGACTGTCAATTACTGTTCAAGGTAAACACAACTGCTAAATTCGACCTCATGTTCAAATAATATGTAATAGCATTATCTATGGTTGTATTAGACAGCAATCGTGATAGGTTTCTATTTTATGTGGATAAATAGTATTAAGCTGAATAAACTAAATACCGAAAGTTCACTAGAGTGGTTGTTGATACATATGAGGGAGGTAGAAGATAGGATGGAATGGCTAGGCAGTGTTGCCAGTTGTATCGCTAGATATTACCGCTAGATGTAGAGCTATTTACTTCAATTTAGCAGCCATTTTTTCATATCTAGAGAGATTTACTAGGGATAATTTAAAAATGTCAGACATTCTAGTCATATTACATTGTAAAATTTGCAAAACAAACAAACCAAAACTCTTTAGAAATTGCAGCATTATTCTAACATTGTTTGACTATGTAGCAACATGCTAGCGACTTTTGAGAAAGGATCTAGCGGTATTTTGTGGAGACACACTGGGTGGTGGTTGCAGTGGTGCCAGTTGTAAAGCTACATATTACCGCTAAATGTAGAGCTATTTACTTCAGTCTAGCAGCCATTTCTTTTATATCTAGAGACATTTACTAGGGATAATTTGAAAATTTCAGACATTCTAGTCATACTACATTGTAAAATTTGCAAAACAAACAAACCAAACTCTTTAGAAATTGCAGCATTATCCTAACATTGTTTGGCTATGTAGCAACATGCTAGCGACTTTTGAGAAAGGATCTAGCGGTATTTCGTGGTAACACTTTAGGAGGGTTAAAATAGGAGTCACACGGGCAATTGCCAAAACTTTAAAGGTCCATATCATTGTTATTAAAATAAGGATTTGGCAAAGGGAGGAATTGTTAAAAACCTTAGCCAATACTCTGTCATTTACCAAAAATAAATTTGAATTTATCATTATTATTTGGTAGGGTAGGTATGTATAGGTAGGTTGGCTAAATAATTGCTGGAATTCGTAGGGACTCGAACGGTTTTGAGAGAGTTCAATAAAAAAACAAAAGTTAGGACTGAATAATAAAGAGATGATGTTATTAAGCAAAACTGGGGGATGCGTGGAAGCCTATAGACTGTAGACGGTAAACTTTGTGTGTGGTAGCGAATTCGGTTTTAAAGTAATTTAAGAATAGACAGTTTTCAATGCTGCGGCCAAACTATTCCACCCATTTATATTTTGTTGGTATCAAAATGTTCGGAATCGCGAGCCTCACCCAACTACGCAAGCATGGCTCTGATCATCGGCGTAGTTTTCAAGATGTGGAATTTTAAGTGGAATTCGAGGTTTTTTCAAGATTGCCGGAAAAAACCCACGTGCAAAAGCAAAACCTTCTCTATAAAATTTGCGGAGCATTAGTAGGGGAGTGCGTATGCCAAAGCCCAGTCGTTTCCTGTTAGTGGGAGAGACGGTATTTAGGCGTCAAGTTTTTCGGGAAATCGGCTGCCACGGACCTGTTTGGCCGGATGTTTAGCATATCAAAAGTTGCCCAATACAAAAAGGCACCTCTTGTGAAAGTTTGATCCCGATCCAAAAAGCGGTTCTGGAGTTATTGCGTCGAAACCGGCGCGTAAGAAACATTTGGATGAAATTCCAGGTTTAATGATTACAATAGGGGTTCCCCGTAGGGGACGAACCCCTAATAAATAACAAAGTAAAAAGATGCCTCTCGAAGTCAAGGGGCCTACGAACCAAATCACAGAATTTGAGTTTTCGCTGGTTCCCAATAGGTGGCAATACGCTCTATCATGGTGTGAAGACCGAATTGGGAATTTCGCCCTTATGTGCACGTGGCATAAGGTTGAGCTTCTCGTGTTTTGACTCGATAAATGTACGGATGAAGTAGGGCAATGCGGAGGTATGTAGGCCTAGCCGCCGCGCGCGGCTGACCAATGGGAGGGCGGCTATGTTCCCGCGTGTTTACGTCGCGGCTCCCGGCCAATCACAGCCGCCGTCTCGCACCTCCCCACATCAGTCACATGGCGGGAGTCTTTAACTGGTTACGCTCGCTCGCTCTCCCTGTTTATACCCATATTTCACGGTGTTTGAGGCTGAATAATGAGTGATACTAGTGATTCAGATGTGGGGGAAGGTTCACCGTTGATGCCTAGTAGAAAACGGCACCCTGAAACCTGGAAAAGTGTAGTTAAGAAGAGTAAAAGAGATCGTGGTGGCGAGTATGTTTCTCGTAAGGGCACTGTTGTAAGGGCTCGTGTTTTGGGGCCCCCGTGTAGTTGTGCTATGAAGTGCTATGATAAGGGGGGGAGGGATCATGTGCAAACAGTTTTCGATGCTTACTGGGGACTGGGCAGCCACGATGCCGAATCTAATTATATTCTGTGCCGAGTTAGTGACAGAATCACGCATAAAACACGCAATTTTTGGAATATTGCTTTCAAATTTGAACTGCTTCTTAGTGTTATCAAGTACTCTGAAATTATCATGTTTGAATTTAAATTGAACAACAAACACACATACACAAAAAACACACCGCTTGGTGTTTTATGGTGTTTTATTATTATTTTCAGATTTTCAGAAAAAAACACCAACAACATTTTTATATGTCAGGTCGAGAGCTTTCCATTGATGTACAATATTGTCATAGGAGTATAATTTTGGAGTGCAGTAACTTTCTTACACTTTAACCCCTTATTACTCGAAACTGTGATTTGGTTCGTAAGCCCCTTGACTTCGAGAGGCCATTTATTATTATTATTATTATTATTTATTATTTTAATTTATTATTGATTAATTTTACTTATTATGTCTGGAACTGTGCTTTAACCACCTCAGAGCTGGCCAGTAGCTCTTCTGGAAGTCCTCACTTCCGTCCACCTTCTGTCGTCCCTCTTGAAGCGCTTGACTGTATGTGTGCAGACTAGCGACGTGACGACAGGCGGCAGGATACTGATGGTGCATCCTCTGAGTGGGCGAAAGTGAGGAGAGGTCAGGGGTGGTCTGGGTTGTGACTTTAGGTGAGGGCAGGGTAACTGGAAAGGTGGGTTCCTGGTTCTCCTTTATGCCCGGGCGAGAGAGAGCAAGTAGGTTGCAGTGTGGTAACCCGGTGAGCTCCGAGAGGTGAATGACCCCAACAACCCGCGCGCGGCAGCCTTTATAGTCAACCCTCCCGCTCTCCCGCGCTATGATAGGCTGGCTGGCATGCGCCGTGACACGCTCGCTCTGAATTCTTGCTTTCTTCACCTCCTCTTTCTTCTTTTCAAAATAAGTCCCAGAAAGCTGATTATAAACCTCTTTTGGCGGCTTACGGGAGTACAGGGCTGGCACCGAGGTATTTGTAGTGGATAATCAGAAGAAACTCCTCGGGAAAAGAAAGAGAGTGACTTTTGAGGTGGAGTAAGAAGTCCAGCTTCGCACTCCGATAATGGAGACCGCTGATTGGCTGGTGGGCAGGTTGTGGCACGTTGCAGCCGTGAGCTGTCAAACTCAGCTGGCTGTGCAAGCAAGTAAAAGGGAGCGCAGTGCTTGGCGGAGGGCTTATCTACTTTATCACCCCTTACTGATTTTAGACGAGCTCCTGATCTCCGCAACACCGTTCCCCTAAAGTTTATGCCCTCAGGCTGCCACTCCCCCAGTCCACTATGCTCACAGAGACATTTATGTAACTGGAGTGCAGGATTCTGATTTCCCACGATAGTTATGGCTATTATAACTACCCCGGGCTGGCTGAGAAACTCTTTGAGAGCTCGAGTGGTATTAATTCTTTGCCCCTGCCCGTCGACTATGGCTACCAGTCGACGGAGTCCGTACTGAGGGTCAGAGGGGAGAGGCATGGTGCCTTGCAACTGACAGGCACGTGCCCCGGGGGTCCTATTTATAGCATCGTCCGGGTACCTGATTGGTGGGCGGCTAATCCTACCACTACGAGTGAGAGTTTCGGTGGGGCCCGTGAACTTGGTCGCTCTCACGAGAATCTTATCCGGAAAGTTAAGCAAGGGAGTTCCTTTCGATTCTTTCACTTTAGCTGTGGGAGAACCGTTTATCCGGTTGCCGTCAAAAGATACGCCTCGCCGACACTCTTCCTCACTACTTAAAGTCCTATTTAAATCTTTCGGGGAAACTGAAACTTCGCTGTCTGGGACCGTCCACTTTTCCTCCTCAGTAAGCTCATAGAAATCCTCTTCCCCACTAGATACGATCTCTTCGCTTCCTAGGTCTCCTTCTGGCTCAACCTCAGGAAGACCCTCTCGTTTTTTTTGACTAAGTGACCACCAGAGTGGAGAATCTTCTAAGTTGTCCCGAGTCGGAGTAAGACCTCTAACGTTGGGTCGAGCTGAGGAAGTATCAGGGTCGTCGACCCTGGATTACGTTTCCTCTTCGCTCCCTTCCTCGCTACTCCACTCGCTCATCTCTGGGGGAAAATTACCCTCATATCGTTTGGTATGACGAATATGAGTAACTGATACAATATCTCCATGATGTAAGTATAACACTTGATAGGGTCCGTTTGTCTCGACAACCCTGAAAGGACCCTCGTATTTCTCCTCCAGTTTACTAGCTCGGGTGGGGTCATGTCTCTTGACCAAAATATACTCCCCCCGATAATAAGGATTATTTAGAGAAACTTTCTTAGGCTGTTGCTGAGCAATATGATCATGCATTTGCTGTCGTCGCTCCCCTTGTTCCTTCCAATATTTTCCGGGTTGGGAATACTGCGTGTAGGAACGGGGGTAGGGCAATAATCGTTCTTGAGGCATTTTCGGTATGTTGCCAAAGATAATCTCAGGGAGAATACCCCGTAGTCCTACAGACCGTGGTATTTATTCCCCAGATAATTTCAGGCAAAAGTTCCGGCCAACCCCGGATGATTTTCTCCCCTTGTGAGCTCAGACTAGCCCGGATGCAGTTGGCTAACACCCTATGATTCCTTTCACAGACAGCATTTCCCTGAGGGTAATACAGGGAGGTGTGCTGTATCTGGTACCCCAAGGTTTCTCCCAAGTGTTGCCAGATCTCATTATTAAATTCCTTTCCCCTGTCACTCAGAATACCTCCAGGGGTGCCATACACAAAAATTATCTTTTCCAGGATAGCCTTGGCCACCGTTTCAGCTTTCTTGTCCGGGATAGCGCAAGCAACCGTGTATTTAGAGAAAATGTCGACACAGGTCAAGATGTACCTTTTGTTTGTCTGTCTGGGCAGAGATCCCATAATATCCACTGATAATTTGGCCCAGGGTGTACCAGCGGTAATATGTCCGGGCAACTGTCTAGGTCCCCTTCCATCTTTGCCCCTCTGGCATCCCAAACAATTTCGAACGACTTCTTTAACAATCTGGTCTGCCCTCTTGGTCCAGTACCTTTCATTGAATTGTTGGAGAACCCTAGACTGTCCCAAATGAGCCCCCCTTCCCTTTTGTCCGTGGAGGATTTGGATCATGTGTTTTGCCTCTGAATAATCAAGTACGACCCGATCTTGAGAATCCCTCCAGGCTCCCTCCGAAAACTTTACTATATTACTAGGTCTAGGGTCATGTTTTTCCTGTGAGGTTTAGTGGGTTGAACGGGTGCTACCGGTAGTCGAGACAAGCCATCGGCATTAGTGTGTAATTTACTGGGTCTATGTCTAACTTCAAACGAGTACTCTTCCAAAATCCCCTTCCACCTGACAAATAGTCCGTCTTCCGTTTTAATTTTTCGGAGCCATTGTAAGCTATGGTGGTCCGTAATAACTTCAAAGTGGACCCCGGCTAGATACGAACGGAAATATTGTTCAGCCCACACTAGAGCTTGACATTCCTTTTTCGTAACGCTATAATTCTTTTCGCCCTTATTCAGTGTCTGGCTAGCACAGGCCACTATGCTTTCCTTTCCGTCCACTTTCTGGGACAGAACGGCTCCGAGCCCTTCATCAGAAGCATTTGTGTATAGTTGAAACGGCTTGGTGAAATCCGGATGACAAACTACGGGGTTAGCAGTTAATTTTTGCTTCAAGTGATCAAAAGCTACCTGACAACTCTGATCCCAGTCGAACCTCCTCCCTTTTTCTAGTCTCTGAGTCATGGGCCGAGCAATCTTAGAAAAGTTAGGTATGAACCTTCGATAGTAGGAGGCCATTCCCAGAAACGCTCGAATATCTTTGACAGAGGACGGAGGTGAGATTTCGGCAATAGATCTCACTTTATGTGGGTCCGGTTGAATACCTTTACTGGAAACCACATGCCCTAGATACGCCACCTCACGGGCCCCTAATTGGCATTTGGAAGGTTTCAGTTTAAGTCCTGCGCCCCTGATTCTTTCTAACACTTCTTGGAGTCGGTGAATATTCGGTGAATATTCCCAACTAGCGAAAAAGATTATGATATCATCTAAGTACGCCAAACTAGTTTTCCAGGTTAATCCCATCAATACTTCGTCCATGACTCTAGTGAAACTGGCGGGGCCATTGCAAACTCCAATCGGCAAGACATTAACCCTTATTTAGCGGCGAGCAACATAAGTCGAGTTAAATAAAGCTGGACTATGTGGCGGCGCTCGACATAACTCGAGTGGCAATTTCAGCACGTAATGTGGCTGAGAGAGAGAGACAAGTGGTGGCAGGAGACTAGCGAGCGTATGACTGCTCCAGACCACCGCGGCGAACCTACTGACACAAATCTCAGCTCCCTCCTCCCTCTCTCACTCGCTACATACTCAATTATGTACTGAAAGTACCGAATT
This sequence comes from Paralithodes platypus, assembly GCA_032716605.1. Classification (NCBI taxonomy): domain Eukaryota; kingdom Metazoa; phylum Arthropoda; class Malacostraca; order Decapoda; family Lithodidae; genus Paralithodes; species Paralithodes platypus. Next base: position 16,296,463 of record CM064518.1, on the reverse strand, counting down.
ACCTGCTTTTTGCACTCGCGTTGCACGGTTATTGCAAGAAAACTATCCATCATACAAGGATCGTTATGGTGTCATTCGAAAGCTCTGTTTATGCCCTTTCAGGGATAGGTACTTGTTTTACGTTCTGGGTCTTATTTAGGCATGAAAATGATCACGTAAACAGCCCTATTTTGGCTAAAAACACCCCGCTGTGCGGTACACATAAATAAACCGCATAGGCCGCTCGTAAGGTGTTAAACTGGTAGAGTTTGCCTTCGCTCGTGGCAAATGCGGTTTTCTCTTGATCCTCGGACCTAACTGGTACTTGCCAGTATCCAGTCTGGAGATCTAGGGTAGAGAACCAGGCCGACCCATTGAGGGATTCTAACGAGTCGTCAATACGAGGTAGGGGCTGCGCGTCTTTGATGGTGACATCGTTTAATTTTCGATAATCTACACAGAACCGAGTAGACCCATCTTTTTATTTAACTAGGACTACCGGAGATGACCACGGACTGTATGATTCCACTACTATCCCCTGTTTAATCATGTCCTCATCTTGTTCCTTTTCTTTTTGTCTCATAATAGGGTTTTGTCATCGGTAGGGTTGTCTAATAGGAGGCCCTTGCCACGCAGTGGTGTATATAGGGGGGGGGGGGGGGGGCACTTGGCCATGGCCCCCCCCCCCCCCCCCCTTTTGTCCCAGTAGGCCTATATTATTCGTCAGGTTGGACGGTTGGTCAACTTGGTTGTGTACAGAACGTGTGAGTTCTGACTGGGAGTGCTGTGTACTAGTGTAGCGGCGCGCCCTGCAGTCTGTCACCGTCTGTGGATCTGATGTGAGGGGAACAGACTACCGTCAGACGGATAGTGGTGTAATGGTGTTCAGCTTGTGTTGTGTAGTTCAAATGTTGTGAGTTTCGTTATTCAGGAATGTGTCATGGCTCGGGCTTTGCCAAGCTAAATATTATATTTATATGCATATGGCTAGCAAAGACCGTAATAGAAAAAACAAAATTATGAATAGACAAAACGTTATCGGCTAGATTTATGATATTAGTATTATGATATAGATTATACCAGTTTGTTTATACATACTGTAGAATTCCCTAATTAAATATTTGTCAAACAGCTCTTTTTTGTTTAGCCAACATACCGGTATATAATCTTCTGTATATTGTTTTACCATTGAATATCAAATTAGTGCAATATATCCCTGCTGAGGCCTCAAAAGGACCCTAAAAATGCCGGATTTAAAAAAAAAATCCAGACCCCCAGCTGTAGAGGCTCGTTTCGCTCGCCCACCCATTATATAAAATATAAAATAATGGATTCACCCCTATGGCCCCCCCTTCCCAAGGACCTATATACGCTACTGCCCTTGCGTGTGTATCTCATGGGTGTGTCGGGTTCGAGCCGATCAGTGGTCCCCTTTGTTTTGAGCAAACACATCCCGGTACGTCCAGAGCAATTCATGTAAGGTACTGGCTTGATTTGAGGTTAATTTTTTCGGGATCTCAGGTAAGTTCACGGGTCCGTCAGTTCCAGCAGTAGTGGGTTAAGCGGGTGTGACTTGTCCTAACAGTTTCCCTTTTTGATAACTAATCGTGTCATCACCAAAATTAGCTAAAACTAATTTCCTCTGGTCGGCGGTAATGAAGGTGGGAGATATTCTCACCCCATTCTGTGCATCGGGTTCAACAATCCCGGCAGTCATGCCTGGGTTTGCGGGAATCTCTATCATTTTCCAAGACCTAGGAGGAATAGATAATTTTCCTGTGGTAGCTACTATTTGAGGTTGGAGAGTAGTCGTTGTGTCTTTCGGCCCACACTGAATAGTTACTCCCAACTGACTCATGAGATCTATTCCCAGATACCCATCGACTCCACTACTAGCTTTTCCCGATAAAACACAAAAATCGGTGGTGAAGGTAATTCCCTTCCACTGCACTACCGTCGCGTTAGTTTTTCCTAGGATTGTCAGTGGTTGACCCCCGGCTCCTGACAACTGAATACTGGTATGATTTAATGGGCCCATTTATCGCTGATTTTGTTTTACGAAGTTCTCTAGGAGACAACTACGGTTTGCCCCCGTATCAATCAACATGTTCGCGGCTTTCCCATTTATGACTGCAGTTTCACAAGGCGTTTGTCTCTCTAAGATATTGACCTCACTATACCGCCCTTCTATGTGAGGTTTCACAGAAAATGTTCTCTCTCTTCCGGCATCGTAACTTTTGGCTGGTTTTCTGTCTCCCGGTATTCTACCGGAAGCATTCCTCTCCGGTTCGGATTGGTTCCCCTGGTAGAGGTTGATCGTTTGGGAGTGCGAGTCTGGGGTCAAATCTAGGGGTTGGGGCTTGTGGACGGTTGGTGCAGTTCCTAGCTAGGTGTCCGGTCTGTCTACAAGTGAAGCATCGAATCAGGGCTTTCGGATACTCTTTCTTTGGGTTCTCCTCTTCCCCTTTTTGTTTTTCCTCTTTTACTTCTCTAGCCTCCATAATCTTTTTAATGACCTCCATCAATTCCTTAGTAGTGTTAACCTCATGAATGATGCAGTATTTCCTAACTTCTACCGGGCAGGCTTGGATCATGATCTCCCTGATCTCAGTTTCCTGGCTCTCTTGGTCCATATGGGGATATGCTAGTTTCACATTCTTAGCGATTTCCCTCCTCAGGGCTCTCACATTTTGGCCATCAAGTTTCAAACTCTTCAGTTTGTCTCTGGCTTTTCTGGTGGAAGTCTCTCGGCCAAATTCTTCGATTAAGGCGCTCCTGACTTCGGCCCACGATACTAGTCCTTCCTGGCGTACTCTCACATCATTCAAGGCCTTACCTAAGTGTGCCTTTCCATAGGCGATTTTCTTCCCATTTTCCCCTACGTCAAGTAGTGTGAACTGACATTCGAACTGCTCAATCCAAAGCTCGATTTCTTCCTTCCCCTCTTCCCATAATCTGAATGGTAACACGCCCGTCATCCTATCTGTTCTGTTAAATAATTATACTCAATCCAAATGATTTATCGAATTCCACCGCTTGCCACCAAAGTGTTGTATTTAATTTTAATTCTGTTATGCTACTACTACTACGGGGGATAATTCTACAGTCATTTAGAAGTTCGTATATATTATTTAACAGACTTCCTAACTACTCTAATAATAGGTTCTTGGCTCGGGCTGAGATGAGTTCAAGACGCAGATTGAATATTACGTCGATTCATGCTAGGTTGCACTTTGGACCCCTAAAATTCCCGTTACTCCCTAACTGAATCCCCGCTATTCAGGTATTGACTCAAGTCAGCTTCGATCCTAGGACCCGTTATTAGTGATTATTCCTAAATAATTAAATCAAAACCCTGTTGTGTCTTTTATTGAGACCAGGGCCTAATGAACCATTTGCTCTTTGCCTAACTAAAACAAATGTTATATTCTTTCCTCTACTCTTTAGGTTTTCCCACGTTTACTGAGCCTTATGTATCCTTTCTCAATACCAAGGCTATAACACATATAATCTATCTCCTCAATACATAGAATCTATTTACTCCTTTGACACAACCGTCATTACTACACAAGTACCTCCACAATGACATAAAATCGTACAAATTACCGAATGAGATTACAAGGTCTCTCTCTCATAATTAAATATGGGTTCCGCCACCCAGTTACCTCACAATCTAGGTTTACAATATTTACCTCAATAACACTATTGGGTTCCGTCACCCAGTTACTTCACCATATGGGTTTACAATCTTTATCTCAATGACACCTTCCGAATTTACCCTCAAGTAACCCTATTACAAACACGCTATGTTACCTTTCACCTTAATCAATAATCGTTCCAACAAAAGATGAACCGTGACTCAAACGCATACACAGAATAGCTCTTTTAGACTTAATAATAACGTATATCACATTGGACTAGTGTCCTTCTTCACAGTTTCCTTTTTCACAACTTAATGAATGATTCATATGGACTAGTGTCCTTCCCTTGCTATAGCTAATCTATTAGGCAACTAAACAACTGTTTCCCTCTTTAACTTTCTGGTTGCCTCATTTATTAACAAAAGTATTCTTTCCCTCCCCTCTTTACTTTTACTTGTTTAATCTTTAATCTCTCCTATCAGATCCTATATAATAACACTTTCGGCATGGCGCCGTTGCTAACAAATATAACTAATTAATAACACATCATCATCTCTATGTATTCAGGTGAGTCTAAATTATTTTTCCTTTAGTCTTGTCCTAGAAGGACACATCAATTTTGATAGAAACCACCGGGTTAGTCAACCACATCTCTCCTTCTTTTTTTATCGTATGCGGGGCCAATATGGGTACTTAAACAAATATATTCTGGTATGCTGGATCAGGTGTGTGTGTGTCTGGAACTGTGCTTTACCACCTCAGAGCTGGCCAGTAGCTCTTCTGGAAGTCCTCACTTCCGTCCACCTTCTGTCGTCCCTCTTGAAGTGCTTTACTGTATGTGTACAGACTAGCGACGTGACGACAGGCGGCAGGATGCTGATGGTGCATCCTCCGAGTGGGCGAAAGTGAGGAGAGGTCAGGGGTGGTCTGGGTTGTGACTTTAGGTGAGGGCAGGGTAACTGGAAAGGTGGGTTCCTTGTTCTCCTTTATGCCCGGGCGAGAGAGAGCAAGTAGGTTGCAGTGTGGTAACCCGGTGAGCTCCGAGAGGTGAATGACCCCAGCAACCCGTGCACGGCAGCCTTTATAGTCAACCCTCCCGCTCTCCTGCGCTATGATTGGCTGGCTGGCACGCGCCGTGACACGCTCGCTCCGAGTTCTTGCTTTCTTCAACTCCTCTTTCTTCTCTTCAAAATAAGTCCCAGGAAGCTGATAATAAACCTCTTTGGGCGGCTTACGGGAGTACAGGGCTGGCACCGAGGTATTTGTTAGTGGATAATCAGAAGAAACTCCTCGGGAAAAGAAAGAGAGTGACTTTTGAGGTGGAGTAAGAAGTCCAGCTTCGCGCTCCGATAATGGAGACCGCTGATTGGCTGGTGGGCAGGTTGTGGCATATTGCAGCCATGAGCTGTCAAACTCAGCTGGCTGTGCAAGCAAGTAAAAGGGAGCGCAGTGATTGGCGGAGAGCTTATCTACTTTAATATATTTTAAGTTAGACAATGTCAGTTATAATGGCATACATATTGTGTACATATACTGTATATTATCGAAGGTTAACTAATACGAGTACTACACTTGCACGCTGATTCTACAGAAGGGAGAGTTTAGGTCGTAATTTGTTTGTATCATATATTGTTATTAAATTTGATGTTTTTGTTTTGATATGTTTATTGGTGGATTAGGAACAAAGCTGGGGCAGGTTATGATGGTGGTGGGGGTGGACATTGTAACCTAACACATAGATATTAGTCAATCCATGCAAAATGAATGAAGGATAATAAGCTTGTTGAGGAGTTCGAACAAGGAAAAGTAGTAACATGTATGGATCTGTAATGGTAAAAGCAGTCGAGTATACAGAGCAACGTTTCTGAATAGTTTTTCGTTATATCTAGTTGATAAAACTTTGGAGTAAAGTTTTCCTGATTGTATTGCCAGTACATCTTTATAAGCCTACCGACATGTTAATAATGCCCTTGTTGTAACAGTGGCTAAAGCATGTTTATAGATACACATATAATGTACTATATCCAGTAAACAGACTGTCATCATCAGTACCAGTCTAAACTTGCGGCATATCTATGTGAATGTAAGCAACACGAAGCTGTTTACAGGATTACTTGCCATGCATATATATAGCTAGACAACTACAGACTCATCCTGATATTGCCATTACCACATGATTGCTGACTTACGATTTAATTACCATCTAGAGGAGCACTTGTGAGAACATGTACAGTACCTCCGCCTACGCTGGCGGAGGTATGCACTTTACCAATCACCTCCTAAATGGAATTACTCCTTCTTTGGCGCATATTCTAACTATCTGCTCACCAAATTTCATGAACATTGGTTCATAACTTTGTAAGCTGCCTTCGCTGGCAGAGGTATGGGCTCCATCTATCACCTCCCAACTTGCATCTCCTTTTCTTTGGCGCATAGGTCTATACTCTATCCTATCTGCCCACCAAATTTTTTGAAAATTGGTTTATATCTTTTTCAGATTGTTTATAATTAAAGAAACAGAGGTAAAAATGTAGCCTCCTACAACTTCGTTGGTGGAGGTAACTAGGTATTGAATCTTGAGGTTATAGCCTAAATATGTAGAGGTGAGATATCGGAAAAAGTATATAATTATACAGTATATATATATATATATATATATATATATATATATATATATATACTGTATATATATATATATATATATATATGAATGTATGTATATATATATATATATACGGTATATATATATATATATATATATATATATATATATATATATATATATATATATATATATACATATATACAGTATATACTGTATATATATGCAGTTAGGGATACAAACACAAAATGTTGATGAATTCTTTACTGTCTCATACTGAATAATACACATGGTAATTAATACATAATTATGATATATGATGACAACATGAGACATATAAGTTAGTACAAGCAAATATGATAACGAAAAAGCATATGTAGTTAACCTTTTCACATCCTGATGACGCAGAGGTTGCCAGATTAGCAATAATAAATAGAGTTCTCTCACACTTATAATTACCTCTCCAAAATTACTTTTCTGCCCACAGCTAACTCAAAGACAACTGCAGAGGTTGAAGTAACTAAACTAATGGTTTCTAAATACCCCTGATGGTAACAAAGGCTTTAAAGTATCCCTAATAGGCTCAAAATTGCGTCAAGAACGTGAGAGGGTTAATATTCAAAAGTGCGTTTATATATACGAGTTTGTGTCATTATTATCATAAGAATTTTAGAGCACTAGCTTCCCTGAAGTTCATGTCTATCCACATATATTTATCTGTCTGTATGAGAGAGACAGAGAGAGCATACAGTGTGTGTGTGTTAATATTTTTACTTAGGTATATATAATCGAGCATGGACCATTAACCCTCTCACGTTCTTGACCCAATTTTGAGCCTATTAGGGATACTTTAAAGCCTTTGTTACCATCAGGGGTATTTAGAAACCTTTAGTTTAGTTACTTCAACCTCTGCAGTTGTCTTTGAGTTAGCTGTGGGCAGAAAAGTAATTTTGGAGAGGTATTTATAATTGTGAGAGAACTCTATTTATTATTGCTAATCTGGCAACCTCTGCATCATCAGGATGTGAAAGGGTTAAAAACCGTTAGTCTCTCTCTCTCTCTCTCCAAACTAAGTCCCCCGTCCCATTACTCTAATTATTTATGTTAATAACCCAAATTGTCCCATACTAACATTTCCAACATCCCTTTCCAATTGTCCCTTACCCACTCTAAACTACTGTTGAACAATGTGAGCAGCAGTGATTTAGAGAGCAAACAGCCTTGAGGAGTTGCTAGACCTGTTGTTGCTTGACTTCCTTAATTTATTCTCCTCCCATCCATTTACCACCCTCTCCCCTCCTCCCCCCACTCCACTACCGATGACATAGCTCGGACACCTTTCAGCCCGATATTTTATTGTTTTATTAGTGGCCCCTCCATCATTGACGATATGCCTTAACCCAAAAACCGCGAGTTATGTGTAATGGACACCACACAACTGGGCGGACATATTAGGCTCCATTCCCACCTATAATCGTCATTTTACGATAAATATCGTTAGTACTTATTCATATGCGCCTATTTTACGTTTCATATGATTATAGCAACATGTAACAACAATAAAACAAGTGGGAATAGTGTTTGTATGGTCAAAGCTTGTATAATTGCCGACCGGCCATTCATCCAGTGTGGAGCTGAGACGGGTCACACTCTCCCTTCTCGGAGCCTGGAGCTAGACTGACTTACTCACTCACACACTCAGACACTCTACACCCTCTCAAGCAACAAGAGCAGGGCTTAGACCGGTTTGGAGACATTGGCATGATAAAAACACCAATAAATATGGGAATAGGAGGACAAATAGGTGATAATTGAAAGGGAGGGGGGGGGGAAAGAGGGGACTGAGGGGATTATGACACATGTGGAGGAGTGATACAAGGTATGGAGGGGAATGATCTCACTTAAACACCATTTCTTTTTTTTTAAGTGCTACTGGAGCCTTTTAAAAGTTTATTTTTAGGCCTTGGCTCATATGAGGAAGCTCGCCTTTGCCCAGTACGGACTCATATGAGGACGCTTGCCGTTTAGGGGTTAAACAGTAATGGCACTCTTTGAATCTTAGAGTCAGCTGTTCAAATCAACCGCCCCAGAGTGTTAAGAGACCAAACATCGTAAGCGTACATTCATATTCACTTACGGAATCGTCCTTATGATCAGGAGCTCACTATGAAAAAACTTGGTAAAAAATAATAAAAAGACAAATATTAGAACTACTAATCTGCTATGCTTCCCATCGTGTGGATGTTGATAGCGTGGGTTTCCCGCAGACGCTGAAGCGTCAAGCGCTATTCCGCCTTCTCACTCTGGGGCCCATTGCCATCGGACGTGAGGTTGGACCTCTCTTCATTCTGCATTCTTCGGTATGAGATACTGAGTCTTTTGCTTATTTGTATTATCTGAGATGTTTTAGAATAGGCTTGGATTAGTTAGGTCGAACATTCCGATTGGCACGATCCCCAGGAGTGTGTTAATTAAGGGTGCTGAGGCTGGCGTCCCCTCGCTTCCCCTATGAACGAGGCCGCCATTGTTTTATTGTATTTATTGCTCTATGTTTAACCTAGCTAGTGTTGTGTGAAGCTATTTTCTACAGGGCACCGCTTTTCATCTACCTTTCTGGTGGGTTAAGCGTGTATATCATCATCGGCAGATTCTATAGTTTAAGGGTTGCTTCACGTAGTGGAGAGCCTTCTGTAGCTTTCTCCGTCGTTATTCTCCCCTTCTCGCTGTCGTTGAGATGGTGGTGCTGGCTGAACCTATCTAGGGGAAAAAACCCTACACAAATTACCGATGGGCGACATGCTAATCGGTGCCACTTACAGGTGGCGATTTCTATAACAGATATATATATATATTCCTGGTGGTAAGAGTACTTCTGACTCGTCTTGCTGCTTGCCCTAAGCCTCGTGGCCAGCCTCTGTTAGGGAATTATTTTATGGCTAGGATGTCATTATTATTATTGTACTATAATAATTTTAGCCATAACATATGACCTTCTCATTCATGACGAATATTGTCGTTGAAGTGAAGGTGACAGGAGACATCCTGAATAATTTATATGTACATGTGTGTTTTGCCAACCCGTTGCTACGAGTTGGAAAACACAAAGGTTAGGATCCGTTTTTTCCGGCGGAAAAGAGCCGAGTGCTACACTGCCGGATACCCGCTAGCGGCGGTCTAGTGTAATTCAGATCCTTGTAACCCGTTCGTGGCCAAGTATCAGAACGAATTCCCAGCGGAAGGCTTCCAAAAGTGGTTCCGGTGGAGCCCGGAAAATAACTTCGGCTGAAGGTGAAGGCTTCCACAGTGATTTCCGGCGGAAGGTGATGGCTTCCACAGGGATTTCCAGCGGAGCCGCGATGACTCGCCAATATAACTAATTTTCCTCACGCGGCGGGGAAGAGTTAATACGTCATCGTGGCGGAAGGGTCAGTTAATTAAATTAACCATATCAGCAGAATGGTAACTAAATATATAGGCCAGTGATAAGCGATATCATAGATAAGTAGTCTTAATATCTTCAATGGAAACAACCCCAGGTGTGGGGCTTTCCAGAATGGTACACAAGAAACTTAGAGCAAGTGGTGATCACTACTTCTATTTTTCTTGCGTATTCGCGTATTCGAGGTAAATGATACATGTAAATGTCTTGGGTTAATCCAGGGGCGTCATCTGGGGGGGCTGGGGGGGCACCTCGGCCCCTCCCCCCCCAAGACTCAGCTGGCCCCCCCCCCCCCCAAGGTCTGGCTTGCCCCCCAATCCCCCACAAGTCCCAACTTCGTTATGAATCAGACTTCTAAGAGTTGGTTATAAACTTTGTCTAGATAAATATTTCATAACGTCTATTAATACGACATTATGTATGTACGAAGGAAAGGAAACAACATCCGCTGATCCTAACGAGGTTGTTTGAAGCTAACTACATAAATTAATAATATATGAAAGGACAGCTCAAGAATGATAAAGTCCATTAACCCCATGTAATTGAACAAAACTGGTATTTTTGCTATAGCATCATTTTGGAAAAATGGAAACTATTTTACTGTCTATCTTACTAAAGAAATACTGCATGGATATATCATTCAGTCTAACAGATGTACCACCCCCCCCCCCCCCCCAAACACACACACGTACATGGCCCAAAAGCCCCTTCTGATGTAATGTGAAATCGAGTGTTTGAATGGCGGGGGGAGGGGTGGGGGAAATCTGGTACAAAACGAACGAGAATCGATCATGTTGCAGCTATAGGAGTGCCGATCGAGTAAGCCTGCCGCCAGCCTCCAGTTGTGTTCTGGCAGCGCTCAATCAGGGAGTGTTCTGTTCTGCCAACGGAGTGACAATACTTTCCTCTTCGTGCTAATGAGACGTTTCTTGCATAGGCTATAGTTACCTATTGTTACAGCCTACAGGACAATCATGAAGCGTTCAAAATCACAGCAGAGTATCACAGGATTTTTTTACTAAAAAGACGAAAGAAGGTAAAGAATCAGACAAAGCCCCAGATGTTAGGCCTATTGAAAATGAGAAGGAAGTTCAGGGACAGGAACTCGAAGGTGCCAACCAGCTTGACCAGACACAGACAAATATTACTGCCGCTCCATCAACATCAGGGATAGTTAGCAAAGTTGAGAGGGACGTTGGTTACATGTTTTTTTTTTATCTAATTACAATTATTATATTATATACTTATTTTTGAATTTGTTTTAGGCTATTTATTTATATTTTATTTTTATTTTTATTTATTTATTTATTTTTTTTTTTTTTTGGGGGGAGGGGTACTTTGCATAAGGTGCCACAAAGCGATTTTGATGTGATACATGCGATAGTCACGGTGACCTTCACTTGCATAGGACATTGAAAAAACATAACCAAGGCCTGACCTAATCTAACCAAGCCTAATAATTTTAGTTATCATTCCTGGTTACGTTTGGTTAGGTGAGTTATATCTGGTTTAGTAACTAAGCTCAAAATAGGCATATTTAACGTAACACAATATACTTAGCTTTACCTATTATACATATATTGCTTTATTTTCCTCAATATAGCTTGGCATATAGCTTCAAAATGCTCCTAGCAATGCACACATTTCGAAAATTTTCCCCACCTGCTTAAGCTCGCTGGTTACGTTTGGTTAGGTGAGTTATATCTGGTTTAGTAACTAAGCTCAAAATAGGCATATTTAACGTAACACAATATACTTAGCTTTACCTATTATACATATATTGCTTTATTTTCCTCAATATAGCTTGGCATATAGCTTCAAAATGCTTCTAGCAATGCACACATTTCGAAAATTTTCCCCACCTGCTTAAGCTCGCTGGTTACGTTTGGTTAGGTGAGTTATATCTGGTTTAGTAACTAAGCTCAAAATAGGCATATTTAATGTAACACAATATACTTAGCTTTACCTATTATACATATATTGCTTTATTTTCCTCAATATAGCTTGGCATATAGCTTCAAAATGCTCCTAGCAATGCACACATTTCGAAAATTTTCTCGGGGGGCTTACAATGCCCCCCCGAACCCCCCACCTACTTAAGCACGCTTCGCTCGCTCGCCACCCCCCCCCCCCCCCCAAAAAAAAAGAAAAGCTGAAATGACGCCACTGGGTTAATCTTATGAGCATTGATTCTTGGAAATTTCTTTTCCAAAACCTACACATCCACCTCGACACCGATCTCCAGACTGGGGGCCGAACCCGGCTAGGTTGTTTTCGCAATGGATTACGTAACTCTTTGTGAAACACCACTATACATGAACATTCCTATTATTGGACACAAGTTCTGCGTTCAATGTGTGTTGTGCCTTGATCGCTCCCACGTCCTATGGTTGACTAAGAAGTGTTGTGTGTGTACTAGACTCCGTAATGGTTTGCTTAACCATAAGGACGAGGCATGTCAAGTGGCTCTTGTAGAAATTAAAGGTCATTACAATAACTATACAAATACTTCCTAAAGCATTGCAGTGCGATGAACAGGCTATGTGGGATCATTTGGTGATCAAATCTCATGTAGTTCGACTTTCAAAATCAATTCGTTCTGGGGTGTCTAAGAAGAAACCTTCTAAAGTAACTTTCAAAGAGACTATTAGTACCGGCGAAGATTCCACTGATGTCACAACTAAGAGGAACCCCCCCCCCCCACCCCCCCCGCCGGCAGGCGAAACAGGGAGGTGTGGCAGAGTGGTCTTGCCACTGGACTGGTAATCTAATGGACCAGGGCTCGAATCCAAATATGACAATGGGAAGATATTATTGGGATGGAATTTGTGCTGTACCCAGTTTCAGTGCATTACCACAGCAAACACGAAATGCCAAAACAAAATACCCTCGTTGTTCCCTGATTCCCTACAGAGATAGGGGCGAGGGAACGCATTCGTGGTCCCGGACCCTAAGAATAGGAGCTTTGAATGTGCGTGGATGTAGTACGAATGAGAAGCGAGAGGATATTGGAAGGTTATTTGAAAGAAGGAAGTATGATGTGCTTGCACTGAATGAAACAAAGATGAAAGGAGAGGGAGAAGTGGATTTTGGAAACGTGATAGGTAGAAAGTCTGGAGTAGACGAGGGAGTCAGGGGGAAAGAAGGAATGGCTATTATTGTGAAGGAGAGGTTGAGAGAGTTTATAAAAGAGTGGAAAGAGGTGTCATCAAGGCTAATGTGGGTGCGAATGCGGTTTAAGGGTGAAAGGTGGGTTTTTGTAAGTGCGTATGGACCAGGAAGTGAAAGAGTGTTAGACAAGGTAGAGGGTTTCTGGGAGGATTTGAGAGATTGTCTACAAGGGTTTGATGAAAATGAAAATGTTATAGTTTTAGGGGACCTAAATGCTAGGGTAGGAAATGAGCCTGTTGAGGGAGTCATCGGTAGTTTTGGTGTGGATGGTGTAAACGAGAGTGGAGAAAGACTGAAAACTGTATGTGAAGAGTGCAGATTGAGTGTAGGTAATACGTTCTTCAAAAAAAGGCGTATACACAAGTACACCTGGCATAGAATTGTGAGGGGAGAGATTGTAGAGAGGGCATTGATGGATTATGTGCTGGTGACAAGGGAAAGATTGTGTAGACTGCTGGATGTGAATGTGATGAGAGGTGAGGCGGAGGGGATGTCAGATCATTACCTGGTGGAGGGAAAGCTAAGAGATAAGGGTTACAGGAGAATAAGAGACAAGCGTGAAGTAAGAGAGGTAATAAAAGTTAGTGAGTTAGAGAAGAGTGCAAAAGAGAGGGAGTACAAGGAAAGACTAAATGAAAAGTGGATGGAAGTGAGAGAGATGGAAGAGAGAGAAGTAGAGGTTGAATGGCAACAGTTTAAGGAAGGAGTGAAAGCAAGTGCAGAGGTAGTATGCGGCAAAAGGAAAGTAGGAGGCAGAGGTATCAGGAAGGGAAGCGAGTGGTGGAATGATACGGTGAGAAAGGCAGTTGAGGAGAAGAGACGGTGTTTTGAGAGGGTTTTACAGGATGGTAGTGTTGAGGTATGGGAGAGGTACAAGGAGAAAAGGAGAGAGGCAAAACGGAAAATTAGAGAAGCGAAAAAAGATGCAAACGAAAGGTGGGGTCAAAGGTTGAGTGAGAATTTTGAAGAACGAAAGAAGATGTTCTGGAAGGAGGTAAATAAATTAAGGAAAGGAAAGGAGGACAAAAGAGGGAAGAGTCAGTGAAAGATGCAAATGGAGAATTACTAGTGGAACCAGTTGAAGTGAGGAAAAGATATGCTGAGTATTTTGAATCTTTGTTAAATACAAGAGATGGAAGAGAAGCAGTGATTGAAGCAGAGGTGGATGGAGATAGGTTACCCAGGCCACCCAGGTGGCAGGGAATGAATGAAAGGATTGAGGAAAATGAGGTGAAAGAAGCAGTGAAACAAATGAGAGCGGGAAAAGCAGAAGGTTTGGATGGTATTGCTGTGGAGTGTATAAAGAAGGGTGGAGATGTGATAATAGATTGGTTGGTGAGACTTTTCAATGTGTGCTTTGCTGTGTCAATGGTACCAATAGACTGGAAGAGTGAATGTATTGTGCTGTTGTACAAGGGGAAGAGAGATCGGCAGGAGTGTTCAAGTTATAGAGGTATTAGTTTATTGTCAGTGGTTGGAAAGCTGTATGGCAGGGTGTTGATAGAGAGGATAATAAAGTGTACGGAAGTTGCAATAGGAGAAGAACAGTGCGGTTTTAGGAGGGGAAGAGGGTGCGTGGATCAGATGTTTGCAGTAAGACAGTTATGCGAGAAGTATTTAGAGAAGCATAAGGAGATATTTTGGGCTTTTATGGACTTGGAAAAAGCGTATGATCGTGTGGACCGTGAAGCAATGTGGAAGGTGTTAAGAATTTATAAAATAGTAGGAAATTTGTTAGAAGCAGTTAAGAGTTTTTATGAAGGGAGCAGAGCATGTGTGAGAGTAGGAAATGGTGAGTTGAGTGAATGGTTTGAGGTAAAGGTAGGTTTACGACCGGGTTGTGTAATGTCACCATGGCTGTATGTTGCTGAGACATAGGCTCTGAAGAAAAAGGAGAAAAGAGGGCTGGATGTGATGGAGATGAGCTGCTTGAGGAGTATGTGTGGAGTTACTCGTAGAGACAGATTGATGAATGAAGAGATACGTAGGAGAGTGGGGCAGCAGGAACATTTGTCAGCCAGAGTGGACAGAAGGATGCTGAGCTGGTATGGTCATGTTGAATGAATGGGAGATGAAAGGCTTACAAAGAGAATATGTGAGTCAGGTACAAGGGGAGATAGAAGGGCAGGAAGACCCCCATTGAGATGGAGAGACTGTGTAAGAAAAGCTTTGGATGATAGAGGAATGACTATAGATCAGGCAGGGGAAGTGGTGGTGGACAGGAGTGAATGGAGAATGCTTGTGAATAGTTGAGTGAACACGTGGTCATTTGGAGTAAGGGGTCGGGCGCAAGTTGGACTAGATAATAGTCCATCAGGCGCCTGGCCTGGGGAGACGATTAATATGAAGGGTGCGCCTGGAAGTGTGGTGGGAGGGCTTGTGGCTTTGGCTCCGCTGCATGTCTGCCTGCCGAGATCGGAACCTCTCCGGGTGGTCGGGGACCGGGGGAGTGCTGGAGCGACCTTGGTGACCCTGGTCTCTGGGTCTTCTCCTGGGTGACCTAGATGTGTGTGAGTTTGTGCTTTTTATCTGTGTTTATTCGTTGTTTTATGTTGTTTTGTGTTTTCCCTGTTCTTGCTCTGTCTTGAGTCGGCTACCCCCAAAATGGGGATTGGGCCTGAGCATATAGATAGATAGATAGATAGTTCCCTGATTAAATAGCATTGTATGAATATTCCTATATTCAATATATGCTACAATGGGGCAATGCCTAGTGAGTTAATTGCTCAATAGGTGGCGTTCTGAGAGTGAGGGTCCGAGTCTGGGGGATGAGACGGTGAAGCGCGGGGGCGAAGCGGCTTCATAGATGGAGTTGCTTCGAGCTGTGAATGGGTGCTTCGCATGTCTCACTCCCTAGACTGGAACTAGGCATCACGGGCCTCACCGTGTTCAGCGGTAGAGTATGCAAGCTCTCAGCCTATGCCCGAGAGGGAGTAGTTGGAATATAGAATAAAAAAATAAAAAAAACAGACTCGTCGTACACTGAGGGCAAAACCCGATCACGATCGCCGTCGCCCTTGAAACAATTATCTCATTCTTCAGGTCAGCTAGGTCTGCTGGCTACCAAGATAAGGAGAACCACGCCGGACGAGGTGGCGCCAGAGGCTCAGACTTCTGGTAGTGAACGGGTTTCAACATCCCGCACGGTGACGTCGAGTGCGCGGCTCTCCTCAGTTCACGGAGGAGTACCAAGATAGTCCTCAAAGCCGGATGTCTGCTATCTCGAAGGACACAGATAAAGACAATGTGCAAGAAACCAGGGAGGATCGGGTACCCTCTTCTATCCCGAACTTAGGTTGGGAAGAATTCGAACGTGACGTATTGAAACCCGCAGTCCGGTCTGAGGCGGTTCGAATCCCCTTAGCCCGGTCGCTGGAGGTGAGGTCGGTTGAAAGCATGGAGTGCCAATCTATTCCTAATGATGCATCAGAACAATTGGAATCAGGGTAGAAACTAGTGTCGTCAGGACATTCTGATGTTGACTGTTGTTTCAATGGACAAGTCTAAAGATTTCATTACTAGGGCTGATTTACAATTTTGTTTTGACCAAATGTTGGATAAATTTGATATGAGTAAGGTGGTGCCGGAGGTAACGTCACCTTCGCCGGTTGTTAGACCCCTAGGTTCCCTTAACCCGGCAGCTGGAGGAAGACTCATAAGAGATTTTACTAGGCGGGTGCAGGAAGACTCTTGAGATCCTAGGCCTAAACAAAAACCATTTAAAACACCACAGTTGCACTAAAAAAAAAAGCAATTTGTGTTTAGGTGAGATAACTCCCTCCATTATTTGCTACCACTCCTACGCATGTGTACCCCACCCGCCACCCCCGCCAACCTCCCTCCCCCCCCCCCCTCCCCCTCCTCAATTATCAGGTATTTTCTCTATTATTCCCGATATTTATCGAGTATTTTCGTGGGAGGACAGGTGGGAGAGAGGGAGGAGGGTGGAGGAGTGTAACTCCGACCCTCCAGCCAGTCTGAAAGCTCCCCTGGTCTCTCAGTGCCATGCAAGACACGAGAGAGGGAGGGTGTGTCTCCCTCGCCGGTCTGGGCCAGATTACGACAGCGGGGCTAAAATATACAATTTTCACCAGCCAATTGCTGTTACCACTTGTTTTATTGCTTTCCCATGTTCATATGTTCATATTAAAAGTAAAATAGGTGCATATGGATAAGTATTAATTATATATATGGTAAATTAACGATTTTAGTGAGGAATGAACCAGAATACCTTCGCACCGCGGGCACTTTCAAATACCATACCTGCGCAGCTGCCGAGTTAAGGTTACAACTAAGCAAACTCATTTTCCCTCCCCTATGACATCTAGTCCAACTTCCTTGACGTCAACTTTGACGACCTCAAATGTTCGCATCGTTACGGACGTGATTCCTCCACCTCTTGAGAAAGTCCCTCTCAGATAAGACCCTATGCCTCTCCTATATGGGCCGGATAGGTCTTGAATTGATATTGTTGCATTAAACCCACAGATGCTTACTGTGAATCAGATCAGGTTAACATTTCTGCCAAAAGGGTTGGATGTGTTCGTAAAACCTGACGGAAACCTACTGGCATGTCCCAGTCAACAAAAGGATCCAAAAATTCCTCGCCATGAGGATCAGGCATCAGAGTTATGTCTTTCAACGGATGCCTTTCGGCCTGAACCTGTCACCGAGAGTTTTCACAAAATAAGTCCGACAGGCTCTTTAACCACTATTACAACAAGGAATCACAGTGCTGTGGTACCTATACGACTAGCTGTTGGTAGCAGAATCCGAGATACAATGCCTCAATTATGTAAACATCATTCTCCACCATGTCAAAAAGTAAAGAGGTTGTTCTTGGAGGTAAACACACTTTCTGCTTTTGCCGGCGGAAAAGTCGTGGCAAATCCCGAAATTAATCTGAAACTTACTAGCGGTCTGGGCAAGGCCAGAAACATTGCATTCAATTATGACGTGGACTTCTCCTCCGCCTACGGTATGGATAGATACCGATGCATCAGGGACACTGGGTTGTGACTATCAGTCAAACCTCGGTCACGAAGGTTAGGGCATTTGGTCCCGATAAAAGGAGTTTCACATCAATGCAAAAAAATTACTAGTTTCCTTATTTTTCCTTCAGGCTCACGGTTCAACTCTAGTGGGGAAATCAATAGCCTTTCGAATGGACACTCTGAATGCCGTCATGTGCATTCAGAAGCAAGGGTCATCGAGGTCTCGAGTGTTGCTAGAGTTGTCGGAAAGGATATTTATGTTGGCGAACAAGCTAAATATTTATCTTCACGCATCGTATCTGCCCGGCGTGGTCAATATATGGGCAGATGCTCTGTCACAGCGACAGAGCACAACAGTAGAATGGGCGCTCAGGCAAACAGTCTTTCAAGAGATGTTTGCAGAGCCATACCATCTACAAGTGGACTTATTAGCATCAGAGGAGAACCTCAGGCTCCCTCTCTTCCTCACTCGGCGGGAAGTAAACCCGGCGGGGGAACCAGACGCATTGCTGACGGTCTGGAATGGGTGGAATTCAATCTATCTGTTTCCACCGCCAGACGCTTCACTCATGTGTCAAGTAGTTCACAAACTACGGAATTATCGGGGCTTAGTCTCGATGATCACGCTCCTGTGGCCGGCTCAGGTGTCGTACTCCCAGTGGAAGTTGTGGTGCGAGAGCCCGGTGTCACTCCCGATCTCGTGCTTCCACTTAGAGGCAATTGGCACCGAAAGACCTCGCTAACTTTTGCCTTGTGGACATTCAAAGGGCCAAATGGTTAACCCTTTATGGAGAAAGTGTGACTAATAAATTAATTAATCAGTACACTCTTTCACCCAGACGTCAGTACCAATCACACTGGAAAGCATTCTCTACTTGGATTGTGGAAACTGACCAAACTGATGCATCGGTGTTTATAATTTTTAAACACCTTGATTATTTATTTGAACATAAAGGCTTGTCAGTAGTTTCACTAAAGAATCACATGACCGCTATTAGAGTACCATTTTTTTTAATTAACTGGACTCTCAGTACCGCAAGCGGAGGAGAAGAGTTTCATGCGTGCATGTTTCAAGTGTTACGACCGGGACTAAGAATAAAACAAGGGCACTTAATGATTGGACTAGTAATAGGGCACTATGCAACAACGGTACGCTAGATCCAAACCCTCGAACTTATATGCCGGCGAACAAAAACACCTATACCCTCCAGAGTTAATCTGCGATAGCGGGGTATCCTTAACTGGGCATAAATGTACTCTACTTCAGGCTAACCCACACTGGTATAGCCTGATAACAAACAAGATGCAAGTTACGTTAAAATGCATAAAAAGGAATCTATGGTAAGATCAATTAAATCACTGCAAGATTTAATACAATAAAAAGATGCTTCAATACAGTTACTCTAAACAACAATAAACTCTTCACTCCTATCTGAAAGAAAGTGAAGTATAGTCCTACAGCATAGACCTGGAAACTTCTGAAGAAAGTCTGATGCTCATAAGATGCTCGTATCTTAAACTATATAAAGGCAGGAGGCAGGACGCCACATGTGTAAATTGAATACACTAAAAGATAGGACATATAATGTTAACTGACACGAGAATACTATAAATGCGCAACGGTAGCAATGCTCAACACTAAAAGAAGTACTTCCTCATCAACGAAACAGTCTGCTATGGTTGTGCGGCTCAACAACAACCTAGACTAATAAATGCTGTGAATAATAATGCGTACATATCAAAGAGCTTATATTAAATACTAACAAGTGTCTACTCGATTAATAATGTCTAGCTGGGATACTCTAGGTAAGGAACTGGGGTTGAGCAAGACAGGCTCGTAGCCCAGCGATGTCCTTAAGACTGCATCCTTTAAGTTACGTTAATTGACTATGGTGCTCTCTTGATAGATCCAGATCACAAGAATCTGGTTCTATCCTGGCGACCCTCTAAAGACAAGCAAAGAGGCAGCAAAGTGTGGAACTGGAACAGGCCACAACCCTCAGTCAACACAATGCTGCACTCGCAAAGGACGCAACCAAAAAGACAACCCAGGCTACCACAGGACCGGTCGAAGTCGTGTAGGTATAGGCAAACCGTACACACATCGGAGACAACGACTACAGTTACCTTATCCCAGTCTAGCATTAAATAAAAGAGCAGAAACACTAAATCAATAATGGAGACACACAAAGTTCTTAACCTATACTAACTAAGAACCCTCAAACCTATTCTAAGTACATGTAAATATCTCTGAGGACGGCGCATGCAATACAATGGGCCAGCTATGAAAACCGTATGCAGAACCCAAAGGGAGTGTTGTGCAGTTAATAAAGGTTAGAGTATGGAAAGAGAGAATCGAGTGAGAGAAACAGTGGTAAAGGGGGTGATCGGGAGAGAGTATGCAAGAGGATGTTAGTAGCACGCGCGCCAAGCCTGTCCTGACGAGGACAGCTCCTGGGGACCCTCATGGAGGAGGTTAGTTACACAGGAGCCCGCAAAGGCGAGATGGTCGGCCAATCACGGGCCGAGACGTCACAAGACAGCAGGCGCCACAGGACACAGCCAGACACTACCTCCCCGCTCTGAAAGTCTTTCTCATTCCCACGCTGGTACTATTATCACTACTGTTGATATAAAATATAACCCGTTGTCACAGACGAAAACAAAGACCACCACTGGACTGTCTGTGACAATGCGATTACTAGGAAAGAAAGAACAACATTCTCTGATAATTGTAGCCCAATTCGATGTCCCTGGCGAGCGCTAGTGGCTAACGAGAGGCGATTCTGCCAACGCTGGTAGACGTCACACGCCGCCCAAGATATGGGACGCTCAACATTAGGCGAGCACCATATCTGACAAGGCAGAATGCCGACAAGACCCGCCACACCTAGCCACTCCACCAGAAATGA
The DNA here is from genome assembly GCA_032716605.1 of Paralithodes platypus. Lineage (NCBI taxonomy): Eukaryota > Metazoa > Arthropoda > Malacostraca > Decapoda > Lithodidae > Paralithodes > Paralithodes platypus. The sequence continues at coordinate 16,275,725 of CM064518.1, read as the reverse complement.
AATGCAAAGCTCAATCTTAAATAAAACAACTTATTAGCATAAAGAAAATCTTACAACCCCTCCCAAACACAATAGTATAATTTTAGCCTGCTATGCTCCCTGAGCGAGCTTCACAGAGCCCAGCCTACTAAGTGAAAGACAGGTTCAACTTAGGACTTTAGCTATAACATTGGCAACTTACAATTAACTATCAAAAAGAAAGAGTTTTTATGTGATTTTTTGATTTAATTTTAATGTTGTTTTTGACGGCTCCTCTATAGGGGCAAGCCTGGTTTTTCTCCACTCTCAACACACACTGACTGAATGGGGAGGGTTCTCCTGCAAACATACCCTCCCATGACAAACAATTAGCCAAAACATTATCAGTGCCCTTAACATGCCACACATCCAACTTGTGTTCCGGCAGCAAAACAACACCTGACGCTGATAACCTGCCCAGTTCATCACAAGACTGGCACTTCTCTTCGCTCTCTCCGGCAACGGGGCCTGCCAATAACCTTTCACTAGTTCTACCTTCGTGATGAGCTAGGCAGCTCCGATGCAGTCTATGGTGTCGTCAACTCTAGGTAATGGATAGGCGTCTGTCAGGGATAATGCTTCCACACTCTTGCAATCAACATACACACAGATCTTGCCACTTAACTCAGGTTGCAAACTCACTGGCAACGACCACTCACGATATCCCTGATCCCTCAGACCCTTTTTCCACATGTAGTCTAGCTCTGCTTTCACGACAGGCTGTTGAGCAGGATTTATACGGTAGGGAACTAACTTGAGCCTTGCACTACCTCCAGCCTCCATGTCGGATTCTACCCCGTACATCAGGCCTGGAGAAGCAACAAACATGCGGATGTACTGCCACAGCCTAGTAAACAACATCTCTTGGCGCTCAGGAACAAGAGATTGCAACTTATCTCGAAGAACAACATGCCTAGTGCCCTCCCACAACCCAGCCGAGACCGCAGCTTCTAAACTATAGACTCCCTCCTTCTCCACCTTCGTCCCTAGAACAGCCAGGTCATGAGAGGGACAATCAGTACCACCTGTGCAGTCACTCCCATAGTTCATAATTGCTTAGCCTTCCCCGTCGATACCGTACATGCGCACCCCCGCATTCCTTGCGACTACATTTGCCTGCGCAGCATCACCGCCTTCAGCGACATGGCCAGATACAGTCGGTCTATGGTAGGGCTGTTGCATTCGACTAGAGCAGCATTGGGAGGCTATGCGATGACCGGGCACATCCACTCCACAACCAACCTCACCAATCTGCTCAATGTCCTCATTCTGACCACCACCCTTGGCAGCCATGGGTCGACCCTGACCTAACAACCATGGCAAAGCCTCGTCGCCCACCTTGAACCACCGAAACAATGAGGTCAACGGTCTACTCACACTCAAGTGACCTGTCAGCAGAACATCGTGCACCGCATGAGTTGTGAGGCCTGGGTGCTCGGCACAAACAGTGGGGTATGAACCGAGCCGGTGCTGGAGCGCTGCACACTGCTGCTCAGGCAGGTGCTCTAGCGCTTCCACAGCCACCTGACTCGTGTTCCCCGCCCACTGCTCCACCGAGACATGACAATCCCAACTCTCCTCCACCTGTGGCCCACTGCCCCCCTCTCCTTCTCCACCTTGGCCGCTGCAGATCAACGCAGGGACAGTAGGCTGCTCAGGTGGTTGCCTCACAAACTCCTTTAACAGGTGCACATGACATGTTTCCCCGTCCTCGTGTTCAATAGCCCCGTTCTCACAACTCTCCTCCACCTGGGAACTACTCTGTCGCGGAGTGCCATCACGCCCAACCATGTCACTAGGGGGGACAGGTTCTGGGGCCACTCTGGAGCTCACCTCTGGGTCAAGTACCGAGTCGCCAAGAAGAGCCGCTCGATCAAAACTCGCAAAACTTCTCCCAACTTTAGCTTTCTCCTTCCGACCGTTCCTCCGCTGGTCTAGAGACTGAGGAATAGGCTGTGACACCTTAGATGCATGAGATCGGGTGACAACACATGCCATCTGCTGTAATTGACACCTCTCGACCAACTCCAGCCCCTCCCTACTCACGTCGGCCGCCCTCTCGGCAACGACTAAGGGTGGAACCTCAGAAGTAGGCACCGCAAAGTCGTTGCCGAGAAGAAGGTCGACGCCCTCTACTGGCAGTTTTATCTACGATTCCAACATCTATCTCTCGTGTCACACCATCAACCTCCAGCTCCACTCGAACCAACGGGTATGACCGTGTAGCATTAATACCCTGCACCACAACTACCCATGCCGTGTTTATAGGTTGGCCTGTAAAGTTTTTCATCAGAGTCTGGGATGCACCTGTATCACGCAACAACTCCAACCCATGCTTGCAACCAGCCCAACTCACGCAGCCACGCCCTCTATGGTCGCAAAAAGCATCGCGGACAGGTTTCGAGCCTTCTGGACACTCCTTCACTGGCAGTGCCCCCGCATCTGACATATCACCCCGGGTAAACGCAGAAGACCTCAGAGACACCCCAATGTTGCTAGCCAAAGACACGACTGCTGTAGGTTGGTTACTAGGGCAGGAACGTGCAAAATGCCCCTTGTTATGACACTTAAAACACTCTACTTCACCCTTGGACTTCCCCTGAGGTGGGGAAGGGCCCTGACCTTTCTAAAACGGGACGGTTTTTGGTTTGTGATCATAATTTGTATCATTGCTCTTACTTTCGTTATTAAATGTTGCATCACTGACTCGGGGGGGTGGAGTGTTGCGCCCCTTGTTAACTGCATCGGTCCGTTGTGCAGACCCGCACCCACGAATCAGCGATAATCTCAGGTCAGCCAACTCAGCTGCCTTTTGTAGAGTTTTAGGCTGTTTCTCTTTGAGGTTCAAAGTCAGGTCGCTGCCTGTGCATTTAAAACATTGCTCTTGAAGGAATAACTGCTCAAGCTCTTCGAATGTCGTCACCTTTTATGACCTCAGCCAATTTCTCAAAGCATCAGACAGTTCCCGGGCATGTTCTAGAAAAGTGCACTCACGACCATTCGTAACACCCCGAAACTTCAACCTATATGTCTCTGGTTGTAACTCATACGCCCGCAGAACAGCTTCCTTCAATACCTCATTATCGATGCAAGACTCCAAGGGCAACGCATCATATGCCTTGAGTCCTTTGCCAACCAACCTAGAGGAAACAAGGGCTGCCCACTTAACCTCGGGCCATTGGTGCTCCCGGCACTTCTCAAAATGCAGGAAAAACTCGGTGACACGCGACTCGTCAAATGCAGGGACTAACTTAAGAAAGTGCGATAAAGACTGATCAAGACCTCGATTCCCAGAACCGAGTCGCTGCCCTGTCGACTCCACCCGAGACTTCTCAAGCTCTATGTCTGCACAGTACTTCGTAGCCTCAACCTGAAGCTCAGCCTCACGTATGGCCTTTCTCTCCTCAGCGTGAATCCTAAGCTTAGCCCTCTCAAGCTCAGATTCCCACTGCTGCTTAGCCATCTCAAGCTCAGATTCCCGCTGCTGCTTAGCTATCTCAAGCTCAGATTCCCGCTGCTGCTTCATCTTAGCCATCTCAAGCTGGAAGATCATATCTGGAGTTAAACCTTGAGGAGGAGGAGATGCAACAATTGGAGACCCACCCAGTGATCCACCCAGGGGCAAACCACGCTGCCAGTGACTATCGGCCTGCTGGAACGTCCTCGGATCCGGTATTCTAGAGAGCATGATGGGAGTAGAGTAGAGGGGGGGCTTGGCCGAAGGTGCCAAAGCACCCGCTCCACCCTGTGCACCACGCACCCCGCCCAGCACACATGCCACCAGGTCACTTCTCGTCATGCCGCTAGTGCCAACATGCCCGATGACCGTGGCCAAACACTGGAGACTATACCGATCAATCCCCGACACCCGGTCAACAGTAATAGGCATCTCCAGAAACTTCCTTGCATCCTCCTCACTAGTTACTACTCTAATGTCATCTAACAAACCCAGCTTCTGCACCTCAGAGCCTGCTTCCCGTACTGTGTCCTCACTATGCACTGATCCGTCGTTCGACATAGTGTCCACCGGAAATCCTCAACGTTTATAAAAAAAAAGAAAATTCCTAAACTCTCATGTAGCACTATTCACTCAAAAAATGCTTGAAGACAACTCAAGTGCTATACTACGTTGCCAAAAAAAAATTCCAACGTGTCCAAAATATTCCTCAAAATGTCCACTGCCAAACTGTGAGAAATAACAATCGACCCCCAAACGGAGATTAAAAAAAAAAAATCTCCACAAAAAATCCTGCAATTATTTCTTAGTTCACTAAATCCTAGACTAAGGTCGCCATTTGTTATGACGACTAAGATAAGATACTAGGCAAGGTCGCCATTTGTTACGACCGGGACTACGAATAAAACAAGGGCACTTAATGATTGGACTAGTAATAGGGCACTATGCAACAATGGTACGCTAGATCCAAACCCTCGAACTTATATGCCGGCGAACAAAAACACCTATACCCTCCAGAGTTAATCTGCAATAGCGGGATATCCTTAACTGGGCATAAATGTACTCTACTTCAGGCTAACCCACACTGGTATAGCCTGATAACAAACAAGATGCAAGTTACGTTAAAATGCATAAAAAGGAATCTATGGAAAGATCAATTAAATCACTGCAAGATTTAATACAATAAAAAGATGCTTCAATACAGTTACTCTAAACAACAATAAACTCTTCACTCCTATCTGAAAGAAAGTGAAGTATAGTCCTACAGCATAGACCTGGAAACTTCTGAAGAAAGTCTGATGCTCATAAGATGCTCGTATCTTAAACTATATAAAGGCAGGAGGCAGGACGCCACACGTGTAAATTGAATACACTAAAAGATAGGACATAATTATAATGTTAACTGACACGAGAATACTATAAATGCGCAACGGTAGCAATGCTCGACACTAAAAGAAGTACTTCCTCATCAACGAAACAGTCTGCTATGGTTGTGTGGCTCAACAACAACCTAGACTAATAAATGCTGTGAATAATAATGCGTACATATCAAAGAGCTTATATTAACTCTTAATTGGCGGCGCGCAACATAAGTCGTATGAAATAAATCTGGCGTAAATGGCGGTGCGCGACATAGGTCGAGTTGGTATTTCCCGCCCTAATTTAAGTGGAAAGCAAAATCTAGCGGTCAGGCGGTGTACTACTAGGTCCCACACACACATCCCCACCGTGTGAGCTTGGCTCAGTACCGCTCTAGCCGCCGTAATGGAGAGACAAGATTTGCCTGTGTTCGATTCGGTGCCCGCCCCTAGTACGTCCCGCCAGCCAAGCCGTAAGGCCCCGCTTTCAGCCGAGGAATTAGTTCTGCTGATGAACTCTTCAGCGGTGTCTAAAATATCGTTGACTGAAACCATGGAAGGGCTTGGTGATAGTGGGGGAAGTGAGGAGGAAGAAGAAATTGAAGATAAGCCTGTCATCGGTTTTCACAAACGCCATAACTTGCGGGGCGAAAATGGTGAAGGTGATGTTGTAGACGTTGAAGATGCTGACGAGGAGCTTGGCGAACACACTGGTGTGGGTGTTGGTAAGTACAATGTACATTTATATTGTTTGAGAGATTGATTTAGCCTACAATAATTTTATTATTGGCGTAATGTCGGTACATTTCTTACGGGAATACAAGCAACGAAGATTGTGTTGTTGGTCTTCCTATAGCAACGAAGATTGTGGTGTTGGTCTTCCTATACATATGGGATATACAGTATAGGCTATCTACATGAAACTTTGAAATGGCTTGCAAGTTTGATTGCAAGCGATTGCAATCATTTTATTAATGGCGTATAGGCCTAGGCCTATGTCAGCGTATACGGTACATTTGTTATGGGAATACAAGCAACGAAGATCGTGGTGTTGGTCTTACTATATTACGTTTCCATTCATTATATAGGCGTATATAATATATATATCACGGTGTACAGTAGAATACTTTCATTACGCATGTGTCTTTGAAATTACTTGCAAGCTTGATTGCAAGCGATTGAAGATTGTGGTGTTGGTCTTCCTATATTACGTTTCCATTCATTTTATAGGCGTATATAATATATATATCACGGTGTACAGTAGAATACTTTCCTTACGCATGTGACTTTGAAATTGCTTGCAAGTTTGATTGCAAGCGATTGAAGATTGTGGTGTTGGTCTTCCTATATTACGTTTCCATTCATTTTATAGGCGTATATAATATATATCACGGTGTACAGTAGAATACTTTCCTTAGGCATGTGACTTTGAAATTGCTTGCAAGTTTGATTGCAAGCGATTGAAGATTGTGGTGTTGGTCTTCCTATATTACGTTTCCATTCATTTTATAGGCGTATATAATATATATATCACGGTGTACAGTAGAATACTTTTCTTACGCATGTGACTTTGAAATTGCTTGCAAGTTTGATGGCAAGCGATTGAAGATTGTGGTGTTGGTTTCCTATATTACGTTTCCATTCATTTTATAGGCGTATATCAGGTGTAGGGTAGATTTCATACTATGAAATCTACCCTACACCGTGATATATACGCCTATCAAATGATGGCAATCATATTATTATTTATTGCTTGCGAGTTTCCATTAATTTGATAGGCGTATATCACGGTGTAGGGTAGATTTCATACTATGAAATCTACCCTACACCGTGATATATACGCCTATCAAATGATGGCAATCATATTATTATTTATTGCTAGCGAGTTTTCATTCATTTGATAGGCGTATATCACGGTGTAGGGTAGATTTCATAGTATAGTATGAAATCTACCCTACACCGTAGGGTAGACCCTTCAGGGCCGTGGTGGTGAAGTGGTGAGCACGCTCGCGTGTGAATCTGAAAGACCCGGGATCGAATCCCTGCCACGGCGGACATTTAGTGGGTGCGGTAGTACGTCCTAGCATGTTTCACATGCTTGCACCCAGTTGCACCCAGTCAGGGGACATCCTGACGACGTATACAGACAAAACACACATAACAAAGCCACTCCAACACCTTCCTCTCTCTCTAACACCCCTTCTCCCCTCTCAACACTCTTCTCTGAGCTATTGCCGATAAAAATGGCATGTTCAGTCCTGTACAGAATCGTAAGATTCAGAATCGTAAAGATTCCAGGACGAGCTCATCAGCGGCGGATCCCCAGATCGACCGTGGTGATTGTCATCAAAACAAACAAAACAAACACCGTGATATATACGCCTATCAAATGATGATATCAATATACGGTATATATATATATATATATATATATACCGTATATTTATTGTTCAATATATGATATTTTTGCGAAATATACTTTCTCTCTCTCTCTTTCTCTTTCGTTCTTCCAATCTTCCTTTGTGTGACTCACTGTTTACCAGGTCAATCCCCAGAATACCCTTTTATCAATTACCCCCGGGCAGTACCACCAAGTAGCATTTTCTTTCTCTCCCATCCTTTCTTCATTTCTTTATTCATTTCTTTGCGTGACTCCCTGTTGATTGCAATAATTTGATAGGCGTATATATCACGGTATATGGTACATTTCTTTCCTTACGAAGGTGACCTTGAAATTGCTAGGACTCTTCTCTCTCTTTTCGTAAGGAAAGAAATGTACCGTACACGTGATATATACGCCTATCAAATGATTGCAAGCAATAAACACCAATATACAGTATATATATATATATATATATATATATATATATACCGTATATTGATTGCAATCATTTGATAGGCGTATATATCACCATGTACGGTACATTGCAAGGAATGAAATCTACCGTATACCGTGATATATACGCCTATCAAATGATTGCAATCAATACACGGTATATATATATATATATATATATATATATATATATATATATATATATATATATATATATATATATATATATATATATATATATACTGTATATTGGTGTATATTGATTGCAATAATTTGATAGACGTATAATATCACGGTATACGGTAGATTTCATTCCTTACAATGTACCGTACATGGTGATATATACGCCTATCAAATGATTGCATTCAATATACTGTATATATATATATATATATATACTGTATATTGGTGTATATTGCTTGCAATCATTTGATAGGCGTATATATCACATGTACGGTACATTTCTTTCCTTACGCAGGTGACCTTGAAATTGCTAGGACTCTTCCTTTCTCTCTCTATCTCTCTCTCAAATAAATCATGTCTTAGTTGTCAAGTTTGAGTCTGCACATCCCTCATACGAAATACCATTCCCACAATTTTCATAGGCAACACAAGACTGGCCAAACGACGAAGATCGTTATCCCCACAGCCAGGCCCATCCACATCCAGGCAGCGAGCCTCGTCAGAGCCTCCAGTGATGCCCGTTCAGCTAGCAGCGAACATCTCGGGGGTAGTGCAGCTACCAATAACCCCCGCCCATGGACAACCAGGACCAGCGACGTCTACACCAGCTGTTGATGCTCCTCCCAGGTTGTCAACGCCACCCAGGATGCAGCAGACGAGGAGGACCAGGCGTCGGCTGACAATGTCTGAAAGTGATGCCGGCACCGGCTCAAGCTCTCCCGATTCGCCTGAAGCCAGGATATCCCCCACGCCGGCAAGCGACTCTGATGGCGGGCAGGCACAGCCACAGCAGGGACAGCCACAGCAGGGACCGCCACAACAGGGAGAGCCACAGCAAGGTGCCAGGGGAAGGGCCCGAGGAAGGGCCCGAAGAGGTGCTCGGGGAAGTGCTCGGGGAGGTGCTCGGGGAGGTGCCCCGGGAGGTGCTCGGGGAGGTGCCCCAGGAGGTGCCCCAGGAGGTGCCTCACGAGGGGTTGGGAGGGGCAGGAGGCCGGACGAGCCACCTCTCTTTCAGTGGGAGGACTGCGAGCCTCAGGATATGCCTGGGGTTCCACCCCATTTTGATAAGGGAACAAATGGCATCCAGCCTGGCTTTCCCACCACAGAGGATGATACCCCTTACCACTACTTGCGAGCATTCTTCGACGATGAATTGCTCTGGGACATGGTAAGGGAGACAAACCTATATGCAAGGCAGCACTCCGAAGAGATGGCCTCGCCCCACATGAGGAGATGGACGCCCATCGATATCCCTGAGCTCCTCGTGTTTTTGGGCCTCACCATGCTAATGCCCCACATGAGAAAGCACAACATGCTGGATTATTGGCTGATGCATGACATTAGATCAACGCCAGTCTTCAATATGTACATGCCCAGGGACCAATACCGACAAATTCTCAAGTGCTTGCACTTTGTAGACAACACTGCGGCACACGGAGCTGACAAGCTTTGGAAAATCAGGCCATTCCTGAACTCCCTCCTGAACAGGTATCGCCGGTTTTTCAAACCTTTTCAGAATCTCGTGATCGATGAGTCCTTGATCCTCTTCCGTGGACGTCTCTCTTTCCGGCAGTACATTCCGTCGAAGCGTCACCGCTTCGGGATCAAGTTCTTTGTACTGTGTGACTGCGAGACAGGATACGTGCTGGACCTCATCATCTACACCGCTACTGATGTGGACATTCCAAACGACCCTCTGAGTCTTTCAGGGGCGGTTGTGAAGACACTGATGGAGCCGTATCTGGATGCCAACCGTATCTTGTACACCAACAATTTCTACACCTCTCCTCTCCTTGCCAGGTATCTCCTTACAAGGAGCACAGGAAGCTGTGGAACTGTCAGGGCAAACAGGAAACACTGGCCCAAGTTTCATGTTACACGGAAAGGAGACATCTTCCGGAAGAAGAGCAGCAGTGACAGTATACTGGCTATTTGTTGGCATGACATAAAGCCAGTCAATGTCCTCTCCACCTTCCACAAGTCCACAATGCGAGATAGCGGGATGAAGAGATACCAGATTGACCCTGTCACCCGCGACAAGCATCTAGTAGCTATCTCCAAACCTGACCTTGTTATGGACTACAATATAAGCATGCGGTTGGTGGATAAGAGTGACATGCAAATCACTGCTGTTGACTGCCTCAGGAAGACGTGTAAGTGGTATAAGAAGGTCGTACTCCATCTTCTTGATGTCACTATCCTGAATGCGTACAACCTGTGGATGACGCGGACAGGAAGGAAGAGCTCTGTAATGCTGTTCGCGAAGGACATCATCGACTCCATCCTCAGGAAGAACGGAACCACACGTGTGCTACCACCTCCGAGGCCGATCGTGAATCTGCCTGATCGCCTTGAGTGCCGGGACTACCTCATGACCCACATGCTTGTGTTTTGCCCCCGTTCAGCATCACAAATCGCAGCCAACCGGAAGCACGGACTGAAGCAGTACCACGTCTGCAGACACACAACAAGGAGGAACCAAGTCAGGAAGGAAAGCACGTTCATGTGTAGTCATTGTAATGTGGGACTATGCGCTTCTCCTTGCTACACCGAGTACCACACACTGGAACACTTCTAGACCTCCTCCTCTAGACCTCTTGCCAATCATTCATAACTTCATTCAATCATTCATTCATCTATTTCAAACTACCTCATGAATTCATGTCATTCAATCATTCATATGGTGGAATAGCATACTACCCAAACACAAGTGCATTCATCATCATCAGCAACATCACCCATTACATCCATAAGTTTCGAATCTCATCCATCCATCTGCTTCTTGGTCCACCTCATACATCCATGTCATTTGTCTACCTCAATCATATAACTGCCTTTTGTCTACCTCAATCACATAACTGCATTTTGTCTACCTCAATGAAATGTGGATTACACCTCCTGGGAACACCACAAAAAAACAAAAATGAGTCGTCAACACTACCCCATAGGGTGATTTGGAAATGTGTTGAAATAATATTATTTATAAAACAAAAACAAAATTCCTGCAAAGTAAGCGAAACAGAGAGAGAGAGAGAGAATGCACGCCTATATATATACGCCTATCAAATGATTGCAATCAATATACGGTATATATATATATATATATATATATGTATATATATCAATATACACCATGATACAGTATATATATATATATATATACCGTATATTGATTGCAATCATTTGATAGGCGACTAGGCGTATATATCACCATGTACGGTACATTGTAAGGAATGAAATCTACCGTATACCGTGATATATACGCCTATCAAATGATTGCAATCAATATACACCAATATACAGTATATATATATATATATATATTTATATACCGTGTATTGATTGCAATCAATATACTGTATATTGATTGCACTCATTTGATAGGCGTATATATCACGTGTACGGTAGATTTCTTTCCTTACGAAAAGAGAGAGAAGAGTCCTAGCAATTTTAAGGTCACCTTCGTAAGGAAAGAAATCTACCGTACATGGTGATATAAACGCCTATCAAATGATTGCAATCACTATACACCAATATACAGTATATATAGGTATATATATATTTTTTCTTTAATACATACGAGGTTGAAAGAAATGGCAATTTCTGCTTTGGAAATGTTATTATTCAAAGTTTCCAGGTCTCTGATGAGTTTTCGCTGGGTGGCAGGAAGTAGATGAAGGAGATGAGCAAAATTCATGGTGGTACAGGGTTACATAAATGTACATGATGATACAGGATATACGACGCGTTTCACTGGACAACCAGCATTATCAAGTAAGGAAGGAATGATATAAAAGGTAAACAGGAAGGGTATATATAGAGGGTGGAGGATCAGAGGAGGCGGAAAACAGGGGGCAAAAGTCTGCTATTGGTGGAAGCGTAAACTAGGAGAGAGAAGGGGTTAACCGCTTCACGCATGCGCACTGGATGCGGGATGGTGGTCAGTAGGTGGGGTCGAAGCTGATTGGCTGCGTGTCGAGGGGCGTGGCCTAAGTTGTGTGGCGCCTGCAGAAGACGAAGCTGAAGGAGGTAGCGCGGGGGGCTGCGTCAAGGGCACCGGGGGGCGAGGAGGGGTGTTAGGTCCTGTAGGGTAGTGCCTTTTGGCAGAAGGAAGGATCTGAAGGTCCAGAGTTTGGTTGTTGATGTTGGGATGTAAGGCTTGGATATATAAAGCTTCGAGTATAGGTAATCTCCTTGGGTCACTTTCTTTATCGAGTATGGTGGTGTGTTTCTCTAACTCGTTGCGTGTGAGGTGAGGGTGGTTAGGGGTGAGATAGTGGTCTTTGATGGCTCCAGCCTGAAGGTGAAGAGTTAACCGACGTGAAAGACGAGTCTGCGTCATACCAATATAGGAATGAGGTCCACAGTCCTCATAATTACAGGTAGGCCAACTTAGGCCACGCCCCTCGACACGCAGCCAATCAGCTTCGACCCCACCTACTGACCACCATCCCGCATCCAGTGCGCATGCGTGAAGCGGTTAACCCCTTCTCTCTCCTAGTTTACGCTTCCACCAATAGCAGACTTTTGCCCCCTGTTTCCCGCCTCCTCTGATCCTCCACCCTCTATATATACCCTTCCTGTTTACCTTTTATATCATTCCTTACTTGATAATGCTGGTTGTCCAGTGAAACGCGTCGTATATCCTGTATCATCATGTACATTTATGTAACCCTGTACCACCATGAATTTTGCTCATCTCCTTCATCTACTTCCTGCCACCCAGCGAAAACTCATCAGAGACCTGGAAACTTTGAATAATAAAATTTCCAACGCAGAAATTGCCATTTCTTTCAACCTCGTATGTATTAAAGAAAATTTATTACCTGGCTTTACTAACATATATATATATATATATATATACCGTATATTGATTGCAATCATTTGATAGGCGTATATATCACCATGTACGGTACATTGTAAGGAATGAAATCTACCGTATACCGTGATATATACGCCTATCAAATGATTGCAATCAATATACACCAATATACAGTATATATATATATATATACTGTATATTGGTGTATATTGATTGCAATCATTTGATAGGCATATATATCACCATGTACGGTACATTGTAAGGAATGAAATCTACCGTATACCGTGATATATACGCTGATCAAATGATTGCAATCAATATACACCAATATACAGTATATATATATAGCCTATATATATATATTATATAGCGTGTATTGATTGCAATCATTTGATAGGCGTATATATCACAGTGTACGGTAGATTGTAAGGAATGAAATCTAGAGAATAATGAGAAATGAAAGAGAATACTGAAACAACTGAAGAAAGAGTGAAACAGATATAATAATACAGAAATGTTACAAGCAGATAAAAGAAATAGAGTGAATAGTTAGAGAAAATAATAATGAGAATTACATATACGGATGAGGAAGAGAGAGAAAGAGAGAATACAGAAACTGAACTGAAGAAAGAGTGAAAAAGATATAATAATACAGAAATATTACAAGCAAACAAAGAAAGAGGGATTAGAGAAAATAAAAATGAGAATTACATATACGAAAGAGAGAAATGTAGAGAAGAAAGAAAGGGAGGAAGGGAGAGAGAGTGAGACAGAGCACGTACGAAGGAGAAAGGGGGAGAGAGGGAAAGCGAGCTAGCCAGAGAGAGAGAGAGAGAGTCAGACAGACAGACAAGAGGAGTGAGAGAGAGAGAGAGAGAGAGCGAGAATACAGAGAATACAGAAATAAGGAGAAATAAGAGAAAATAAGACTGCTTACCGAAGGAATAATAGACGCGCGTGAGGCCGAAATCAGGACAAAGCGAACGCATCCGAACGTGCCCGGGAAATAGACCAAAAAGTAGCCTCTCTTCCTCACCTCCTTCCACCCTCCACACTCGCTCACTACATCCAGAATAGACTTCTATGGGGAGTCGGAGAGTTCCTTGTTTCAAATATTATCGTTTCGTTCCGATTGGAGCCATAGTAACAGCGCTAGGGCGAGTGAAAGTGAGCGAATATTTCGGGATTGTGCCCGCTGGGCGGCTCGGTGTAAAATACCGCCTAGCCCGCTCTTAAGGTGTTAAATACTAGCAAGTGTCTACTCGATTAATAATGTCTAGCTGGGATACTATAGGTAAGGAACTGGGGTTGAGCAAGACAGGCTCGTAGCCCAGCGATGTCCTTAAGACTGCATCCTTTAATTTAAGTTAATTGACTAGGGTGCTCTCTTGATAGATCCAGATCACAAGGATCTGGTTCTATCCTGGCGACCCTCTAAAGACAAGCAAAGAGGCAGCAAAGTGTGGAACTGGAACAGGCCACAACCCTCAGTCAACACAATGCTGCACTTGCAAAGGACGCAACCGAAAAGACAACCCAGACTACCACAGGACCGGTCGAAGTCGTGTAGGTATAGGCAAACCGTACACACATCGGAGACAATGACTACAGTTACCTTATCCCAGTCTAGCATTAAATAAAAGAGCAGAAACACTAAATCAATAATGGAGACACACAAAGTTCTTAACCTATACTAACTAAGAACCCTCAAACCTATTCTAAGTACATGTAAATATCTCTGAGGACGGCGCATGCAATACAATGGGCCGGCTATGAAAACCGTATGCAGAACCCAAGGGGAGTGTTGTGCAGGTAATAAAGGTTAGAGTATGGAAAGAGAGAATCAAGTGAGAGAAACAGTGGTAAAGGGGGTGATCGGGAGAGAGTATGCAAGGGGATGTTAGAAGCACGCGTGCCAAGCCTGTCCTGACGAGGACAGCTCCTGGGGACCCTCATGGAGGAGGTTAGTTACACAGGAGCCCGCAAAGGCGCGATGGTCGGCCAATCACGGGCCGAGACGTCACAAGACAGCAGGCGCCACAGGACACAGCCAGACACTACCTCCCCGCTCTGAAAGTCTTTCTCATTCCCACGCTGGTACTATTATCACTACTGTTGATATAAAATATAACCCGTTGTCACAGACGAAAACAAAGACCACCACTGGACTGTCTGTGACAATGCGATTACTAGGAAAGAAAGAACAACATTCTCTGATAACTGTAGCCCATTTCGATGTCCCTGGCGAGCGCTAGTGGCTAATGAGAGGCGATTCTGCCAACGCTGGTAGACGTCACACAAGCTTCGCCCACCACCACGCCAGCTCATGCCTACCTGGTCACTTGACAAAGCTTTGTCGTTACTAACTTCTCAGAAATATGGTCACAACCCTCCTTTTGATTTGATATTAAAGAAGGCTGTGTTAATTATGGCCTTGGCTACAGGAAACAGGGTATCTGAGCTGGCGGCGATGAGCAACGAACCTATCTCAGGTTTACGCGACGCATTGTCAGTATGCACTGCTGCTGACTCGTTGTGTTGCTTGCCCTAGGCCTCGTGGCCAGCCTCTGTTAGGGGTTTATTTTATGGCTAGGATGTCATTTTTATTATTGTATTATAATAATTTTAGCCATAAGATGTGACCTTCTCATTAATGACGAATATTGTTGTTGAAGTGAAGGTGTCAGGAGACGTCCTGACTAATTTATATGTACGTGTGTGTTATGCCAACCCGTTGCTATGAGTTGCAAAATGCAAAGGTTAGGATCTGTTTTTTCCGGTGGAAAATAACCGAGTACTACACTGCCGGATACCTGCTAGCTCATACGCCCTTGAAAATGGGCAAATACTTTTATAAGAAATCTTTAGTGAAAAGTGCAGCCAAAAAAGCATGCAAGTCGGCAGAGGAAATAAGGGAATGCGACATAAGTAGTGACAATGACGCCGACCCTGCTCTAGTCACCACCCACATTTCTTTGTCTCGACGCCGTGACTCGGGATGCCGCGTGGGTCATCCACAGCCCTCAACTTTATCTCTCCCTCAGGATGAGCAAAGGGCCTCTACAAGTGGTACTAGTGGAGCGGCATTGTCCTCCCACAGTGTACCACAGGCCTCATCACATCGACGAGCTTTATTCGGAGGGGAGAAACCCTCAGCTTGCTGTAAAAGGAGTCCAACTGAGGAGGCTGAGCATCCCATTGTTCCACCCCCCACAGCTTCCGGCCCCCCACACCACTGACGCCTGGTCACCTCTTCGCCGGAACTAACCCCCGAAGACGATGTCGACGACCCTAACATTGCCCCAGATGACCTGACAACACCTGAGGACGAGGAGGAAGTGGAAGAAAAGGAGATACCGACACGGCGAGGCCGTGGCGGTCATGGGCATGCAGCTCAGCCTGCCGATGCTGATGATGATGCCGACGCCGCTGCCCGTGGGCATGGGCGTGGGCTTGGGCGTGCCCCACAATCAGAGTTGTTTGTCTGGACTGATGGGGCAGATTTTGAGCCAGATGTGCCTGCTTTTGACGAGGAGCAGATTGGCTCAGGGGTGTCAGCAGCATATCCCAGTGACCAAGATGCAAGCCCTAGTGAATTTTGTTGTGGGTTTTATGACAACGAGGTCATGGAATACCTGGTGGAGGAAACCAACAACCATCACGAAATCTGTGCAAACTTTCTTGGCAGGAAAACAAGTGCCAAGATGGTGGCATGGCGAGCTGTCATTGTGGCAGAAATGTATGTTTTTCTGGCACTGACTATGCTGATGATACACATCAGAAAACATGCACTGGTAGATTACTGGATAACTGCCGATATGATTACAACCCCAGCCTTCGGGAAATATATATCTAGGGACAGATATTTTGACGTTCTGTCCTATCTGCACCAGACTAACAACATGCATGTCAACCTACAAGATCAGCTTTAGAAAATCAGGAAGCTGTATGACATGATACGTCATCGGTTTACCACCTACCTGATACCATTCCAGAAGATGTGCCTCAAAGAGTCTCTGGCCCTGTTCCGGGGGAGGCTGCATTTCTGGCAATATATCCCGTAGAAGAGACACCATTTCGGCATCAAGCTCTTTGTCCTCTGCAACTGCAAGACGGGATATGTTCTGGACTTAGTGGTCTACAGCGGCAGTGGTGGCGGGATTGTAACTGACCCCGACATTGGATTTAGCGGCGCTGTCGTACAGAAGATGATGGAGAACCACTTCCACAAGAACCACATCCTGTACACAGACAACTATTATACGTCGCCCATCCTCACCAAGTACCTCCTTGACCGCAAGACCGGAACTGTCGGCACAGTCAAGACCAAGAGGAAGGGCATGCCAGTGTACCCGACCAAGACCAAGAAGACGGAGGTGTTCCACAAGAGAGTGGCCCCATCCTCTCTATCCACTGGCATGACCAGCAGAAGGTAAACCTCCTCACCACATGCCACAAAGCTGAGATGGTCGCCACCGGGAAAGTGGACCGGAAGACCAAAAACCCAGTCCAAAAAACAACTGCTGTCCTGGACTATAACTTGAACATGCGCTTCATCGACAAGTCCGACATGCAGATGGGCTTCATCGACTGCCTGCGAACATCCTGCAGGTGATACAAGAAGTTTGTGCTGCACACGGTCTACATGTCAGCTCTCAACCCGTACAACATCTACCGACTGAGGACTCCAGGAGCAAAGAAGTACAAGTCACCGCGGAAGTTCCATAACAGGTGATACTAGAGCTCCTGGAAAAGCATGCTGTACCCGGGAGTCCTTTACAAGGATCAGGCAGGCTGGACCGCACGGCGTGTGCTGACTATTTCAGGAAGCACCAGCTCACCCCTCTTCCTCCCAAAGTACCAGGTGGCACTGTCAAAGAGTCAGAAGAGGTGCCATGTCTGTAGCCACACAACCAGCAGACCCCATAAAGCGAGGAAAACCACATGGGTATGCCTTGAGTGTGAAGTGGCACTGTGTGCTGGACAGTGCTTCAATGATTTTCACACTCTAGTACAATATTGAAGTGCCAGTGACAATGACAGTGAATGTGACACTAAAATGTAGGCTAATATTGAGTAAAAGCGAAAGAGACACAAGTATCAGTAATAATAAGTGCCTTCATATCAATATGAACGAGTGAAAGTGACACTTAAGATCTATATTATAGCTTAGCTAACAATAAATACTAGTGGAAATTACACTATCGATTATCATAGTCCAGTGAAAGTAACACTAAAAATATGTAGCAAATATAAATACAAGTTGAGACACAAAAATATCTTTGTAAGTAACTTTATTGAGTGAAAATGAAATAATAATGATTATAAGGGCAAAATAAACTAATAAAAACACTCAAATCGCTTCTCTGATATAATTGCGGGTGGTGCGACGAGTCCAGTAGTGCGTCATAGCCGGGGCCGCAGCAGAACGTTCGGACGTGTCTAGGTAAATACGCGGCAAAAGCGGTCTCCCTTAATATCGCCATCACACCTGAACGAGTTCAGTTATTGTTGTTGTTGTTGTTCCCCAAGCTGCCTGGCCGAACAGCCCCAAGGCCCCGAGCAAGGCCAAGGCCATAACCGAGCGCCCCCACAGAACCCTCCCCACCGACCACAATAAAGCCTGGGTGACCGAAGCCACTCCATGGCGGGGAGCTGAGGAGGGTGCGGAAATGCCCGGGAAACCAAAGCCCCACCCAGGGCCCTGTGTCCCTCAGCAATTATGAAGAGAAAGTTGAGGGGCAAGGGAAAAATGTGATGCTTTGGCTTCCAATCTTGGTAGATTGGGAGGTCAATCCACGTTAGAGACGCCGTCACTTGAGATCTAGAAAATATATAAGTAAAAGGAACAGTCAGAGTAAGCTATGGGTATGGCAGAGATTGCTCAGTTCTCACTCTGATAGACCAGCCCATCACCACATGACTAGAACCCAATCCTCTCAGCATCAGCTAGGAAAGGCCCTAGAAAGCCGCCTTTGGCGGGGGGATAGCTCCCCTATTTCAACCCTTTTCGGGGTTGGGCACCCGCCCAACGAGTTCAGTTAGAGAACTCTACTTAACGCCAGTCTACTGATCAAAGTAAGGGCTACATTCTGACATTTCTATGAATGTTCTAGCTATTCCATTAACAGAGATAGGCCTATGTTTACAGACCTCATTTTTTAGCCAGATCGCCCGGATACAAGCTCCGTCATTTAGAAAGGCAGCCCAGGCGGGAAGCGTTAAAAGACTGGAAGTAGGCTACAGTCAAAAGATATTCTTTGTTCTTCTATTGTGGATACATTACCAAATATTTTGTGATAATCATTATCATAAGGTTACTCAGGAACTTGCAATATAGTTATGAGTAAAGAATTTGTTTGTATATATATATATTTTTTTTTGTCTTCTATATTCCAACTACTCCATCTCGGGCATAGGCTGATAGCCTTTACACTCTACCGCTGAACACGGTGAGGCCCGTGAGGTCTTGTTCCAGTCTAGGGAGTGAGACATGCGAAGCACCTATTCACGGCTTGAACCCAACTCCATCTCTGAAGCTGCTTCGTCTCTGCGCCTCACAGTCTCACTCCCCAGGCTCGGACCCTCACTCTCAGAATGCCACCTATTGAGCAATTAACTCACTAGGCATTGCCCCCCTGTAGCATATTTTGAATACGGGAATATTCCTACAGTGCTATTTAATCAGAGAACAATGAGGGTATTTTGTTTTGGCATTTCGGTGTGCTGTGGTAATGTACTGAAACTAGGTACAGCACAAATTCCATCCCAATAATATCTTCCCATTGACATATTGGGATTCGAACCCGGGTCCATTGGATTACCAGTCCAGTGGCAAGACCACTCTGGAACACCTCCCCTGGTATATGGTATAAGAATATATATTCATAGACAAAGATTTTATTTTAAACAGTTACAATGTTGTATACATTTAAGTGGTCTGTTTTTATACATGCAATCAATAGATTATATGATTATGCAACCTTTCTACAATTACTACCCTATAATTTCAGAAATTGGCTTCACACAGGTATTTCTTTAACACCTTACGAGCGGCCTATGCGGTTTATTTATGTGTACCGCACAGCGGGGTGTTTTTAGCCAAAATAGGTAACCGTGCAACGCGAGTGCAAAAAGCAGGTAATTCGGTACTTTCAGTACATAATTGCAGTCATACGCTCGCTAGTCTCCTGCCACCACTTGTCTCTCTCTCTCAGCCACATTACGTGCTGAAATTGCCACTCGAGTTATGTCGAGCGCCGCCACATAGTCCAGCTTTATTTAACTCGACTTATGTTGCTCGCCGCTAAATAAGGGTTAAGTATGCTACCTGTATATTTATTAGTGGCCCCTCCATCATTGACGATATACATATTAATTAATATAATAGCCTCCATTCAAGCGCCCGCGGTAGCCAGTTTGAATCTACCGCCGCGGGGAAGAACGGAGTATCCGTCATAAGGGTAATGCTTATTCTCTTATGGAATCGTCTTATGATTGGGTACCCGCTACGAAAACACTTTCATAAAAAATAAAGTAAAACTTTACTTAATAATAGTTATACTACAGCTTTCCATCTCGTGGATTTCTTGTAAGGAATTCCTTAACGCTGCTCCCCAAGCCGCCATACTTTCTTCTACTCCCCGCGGGCTACCTGACTAGACGTGTGTTGCCTGCACTCTGCCACATTCTTCGTTCGCTCTCTTCTAGTGAGTCCTTAATCATTTGTATATATCTGAGTTGTATTGAACAGGGTTCAGATTAACTATGTTACGCTGGCCAGCTTGCCAGAATGCACTCGTAACTCGCTAGCGCTCGCCAGGGCAGTGAAATGGGCTACAATAATCGTAGAACGATGTTCTTTCTTTCATAGAGTTGATGTTGTCACAGACAGATCAGTGGTGGTCTTTATTCTTGTCTGTGACACTTGGAAGTATTTTATATCATTGATAGAATATAAGATGCATTGTGTGAAGTTACTAAGGAGAGAGAGAGAGGCGAGAGCGGGGTGGTAGTGTGTGCGTGTGTATGTACGTGTGCATTCCTTTCTTAGGCGGGGCCACCCGCTCGTGATTGGCCGGCGGGCCCTCCTCATGACGTAGTCGTCTGTGATTGGAGGCCGCTGTCCTGGTAAGGGGGTGTGGGCTCCTACCTTCGTGTCTCCTCAGAGCTTGGCATAGCATGCTTGGTCCTACATGTCCTTTGCAATCTGTCCCCCCATATAACCCCCTATACTACTATTTCTCTCTCTGAACTTCTTCTTTTTCATACTTCTCATCTTTATTCAATTACTTATCCCTTCTGGTTCTGCATACGACTTCCATAGTCGGCCAGTCGTATTACCAGCACCAGTTCTCCATATATGTTTGCACTAGCTTTAGGGATTATTAGAGTCATAGTCATATGGTATCATAGTATTGGGGTGCTTCTAATTATTGAGCTGTTCTTTCCCATTATTTAATGCTAGACAGTGGAAGGTATCTTTGGTCGTTGTCCGAGTTATGTATGTGGCAAGTCAGAGCCTGTACAACATCGACGAAGCTAGGTAGCCTGTAACCCTTGTGCATATTTTCCTTTGCGAGTGTAGCAGTATACAGGTGAAGGGATTTTGCCTACATTTACCTGTATGCTTGCTACCTCATTTTGTTGACCTTTGTGGAGCGCCAGGGTAAGACCAGATACTTGAGATCTGGACTTACCAAGAGAGCCTCCAAGTCACTTAACGTAACATAAGGGAAATCTGTTCAAGGGGAGACAGTAGGCTACGAGCATGCTTGCGCTCTGCCTAGTGTCCTAGTACCTTTTATGCCACTGCTAGACTTTATTAGTGAGAAAGACAGCATTGTGTTTATTAACTTTCATTGTGTATGCTTTAGGAATTATTCACGCCTTATTTTAGCCTAGGTTGATGCATACTGCTCAACCCAGTTTGGCTGTTACGTTGGCTAAGGAAGTACTGTTTTTGAGTGGTTATTATTAGTCTGTCACAGAGTTGTTGCACTCCCTTGTTATATATATGTATCCTGCTTATTGGTGTATTTAACACCTTACGAGCGGCCTATGCGGTTTATTTATGTGTACCGCCCAGTGGGGTGTTTTTAGCCAAAATAGGGCTGTTTACGTGATCATTTTCATGCCTAAATAAGACCCAGAACGTAAAACAAGTACCTATCCCTGAAAGGGCATAAACAGAGCTTTCGAATGACACCATAACGATCCTTGTATGATGGATAGTTTTCTTGCAATAACCGTGCAACGCGAGTGCAAAAAGCAGGTAATTCGGTACTTTCAGTACATAATTGAGTATGTAGCGAGTGAGAGAGGGAGGAGGGAGCTGAGATTTGTGTCAGTAGGTTCGCCGCGGTGGTCTGGAGCAGTCATACGCTCGCTAGTCTCCTGCCACCACTTGTCTCTCTCTCTCAGCCACATTACGTGCTGAAATTGCCACTCGAGTTATGTCGAGCGCCGCCACATAGTCCAGCTTTATTTAACTCGACTTAAGTGGTGGGCCGCTTTTTAAGGGTTAAGATACACGCTTTGGTGTCCTGCCCCTGCATTATTTTTGTTCTATATTAACGAGCATCTTAGAGCATCAGACGTTTTCAGAAGATTCAATACCTGATTGCTGTAGGACTAGACTTCCAGTGTTTTCATAGAGCATTGTAGAGTTTAGTGTTGAGTACAGACTCACACTAAAGTTAACGTAAGCATATACTCCTTTATTAAATCTTGTTATAGTTTATTCAAGCATTGTTATTACTTAACCTAAGAAGTGCACATGGGGGTGTTTTTGAGCCAACCACACTCCTGTTTCACGTGATCATTTTAGCTGTTCCCATCACGTAAAACAAGTTACCTACCATAAAGGGCATTAAACAGAGCTTTCCATATGCACCATTATAGGTCCTTGATTATAAAGGTATTCCTGTTACAACAATAAAACAAGTGCAAACAGTGTTTCGGTATGGTCAAAATCGGCGATACAGGCCGGGAGTTACATAATGTATGGCTGAGGCAACCTCCCTACCCTCCACGCCTCCCCTTGTCTGGAAAGACACTGTTCCGCAATAGTCGCTCTCTCGCTCTTTCCCACGCTTGGTAACAGTGATGACAACGCCCTGCTACCAACTCGCTAATGTTAGCTCGCCGCTAAATAAGGGAATAAATCTTGAAAATAGGTGATAACTGAAGGAGGAAAGTGGGGAAGGAGGGGAGGTGGAGGAGTGATATTTGGCATGGCCCAGGGGCAAAAAAAATAAAATAAAATAAACAAATAAAAACAAAAAAACAGTTTGTTTTTGGGTGTTTTAAATATATTTTTTGTTTTCCTTACTCTTAACCCTTAATTAGCGGCGAGCAACATAAGTCGAGTTAAAAAAAGCTGGACTATGTGGCGGCGCTCGACATAACTCGAGTGGCAATTTCAGCACGTAATGTGGCTGAGAGAGAGAGACAAGTGGTGGCAGGAGACTAGCGAGCGTATGACTGCTCCAGACCACCGCGGCGAACCTACTGACACAAATCTCAGCTCCCTCCTCCCTCTCTCACTCGCTACATACGCAATTATGTACTGAAAGTACCGAATTACCTGCTTTTTGCACTCGCGTTGCACGGTTATTGCAAGAAAACTATCCATCGTACAAGGATCGTTATGGTGTCATTCGAAAGCTCTGGGGAAGGAGGGATAGGAGTGTTTTCTGGGTCTTATTTAGGGGCAAAAAAAATGATCACGTAAAACAGCCCTATTTTGGCTAAAAAAACACCCCGCTGTGCGGTTTTAAATAAATAAACCGCATAGGCCGCTCGTAAGGTGTTAAGAGTCTTCCCGCAGTCCGCCGGGGGAACTCTTAAGAGTCTCCCTGCAGGTCCCGGGTTAAGAGCATTTTATTAACGTAAAGTACTCCTGTTGTGAGTAGGCTTTGCCGTCATCGGAAAGCCTTTGTAGAAGTGCACTAAAACCCAGTTAATTGATACCCCGTTTTCCAGTAGATTAACTCAGGAGG
Source organism: Paralithodes platypus (assembly GCA_032716605.1). NCBI lineage: Eukaryota > Metazoa > Arthropoda > Malacostraca > Decapoda > Lithodidae > Paralithodes > Paralithodes platypus. The sequence goes on along the minus strand of CM064518.1, from coordinate 16,252,048 downwards.
GTTTTAACCCTCTCACGTTCTTGACGCAATTTGAGCCTATTAGGGATACTTTAAAGCCTTTGTTACCATCAGGGGTATTTAGAAACCTTTAGTTTAGTTACTTCAACCTCTGAAGTTGTCTTTGAGTTAGCTGTGGGCAGAAAACTAATTTTGGAGAGGTAATTATAAGAGTGAGAGAACTTTATTTAGTATTGCTAATCTGGCAACCTCTGCGTCATATGGTCGTGAGAGGGTTAATTGTTTTGTTCACCGGCGTAATTGTTCGAGGGTTTGGAATTAGCGTACCGTTGTTGCAGATATAGCCTATCATCTAGTCCATTCTTAAGTGCCCTTGTTTATTTCGTAGTGCTGGTCGTAACAAATGGCGACCTTAGACCAGAATATAGTGAACTGAATATTGCATTTTTTTTGGGAGAAATCTTATTGCCATTTGGGGTTGAATTTATTTCTCGCATTGTTGGCAGCAGACATTGTTTTGAGGATATATAGAACTTGTTGGAGTTATTGGTGACCTAGTATTGCACTCAAGAACATCTTCGAATATTTTTTGGTGAATAAAGCTACGCGAAAGTTTGGCTACTTTTGTCTTGACTTGAGATTTTTTTTTGTTGACTCCATCATGTCACTGGACGAGTCTGAGCATAGTGAGGGCACAGTGCGAGAGGCAGGCGACGAGGTGGAGAAGGTGGAGTTGTTTAACGGCGTTCGGATGGTGAACAATGAGGAGGATGCTCGGAGATTTTTGGAGGAGCCTGTGTCAGCGGATCGTGTGTCGGGGCTAGACCGGTACGGACTGCAGTGTGTAGCCACGGTCTTAGGGTTGTCCGGTACTAGCGGTTTGTCGAAGGGTGAGCTGGTTACCTGTGTGCTCTGTGGGGTGCATGGGGCTTCGGGTGGAGCGGGAGCTGGGGCACATTCGGCCCAGCCCCCATTCCACTCGACTCCTATCATGACGCCCCCTCGGGCTCCGGAGCCGGGTACGTTCCCGCAGGCCGATGCCCGCTGGCGGTTGGGTATGCCTCTAGGTGATTCACGGGGTGGGTCCCCAATAGTAGCACCCACTCCTCAGGGTTTGTCTTCCGAGATGTTGTTTCAGCTCGAGCTCGCCATACTTAAGCAGCAGGAGCGACAGGCTGAGCTTGAGCTCGAGCAGAGAAAGCATGAGGCTGAGCTCAGGCAGCAGCAGCAGCAGCGAGCGGCTGAGCTTAAGTTTGAGTCTGAAAGGTATTGTGCCGATGTTGACCTAGAGAAAACTCGTGTAGAAGTGACGAGGAACCGGGTCGCCCAGGGGGGTCGAGCCCATGACCAGTCCCTGTCGCATCTACTTAAGTTGGTTCCAGTGTTTGATGAGTTAGGAGTTACAGAATTTGTTCTCCGGTTCGAGAAAAAGTGCCAGGAGCACCAATGGCTCGAGGAGAAGTGGGCATCCTTTGTTTCTTCACGATTGACGGGGAAAGCACTCAAGGCGTACGATGCTTTGCCCTTAGATTCCTGTGTGAATTACGAGTTGTTGAAAGAGGCTGTCCTGAGGGCGTATGAGCTACAGACAGAGACCTATAGGCTGAAGTTTAGGGCGGTTCCAAAAAGAAAGGAGAGTACTTTCCAGGAACATGCTAGAGAGCTGTCAGATGCACTTGAAAATTGGTTGAGGTCGGAGAAGGCAACTACTTTTGATGCAGTTAAGCAATTAGTGTTGTTAGAGTAATTTTTTAAGTGTACTGGCAGTGACTTGACTCTTAACCTGAAAGAAAAGCAACCAAAAACTCTGCAGAAGGCAGCTGAGCTGGCTGACCTTAGGGTGTCATTGATTCGTGGGTGCGGGTCTGCACAGAGAGCTGAGGCAGGTAACCAGGGGCGTACCACTCCACCCCCCCCCGAATTAATGACCCAACTAATTATCCATTTAAGAGTACTGTTGCCAATTTTGAACCCAAGTCGAAACCCTTCCCATTAAAGAAAGGCCAGGGCCCTTCCTCACCTCAGAGGAAGTCCAAGAGCGAAGTGGAGTGTTTCAGGTGTCATGAGAAGGGGCATATTGCGCGCTCATGTCCGAGCGCACCGCCTACAGCTGTGGTGTCACTAGTGAGCAACATCGGCGTTTCTTTGAGGTCTTCCGCGTTTGCCCGGGGTAAACAGTCGGTTGCGAAGTCATCGCCGGTGCAGAAGCAGCAGGAGGGCTCGTCACCCGTCCGTGATGTTTTTTGTGGTCATAGGGGGCACGGCACTGTGAGGTGGGCTGGTGTGAAGCATAGGCTTGAGTTGTTGCGTGATACGGGCGCTTCCCAGACACTGATTCAGAATTTCACTGGCAAGCCTATTAACGCGGCTCGGGTTGTGGTGGTTCAAGGTATCAATGCTACGCAGTCTTACCTGCTGGTCAGAGTAGAGCTTGAGGTGGACAGTGTGACACGGGAGTTGGATGTGGGGGTGGTGGAGAAATTACCAGTTGAGGGGGTCGACCTCCTTCTCGGCAATTACTTTGCGGTGCCCACTTCCGAGGGTCCACCCTTAGTCGTTGCCGAGAGGGCGGCCGACACGAGTAGGGAGGGGCAAGAGGGGCTCGAGAGATCTCAGTCTGCTCAGGTGTCACAGCCTAGTCACCAAGTTTTAGACCAGCGGAGGAAGGGTCGGAAGAAGATTGTCAAGGCTGGTCGGGTTGAGAGTTTGGACCCAGCGACACTCCTTGGTGACTCGGTACTTGCACCCATTATGAGCTCCAGAGTGGCCCCAGGACCTGTCCCTCCTAGTGACATGGTAGGGCGTGATGGCACTCCGCGACAGAGTAGTTCCCAGTGGCAACTAGAAGATCTTAGTCTTGAGAGTTGTGGGAACGGGGCTATTAAACTCGAGGACGGGGAAGCATGTCATGTGAACCTGTTAAAGGAGTTTGTGAGGCAACCACCTGAGCAGCCTACTGTCCCTGTGTTGGTCTGCAGCGGCCAAGGTGGAGAAGGAGAGGGGGGCAGTGGGGCGCAGGTGGAGGAGAGTTGGGATTGTCATGTCTCGGCGGAGCAGTGGGCGGGGGACACGAGTCAGGTGGCTGTGGAAGCGCTTGAGCACCTGCCTGAGCCGCAGTGTGCAGCGCTCCAGCACCTGCTCGGTTCATACCCCACTGTTTGTACAAAGGAGTACAAAGGAAATCAAGCAACAACAGATCTAGTGACCCTTCTAGGTTGCTTGTCCTCCAAAACACTGAGGATCAAGTGTCCAAACAGTGGTTTAGAGTGGGTAAGGGAACATTGGAAAGGGAATTACTGCCCTGGAACTAATGTCCGTGGCAGGATTAGGAAGTTAGTAGGGGACAGATGGGTTAGTAACTGAGGGGGGGATAAAATAAAGTTATTCATTTACAAACGCAGTCAGTCGCGGGTTTGATGCGAGATATTTGTCTAGGCGGAGTTTAAATGAATCAACGGTGATGCAGTCTATAACGTTTCGGGGAAGCCCATTCCACAAGTTGACCACTCGATTGAAGAAGAAATTCTTAGATTCGTGTGAGTTAAAAGATTTACCAATAATTTTGCAACCGTTTCCCCGCGTGTAATTAGATTGGTCGATAGTGAAGTACTTACTACAGTTCATATTGTCGATGCCTTTGATGATTTTGAACACTTGAATTAAGTCACCTCTTAATCTGCGCTGGGTTAAAGGAAATAGATTTAATTCTCTAAGACGCTCTTCGTATGGTTTGTTCTTTAGGCTAGGTATCATTTTGGTAAATCTACGTTCAACTCGTTCTAGCTTGTTTATATCTTTTTGGTAATAAGGGCACCAGGATTGAACGCAGTATTCCAGAAGAGGGCGGACTAATGAATTGTAAAGGGTTAGGATAACTTCTTTGGATTTATGCTCAAATGACCTGCCTATAAAGCCAATTATTTTGTTTGCCTTCTTAACAACTTCTGAACATTGTTGACTCGGTTTTAGGTTACTCGATATTGTTACTCCCAGATCGGTTTCTCTGTTTACATTCTTAAGCTGAGTGCCATTCATCGAATAGTTTGCTTTCTCATTTAGGTATCCGATATGTAGTACTTTACATTTATTCGCATTGAAACTCATTTGCCAAATTTGGGCCCAACATGACAATTTATCTAGATTGTGTTGCATATCGTCAACTTGTTCTTTTGAGAGTACGCTATTTGCAATTTTTGTATCGTCAACAAATTTTGAGATTGTACAGGTGAGACCCTCCTCTATGTCGTTGATGTAAATTAGAAAGAGAATTGGTCCTAGTACCGATCCCTGGGGTACCCCGCTACTTACATTGGTCCATTTTGATGCCTTACCGTTTATGACTACTCTTTGCTTTCTGTCGCTGAGCCAATTTTCTATCCATTTCAACACACCGTCTTGTATTCCATGCGCTTTTAGTTTTAGCAGTAAACGTTTGTGGGGAACTTTGTCAAAGGCCTTTTGAAAATCAAGGTATATAATATCTACAGCTTTACTCTCATCGTAGAGGTTGAGGATATCGTGGAAGAAGTCTAAGAGGTTTGTTAAACAGGAACGTTTTTTACGAAAGCCGTGTTGAGTATCTTTAAGTATGTTATTTTCCTCTAAGTGATTTACGAGTCTGTCTCGTATGACCGTTTCTAGCATTTTACATACAACTGAGGTTAAGCTAATTGGACGATAGTTACTGGGTAGGGATTTGCTGCCTTTTTTGAATATCGGTGTTACGTTGGCTAGCTTCCACTGATCGGGCATAGTTCCAGACTGCAAGGATTTATTGAATAGTAATGTCAGTGGTTTAGAGAGCTCATCCTTAGCTTCCTTTAGAACTCTAGGCGAGATTGTATCAGGTCCAGGCGTTTTATTTACCTTGAGTTTATCTAAACAATTCAATACTTCTCTCTCTGTAACGGTGATATTGCTTAGAACATCTGAATTATCAATCTGAATCGGCGATGGTGTAGGGATATCACTGAGGTCTTCTGTTGTAAAAACTGATGCAAAGAAGGTATTGAGGGCATTACTCATTTGTTCTTCGTCTTTGGTGTATTCTCCATTTTCATCGACTAACGGTCCAACAGTTGAAGTAACGACTTTTTCTTTCTGATATAACTATAGAATTCTTTCGGGTTTGTTTTACTTTGATTCGCAATATGTAACTCTAAGGTCTTTTTACTTTGCTTAATTAACTTTTTGGCTTTGCGTCGTAGCTCTACAAATTTCAGCCGTTCTTCGTCATTTTGTGAGGATTTTAATCTATCATTAGCACATTTTTTAGCAAGCAGGCAGTTTGAAATATCTTTATTCCACCATTTGGGCTTATTATTATGGCCTGGACGCCGAGTTTTCGATGGTATGCAGTCATGCACTGCTTTTAGGTAAGTGGCTTCGAATAACTTCCAAGATGTATTTATGTCGTTATTGTGAATTAAAAAGCTCCAGTCAGTTTCTTTAAACATAGCTCTAAGTTTATGGAAGTTTGCTTTCTTGAAATTAGGGACTTTTTCGATGCTACTATTTGGTTCATTACTAGTAAACTTTTAAGTGAAAGTTATCGTACGATGGTCGCTGTTACTGAATTCATCACCAACATTCAAATTCTCTATTAATTCTTCTTTTGTTGCAAGTACAATGTCAAGAACGTTATTACCACGGGTCGGCGTTCCAACAAATTGATAAAGCGAACTCTCTTGCAAGTTCGTATACAAGTCATGTCCGGAGTGTGAAGTAAGAGTATCGCCCCACTTGGTCACAGGTAAATTAAAGTCACCAAAAATTACGGTATCTTGTGAGTTACTTACATCTGCAATTTGTTCGTAAATATCTCGGTCAGTTTGCACTGATTGAGCTGGAGGTCTGTATATTAATGCAAGTATTATTTTGGTACCTTTATTATTCTTTATTAGCACAAAAGATGCGTCGACGTTCACAATTTGAGGTTTTGACAAGAGGGTAGGGTTAAGACTTTCTTTGATATAAAGTAAAACGCCACCTCCATTTCGATTTATTCGGCTTTTCTCAAACATTACATAACCGGGAAGTGAATACTCTGCTAAAAAGTCTCTATCTTCTGTATTGAGCCAAGATTCTGTTATGCCAATCACATCATAATTTTCTGTAAACACTAGCTCCTCTAAATCTGAAAATTTATTGCGTATGCTACGAGCGTTTGCATAGAAAACCTTTAAATTTGTTATTTTAGAACTCACGGAACGCTCTTTAATAATATTTTTGGTTCTTGTCGGATCTACATTTATGTTCATGGCTGTCCTTGGTCCTCGCTGTCTTCGGTCCTTATCGCTGGTGGTCCTCGGTTGCCTCTGTTTTTTTCTTGGCGTTGGATGATTTATGTCACTGCTGCTTCTTCTCGGATGGCGTTTTTTGATCCATGGCTGCGGACTGCTTCGTGTAGGAGACGACCCATGCGTGCTGAACCCACAGGGTTTAGATGAGTGCCATCCTTGCGGAACAGCGTAGGCTGGTTGTAGAAGTTGTCCCAGAGGTTGATGAATTCAACTTCTTCCCTCAGACACAAATGTTTTAGTCGGCTATTTGTGCTGAAAGCCTTGTCGTAGAATTTGTCAGGTGCGTCGATCTTGGGGAGAATGCCTGAGATGATGATATTCCTTGACTTGTTTTTGTAGTGCTGGATCATCTTGCGATATTTCTCCATCAACTCTTCGAATCTGGTGCGCATGACGTCATTTGAACCAGCATGGATGACAAAAAGGGTATTTTCATTTGCATCCTTTGTGGTATCTTCGAAGGCTTCCACAATGTCGTCCAGTCCAGCTCCTGGGATGCAAAATCTTTTTCGTTGATTTGGGACTCTGTCGCAGAACTCTTTGACCTGTCCTCGTAGGATGGAATCCCCAACGAGCCTGGTCTCTTCTGGTTCGTCTTCCATCTCTACCAATATCTCAAATCTGTTGGACATTGTGACTGGTAGATGAGACCTTTTCTGCGTTGGCCGTGCACCGTTCCTCACTGGTGTAAATCCGGAAACCTGTGGTGGCGGGACTCTACGTACAGGTCGGGGAGAGGAGTGGTTAGAACGGGGGCGAGGGGTTGGTACTGTTCGTTCTAGCAGGCTTCTTGCACGAGGAGTGGGGGAGAGACTAAGGTGAACAGGGCGGCTGTCCTGGTTTGATGTCGGCTCAGGTTCGTCAGAAGCATCTGCTGCAGTGTCTACTGCAGGTGTTGGATTGTTGGCAGATGACGTTGGGGCGGTGGTGGATGCTGGAGTTGAAACAATTTGAGTTAGTGATACTCCAACGTTGAGTGTTACAAACTCTTGGAGTGATTCCAGCTTCCTGGTGAGGGCGTTGATCTTGTTGAGGGCTTCATCCAATTTTGCTGTCAAATCCTCTCGTTGCTGGCAGAGTCGGCAGACTTGTGGATCGGCAGGAGCAAACATGGAAGCACCAAACCTACCGGCGCAGTTCGTACAGGCACGAGGCATGGTGACGATCACTTTCTTCAGTTCACTTCACTCACTTAAAAACACTTAACTCACTTTAAAAACACTAAACTCACTTTAAAAAACACTTCACTCCCTTCAGGTCGCTTCACTTACTTAAATAGGCCTAACCGAAAACAAACATTTTGAAATACACACAAATAGGTTATCAGCAGTGATAGCCTAACCAAAAATTAAAACAAAACAAAATTAAATTTGAATACGCAGTGATAGCCGAACCGAAAACAATTTTATGTTTATTTAAACAGAAATAGGCCACCAGGGGTTATAGCCTATCCTAACCGAAAACAAAAATTATGAAATACCGGTACGCAGAAATAGGTCACCAGCGGTGATAGCCTAACTGAAAATTTAAAAATTGAAGTATGCAGAAATAGGCCACCAGGGATGATAGCCTAGACTAACCGAAAACAAAAATAACCGAAAACAAAAATTATGAAATACCGGTACGCAGAAATAGGCCACCAGCGGTGATAGCCTAGACTAACCGAAAACAAAAATAACCGAAAACAAAAATTATGAAATACTGGTACGCAGAAATAGGCCACCAGCGGTGATAGCCTAACTGAAAATTTAAAAATTGAAGTACGCAGAAATAGGCCACCAGGGATGATAGCCTAGACTAACCGAAAACAAAATTAACCGAAAACAAAAATTATGAAATACTGGTACGCAGAAATAGGCCACCAGCGGTGATAGCCTAACTGAAAATTTAAAAATTGAAGTACCGTACGCAGAAATTGGCCACCAGGGATGATAGCCAAGACTAACCGAAAACAAAAATAACCACAAACAAAAAAGTATGAAATATGCAGAAGTAGGCTACCAGGGGTGCCGAGCACCCAGGCCTCACAACTCATGCGGTGCACGAGGTTCCGCCGGCAGGTCACTTGAGTGTTAGTAAACCGTTGGCCTCGTTGTTTCAGTGGTTCAAGGTGGGCGACGAGGCTTTGGCATGGTTGTCAGGTCAGGGTTGACCCATGGCTGCTAAGGGTGGTGGTCAGAATCAGGACATTGAGCAGATTGGTGAGGTTGGCTGTGGAGTGGATGTGCCCGGCCGTCGCATAGCCTCCCAATGCTGCCCTAGTAAAATGCAACAGCCCTACCATAGACCGACTTTATCTGGCCATGTCGCTGAAGGCGGTGATGCTGCGCAGGCAGATGTAGTCGCAAGGAATGCTGGGGTGCGCATGTACGGTATCGGCGGGCAAGCCTTAGCAATTATGAACTATGGGAGTGACTGCACAGGAGGTACTGATTGTCCCTCTCATGACCTGGCTGTCCTAGGGACAAAGGTGGAGAAGGAGGGAGACTTTAGTGTAGAAACTATGGTCCCGGCTGGGTTGTGGGAGGGTACTAGGCATGTTGTTCTTCGAGATAAGTTGCAACCTCTTGTTCCTGAGCGCCAAGATAAGTTGTTTACTAGGCTGTGGCAGTACATCCGCATGTTTGTTGCTTCTCCAGGCCTGATGTACGGGGTAGAATCCGACATGGAGGCTGGAGACAGTGCAAGGCTCAAGTTAGTTCCCTACCGTATAAATCCTGCTCAACAGTCTGTCGTGAAAGCAGAGCTAGACTACATGTGAAAAAAGGGTCTGAGGGATAAGGGATATGGTGAGTGGTCGTTGCCAGTAACTTTGCAACCTGAGTTAAGTGGCAAGATCCGTGGTTGTGTTGATTGCAAGAGTGTTGGTGCATTATCCCTGACAGACGCCTATCCATTACCTAGAGTTGACGACCCCATAGACCGCATCGGGGCTGCCTCGTTTGTCACTAAGGTGGAAAAAGTGAAAGGTTATTGGCAGGCCCGTTGCCGAAGAGAGCGAAGAGAAGTGCCGGTCTTGTGATGGACTGGGCAGTTTATCAGTGCCAGGTGTTGTTTTGCTGCCGGAACACAAGTTGGATGTGTGGCATGTTAAGGGCACTGATAATGTTCTGGCTGATTGTTTGTCACAGGAGGGTATGTTTGAAGGAGAACCCTCACCGTTCAGTCAGTGTTTGTTTAAGAGTGGAGAAAAATTAGGCTTGCCCCTGTAGTGCAACACCGCCAAAAACAATATTAACACCTTACGAGCGGCCTATGCGGTTTATTTATGTGTACCGCACAGCGGGGTGTTTTTAGCCAAAATAGGGCTGTTTACGTGATCATTTTCATGCCTAAATAAGACCCAGAACGTAAAACAAGTACCTATCCCTGAAAGGGCATAAACAGAGCTTTCGAATGACACCATAACGATCCTTGTATGATGGATAGTTTTCTTGCAATAACCGTGCAACGCGAGTGCAAAAAGCAGGTAATTCGGTACTTTCAGTACATAATTGAGTATGTAGCGAGTGAGAGAGGGAGGAGGGAGCTGAGATTTGTGTCAGTAGGTTCGCCGCGGTGGTCTGGAGCAGTCATACGCTCGCTAGTCTCCTGCCACCACTTGTCTCTCTCTCTCAGCCACATTACGTGCTGAAATTGCCACTCGAGTTATGTCGAGCGCCGCCACATAGTCCAGCTTTATTTAACTCGACTTATGTTGCTCGCCGCTAAATAAGGGTTAAAAATATAAAAACCTCACATAAAAACTCTTTCTTTTTAATAGTATATAAGTGCAGTATATCACAGCAAGTATCTAAGACAGTTTGAGTTGTTTTCTTAGTAGGCTAGGCTTGGTGAAGCTTGCTCGTTGAGCGTGATATAATTATTATGATGCTATTATTTAGGGGAAGTGTTGTGCAGATTTTTTTTATAATGCAGTGTTTTATGTTTGTGATCGTGCCTTGTTTTCACAATTTGGGAGAGTAGCTAGGTGATGCGGAGATTGGTGGGCATTCTGTCTGGTCAGATGTGGAGTTCGCCTGCGGCTGAAACGTCCCACATCTTGGGCGGGGTGTTACGCTGGCCAGCTTGCCAGAATGCACTCGTAACTCGCTAGCGCTCGCCAAGGCAGTGAAATGGGCTACAATAATCGTAGAACGATGTTCTTTCTTTCATAGAGTTCATGTTGTCACAGACAGATCAGTGGTGGTCTTTATTCTTGTCTGTGACACTTGGAAGTATTTTATATCATTGATAGAATATAAGATGCATTGTGTGAAGTTACTAAGGAGAGAGAGAGGCGAGAGCGGGGTGGTAATGTGTGCGTGTGTATGTACGTGCGCATTCCTTTCTTAGGCGGGGCCACCTGCTCATGATTGGCCGGCGGGCCCTCCTCATGACGTAGTCGTCTGTGATTGGAAGCCGCTGTCCTGGTAAGGAGGTGCGGGCTTCTACCCTCGTGTCTCCTCAGAGCTTGGCATAGCGTGCTTGGTCCTACATGTCCTTTGCAATCTGTCCCCCCATATAACCCCCTATACTACTATTTCTCTCTCTGAACTTCTTCTTTTTCATACTTCTCATCTTTATTCAATTACTTATCCCTTCTGGTTCTGCATACGACTTCCATAGTCGGCCAGTCGTATTACCAGCACCAGTTCTCCATATATGTTTGCACTAGCTTTAGGGATTATTAGAGTCATAGTCATATGGTATCATAGAATTGGGGTGCTTCTAATTATTGAGCTGTTCTTTCCCATTATTTAATGCTAGACAGTGGAAGGTATCTTTGGTCATTGTCTGAGTTTTGTATGTGGCAAGTCAGAGCCTGTACAACATCGACGAAGCTAGGTAGCCTGTAACCCTTGTGCATATTTTCCTTTGCGAGTGTAGCAGTATACAGGTGAAGGGATTTTGCCTACATTTACCTGTATGCTTGCTACCTCATTTTGTTGACCTTTGTGGAGCGCCAGGGTAAGACCAGATACTTGAGATCTGGACTTACCAAGAGAGCCTCCAAGTCACTTAACGTAACATAAGGGAAATCTGTTCAAGGGGAGACAGTAGGCTACGAGCATGCTTGCGCTCTGCCTAGTTTCCTAGTACCTTTTATGCCACTGCTAGACTTTATTAGTGAGAAAGACAGCATTGTGTTTATTAACTTTCATTGTGTATGCTTTAGGAATTATTCACGCCTTATTTTAGCCTAGGTTGATGCATACTGCTCAACCCAGTTTGGCTGTTACGTTGGCTAAGGAAGTACTGTTTTTGAGTGGTTATTATTAGTCTGTCACAGAGTTGTTGCACTCCCTTGTTATATATATGTATCCTGCTTATTGGTGTATTTAACACCTTACGAGCGGCCTATGCGGTTTATTTATGTGTACCGCCCAGCGGGGTGTTTTTAGCCAAAATAGGGCTGTTTACGTGATCATTTTCATGCCTAAATAAGACCCAGAACGTAAAACAAGTACCTATCCCTGAAAGGGCATAAACAGAGCTTTCGAATGAAACCATAACGATCCTTGTATGATGGATAGTTTTCTTGCAATAACCGTGCAACGCGAGTGCAAAAAGCAGGTAATTCGGTACTTTCAGTACATAATTGAGTATGTAGCGAGTGAGAGAGGGAGGAGGGAGCTGAGATTTGTGTCAGTAGGTTCGCCGCGGTGGTCTGGAGCAGTCATACGCTCGCTAGTCTCCTGCCACCACTTGTCTCTCTCTCTCAGCCACATTACGTGCTGAAATTGCCACTCGAGTTATGTCGAGCGCCGCCACATAGTCCAGCTTTATTTAACTCGACTTATGTTGCTCGCCGCTAAATAAGGGTTAAAAATATAAAAACCTCACATAAAAACTCTTTCTTTTTAATAGTATATAAGTGCAGTATATCACAGCAAGTATCTAAGACAGTTTGAGTTGTTTTCTTAGTAGGCTAGGCTTGGTGAAGCTTGCTCGTTGAGCGTGATATAATTATTATGATGCTATTATTTAGGGGAAGTGTTGTGCAGATTTTTTTTATAATGCAGTGTTTTATGTTTGTGATCGTGCCTTGTTTTCACAATTTGGGAGAGTAGCTAGGTGATGCGGAGATTGGTGGGCATTCTGTCTGGTCAGATGTGGAGTTCGCCTGCGGCTGAAACGTCCCACATCTTGGGCGGGGTGTTACGCTGGCCAGCTTGCCAGAATGCACTCGTAACTCGCTAGCGCTCAACCAAGGCAGTGAAATGGGCTACAATAATCGTAGAACGATGTTCTTTCTTTCATAGAGTTCATGTTGTCACAGACAGATCAGTGGTGGTCTTTATTCTTGTCTGTGACACTTGGAAGTATTTTATATCATTGATAGAATATAAGATGCATTGTGTGAAGTTACTAAGGAGAGAGAGAGGCGAGAGCGGGGTGGTAATGTGTGCGTGTGTATGTACGTGCGCATTCCTTTCTTAGGCGGGGCCACCTGCTCATGATTGGCCGGCGGGCCCTCCTCATGACGTAGTCGTCTGTGATTGGAGGCCGCTGTCCTGGTAAGGAGGTGCGGGCTTCTACCCTCGTGTCTCCTCAGAGCTTGGCATAGCATGCTTGGTCCTACATGTCCTTTGCAATCTGTCCCCCCATATAACCCCCTATACTACTATTTCTCTCTCTGAACTTCTTCTTTTTCATACTTCTCATCTTTATTCAATTACTTATCCCTTCTGGTTCTGCATACGACTTCCATAGTCGGCCAGTCGTATTACCAGCACCAGTTCTCCATATATGTTTGCACTAGCTTTAGGGATTATTAGAGTCATAGTCATATGGTATCATAGAATTGGGGTGCTTCTAATTATTGAGCTGTTCTTTCCCATTATTTAATGCTAGACAGTGGAAGGTATCTTTGGTCATTGTCTGAGTTTTGTATGTGGCAAGTCAGAGCCTGTACAACATCGACGAAGCTAGGTAGCCTGTAACCCTTGTGCATATTTTCCTTTGCGAGTGTAGCAGTATACAGGTGAAGGGATTTTGCCTACATTTACCTGTATGCTTGCTACCTCATTTTGTTGACCTTTGTGGAGCGCCAGGGTAAGACCAGATACTTGAGATCTGGACTTACCAAGAGAGCCTCCAAGTCACTTAACGTAACATAAGGGAAATCTGTTCAAGGGGAGACAGTAGGCTACGAGCATGCTTGCGCTCTGCCTAGTTTCCTAGTACCTTTTATGCCACTGCTAGACTTTATTAGTGAGAAAGACAGCATTGTGTTTATTAACTTTCATTGTGTATGCTTTAGGAATTATTCACGCCTTATTTTAGCCTAGGTTGATGCATAGTGCACAACCCAGTTTGGCTGTTACGTTGGCTAAGGAAGTACTGTTTTTGAGTGGTTATTATTAGTGCGGTCACAGAGTTGTTGCACTCCCTTGTTATATATATGTATCCTGCTTATTGGTGTATTTAAGATACACGCTTTGGTGTCCTGCCCCTGCATTATTTTTGTTCTATATTAACGAGCATCTTAGAGCATCTGACGTTTTCAGAAGATTCAATACCTGATTGCTGTAGGACTAGACTTCCAGTGTTTTCATAGAGCATTGTAGAGATTAGTGTTGAGTATAGACTCACACTAAAGTTAACGTAAGCATATACTACATATAAGCATATATCACCGTTGATTCATTTAAACTCCGCCTAGACAAATATCTCGCATCAAACCCGCGACTGACTGCGTTTGTAAATGAATAACTTTATTTTATCCCCCCCTCAGTTACTAACCCCTCTGTCCTCTACTATCTTCCAAATCCTGCCACGGACATTAGTTCCAGGGCAGTAATTCCCTTTCCAATGTTCCCTTACCCACACTAAACCACTGTTTGGACACTTGATCCTCAGTGTTTTGGAGGACAAGCAACCTAGAAGGGTCACTAGATATGTTGTTGCTTGATTTCCTTTGTACTCCTTTGTACTCCTTTGTACTTCCTTTGTACTTTGTACTCTCCGAAGACTATGCAAGGACGAGAAATACTGCTTTGACTGGTACACCATACAGAACACCAAAGATGACACAGATCGCGTAACCTTAGCATTCTCGGATTTCTTCGACGAAATTCGTAAGATTTTGGGGGTCAGTTTGACGCTCGTGGTAAACAAAATCAATGAAATTGCCAAAACTAGACTACACGCCAACCAAAAATTCAATCTGGGGATGATAATCATAGGAGCGCTCGCGGACCTCTCCAACCCAGTAATTGGCGATTTCATACGCTCAAACTCGAAAGTGTTCTCCACTTTAATGCGACAATCCTTCTACGATGGCTCAACGTAACTACCTAAGCAGCAAAGCAGCCCCAACGACTCCCTTCTACTACACCGACCCCACTCACACTTTTGGGTCTATGTTCTATTTCGGTCTAGCTCCGCTATACTCGCACCTCAAAACTCTAACATCTCACGCATCCAGTCCCGAGAAATCTCAAGTCGTATGTTCCGAAGAATGTCGAGGGTTTCTAGCAGTCATGGCCATGAGGATGATGGTCGAAGACGGAACTCTACCCGCCGGGATACAATCTTCGGGAAAGTGGTTTAACTCGGATTTGGACAACTTTCCACCGATTTCGGCCAAACTGACGCTATCCTTTACCGACAAGATGTTCTACGAATCTTCATCGGCCTCCAAGACTACTACCAATAATAAGACTAGTTGGAACGTCCACGCCGAGAAGTTGAAAGAGCTGGCTCAGCAGTATCATCTGATAAACAGGCTCGAATTATCGCAGACCAGTCAGTACTTGTTGAAGCTCTTGCAAGGTGACGCACACTCTCCCACCACTCCAGTCGCCGAAATTGAGATCCTGAAAGCCACCAGGAGTATCGAAGATAAGCTTTTCGTGAAAGGCTCAGGGTCGCTGGTGTCTGCTAGACCGATCGTGTTATCCGCAAAGTTGATCGTGACCTCCAATGAAGAACTCGACAATATTAAATCCGACACAGACGCCAACCCCTACAACTTTTTCAGAATGGCCATACTTGATGTTTACCTAAAATAATTCTTCTGAGACTCTGAAAATCTCTCACCTCCAACACTATTAACGGTAGAATGAATCGGTGGCATGACACTAGCTATAATCGACAGTGGTTCATCAACCAGTTCCCTCCACAAAGCGTCGATGGTGACGTTAACGTCGGGAGCTTTAACCTAAAGGGTTGGTGGGAGGGCACCACCGCCACATCCACGAATCTCACGCCGGTCAGCATCTTCAATCCCATCGAAATCGGAGGGAAACCTGGCGATACAACAGTCGAAGCCTCGGTGTCGGCCGAGCCCAACACTCTACAATACCGATTGGACCGCGAAGACAAAAACCAAGACAGAAGAAAGACTGAAGCGAATGGGATAGAGCAACAACAGTCGGATATAGCATACATGAAAAGTCAACTGTTCGACTCGAAAAACTCAATCTCGGTCTGTCTAGCGAATGACAGAAACCTCGTACTAACTTCGAAGAATGGGGCTGACGGGAGCGCCCATCACATTGATCTGATTCCCAATTTCGGTGGAGTGAGAGGTATCAAACCAGCCTTCTACGAGCCGTACGACAAAACGCTCAAGGTGGTACGCAACATAGAGGAGGCGTACGTCGTAATAAATCGGGATGATCAAAGCTCTTCATCTAGATGTCACGAAGAGGATCTCAGATTATTCTTCCATCGACCCAACGACTACGACCGATACATCATAAACTTGGGAAACAGAATCTCTCGCTCGGATCTACAGAGCGACCGACTAGACCTTACGGCATATGTCGACAGCTATGCCTCGGATACGTGGAGGATACCTAAAGTGTCATGTCTGAGCGTCACGATAATCTACGGAGTCGAGATACATCACCCCAACGGTCGAGTGGACAGAGACAGCAACACCGTCAGGATCGAGATATGTAACTTCCACGAATACAACGACCCCAAACCCCAAGCTCTAGAATTGATAGGAGGGAGAAGTATGATTCTGGTACACGCAGATTCCAACGCTAGACTGAAGAGTGCCGCCTGGTCTGTCCTGGATGGTCGAGTGGATCTGACCCTGTCGGGGTTCACGAGAGGCATTAAACAGGCTCACCTCAACCGACTCGACACGATCGTCGGAGGGTGGAACGCGGACATCATCACGGGACTGGTGAAATTCGTAACGGTTGCCATCTCCGTCAACTTCAAGCTGGCAATCATCGAGGGACCCGTACCGTACCATGTCTTCGGTCAAGTCGCTGGGTCCATGGTTCGAGATAAGCTCAGCTTGTCGACCCTAGCTGGGTTCGTGAACATCCAGGTGCGAATGTTGGATTTCTTCGAGTCTGAGGTCTACAACAACTTCGACGCGACCAAGATAGACAAGACAAGCAGGAAAGATCTCACCAGTTCGACGCACCCGCTGTTGGGAAAGTGGATCCCCGACTCCCTGATAGCCAACACCATCTTCGAGAAATCCATGGCCGCCTTCAACAAGAAGGACTTCTACTACAAATCCAACTTCAACTTGGTGACGATAGTGGCCAAAGTCGAGTTGAGCGGACAGCCCAGAATACTAGAGGGTAGTCTACTGAAACACCCCCACCGACCCTCCGGGGCGCAATACTTCGGCGAACTTCCTCCCATGCTAATCGGAGACGGTCTACCCGACGCCTTGGCTTCCGATCTCTGGACCAACTCTAACATGTGGAGGAGTAGAGAGTCCGCGTGCGCGATGCCTCCCTCGAAAATCTCCCTCCCGCTGTACAAACAGTACGCCCCAACGGCATACTACGACACGTACAGAAACGATCCCGAGTACAGTTCCGTCGGTAACATAGTCGCCATATCCCTCTACAGTACCCCCTTTAAGAAATACCTCTCGCCCGACGACGGACTCTTCCAAGAAACCGAGATGGACCTATACAGGAGACTCTTGTTCAGTGGCTTCTATAACGGCTCCTCCGTCGTTCCGCCGAGCTATCCGATATCCCTACTCACTCCATACGAGCACACCCTGATCATCAAGAAGCTAGACAATTTCAACAGTATGGTATTGGTTGGAGGCGACAAGCACCTCATGTTCGTGTAAGACGCTCGACTCAAAGTTCAGAGGATGGTCGCCCTATATGCCAATCCCTCGTACAGTAAGTCCGTGTCCAAACGAATAGTCCCTCTCGTGTGTAACCTGTGGATGCTACCCACCCTCTCTTCCAATTCCAACAGCAGACTCTCGGATATGCTTCTCCTGCTACCCATCAACGCCTACAGACTATTCCCAAAGTACAACTCGAGTAAAGTTCTAGTCTCGATAGTGTTTGACTTTTCGTGCGCCGAAAGATCTCTCAGGAAGATCATCCAGCTGCCTCGAATGACGACCAAAGCCACGGAACAGTTGAGAGGTTCGGACTGGGTTAACGCGAGAGACAGAATAGCGGTCGACTTGGACCTGGACGAAGGCAGAAGGCCCGGGAGCGGAGTGCCTCGATTCGTGGTGTTGCTGGGCCTAGATAAACCCCAACCTGTCGAGCAGCTGCCCATTTTCTAAACAACCGCAGTCATGGCAACAGGGTCTACAGACAACATCACCACCCGAAAAAACATGACTAACGAGTTGACAACCGGAGTGAACCGACTGTTAAATTTGTACTACGGAGAGAGCGATAGAGAAAAGGATAAAGATTACGAGAGCATCAATAAGTTCATGATAGAGGCTACATTCATCGCCATATTAGCCAAGACGCACATCATGAACAATAAACTATTGTCATCCGACAACTTTAGGATGCGGCGGTCCAGTTCAAGTCACATTAACTCCCTCAGACATATATTACGCGATCGCGTCATATGAATAAGTCCACCAAAAACTCATATGACGCGATCGCGTCATATGGACTTATCTCTATATCTCTCCAATAAGTTTATGACGCGATTTTGCGTCATATGAGCTCAGTAAGTCCGATAAGTTACCATACGATAAAACCGTTGGTGGCAACCTCAGCCGCCTGCGAT
Source organism: Paralithodes platypus (assembly GCA_032716605.1). Classification (NCBI taxonomy): domain Eukaryota; kingdom Metazoa; phylum Arthropoda; class Malacostraca; order Decapoda; family Lithodidae; genus Paralithodes; species Paralithodes platypus. Next base: position 16,233,821 of record CM064518.1, on the reverse strand, counting down.
AATGATAACGGCCGCAGTGTTGTTGTGAGTGTAGTGCGAGGCAGTGGCAATGATCCTGGGGCTCCCGCCTCCTCGGACTTACTGGAACATAATATGTCTGAGGGAGTTAAACAGTAACAACAGTAACATTCAGATTTCGGCTACCAACTTTTCCAAACCCGCCCACACCATCACCACCAACGGAGACACGTTCACGTATGTGAAAGCTCATCTTAAGAGTTGTGTCAAGAGGGGCAGGAAACGTAAAGTGGACCTACGCCCACCGAGCGAGTGTCCCTCTCTACTCAAACCGATCATTCCAGCGAACATCAAACGAAAAGAGAACTCCGAGCACCAGCACCAGCGCCGCCGACAACAACATTACTCCTCGGATGAAGAGTCCAATTCAGATTCATTAGAATCCGAATCCGAGTCAGAGTCTGAAGAGACGGAGTCAGAGTCTGAAGAGACGGAGACAGAGTCTGAAGATTGCGATGGCGACATCCAACCTACCGCCTTACATCAAGGCGTTGGTGGGGGAAACGATTCTCTCAAAGAAGAGTGGAATGAAGAGATGCCTCGACCGAGCGGTACTGGAGAACATCGTGAGGACGGAAATGAAGCGGACGAAACTGATCCTAGAGGAAAAAAATACGTCAAGAACGCGGTCAAGTACGCCAACCAAGCTCCATATGCGGGAAGAAGAAGATTCAAACAATCTGTCGTACCCAACCTCACCGTACACGTCCAAGTCAAATCCATCACTTGCAATAACAACCTCTACCCAATCTTGGCCAACGGGGAGCTCTAGTAACAACACCATACGCCAATTATTCGCGAGAGATACAGATACCGACCACTCGCCCGGCAGTAGTAAAACTCTGAGATTGAACCTGAATCCTAATGCCGAACGAGATCTGCAACGAACATTATCCAGTAAAGCCTATGGTGGGGGTTTAAAATTCATGTCGGTGATGATTGAATTTGAGAGTAGGTTGGATGACTACAAGAGTTTGCTGCCGAAAAAGTTCAGCGGCGTGATAGTGTACATATATGACGAGTACACTGCCATGATAGAGGTTAACCCGTATGTTTTCAGATTTTCTCTAGCCAGAGGAGTGCTAAGGTTCTACCCCCTGAACACTCGAATTGAGATGAGGCAAGCCAAATGTCCGGCGGCCAACGACACTCTGGTACAGAAGTACGATCCGCTGGATGGTCAATGGAGAGATGACTGTTTCATGACATTTTCTACAGTAGCCTAGCACTTTAACTCCAAGTTGGGGGTCTACGAATTTACAGTCTCTCTCCAGCAAGTGGTAGAATTTCTGGGCTCGGGTGAAACCCCATCTAAACTGAAACCCACAGACTTTATCAACTACCTCTTGGCGAATGATATTATAAAGGTGTGGGATGGTGCGAGTCCAGCTCCGGCGACATCCTCAGCGACCTATGTTAGTAGTAGCAATAGCAATGGTAACGTTAGAAATCCTAGCATTAAGAGGTTGAAAATTCAATAAAATACAGAGATGCTTTTGGCCATTTTTATTCCACCCCATTTACCAACGAGAGTCTAGATTTTCATATTTTGTACACTGGGTTTTAGGTGAATATCACACCAGTGTAAGGTAGCCATGCATGATATGGATATGGTATGGTTGTAGTAGTCCACATGTTCTCAACTCGAGTATGCTAAAAATCTAACCTCGGACTGACCAAGTTTTGTAACATGTCCAATAGAGAATCGAGAAACTGAAAGTTGACCAAACATACCCCCTCCATTTTTCATACCAACACTACTACCTAGGTGTAGAGCTCAGAACAATTCTGGCAGTTCAATTTGTGAACACCCTGAATACCTCGAGTGTCGGAGTGACTCTTTAGAAATTAGAGACAACTAGAGAAATTATAGAATAGAGAAACTGAAATTTGATAAAACATACTCCCTCCATTTTTCGTACCAATGCTATTTGGTCGAGCGACCAGAATAATTTTTGGTAGTTCGATTTTTGTACACACCACTCGACTTGACTACCTCGATTTATCGGAGAGCTGTGTTTGAAATTTGGTCAGTCTGAGGCTAGATTTCCACACTCAGTACACTGATTTTAGGTGAATATCACACCTGTTAACTGTAGGAAGGATATGGATGGTATGGCTGGAGATGTCCAATTTTTCAACACTGAGATGTTAAAATATACCCTCGGACTGATGCTAACCAGATCTTGAGTGATCGGAGACTCTTTATAAATTAGAGACAACTAGAGAAAATGGAGAATATAGAAACTGAAATTTGACAAAACTCACTCCCTTCATTTTTCGTACCAACGCTATTTGGTTCAAATTTTAGTACACACCACTCGCTACCAGCTCTCGAGTGATCGGAGAGCTGTGTTTGAAATTTGGTCAGTCTGAGGCTAGATTTCCACACTCAGTACACTAGTTTTAGGTGAATTTCACACCAGTTAACTGTAGGAAGGCTATGAATGGTATGGCTGTAGAAGGCCATATTTTTCAACTCTTGAGATGCTAAAATCTAACCTCTGACTGACCAAGTGTTGTAGCAACCCCAAACTGACTACCTAGAGAATCGAGAAACTGAAAGTTGACAAAAACATACTCCCTCCATTTTTCGTATCAACACTACTACCTAGGTCGAGCGACCAGAATAATTTTTTGGTAGTTCAATTTTTGCACTTGACTCCTTTGGGTGATCGGATAGCTGCAGATGCTTTAGAAATTTGGTCAGTCTGAGGAGGCTAGATTTTCACATTCTGAACTCTGGTTTTAGGTGATTGTAACACCCGTTGAAGGTAGTAAGGAGACCTAGAAGGGTTCGTCCAACACATCATCGTATCATACTTCCCCCCGGTAGGTGGGTTACCAACTTGGTCATGTTGTTGCTGGTGCTAGCTAAAGCCTTCCTGATGGATGATATGGCTGTACAAGCCAGGATGCTAAAAAATCAAACTTACCAGTGCCAAGTATTGTAGCATATCCAAACTGACTACCTCGGACAAAACACACAACCTTGATTTTTCACCACTACTACCTACTACACGATTTGATGATACAACCAAAGATATGGAGAGTGGGGCGCCAGGAAACGAACTCACTATGGGACCCAGGTGCGTGTCTGACTAAGTGGTCGAACCAAAAACACTGGAGCTAACATGGATAACCTCACGCTAGAGTTTCACATTCAGTGGACTGGTTTTTAGGTGAATCTCACACCCATTGGCTACACAAGCCCATATTTTTCAACTCTTGAGATGCTAAAATCTAACCTCGCCCTAACTGAATATCGAGAGTGATCGGAGAGACGCTTTAGAAATTAGAGACAACTAGAGAAATTATAGAATAGAGAAACTGAAATTTGATAAAACCCACTCCCTTCATTTTTCGTACCAACGCTATTTGGTCGGGTGACCAGAATAATTTTTAGCAGTTCAAATTTTAGTACACACCACTCGACTTGACTACCTCGATTTATCGGAGAGCTGTGTTTGAAATTTGGTCAGTCTGAGGCTAGATTTCCACACTCAGTAGACTAGTTTTAGGTGAATATCACACCCGTTAACTGTAGGAAGGATATGGATCTCAGTACACTAGTTTTAGGTGAATATCACACCCGTTAACTGTAGGAAGGATATGGATCTCAGTACACTAGTTTTAGGTGAATATCACACCCATTAACTGTAGAAAGTATATGGATGGTATGGTTGTAGAAGTCCAATTTTTCAACTATGAGTTGCTAAAATATACCCTCGGACTGATGCTAACCAGATCTTGAGTGATCGGAGACCCTTTATAAATTAGAGACAACTAGAGAAAGTAGAGAAAGTTTAGAAAGTGAACTTTACCAATGCTATTTGGTCGGGTGACCAGATTAATTTTTGGTAGTTCAATTTTTAGTACACACCACTCGACTTGACTACCTCGAGTGATCGGGGGAGATGCTTTAGAAATTTGGTCAGTCTGAGGCTAGATTTCCACACTCAGTACACTAGTTTTAGGTGAATATCACACCCGTTAACTGTAGGAAGGATATGGATGGTATGGTTGTAGAAGTCCAATTTTTCAACTATGAGATGCTAAAATATACCCTCGGACTGATGCTAACCAGATCTTGAGTGATCGGAGACTCTCTATAAATTAGAGACAACTAGAGAAAGTAGAGAAAGTTTAGAAAGTGAATTTTACCAACGATATTTGTTTGGTTGACCAGAATAATTTTTGGTAGTTCAATTTTTAGTACACACCACTCGACTTGACTACCTCGAGTGATCGGGGGAGATGCTTTAGAAATTTGGTCAGTCTGAGGCTAGATTTTCACATTCTGAACTCTGGTTTTAGGTGAATGTCACACCCCATTGACTTTAGTCATGCTATGGATGATGTGTCTGTATTAGGCCACATTTTTCAACCCTGAGATGTTAAAATCTACCCTCGGACTTACCAAGTTTTTGTAGCGTCCCCAAACTGACTACCCAGAGAATCGAGAAACTAAAGTTGACAAAAACATACTCCCTCCATTTTTCGTACCAACACTACTATCTAGGTCGAGCGACCAGTAAAATTCTGGTAGTTCAATTTTTGCACTTGACTCCTTTGAGTTATCGGAGAGATGCTTTAGAAATTTGAGAGGCTAATTTTTCACATCAGTATACAAGAATAAATCTAGATCCCCCAAACCACTATTAAAGGTCAGTAAAAAACACAAGCTTCATCTCCTAATATTTTATTGACATGCCTAAGATGGATTATATGGTGACAGAGGTGGAGTCTAGGGTGCTCTTGGGACCATTACTTTCGCCAACAACACCAACCATACTCTTCGTGAAGTTGAATTTTGGTGACGATGATGATTCTTCGACTGGGTTCAATTCATGATAGTGTCTGAGATTTAGTCCCTCTTTAGACTTTGGGACATATCCCAGAGTGACGTGTGGGTTGAATCTGTCGTCGAATGTTCCATCCTCCAGCGTGTCGTCGATGATACACAGGCTAGATTTTGCAATTCTTGTGACACCTCAATGTCCAGCCACACTCGAACTCTATCACGCCTAACTTGATGGGCAGTGAAATCCCTGTCGTGGTCCACGGATGCGGACAACTTGTCGCTGTATTTGTTCAATGTCTCGCTGTACCGTCGGTTGATCTCACATAGAGTGTCGCTATCAATAGTAGTTCCAGTTTTGAATACCAGCGCAGTGATGTGTGGGCAAGGTATAGTTGAGGGCGAAACGGAAAACTCGCTTCCGTATACGTGTTTCAATATCGATATAGCCTTGCCGTGGAGGATTGTCAGTTCATCACAAGACACTGCCAAATAGTATTTCTTGATAGTTGCCATTGGGAATATGAACTTGCTGTCTCCACCTACGGGAGTGAGAGTGATTGTATCGAAGTAAATTGCGGATGGTGGCCAGTTCCTAGCTTGATCGTTCAGATACGTGTTGTGAGTCTTCATCACTTGCTTAACCGTCTCTGTGGTTTCGTCGTCGGTCTTCAACACTCCCAAACAAATTCGGAAGGATCCCAGGTCATTCGTGTTAGGGAAGCATGATGATCTCTTCAGACTGTCAAAATTAGGCAACTCGGGAATCAAGTTGAATTCTCCATTAAGATTGACGTATCTGAACAAAGCCGCTCTGTTCATCCAAACAGTGTCAGTCAGCCTGGTTGCATTATGCTCCACGGTAGATGGATCCAACACTAGAGGATTCGACATCACCATCGGGTGACTTGAGTGTACTTTGGTGAACAGTTCATGGTGGTTTTTTAAAAACTCTGATATGGTTTCGCTTATGGTCTCACCGCAGCTACTGGAGATCTGGACGGTGTAGTTTTGAGCCATCTTGGAGAGAAGTGGAGCGAAATAGAGTTGGGGTTAGTTGCGATGCTTGGTTGTTACTACTCTTAGCTGTTGGGCTCGACTGTGGAATGAGTGTGTCTGGCAGGTCCTTATATACCAAAAAAGTAATCCCTAGAGCTTGAGTCACCAACTCGTATATACTTCTTTGAATTATTGACTGACCGACAGAGGTTTAGCGCTAAATTTTTCGCCCCTTGCCCTAATGGAGTGGATGTTGTCAAATTCATACCTGGGGGTGTCCTTACTCTCCTCTAAGAGGATAGTCTCGCAGGGATCCGTAACGTCCAAAAACACATCCTCCTCTTCCTCTACCAACGATTTCATGGTCCACAACCTGGACTTTCATAGCACCGCCACAGTCCATAAAGAGTGTACGCCCATGTACTTGGTGTTCGGCTGCGGAGGTTCTACGGGTAGAGAGAGGTTGCTGTCGGCATCCAATCTTTTGGGATGTGTGGCCGAGTTACAAGACAAGACACCGCTGAGATTTCCCGTGCCGTGGCATATATCCAACGACACAACTAGCTACAGATACTACCTGAAACGACTGAAGGCACTCAACTGTTTTCGGGACACCAACTTTATCATCACACCCAAACCCGGTATGGGAGAGCAGGTTGCGGCCAAGTGGGCAGGGACGAGCAACCCGACTCTAATCTACCCGATAGGTTCCGAAAATGCCAATAGTCTATGCCTGATGCGAAGCTACTTGCAGCTACAGATTGTCTTTTCGGACAACCACCTAGACGAACAACCCAAACGCTCCGTGAGTGTAACCAACGCGAAATTCAGACAGCAACTCACCATCCGCAAACGGCATTTCCTATACCTGTTATTGGACTACATCAGGAAGATGGAGCTCGATCTGGGATATACCTTCTTCAATCCTTACTCCGTGGGTCACCTATCTTCCAAGTCTACCTCTCCCGACAACATCAGGAGAGACCTGTTCACCACCACATTTCTGGGCGACTCCTTCGCCAAAGACACCACCGTACTGGCCGATCTATTGAAGGGTCCCGGAGTAAGTTTGGTCTACCGAATGTTCGCCTTACACCCCAAAGTGAAGGGGGCTCAGATCTGGGAAGACCATTTCATCGACAATCAAATTTTAGAGTACGCCAACGTGGACGATCTCGACGAAATGAAAGCCTTCTATGACAATTTCCTATATCCCAACTACAGCGAAACTCTGAAGTACTTGGCCAACTCGCCCACCCCCGAGAACTTGATATGCGATTTCATTAACCGGGTGGTGGTCAGATGTCAATTCATACTGCTACACTCTATTCTCCAACACGTACAGTTTAACGCCAGATTGCTGGTGAACTACGAGGCTTTTCGTACACTAGCTTACAAGATCTTCTATCCGGTCTACTCGGCGTTCATGACCCAAAACTCGACGGTGACCGAGTCGGTATACTACATGCAGTTAGTCAACGACACCCTGGACCAAATGTTCGGAGCGGAATCCATAGGTCGGAGTCTGACCAAGACTTTGAATGGTACCACCTCCTACACCGACTTGGGAGAAGAACGTTTGAGGTCCAACGATGGCAGAGCGGGTAGAGGTATGACCAACACCCAAACGCCCATCGACTGTAAGATTTCCGCCAACATGGACAAGGCTCACGCCTGCACTGTGAATCGAAAAGAGTTGATGAAAGCCGTCGAGATATCCCTTAAGGCCAACAAGCGAGCCAATCTAGCCAAAGTCAGGAAGGAGGCGAGGCGGAAGATTGCGGTCAAGAGAAACGACACCAAACGCGTCAAAAGATTACTCGATGCGGCTAGAGCTCGGGTGGCAGCGAGAAAACGCTGGGGTGGTGGTGAGTATGACAATGATGAAGAGGACGAAGACGAAGGGGGAGAAGTCGAGATTGTGGCTGATGAGGAGGACGAAGACGATAGCGATGATGTTACATTCGACCCGTTCTCCAAAGACCCTAATAGTTGCTGTACCAGCGAGAGTCGCAAACAGATGGTGAAGGTGGTAGATGACTTCGTGACGACCGCCAACGAAGACAGTCTCTTATTTGAACAGGCCATAGTGAATCTGAGCGAAGGGAACCTGGAAGAAGCGTACCAAGTTGTAACCTCTGGGGAAGATGGAGAGAACCAAGCCAACGATGAGTTTAGAGAGAATGTGTTCGGCGTAGTTCACAGAAGAGACCTCAACTACTTCAACATGAGTGAGAAGAACTGCCTTGGTGAATACAACAAAGTGAGAACCATCCTCAACAAGGTACTTTCGGGTACAGACAATGGATTCGAGGAACACCAGGGACTCTTGATACTGAACGGAATCTTCGAAGAGGCTTTCAGTCTCAACTCGGGGACCGTGTTCAATTCTGTCAACGTAACAAATCCCAGCACTCCGTTAGCCCAACCGAATATCCCACCCAGCGTAGTGGCGGACGCGGGTCGAGCCAAAGAACCCATAGTGTCATCCAATGTCCTCCAGGAGGCCGTTGTGGCTGCCGCCAACAACTTATGTGGCCCACTATCGTACGAGAAGAATCGGGAAGAGCGGTTGAGTTCGGCTTTCAGGGAGTTTATCAGAGATCGTCCGTCATATTACGAATATACCGACCAATCCATCCTGGTCGAAAGACAACTCAACAACCACATCTTCTCAGCTATAGTAGCGAGGAACCCCCTTCACATAGCCATGATTACCACAGAGAATAATATCGAACGTCTGCTGGTGATGCGCAACCTTCTCACATATCTGAACATAACCATGGCCGGGCTCATAGGCATAGATCTCCTGTCGGAGTTGGCTAAAGCGTCAGCGAACAATTCTGACGTGAAGAAGCTATTCAGAACCAAATACGACTACCAATCGTGCGGGGTATATTCCGAGAGTATCGGCGAGGCGGTGTATCCCAAGTGTATCAAAGATTTGTTGAGTATAACGGGTAAGAATGCACCCACTCAAGTGTGTGGGCACGTATTCTGCAAGATGCTCAAACAGATTCTGGTCAGCATCGACAAAACCAAAGCCAGAGAGTTCTTGACTGATCCTGCATCAGAAAGAAATCTGAATGCCATCTATAAGGCAGTTTGTAAGCCAGATGAGACCGCCAACATAGATCAAAGGAGAGAAAAATTGTTCGATATGTTGTATCACAAAACTAAAGGCGACGGTGTCGAAAACTACTTCGATCAGACGCTCCGACTGATGCAGTTGGACGAGAAGGAGCTTTTCCTAGACCAACACGAAGGGGTGTCCGGAGAGCCTGTACAGATGACACCGAGCGAGTTGGTTGGTAGCGACCGAACCGAAATTGATAAAGAGGGTGATATCGCTTTAACAACAACAACACCACCACCACCACCACCACCATCATCACCAAATAACTTTTCGACTATGGTAGTTCAAGCTGAAGTGCGTCCAGAACCCAACAACAAAAAGAGATTAATCGGTAGTAGTAATAGTAGTAGTGCCGCTAAGCGTATCAAGACAACGGACATTCTACAACAAGCCATGGAAGTGGGGGATATTAAATCAGACGACGGAAAAGAAGACCATAGTATTATGGAAAGGTTCCTAGAGGATACCGTCACTCGTCGAGAAGAAGAAGAAGAACCCTCACCTGCAATGTTGGACGAAGACTACGAACATGAGTTTAGAGCTATACTGGAGGACAACCAGACACCTATATCCGACAGCGACATATTCGATATGCAGTCGGTAGTGGAAGAACTATTCAAAAGTATGGAACCTACCGAGAATGCACCGTTCACCGAGAAGTCACCCAATAGTAGTAGTAGTAGTAGCTTGGGTGGTTCGGTCCTATATTTCCAGTCCGATCTTTTTAACGATGTTGGTGATGCTCCTCCGAAAGCTGAAAGCATATCTAATGCTAGCCTCAACACACCGACTATATAGTATGGTGGTGGGGTATTTCGTGTTATAGTATCATTCTAAACTTTGGTAGAGATGGAGTGGGAAGACAGCTCCTCCTCTACCTCTTGTTGTTATTCGACCTCCTCGGAAGAAGATGATGAGAAGGTCGCACCCGAGAAGGCTACTACTAGCTCTTCCGACTTTGACGACGATGAAGATTTCGACGAGCAGACCAGTCTACTACTACCCAAGATGACAAAGTCACCCAAAGCGATAAAGAGGCTAGCTCGCAAACACAAGCGAGAACTGAAAGTGGGTTGCGGCATCTTCTCCGAGAGTAAATCTGGGGACATTCTGAGCGCCTCCAACACCAAAGTCGACATGAACATCCACGCCCCTTACATCTCTGATATGAGAGAGATCAAAGAAAATATAGAGCATGAGGTTAAGAAGATGGCCCCCAAAACGGCAGAGGCTTTCCGAAATTACGAATTCCAAATAGGGGCCATCATAGCCCAACACGAGCAGCTCAAACTCACTCAATTCTCGCTGATGGTTGACCATAACTTGAACAGTAAGCAGTACTTCTACAACATTCTCAAGAAGTGTCTCACCATTATAATGACCATCGAGAGAGTCTTGGTCAACCGACCGAAAGACTTGGTGATGAAGGTCGTAATCGACGGACTCAACATATACAGACTGACCATATCCCCGCTGGGTCGAGTGCGGACACCCATGACTCAACTCAACTACTGCTGGATAGTGGCTCTATTGGCGCACAAACTGAACCTCCCCGCAGAGTATTCCGTCAACGTCCACAAGACCTCCATTATACAATTCGTGTCTCGCCTGAGGAACAGATGGTACGCGAGAATAGTTCCCAAAATAAACGACCTCTCCCTGTACACCTATACCGCCGCCACGGTAAATCACCTAAGAGGTAACGACAGGGCCATGTTGGATCTAATAGTCGATCTCTTCTTTCTAGACTCTAGGGGTTTGGAGAAAAAGCCCAGTACCTTCGTCAACGGGATCGTGGAGTTCATCTTAAACTCCCACCAACGCCACGACAGGAGGGTCGCTACGGTAACAGCTACCAACCATTCCAAGAACGTGATTCACATTTCAAAGAGTATAGAGGACTACCTTATGTCCAAAAATATTGGACGCCACTTACTCAATTTAACGACCAAACTTGTAATGAACTACCCCACCTACAAGGCCAAGAGGGATCCCAAAATATGCGCGTTGGCTCTGATGTCCTACCAGCAAACTGAAAGAGATTTTGTAGAGTTTGGGTGCCAATAAAAAACTGACTAACTTTCTTCTACCTTTATTTTCAACCTTGCTATCATTTCAGAGACAGATTCTGTAACGAATGTAACAGTGTGTATCATGCCATTTTTAGGGTCGATGGTCGTGATGATTGTGGTAACCACTCGCACTTTTTTAGGAGTGGTGGTGGTAGTAGTATCACCATCTTCTCCCCCCTCGATGTACTTGATGATTTCATCCACGTCTGCCTTGATACTTTTTCTGTTTTTTCGGATGGGTCTGACGGGAGGTGGAGGAAGTATCTCGTCGAGAGCGTCGAGATTCTGGCTCCCAACTTGTACTTTTCCTTCCATTGTCAGAAGAAATTTCTTTTCTGAGAAACTTACTCCCCTAAACGAATCTGAATATTTCGAATTATATATTTTTCTATGTGCCTCGAAAGTTCACAGTGTTGAGCATAGCTTCTACTGTTCATAAAATCAGTGGAGATGCCCCCAACACTTAAACCAATTACTAAGGCAAAGAGTGGAGCTGCTGGACCTAAACAGTCCAGTCAAGCTTACGAAAGTGTTAGAGTTAAAAGACCGCAGCAGCATCAACCCGTACCTAGTGTCCAAACCCCAACTGATAGTCGACTTTCTAGTTCTACCTCTTCTTCCATGATGGTGGACTATGAGACTAACTCGATTGCGGCCCCTAAACCCAATATCGGTGTTGATGATAGCAATGATCCCACGATGGAAGTTGATGATTTTACCGGTGGTGGTAGCGGTTCAGGTTCAGGTCCTACTTCTAACGCTCTAGGAGTCTCTCAGGCTACCAGTAGTATATCCTTAGTGAGTGATGGAAGTGGTGGCTTGGGAGATTCGATCGCCAACGTGAGTGTTGGCGGTGTCACCATCACCTCCTCCAACCAACAGCCACTGATGACGCCGCCACCCTCCTCCTCCAATTCTAACTTGCAATTCGATCCGAACCTGCTCCCGTTAGTTAAGGATCAAACGTTCAGCATTAAGGATTGGATTACTACATTTGGTACCCACATTGTCGCTAACAACACTGACCAACTGAGTCACATGCGAAAGATTATGGTCCAGAAGCTCGCACCCTTGACAAATGTCAACCCTAACGCGACCGATGTCGAGTTTCATAAGGATGTTATCGGATATTTCACCGAAAGAGAAAAACTGAACACTACATTTTTCCAGCAAATCGGACAGAGCGCGGACCCTAACCTGATCGCCCCGCACGTAGCGAAGAATCCCAAGACTGGCAAGTACATCGAAGCTGTAATCAACATGGACGATAAGAGGACCGCTCTCGTACGTCGCCGAGGTGGCACTAACGAAGAGGATGTATCGTCTGAAGATGACGACCTTAGGGAAGCTGCTCGCAAGAAACGTAAGCGGAACACCGACGCTTTGGACAAAACTCCAGTTCAGGCCGAGGATATTTTCGAAATAGCATCCAATGGACGAATCGCACCTGCCGACGCCACTATAGCCTACGCCCAAGCTAGAAATGTATCCCGGACTGACCAGTCTCCCCTAACACTGGATACCGAGGAAATGGCTAGAGTCGAAGGTCCCAAAAGACTGAACAAATCTATGCCCAACACCGATGACGTTAAAGTGGCCGCAAAGCTAGATGTGTCGCGAATGGGTCTGAGATCCACCAAATATATCGACGATACCAACAAGAAGGTGGAGTATGAAATGACTGCGGCTAGTCGGTTCTTCGCCGCTATGAATCCCAACCCTAGCGCAGCTCACTGTGGCGTCAACGACATGTACACTTTCAACACGAAGATCACACCCGAAATCGAAACCGCAAATCTCAAGAAGGCTGTCATGTACGTGTTCAGGGAGCAAACCCCAATAAGACTCGACCATGACACAAAGCGTCATAATTTCTTCATGACCGACGAGGCAGCTGCCGAAATCGTGGACCACATCGGCCAGTTTAACCTCAAGGTGTTCTCCACTTTGACCAAAGATGCAGCTCTCGACATGGTATTCAGAGGCAGTACGAAGAAGCCTCGCACTAACCTCAATCCCCAAAAGTTGGGCGAGCTGATCGACAAGTTCAGAATCATACAGAGTAACGTGATACAGGCCGTAGCCACGGCCACCGCCAACAAACAACAGGGGGCTCTAGTCTCTACGCTCTTGGGTCTGGCCGAAAATTCCATCCTGGAGAGCATCATAGCCATCCTGAGCTTGAGTAAAGCCAACGCCAACAACCGCCAACAACAACACATCGATGATAAGCTCAACAGCTACGTAGAGACGTTTAGGTTTGCGGGTCTGACACCAACTCAGGCCCAATACAAGATGGAGATGTACATTCGAAGCAATCTGTGTTGCGAGGTGGTCGGAAACTATGCGACGACAGTGAATTACAACGACGACTATGTACAGAATGTCAAAGATGCCGTGTTCGGAAAGGAACCCAACACGATCGGAGGTTACCTAAATTCTCTCACCACCTCCTCCGGTCCGACAACCACCCATTCCAATCTAAGTGACATCGAGAACCTCAACATCTACTCAAACCTGAGCCAGGAAGTTAAGTTCTCCCTCAACAATCTAGCCGACATGAAATTGCCCATTCTGAGTAAGACCGACCTGTACACCTTGCGCTCTAAAGCATCGGGTGGTGAAGATGTTGGCGGCGACGCATCCATGCCCAAACTCCCCATGAAAATTTCGCTCCGACAGATTATTGCCAGTAGCTACCTCGAGTATCTGGCTGACATGATCAGTATCGAATATAGCATCCAAGGGACTCTGGTGGGAGACCCAGCTATAGCGGACGTGGCTCAAAAGCTGAGCACTAATGACATACAACCCATCAAGTCTACAATCTCTTCTCAACAGAGTATGGCCGGTCTGTGCACGTTCGTGATACCTCTACAGTACTCGGCAGAAGATAACGCTCACATCCCCATGCTGTCCTACATCAAGGTGGTGGGTGCGCTCCAAGTCGAATCCTCGAAGGGTACATACCCCAAACAACAGGCCAGTACCACCTACCAAACTCTCACCACTCTCACCGACGACAAGAAGGTCATGTCGGCCATCCTGAACACGCAAGAGTACCGAACCGTGGGCACCATGTCGCTGTTCGGCCGAACGACCGATATCAGATACAACCTCAAGAAGGTGAAACGAGAGTGGCTCAACAACATCATCAGCTCGACCAACTGTGCCGTGGTTAACCTTTCGATGACTGCCGGGTTTCTGCACGGGGCCACTAAAGTTAGTCAAGCCAAGGATGTGGGGACCGACATCGGCATCAAAGCTCTCAAATCCAAACTGAGTTCGGGAGTGGCGCTAACCGGCGACAAGGCTGGCCGAAAGATGCTAAAGAAACAACTGGCCGAAGAAGGCAAGATGATCGAGGATGCTTTCAACAAATTGGACTACAACATCAACACATACACCAAACAACCTCTACTGGGAGTATCCGACGGACCCGAAGAGACTACGATGGCTAGGTCGATACGCAATCGAGGCGCCAACATTTGGGCTAACCACAACAGCCAAATCATCAAAACCTTCCTCGGAAACGGCGGCGGTGGAAACGCCAACTCGGGAAGTAAAGACCAGTGGGTCAACATCTTGAACAACCTGACCGAAACGACCGCCGAATTGTACGACCACCAAGAAGGTGGTAACGATATCACTCCACACGACATCATATCCGAACTGGTCAATGCCGGAACCTACCGCAGGTCTGTGTGTGAAGACTACTCCCTGTATGATTATGCGAAGCTGGGCAATAATATTGGATATCCGATACGCAAGAAATCCCTCATGGTTAGTCTCATCGCCTTCTGGACCAAGGTTCAACAGGCATTCTTCCTACCGGACACCCTAAAGATGCTAGGCGAAGACATGTCCAAGTTGAACTGTCCCGGGAGGCGCCACCGCAGTAACGGGAACACCCAAAATCGATCCACCGGCCCTAGGAAATCTTTCAGACAAGCAAACACCATACGTTTAGCCTTGACGAGGCTGGAACAACTCAACAAGATGTGTCAACTGGGTACCGACGATAACAACTTCTCGTCGTCGAGTAGCTACGAACAACAACCAGGTGGTGGTGGTGGTGGTGTCAGCTACGGAACCTCCAACGGGACACTGTTCAAACAGGCCCATGGCCTGAGACTTTTAAAGAACCTCACCAGTCGAGATGCAGCCATGTTGGATGTGGCTCTCACCACTGACGACGGAATGGTCGTTTCCATCCCGACTCACCTCATCAGTCAACTCGTGTCGATGCACATGTACCTCCAAATGTGCGGAGTGAACACCTCAGAGGTCACCGCGGATCCCAGTAAACTGGTCGAAGTCATCATGAAGGCGAACAGCAAGAGCTTCACCGACAACATCCTCAAGTACATCTGGTTGTGTAGCGCCCTCTTCTCTCAGACTGGTAGAGCTCTCGTATCTCCACTCAACGACTTTGTTGCCGGTCTAGGTGCCAAACTGTTTGAAGACTACACCAACCTGTGCTACAAGACTTCCAAAGTCATCAACTCATACGTGGACAAGTCCGTCGACGTGATCTTCGGTAATCTACTGAAGAATGGTAAATCCGGTCAGACGGCCAACCGAAAGTCGAAAATGTTGGACGCTACCAAACTCGACCAGATCCTCGCTCAGATCCTAACCTACTTGAGTAACATTAGCAGTAGTGGCATCAATGCCGGTGACACTTCCGATAGTGTGACACTAACCAACTTGATGTTCGATGGATGTTCACCCATTCTGGACAAAGTCCAAGACGCTATGTCGAGTCTGTTGGGATGTATGCACATGATCAAGGGTATGGGCAAGTCGATTGCCTACTCAACGCTCGATACCCTCATCAGCTCGACTTATTCCGCCAACCAGAATGACGATTTCAGGATTCCAGAGACCAAGGATGTAATGTACGGTAATAATGTAGAAGACTCTCTGAAACTGGTCAAAGATTTCAAACTGGGAACGTATCGAGGTATGTTAGATCCCGAAAGATCCACCTCAGCTTTTGACGACTTTGTGTATCGCACCCTGATCTCAACCAGGCAGGCAATACTCGATTTTAAAGATAGTCGTCTTCGAATGACATTCGTGGGTCTACGCAAGTTCATCCAGAACTCTGTAATATTGGCATGTTGGTGTTTCGTACAGACCGATAATGACGAGTTTGTGGTGGACACCTTCGCGAACTGCGCCACCCAACTCTACAGCAAAATGGTACTAACCTACTCGACCGCCCAGAAGTCTTACCAATCCATCCCCATGTCTTCCGTCCTGTTCGGAGAACGTTGGGGAGTGACCCAGGACATATACCAGCAGTTGACTGCATGTACGGCCGCACAAACCATGGAGGGTATCAACAAGCTGTTCTCTCAGGACACTACAGCACCCAAAGGTAACGACATTCTACCCATCAACTTGATTCTAACAGCGGCCGAACGGAGTCGAGGTGGTAGCAGCAGTAACATGCCAGTGAACCCCTCCGCCACTACCGAGATAATTGTCAAAGAGGGTACACCTTTCAGTGACAGGTTGGTTGATCGGGAGTACACCAAGAAACTCAGAGACAGAGTTAACTTCGAGCCCAGATGCTATTATTCGCCTTCCAAGAAAATCTCGGTCGGGACCATCAACCCTTATGTGACCAACTTGGTTAATCCCAGAGATTATGCGCTCTCCGAGAGTGACTCCGTCAAGATATCTTCCATAATGGCCGGGTTCTCTACGTCCAACAACAACAAAATTGGAAGACTCGAGGATAAGGATTGGGAGCGGAACCTACTCGGTAACAACCCCGAGAAACTCTTTGTGAACATGACCACCAAGACTACCAGCAACCACTTTCAGGTGGGACTGAATAGACTGTACCTCTCACCGAGACCGCACCGCATCATCACCGACACCTTGTTCAATAATACCGTCAAGTTGTGTGACAAGAACGGTCTGAACAAGATACTCAACAGAACATACAACTTTGCTAAGACTATTGACGAGACTGACGATGCTGCTAAGACCTCCTCTACCTCCAGTAACACCAATGTTTGGGACATGATCAAGAAGAGTATGGATCCTCAGTCCACCTTCGATCGAGAGTGTTGTTTTTCCACTTCCAACCTTTTGGGTCTGATCACTCGAGACAACTTCAACGAGAGAACAAGCAACCTTTTCAACCTACGAAATTTCAAGTTCACTCCGGCGGACGAAGCCGAGACTGACGACGCCATGATCAGTATTCTCAAACAACTCCCTCGATTCGAAGACACTCTGAGTAGAGCCACGCGAGACATCTATACCATCTTGGCTATAGCTCGATATATCAAGACCTCATCCACTGATGAGGTACATGTCATGGATACATCTCACAAGACTTTCATCAAGTCTACTATGAGTATGTTCGAAGCTAACCAGTATGTCGGCATCAACAATGGGAGTGTAGACAAGGCCTACATCATCAACACGTTCGGAGACGCCTACGCCAAGAGTAGACAGTTTAGAGGAGGTATGTTAGGCAATGACTCCGATGATGACCCAGACAGTGACGACAACTCTGACGCCGAGGATGATGGAGGATACAACTCTGACTCTGATGCCGATGAAATGGTGGGTGCTGCTGCTGCTGCTGCTGCTGGTACCACCACTCACACCCTGGACAGCCTCGCACCGGATGATGTTATAGGTAGACGGAAGTTCGGGTACAATCGAGCCGACGACTTTACTAGAATCACCAACGATGGAGTCAAGAGCGGCACGAGTAACCGAAACAGTGGTGGGTCCAAGAAAGAGTCCTCCACCAAAACCCTGAACATGATCAAGAAGGTGAAACTTATCATCAACAATATAATGAATGGCGCAGGCGAGTTAGATGACATCAGGAGAATGCAAGCTCTCTATGCCAGAATCAATAACGCTGCAGCGACTACGGTTTTCCACACGGACCGAAACTTGATCACATGTCTCTTCCAAGAGGACAATGCTGTCCACTCGGCCACCTCTGTATTCAGCGATCCCGACCGAGTGGTTATGACTCTAACCTACTACCTACTACTATTCAAGGAACAGAAAGAGCATGGTGTGAACGGCGGAGTCGGAGGTGGCGGAGTCGACGACGAGATGATGATGGACTGGTCGGACTCGACTCATACCAAACAGAGAGCGCTCAAGATGAACGAAAAACTTAAGAAACTGTTGGGTATTTTGGGTAACCTGGACAACAATCAGACGCTAACCAATGCCATCTTTGACGACATCACGCCGGAAGACTTCCACATATTCATAGGTGGTGGTTTCATGGAGAGGGGCATGTTCCTCAGTCAATTTATCGACAATCTGGTATTCCGAAACCTGGACCCCAGCCTAAATCTCAACACCATCCCCGACGATCTGGTGGTCAAGTTAGCTAAGGTGTACGCTCTGTGTTCCTCGGCCACCAACATGTCGAACGTTAACGGTGGCAGCGACAGACGATCGCCATCCTCCTCCTCTCCCTTCACTCTAGGAGACCGAAGAGACAGGTCCACCTTGGAGATGATACGTTCTATGAGCGATACCATGTACAACCTAAAGAATGTAACCGGGGCTACCACCAAACAGGTCCTCCAGGTTCTAAGGGGTGAATGTAGTAACATGGACGCCAGTTCATCCAATCGCCAGTCTCGGTCTAAGAATACGCTCAAGGAAGCCATCAACGGCGGTAGACAGATCGCCTACACATGCACCACGGGCTACCTGAGAAATGTCTTAGATCGAGAACCTCTCGGAATGTCAGGATCATTCTTCGGGTCGAAAGAACCCTCCAACGGTAAGAATGTAGCGTTCGGTGGTAATATGGACTGGCAAGATTTGATTACTAACTTGGCTGGAGCTACCACCGCTAGCAACGAAGGCAAGTACCACCAGAAACGAATAGAGAAATGGAGGTCCATGGATTCGTCCGATGATGATGACTCGCCTTCTAGTAGCAGCGACAGTGACAGTAGCGATGATAGTTCTTCCGACGACGACTACGACGTCGACTCTGACAACGATAGCAACTTTGGGGACAGTAGTAGCAGTAGTAGCAACAGCAGTGGTGATGACAGTGACAGCAGTATCAGCAACGGGAACCGCAGCAACGAAGATGGCGACGCCTCAAACAGAAAAAACAGAAGGAAGCAGGCGTTCGATACATCCATGGTTTCTGCCAGTAGTGTATTGGGGGGGGCCGGTCATGCCGAAAAACAGAACTTAACACCCGACTCGAAAGCCTTCCGTCGCAAAGCTAGAAAGGCCAAACGCACAGCCACCAAGACCAGTGACGAGCTCAAGGATCTCACTCGCAGAAAGCTGATGAAAAACTCGGAAAACATCATCACGGCTCTCACAAAAAACCTAAGAACCATCCGAATGAACACCGAGAGACTCAAGGGTGTACTACACGACAGTCCCTCCGACAATAACAAACACATGGTCGATACTCGGTTCTGTCAATTGCAGTTGCAGAAGATCCTGAACTCGCTAGACGTTGTGATCCAAGAGGAGAGTCACAACAATAACGTACTATTCAACATCCCTAGCTTCTTCGATAGCATGAACACCGTAGACATGATACAGTTTGGTGAAGCTGCCGCAACACCCAAAGATCGCAGTAACTCCTCACCGGGGACTACGTTCTTCTCGTTGGCTAAGATCGACGGAAAGAACAGCGGCATTTTCAGTTCGGCCATAGGGAGGTTGGTGTCCGATTTGGGTCACTCCCCCACCGACAGTGACGGTTTGGTGGGTGCCACCAACAAGGGGGGTGCTACAGTCGGAGCTGACCAAGCCTTGAAAAACCTCAACTACCAGAAGCTTCTATGTCTCTCCAGTTACTACCTGAGCGGCACGTTCACGGACGTACTCCCCTCCGCCATGAAGCAAATGTTGGATACCGACAGGAACCTAGCCAAGAGCGAGCTGCGACTGCTGGAAGCCCTGAACACGGACGACGCTAACCGACGAACCAAGATAGGAACCGACATCATCAGTCAGATCATGAACGATCGCATGCACCTGACTGAGAGCCTTATGGGTGTAGTCAACCCGGTCATGTTCATCAATGCCAATGTGAAACCCAACTTTGATGTCAGGGAGACTCTGATGCAGCTCAGGAACCTGAACATGGCGAGTGGGCAAGTCAACAGTTCTATCATGAAATTGGCCAACGCCGACAGTATAATCTCGGATTGTACCTCTCGCGGTGGTGGTGGCCGAAATACCATGCTGGCGGCCACTAGAAGGAACTGCGACTACACCCTGTACAATATGAGCATCGCTTCTCGAATGGGAGCGAATCGAGGGGCACACACGGTCAACCTGACAAACCACCTGTACGGGATGTTAGACCTCCCGGCTTCTCAATATGGAGAGTGTACCGAAGAGACTATGAATCGTATGGGGAGGAAGTACAGGACCAAGTTGGCCACATTTCTGAGCGAATGTAAGGTGAGCGGACTGAACGCATTCTCGCCCATGCATAGACTCTTGCCGGACGACATCGTCACCAAAGTCTCTCGATCTCTCTTGCAATTGGACCCAGCCTACGTTCGATTAACGAAACACCACAGCGAGGGGGGTGCTAGTGTTTTGAACAACAGCGCCAATGCCAACTTCTTCGGACAGTATGGTGCTCTCCTAACTGCCGGCATGCGATTCAGGGAGAGTGTGGCCAACTTTCAAAATAGGCTCCCGCAACCCGCCCCTTACTTCACCACCAAAGACGGAAAGCCATACAATGCCGACTATAACCCAACCACCAAGGCGAGAGCCAACAAGTCCACCAAGGCAGCTAGGCAACTTTTGGTGGCGACCGAAAGGCTCGAGAATAACAGCTCGAAGCGCTGCGATATGCTCATGAAGAACATGAAATTGGATAACATGGGACTGATGAGAGAAGCGTTGGAACGCATAACAGCCATCTCTATGTATGAGTCTAAACCCACTGTCCAGCTACATAAACTGGCGGCTTCTACTAAAACTCTGAGGCAGATGAACAACACCTTCGCTAAGCCGTACACGTCTACCATCACCAACGCCATCGTCGAAACCATTATGATGGAAGCTCCCATAGATAGCGATGTGGATATATCCCACGAATATCTGATAGGTTGGGTCAAAGACGAACTCACTATAATCGATCAAGCCATGGCCGATTTACAGACCGCCATCGAGCGGCTGGGATGCACTCGAGACCGTCTGGGTCGAGTTTTCAAAACCTGCATCACCAGATTCAACATGAGGAGCGCGAGCCTGGTCACTGACAAAAACACTCGCTCCCTGTACCTCTACAACAAGGAATTGGGTACGTGCGTCGGGGTCAACATGAGTGCTACCAACTACACCCACAGAGCTAACCAGGACGTCAAGAATAACATGAGGTGGTTCGACGATTTCTTCATCAAGATGACGTTACACAACCAGCCCGAGTTGGCCGAATTGTGCCGCACCGCTCAACAGGGATACGGGAGTAACAGTTATATGCAGGACCACTTTTACGATCAGAGGATCGCCACCGTCGGTAATAGACTCTTGAGGAACCTCACCGACAAACTCAACTGTAATGCCAAACGCACCAACTACTCCAAGATTAATGCGGCCGCTGCCGCTACTGTGGCGGCTTCATCCAGAATACCCAAGGTGCTACAAAATATGACTAGTGGTGGTGGTGGTGGTGGTGGTGATGATGGTATCATGGTGTCCAACCTGACTCAAGCCGCCGCCGAAATTCCATCTAACCCATTCAGGGAGTTTGACTTTTTCAGCAACGATGTTCAGTCGCCAACTGACAACAGTAGTAAGAGCTCGGAGAACGTGATGGACATCACGGTCACCATCAACAACACTGCCTCATCATCACCCGCGGTGAACGTGACCAACCTCATAACATACGAAGGCATCTTCAGCAGAGATGGACAAAACAAGTTGGGGAAACACAATATCCACCACCTATCAGCTAGACTTGGTGCCTCCTTCATATCTCACACCAAACTCGCCACCGACCAAACCAATCAACCTAGACTCAGCGTACTGGATGACATCAAGACCGACATCATCAACACCATCATGAAGAATGATACCGGGCGTCGGGTGAACAACACTGAGGCCAACACTATGCTGAAAGAGTCCGTTTTGAAAACTCTCAAGTCGGTCGACACCACCTTTGTCGCCGGTACCGCAGAGTACAGGACCATAACCGGTAGCTCTAAAACTATGGAGGATAACCTAAAACCGTCAACTCTCTGATCCAAAACTTGGAGAACGAAATGCTGGACACCAACAGGGTCTCACTCAATATCGAGTTCATCGACAAGGTGACCAAAGTTACCAGCAGTATGAACTACATTCTCGAATCGACCAAGAGTAGTCTAGAGTCCATGCTCAACCTAAGGGATTCGAGCGTCGAAATGGTCGATAGCGGTGTGGGTCTGACTAGGTTGTCCTCGGATATTGTGAACCAGAGCCAAAACTACTACAGCCGTCTAGGCGATATGGCCATCCAAAGATTGGGTATGGGCACCTCTCCCGAAGTGGACAATAACTCGAAATACATTTCGGAGGCGACCATGCAGAAGTTGATCAAAGACATCATCCCGGAAGCCGATGCATCGTCCACCAAGACCAACCGATCCAAGAAGGACCTGCTCATAGTCTTAACCAATAACGAGAGCTTCAGAAAGCGTTTCCTGATGCACAATGGAGTCTACCTGAAAGCGCTAGTGGATTTGAAGAGAGTGTGTGAAGAGGTGACTACCAAGTGGATAGCGTTCACTACCGCGACCAAGAATTTCCTGACGCGGAAGAAACAGTCGGATGCCACCAAAAATCTAATCGACGATGAGTCCATCAAAAGAGAGATCGTCAACAGCGGAGCCGGAGCGTCGTCCGTGAGCGTATCCAACCAGAAGAGGGACCTAAACGGATTGAAGCAACAGACATTGGTGCGAAAGGAAATGCTGAACTCTCGCTTCAGTCGGATCGCGATATGGCAGGAAGAATTGGAAAAGAAGATCAAGAACATGACCAGTAACAATGTAGCGCTACAGTTCCAACCGTACGAGCACTACACAGATGTGGACTTAATGGCCATGAAGTCTAAAGGCAATCAGATCAAGAACACGCTAGAAATCGTCGAGTTATCGGGGATCCCCAAAAATGTGACGGATGCTATAAGACGAGACATCGACAGAGTAATATGTGCCGAATATCCCAACATTAACAGCAGCTCCAAGGAGAATTTCGTCAAGTTCCTGGCTAACAAGGTGGAACTTCTGCAACAAGTTGGCGATATCGTAGCGCAAGCCATAGACGAGACGACCAAGAAACTGGTGGACTATGAGGCTGTCGTGAACGAGACCGACACCAAGACCGATCGCATGGTTCAGATGTACAAGGTTCACGAAAACTACCAGTTCAAATCGAAGGATCAGATCAATGCCAACCTCATCCAAAAGACAGAGAGTATGATCAACTTGGACAACGCGGCCATCAGAAACCTGACCAAGAATATCATGCCTAACATCGACAGCATCATCAAACATGCCAGGTTACACGAAAGGTTCGGCGGAGAAAGAGACCCCGGTAAGAGCAGCAGCAGCAGCGACAACAAGAGCAGTGGCAGCTCGTCGCTATCGGCGAACGACTTTAGGTGTGCCATGATCGACTTCCACGACCTACTAGAAACTCTGGAGGGGTCGACCGGCACCAGTAGCGGCAACGGCACCGTCTCCAAGATCTCGGCTCGAGTGTTGGGTATGAATCGTATAGCTCTCGACATTCTAGGTAGTGACAACCCAACTCTGCCAACAAATACCACCCTTCGGTTACACCCTCTCCCATAATTCCTTCGCTGTGCGAAAGGTGCACAATGATGTTCTTTAACCTCCACACACTTCAGCACACGTCCGAACATCAGTTTGAATTTGACCAAGTGGAGGCGATCGACAAGCTGAGAATGGAATACGCCAAAGTCGTGAGCGCCATCAACAACGACTCGATGCGCAACAACATCGACAGTATAGGTCAACTCACACCCTTGGTTATGCTCATGGATCAGAACAACAGTGTGCTAAAGTCGGCCAGATTCAAGTCTAACCAAAAGGTGATCTCGTACACACCCCTATGGTCAGTGTTCAAGAAAAAACAGAACTCCAACGAAATTGGAACGGACACTGTCCTCTTACCCACGAGCGAACTCTTCAATTGCGAGGGGAGCAACTTCCAGAAGTACCGATCGACCATCAACCGACAAGCCAACAAGGATATAGCCAACAACGTCAAGAGTAGGGAGTGTATCATCTCGGCTCTGTCCGAAATGACACCCAAGCGGAGAGCCATGCATTACGTATCCAAAGATGAGAACATCCACTTCAACACGATAACGAACGCAGTTTTGGGTAACCCATATTTCGAGAACCAACCTCTACAAAAGACTTCGGTGGACCCCAATTACCTCGACAGTAGAGTGTTTGAGCAGGTATTTGTCGGCCGAAAGCTACACAAGACCGAGGCCAAATTTAGAAGCAACATGAGTACGTCGGATTCCGTTAACGACACCACCAACAGCACATCCACCGAAAAGTCGACCTACGAGGATAATGGTGGTATTAGTTCCATCAACTTTAGATTGCCTAAGATAACATCCGAGACTTCTTCTACTAACTTAACCGAGCGTCGCACCGAGGTTGATGGTGGAGGAGCCCAGGCCTTACCCTCCAGTTACTGCGAAACGGGACGAACCAATTTAGACCTTTCTCACACACTCATTGCCGCCCCTCTGTGTAACCTGAATAGAAACAAGGACAAGAACTTCAAGCTGCGTGGCCTCAACGATGTCAACAACAGTCTGCATATGGACAACAACCTTCACATCTACGGTCGAGACTTTACCGACCGAGTGGTGGGTCTACTCGAGTCTGCCGTCGGGAATTCGTACCGGATTTCGTCCTCTCTGAGTCAAATCACCACCATGAGCGCAGTGACCACTCTCACCAAATTCAAACACGCTCATATGGGTCTCAACCAACTCAATGGAAATAACATCCTCCCGTTACTGATGAAGAGATCGGGAGCCAACAACATCTTCTCGGGAGTAGAGTTTAGCAAATTCAGACGAGACATAGAGTCACTCAATAAGACGGCCATGGCCAAGACATTTGAGGATCGCGGCGACATCAACTCGCAACTCTTGGGAGACTTGGTCATCCCTCTGAATTACAAGATGGCATACGATACGGTCAACCGAGGCACTTCGCACGTAACCTTAGCGGACAAGTTGGCCGACAGTCCAGGCTTTTTGAACCATTGGAACTCTCTCGGAAACCGACAGAGACAGCTCAGTCGAGCGTCGGGGAATCTCGGCTTTCTGGTAGATAACAACGCGACGCTACTGAAAAAATCTCTGAATGTACTACGCTGGAACCCTTCAGCCGAAGACTCAATCAAGGCTGGCAACAGAACTATGAGACAACTCACCGACGTCCTAGAGAACATATCCAACCAACTCTCGCCCGAACAGAAGGAACTTGTGATGGCCCAACAAGGCGGTGGCGTTAACAACAACAACTTCCAGTCTTCGGTGTACAAACTGCTACACAACACTCAGAGTAGACAACTGCTGGGTGGACTCTTGGACAACTACATGGACACGATGTGTAGCATGTCGTCCCCCTTCGTAATGTCGGTCTACGGCAACACAGCCAAGCCGATGGATATAAAAAAGCTGATGAACCAGATCAAGCTCACCTCGCACAACTACGGATCCGAAGAAGACAACACTGCACTGACTCAACCCTTAACTGTAGATCAGAACATGGCCGTAAGAAACGCTATGGTGGCCATAGCCAACGAGAGAGCGCTAGCCGTGGCTTTTCGTCTGTCGTCCAACATGGATGGTAGAGCAGACATGACCACCAACCAATTGGATATCCTCGGTGATACGTTACAGTTCAAACCCAACACGAACCTCAATCCCATCTTCGCGTGTCTGAGTAACACGTCTGCCCTGGCGGCCGACAATTCATACTACAACACCGGAGCCGACATGAGCCATGCCTCGCCGTGGAGTAGCTATGACCAGCAAACACTGAGACTCATAGATGCATCCAACGACGAATTGGTCGGCGACTGCGCTCACCTGCAAGAGCAACTCTCCAAGCGAGTGATCCGTAACGCTCTCAGCGAAATTAAGAGTTCGCTGGCCAACACGACCAACATCATCGGTACAGCCCTGGGAAGGAACGGAGGGGGTGGAGTGACCAACCGCAGTTCCCTCGCCGATATTGGATCCTCGCTGGCCAACATGACCAAAATGACCATGTCCGAGTTCCTGAGGAGTAACATCAAACGCGAAGTCGATGAGATCACCACTAACCTCAACAGCAAGGCCCCCATACTACAGTACACCCTACTCAACAACTTTACCAATCTGAGTCAGACCCCCATGTCCAAACATGCCAAGAACATTCTGATGAACAACATGAAAGCCAAGCAAGTCAACGAGCTGACGTCGGAAGGTAACAAGCTCCAAACCGACATGCTACTGACTACGTTCAGGGACAGCAATGTCGAGATCGCCATGGATCGAGTCGTGACCATGAAGTACCTCACCAAACACGGTTACAAATTCTTCAACACACCCACCGACATGCCCGTCCTTCTGACTTGCTACACCAACCGAATGTTGAACCTGTGCACCTCCGACCGCAACGTCAAGAAGAACTCTTTCTTCTTCGACACCATCAAGAACGCGGTAACGGACAACACGTCCATTCTGAAAAATGTCGAGAGGTACCGTCGCATGTTCAATCTGATAGGGGATGCCGAACACCAGATCCTGAAACCCCACTGCCCGTTCAAGTTACATCGCACATCTAACCACTCAGGAGTGGACAAGCTCGGAGTACCCAACATGGCTAGCGTGTGCAGCTCGGTCGGTGCATCCGAAATTGGTGACGAACCGTACCTCTCGCAGTCTCTCTTCTCCATCATGAACTACGTGATGACTCGATCCAAGATGGACCCCGACCTTTCGGGGAGTGCCGCGGTGAACATGCTGGGTAGACTGAGTAACTCAGGACTCAACACTAGGTACTCGGACGTTTTCATCCCAGACCGAAGCGTCGTCGAGAACTCTCCCTTCAGACCAGCCGGCGTGAACCTCAACGTTCTGGTGACACCTTCCATGGCTAGACGTATCATCTCCAAGAACGTGTGTTGGAAACGTCACCTGTGTAGCGAGGATCTGTCCGCTACCGTGGCTCTGGGCTACTCTCACCCATTGAACTTTGGTTCGTCCAAGATCGAGACCGACAAGTCCAACACCCTCACTGAATTGGCCGTATCGCCCAACACGTACGTGCAGTACAGCAGCATGAACCCCGCTCTGAGTCAAATGTGCAATTTCCTCATCACGCTTCGCCAGCAGCTCGAAATTGATCTCGTGACATCTACCATCAAAGAACTTAAGGGAGCGGGGGAACACGGTATCTTCCAGTCGACCGTTAAGGACTCGGACAAACTCAACGCTACTCTGGACAAGATTCAAGCCAACGCTATGAAAAACAAGAGGGTAGCCGAGATTCTCAAAACGAGAGGCAGCGGTTCGCTGCCGTAACATTAACGGAGAAGATGGATATCGTGAACAGCGTACTGAAGACCAGCAGGTCATCGATATCCTCCACAAACTCACCCTCATCATCATCATCATCCTATCATCACGCCTCTCTCCAAAAACTAATGGACAACTCGAAACAGAGGATCTGCGAAGCCATAACCAACCTGAAAGTGGGAGACTATATCCCTTACGAGAATGCCAACTCTCAAGTATTGGACATGGACTTTTTAACAAAGGGTGACAAGGAAGCTATCCGAAAGAAACACACGAGAGAGAGATCTGAGAGCTTAGAAAGTACGAACGGCGGCGGAGAAGTCGGCGAGACCGCGTTCGCATCGGAGGCCAAATTCATGAGTTTCATCCTCAGTAGCGTGTTTGGAACCATGGCAAACACGGTGGAAGGTGGCGTTTTCAACAGCATAATGAAGACCCTCGAAGAGGTAGTTTCTGAGAATTCTAACAAGAGCGCAGACACCGGACAAGCCAACCAGCGCACCAACTACGGCATGTCGGTGATGAAGCAATGGCGCGACGAAATAGCCCGAGTCTTGTCTTTCGTGACCATCTTGGACAACAACATCGTGCCCATTTTCAAATCCATGACGAGTAAAGTCAAGACATACTTCGCGGTACTGGGTAGTATAGTTCGTCTCAAGACGCTACTTTCGTTGGGTATGTCCAACTCTACATCTACCGACCTGAGTCACCTGAACGCCCAAACCCCTCTAAACATCGAAGACTCGGTGGTGTACGCTAGCTCACACCCTCTCATCACGGTAGCTTTCCCAGAGAGGTGCGCCAGTCTCTTCACTCAAGAACAGGCTCTCAGAGAATCCACCATACGCAAAAGACTGGGTAGAACTCTGATCCTGAACATGAAAGAGATACTGGACGAGGGCAGGTACATGCTGGGAGTGGGTGGAGGCGGTTCGGCCCTACTAACTCCGGCCACCATGACACTGAACGAATCCACCCTGATCAGTCAACAACCACTGAAATGCGAGGATGGTACGACCGAAGGAGAACAGCACCGAAGGTTGATGGTGAACCCCTTCGACATGGGTTACATCTCCAATAACAAATCCAAGTACCTGGCCGGCGATGGACGTCGGTGCGCCTACGTACAAATGAGTGCACCCACCCAGTTTAGCGGTGTCGTGAACCACACAGTCTTCGACATCAAGACCCAACACAACCTAGATAGACACATCATCGAGGATAACATCAAGGGTAAAAGTGAACCTTCCAAAATGACATTGGCCAACGGTGAAGTAGTGGACGTTCAACAACTAGTCCCTCGCGTCTGGTCTACCGATGCCGTCCAACCACTCACCAGCTCTCTGTCGTCCAAGGCGCTACAGTTGACCGAGTGTAGTCACGAAGTCGAAATTCTGCCTGATCTATTGCAAGCCACCTTGGCCACGATGGATGTTGATAACGAAAGACTTAACGCTAACACCTCGTCCGCCGAGCTGAACAGAAACAAACTCCACAGCCTCTTGGAAAGCAACATAAGCGCTAGAAACGGTAACAGGAATGGCGTCACCATAGACCAGAAGTCGGGTGTAATGAGAATTATGGACGAAGACATTCCCAACAACCGAAAGTGTTACACTCAACTGTTGGGCTCGATGGTGAAGATGTACCTCCATGACACACTAAACGATAACACCAACCAGAGCAGTGGTGGTGGTAGTAGCAGCAACAACAACAACAATGGTAACGGTAACGGAAGATTCGACGATATGTTCCACAGAGCGAAGGATGTACGCAACCAACAACGCAACGACACATTTTTGGAAGACATACTCAAGTATCCCGAAGCGTTCGCTAGAGTCGGTGGCAGACCGACATCGACCAACGGTGTAGCCTACGAGATGGCCAAACGTATCCAACTACACAAGATCAATCACGATAGGTCCCTCGCCGAAAATATGGGAGAGAGTTCCCGATTGGATTTGGTCAACCTATCTTCCTTGGTGGACAAAACGTTGGTCGGTAACAACACAGACGCTGCCAGTTCACTACAGAACACCATCAAGGCTTGGAACATCATCTACAAACTCAAGTCGAAAATCAACGGTACCATCAACACCCTAAAGCTCGCTAACGGCGATGGTAGTAGCACTAACACCACCGAGTTGAACTCGGCCCTCGACGCTAAAACTGCTCTCTTGAGTTGTGGACAGAAACTCTATAACATGATGATGAGACTCATAGCTGGAGCGGACGTTGCCGTCGGAAAACAGGTGAGACTGGCCCCTATGCTCAACTTACTCTGCGATGGAAAGGGAGTGGGTAACTCGGAAGACGATCTAATGTCTAAAATACTGGAAGTCATGCACACGAACGATCTCATGCTATCTCAACAGGATAGAGTCTCGACGTCTTCGAGTATCGACCAGTGCGGTCTTACGGAACACGGTCTGGCGTACGAAACGAAGGGTTTCTGTGAAGAAGATGGTCTGAACAACCCGTTCAAGCAGCGACGAGGAGGAGGAGGAGGAGATTGTACATTTGGAGGCAGTGAGAGACCGGGGAGACGTTGGGTCTAACCTAGACGGGAATTCCCTATTCAAAGCCTATATCAGCAAAGGAGAAGACGGCGATAAGATTCGTCGACAGATCGCTGATGCGGTAATAACATACAACAACATCGGGATGGACAAGGCATTCTTGGATGCTAGTAAGTTGGATATCTGAGGTCTACTCCCGACGGAACAAACCTTTGGCGACAAGCCTCTAAAACTAACATCGGACCAAGACCAAATGGTATTCAACATAACCAAAACTCTCCTCTCTAACAAGAAACTCTTCGAACAAACCATACGAGGTTTAGCCAACATCAACGCTGGGTCCGTAGGTAGAGACGGTCAATATTCTTTCCTCACCGAATATTACAGAAGCCTGAATCATAAGAGTAACGCGGGTTCACACTCGGGACTTTGTGGATTCAGCGCTAGTCTAAAACCCAACGGTAGGTTCCAACAAGAGGTTGGTCCAGACATGGGTAGCTCTATCATTAATTCGTATTGGGTGTCCACATAGTGACGACGTGGCGGATGACGTATGGTGGCTCAGTGGCGGGTGGTGGCTAGGTTTGGTTGGTGGTAGTAGATGCGCGGGAGGGGATAGTGTTGGATGTAAGCACCAGGCAGTCTCCCAATATGCACAGCCTGCGCATACCCCCAGCCGCCACAACATAAACTGCCACCGTCATCATAACCACCAGCACCAGGCGAGTGTATTTTTGGGTCGGCCACTGCTAACGTCGACATGGAACCGGACACTACTTCAACCTCCGATCTTAACATCAACTTCAAGCCAGAACTAGGATCGGACGACTGTTACCGCACACGCTTTAAGGGAGGTGTGTTAGAGAAAAATTCGGGCGGGTTGGGTGTCGGAGTGTGGTTCGATACTAAATACTACGACAGTCTAGTGAGCAACGACCAATCCACCAAACTCATCAAGAACTTCGCTAAGCAAAACAGAGTAATCCCGGGCAGATTCATCATAAACTCGCAGTTCCTCAAAGATGTGGTCGCCAGGTTCTTCGATACCATAACCCCGAGTGAGCTGGTGATCTTAAACCCATCGACGTACAGTATGTTAGCAGAGGCGTTCACATCTTCGTGGTGTTCGTCGAGTAAGAGCGATGCACCATTCGGTTGTGTGGGATATGAAATGTACAATGAACTGTGGACGTTGAGTGGACTGTTGGCCTAACATCCTAGAAATTCCCAAAAGAAGAGTGTGGCGAAACTTTCGAAGATTGCATCGTATTGAAAGACAATCTCCCAATTTGGTACTCGAAAGAAGAGGAACCAACCCCACACTCTCAGTCGAGGTACAGGCCGAAATTAGACGCTCCCGACACCACCAAACGACTGAAGACCAAGCTCCAAAACGCCCACATGAAGGATATCCTATTCGACATCAACTTTAGGAACTCTGAGATCGTCAACTTCTCCATGATCAACATTCTAACCAAGTACAAAAAGGTTAGTCTGCAAGAGGATATTCTACAGGTTATGCTCGTCCAGTTTAGTGCGCTACACAACACGATGATCAATACCAGGTTCTGGGGTCTGGTGGGCAAGATCACCTCTCTGTTTGAACTGAAGATAGTAGAGAAGTACATGAATGAGATCCACGACTGCACCTGGTGTAACAAGAACTGTTCTAACATTATCGCCAGAACACACAACGAGCTAGAGTGGAATCACCGAGCACCTATGGTCGCGAACGAAATCTTCGACGACCAAAACATGAAGATAGAGCACTTAGAGTTGAAGAACATCACCATTAACCGTCGACTCTTCACTCACATCTTCCAGTCACACAAGAGGAGAATTCTAAAGTTTGCCAACGATCACATTCTGGTCTACAACCCTCGGTTGGGGGAGTACATGTCGGCCATCGAAGAGATATTGAGTCGGGACGAGGTTGTATCATCACCGTCATCTACAAAAAAGTGCCAGACGATAGACGCCAGTCTAGTGAGACTGAACAACCAAAGGTTCGAGGATGCGATCAGGTTCGCCAACTTCCATCATAGACATGGTGTGCGGCGTGTACTTGAAAGATGGGGAGACTAAGGAGTCGGACGATCGAGGAGCTACTCATCTGCTGGGGTGTGAGCGAGAAGACCTTACTAGAAATGTTGGGACAACACCGAATAGCTTTCTACCGCAATAATCAGAACTCGTACGTCCATAAGAAGTACGGTACCGTGAGTCGACCAGACAACGATAATGAAAACAGCGACAGCAGTAGTAGTAGTAGTAGTAGTAATATCAATGGTGGTGGTGGTGTTACTGCTAGTGCTGGTGCTGGTGGAGCCAGTTGTAGTTTTACCACCGAAGCGTACGAACCTACATTATTCGTCCCCACTCTCCAACTACCCCTACTGGACAAGGTACACCACAAGATTGTGTGTCTCATCTTCGGATTCGTAGACGACTGTAACGGTTTAGGTTACACCCTAGTGAACTGCACCAAGTATCTAATGATACTGGAGGCTACGCTAGCCACCCGTACCAAAAGCCAGTACTACAACCTCGAACTGACTCTCCTGATCGCATTGTGTCAACAGCTTTCACATTCCAATGTTCAGAGTTGGATATATAGCTCTACACCCCTCGACCAGACGACCCAATCGGCCATAGATAAGCTATTTGGACATACACATTCTGACACCAGCAGGGCTGAACAGTTTCTACACAAACAGATAGAGGATGAATCGAGCGACAACTTCCAGTAGAAGTAGTCGAGGAGCCTCATCACCCAAAAAGCGCGCCGCTAGTAAGAAGAGAAAGAAGAGTGGCGGTGAAGATGACGACGACCAGAGGAATAAGAAGAGGAGAAAGAACAAAAAGAGGAGGAACGAGTATCACGACGACGAAAATTATGAGGGCCCTTTTGAACATGGTATGCTACAATATTGGGTAGTGATAGATTACAACTTCGAAAATGTGTGCAATGATGGTCAACGCGTTCTCAACTACCTGCGACCGAACGGAGACTTCTCGATCATAGTACTGAAACCCATGGCCGGAGAAATGGATTGGCACAGACCCGACCATAGTGATGATATAGACACGTCCGAGTTCAAATTGTACACCCAGTTTCTGCTGTCTAATATTCCAGATCACCTCAAAGTTGTCATATCCAAAGTGTCCATCATGGATATCGAGAACTTGAAAGACACCAAGGTGACCAGCATCATCAACGGCAAAGTTGAAAAACAGAGCTTGGACGACTTTATGGCCGACACTACAAAACTACCTAGTTGCCTCTATCTGGGCAGTAAAGAGTTCCACTTCAATATGGTCTTTCAAGACTCTCATAGATAGGATATATGCTGCCAACAATATATACCCCAACTTTAGGCTTCAAAGTATGGGATTTAGATTGAGGAATCAATAAAAATGTGACATGTTTTTGGTATATTTTTACCCTTTATTCTTAGTTTTAGGTGAATAGAATGTAGTAACAATACGGAGGTATCAGGCCACATTGTCAAGTAAAATCTACCCTCGGTCTCACACATGTTTTGTAACGTAGCCAAAATCACTACTCAACTCAACATCATCTCCTTTTTTGGTCAGTCTGAGGCCAGATTTTCACATTCAGTAGTCTGATTTTTAGGTGAATATCACACACGTTAACTTTATTCATGGTATGGCTGTACAAGTCCACATATCTCAACTTTGAAATGCTAAAAATCTAGCCTAAGACTGCCTCTCAAATCGAGACACTAAAAGTTGGAAACCCCCACACCTCGACTTTGAGAGGTCAGACAAATTTGGTAGTCACATTCTTGAACACAACACTCGGAGTGAGTTTGGCCAACTTTAGTTTCTCGATTCGCTAGGTAGTCAGTTTAGAGGGACGCTACAACACTTGGTTAGATTTCCACATTCAGTACTAGTTTAGGTGAATATCACACCCGTTAACTGTAGTCATGCTATAGATTGATATGGTTGTAGAAGTCCAATTTTTCAACTATGAGATGCTAAAATATAACCTCAGACTGACCAAATTTCAAACACAGCTCGCCGATAAATCGAAAGCTGGTAGCGAGTGGTGTGGGTGTGTACTAAAAATTCAACTACCAAAAATTAATCTGGTCGCTCGACCAAATAGCGTTGTTACGAAAAATGGAGGGAGTGTGTTTTATCAAATTTCGGTTTCTCTATTCTATGGGTTACGAAACACAAGATATACCAGGAGTCTTTTATTTGGAAACCACCACACCACCACGCCCAGCCTCTGATTTGTCCATAGGGTGTCCGCAGCCCGGACAGTTAAAGTTGGACCCTAACATGTTCAGACATTCACCGCAGAGATAGGTCCTACAATGTATATTGTACATCTTGTCCACTGCAGTCTCGAGGCATATATGGCACATGAATTCAGTTTGAAGATGTGAAGTTCTGGGTCGGTGATGTTTTCGCCGCAGACCGTCTTGACCAAATCTATACTCTCTGGAGTCGTAAACCACTGACCATCTTCGAGTATCTTGTCCAATTCTGAGGCATCAGTGGGAATGCCAGCAGTTTCGAAATATGTGTAGCCCTTTGCGAGTTGAGCTTTGTTTTTCCAATTATTGCACATCAGGTCCAATTTGAGTCCAGTTTGGGCTTTGAGTACCGCATTCACTTCATCCGGTCGAAATATTTCAGCCACCGTTACATCCTTGTTGTTGGTGATAATTTCGCGACATTTGACTGTTTCGTCGTCTAGTTCCATTTCCATCTCAGCCGAACTCTCTTCCCTAACTTTGGCGATCAGGAAGTCTCGACCCTCATTGTCGATGGCAACCAGTTCTCCTTCTTCCACCTTCTCGGCCAGCCACTCGAATTGGTAGATAGCAAACTGAATGTTCAGGGTGTGGTTGATGCCTTCTCCTTTTCCTCCTCCTCCGTTCACCGCAGCCACCGCCATATATTGGTTGGCGTAGAGTCCCAGAGACTTAGCGTTAGCTTCGTTCTTGATGGCCCGAATGGTTCTGCATTCTACACATCTGTGCATACTGACTTGGGCTGGAGCGCTAGGGTACCTGAACACCGTGTATAGCTTCTTGCAGTCTGTACACCTCAACATCACCTTCATGATATCATCATCGTCGCCGCCTTTCTTCTCGACGATACCACCCAACCCCCGCTTCTGGTTGCGACGGTGACTGCGAAGGTTGACTGCTTGACATTTGGGTTTAGCATCCAACGTCAGTCCGAAGGCGGTCAACACTTGATTCGTCACCTTGGAGTCTGGGTACCTTTCAGCAATCTGACAATACATGCACACCACCGCGGACGGCGTCTCGAACAGCTCACGGAAAATGAGGTTCTTGCACATGATACACTCGATTCTTGGGACACTAGCGTATGTAGTAACATCAGCAACGAAGGTTTTGTGTAGGTGGACAAAGCTCACATTTGTGTTCTTGCACACCACCAACATGGCATCCAACTGGGAACTCGAAGCGAGTTGATCGATGAAATTCTGAGGCAGGTATTTGCGCACATTTTGGTGTAGTGTGGTGTTCCTACATGCGTTGTCGTACATTGTCGGAAAGAGCCGTCCATTATCCTCAACCATCCCACCAAAGTCCATCTCCTGCATAGTCTGTTGGGCCACCGCCACCAGTTCTTGGCACTCAATTTCATCCCTGTTTCGCAGTATCGTGGCGCACATCATCATCGTGTTGAAGCCGTGTCTGTGTTGGAAAGAGACATTGATATCCAACAGACAAAACAGTACTTGGATGGGACTGTAACGTCGTTCGGAGCGCGGATGGCCTAAATGACCAGTCTCTTCCCGTCCAAACTTTTCCCAGTCTTGTTGGGTGTCAGCGTGTACGTAACCCCCTTGACGAAATTTGTCACCCACTTCAACGTCACAGCTCCGCACATCCCCAACAATTCTGTAGTAGTAGGCGGCGGTGCAATCTCAATATCTGGGTTCAGTAGTAGAACTCCACCGTTGTCGGCCGTTGCAGTTTCAGAGATGGTGGTAGCGATGAAGTCTTGGGCCACATATCCATATCTCATCTTCTTCAAATCGTCGTATGTGGATTGGTCTCGGCATTGCCTTTTGAGAGCCATGTTCAGATCCTGAGTATGTTGCTTATTTGGGCTACAGTCGGCCACGAATCCCTTGATGTACGCCCCGGCAATGGGAAAGTTGACAACCAGACCTGCCAACTCCTTGTCTTCACGGGCGGTTTCGATAATCATTTGAGCATTATTGGAGTAATTCTCCGGCTGCTGCTGTTGCCCTCCTCGTCGAAAGATGCGGTCATATTTGGCCATAGTGTCGTTGGTGGTGTTTTCTGAAGTGTAGTTAGGGTATAGCGTGAAGTGGAAGAATTCGAAGACCCGTTTACCATTTTCCACTTTCTTGATGTTTGGATCGTCATTCATCCAAAACTTTGTAGAGTTTATCAATGTTTCATATTCCAATCCCAGTTGGTTAGCGCTCTCCCTGGCGATGTCCAGACTCCTCAGTTCTTTTCCCAACAGGCTCTGAATGTTCAAATTGTTCCCGAAAGTCGAATGGACCAGACTGCGCATGATGTCGGTCGTGACCAGTTTGGTAGCACTGTCAGCATAGTAATGTCCGTCTTCGATCTCGATGATGGGCGTATTGTTGTCGTTCGGGTTGGTTATCACCTCTTCCAATTTCATGTAGCCTTTAAGTTGGTATAGTGTATGCTGGTTGGAAGTGGCCACGATCACCATCAGTTTGGCGTTATTGAAATTCAGTTGTTGGGCAATGTACTGGTGTGTAGCCTTCGACATGACAAATTCTAACTTCTCCCCGACATGCTGGGCGTAATGTGACATCTCTTTAGATAACTCGATATCCAAATCCTTCGCCAATCCCCTTTCGAAGAAACGGCCGTCCTCGTCGGTTATGATGTAGATCAGAGCACCCGAATGTCGAAATCCCGAAATAGAATCGATTGCTAGGAGAATGGCGATACATGAAGCTTCATACCCGATCGGGCCTCCCCCTTTCACGCCATCAACCAGGGTAGCCAGGTCTGTGGATTCGATGTCAGTGAACTTGTGTCGAGATAGTCCATTCGAGGTGTTGTCGAAATCCTTGAATGTGATCAGCTCCAATTCTAACCGAGTGAAGAGTTTCATCAGACGAGCCACGTTACGGATGGCGATGGTCGATATTTGAATAACTGATCCCATACTGCCAGTGGCATCCAGGAGGAAGATAACCTTCAGCGAATCGTTCATGGTGGCGTCTTTGGTGTGTGCCTTATGAAGGGTTGTTCTGATGGTTCAAGGCCTGGTTTGGATGTTATTCTGGTGAGGCTCTAGACCCCCTTATATACCAAACATGTTATCCCTGTTGGCTCTTCATACGTGATAAGATAATACCTCAGAGTATACCAAATCCATACACACCTCCATTTTAAGAGACATGCAATATTTCGACGAAAGGTGACTACAACTTCTCGGCGAGGGGCTCAATGTGAGAATGGTACCTTCCTCGCCGAGCCCCAGGTTTTAGAGAGAAGTCAGTTGGCATCAATTCACACAAAACGTTGAGTCCCTCACAAAACGTTGAGTCCCCTATCCACATCTTCAACGCCATCTGTGCCAGAGTTTAATACTCTATAACTTGAGATACCCCATACTATGAAGTAGCCTTCTCGGGCTATGGATATCCCACCTCAAGATTCAACTAAGATCCGATGAACCTTCAAAACGTTGAGTTCCCACGAGTGTCCGGGTTACTGTATGAGCCAGCAACCCGTATACACGATTCTGATCCCGACACAGACTGCTGAGAGAAATATTTTGACAGTTCGTCGGATCTTAGTTGAATCTCGAAGAGATTTGAAAATGTTGGGTGGGAACTCAACGGATCTTACTTGAATCTCGAGGTGGGATATCCGTAGAGTTGAAAATGTTGGGTGGGAACTCAACGTTCATCGGATCTAGTTGAATCTCAAGGTGATATATCCATAACGCGAGAAGGCTAATACATAGTATGGGGTATCTCAAGTTATAGAGGAGAATTGAAAATGTGGATGGGAACTCAACGTTTTGACGTCAACTTTCAGTTTCTCGAATATCTAGGTAGTCAGTTTAGGAACACTACAACACTCAGTCAGTTTGAGACTAGATTTTAGCATATCAGAGTTGAGAATGTCGGCTTCTACAGCCATACCATCCATATCCTTCCTTACAGTTAACGGGTGTGATATTCCCTTAAAACTAGTGTACTGACTGTGGAAATCTAGCCTCAGACTGACCAAATTTCTAAAGTGTCTACAAATCTCCGAGCACACTCGAGGAGTCCAATACTAAAAGTTGAACTACAAAAAATTATTCTGGTAGTTCAACCTAGGTAGTAGCGTTGTACGAAAAATGGAGGGAGTGAGTTTTCTCAACTTTCAGTTTCTCGAATATCTAGGTAGTCAGTTTAGGAATGCTACAACACTCGGTCAGTTTGAGACTAGATTTTAGCATATCAGTTTTTGAGAATGTGGGCTTCTACAGCCACACCGATCCGTAACCTTCCTTACAGTTAACGGGGTGTGATATTCCCTTTTAAAATTAGTGCACCGACTGTGGAAATCTAGCCTCGCCTCAGACTGACCAAATTTCTAAAGCGTCTACTACAAATCTCCGGAACTCAACGTAATCTTAGTTGAATCTCGAGGTGGGATATCCGTATAGAGTTGAAAATGTTGGGTGGGAACTCAACATTTTTGTCAACAGTTCATCGGATGTTAAAAAATTCGACTGCCAGATTTGTTCTGCTCTTGTCTCTAGTATTATTAGGTAGTACGAAAAATTGAGGTGTACGTTTTTCAAATTTTAGGTAGTCATTTTGAGGACGGTGGGAACTCAACGGATCTTAGTTGAATCGTATAGAGTTCAAAATGTTGGGTGGGAACTCAACGTTTTGTCAACAGTTCATCGGATCTAGTTGAATCTCAAGGTGGTAGCGTTGGTACGAAAAATGGAGGGAGTGAGTGAGTTTTGTCAACTTTCAGTTTCTCGAATATCTAGAGGTAGTCAGTTTAGGAACACTCGGTCAGTTTGAGACTAGATTTTAGCATATCAGAGTGGGAACTCAACGTTTTTGTCAACAGTTCATCGGATGTTAAAAAATTCGACTGCCAGATTTGTTCTGCTCTGTCTCTAGTATTAGGTAGTACGAAAAATTGAGGTGTACGTTTTTCAAATTTTATGTAGTCATTTTGAGGACGGTGGGAACTCAACGGATCTTAGTTGAATCGTATAGAGTTCAAAATGTTGGGTGGGAACTCAACGTTTTGTCAACAGTTCATCGGATCACAAAACATCAGCGATTTGTAAGGGTGTATGTGAGACAAGTATGAGGTTAGATTTTTAGCATCTCGCAGAGTTACAAAAATTGTGGTCTGATACATTCATAGCATTCGTATCGTGACTACATTCATAGGGTGTGATATTCACCTAATACCATTATACTGAATGTGAAAATCTAGACTGAAAGTTGACAAAACTCATTCACTCCCTTCCATGTTTTGTACCAACCAATTTTTAGTATTGGACTCGTCGAGTGTGCTCGGAGAATTGTAGGAGACGCTTTAGAAATTTGGTCAGTAGTCTGAGGCGAGGCTAGATTTTCACACTCAGTACACTAGTTTTAAAAGGGAATATCACACCCCGTTAACTGTAAGGAAGGTTACGGATCAAAGGCTACATGAAATTGGAAGAGGTGATAACGAACACGAACGACAACAATACGCCCATCCAGAGATGCAGTATCATCGAGATCGAAGACGGACATTACTATGTGCTACCATAGTGCTACCAAGTGCTACCAAACTGGTCACGACCGACATCATGCGCAGTCTGGTCCATTCGACTTTCGGGAACAATTTGACAATTTATATTATTTGAACAATTTATATGTCTACCTCTCGTGTAGATAGCCTAGTTATAGAGGCTCTAAATCCTGTGTTGTGTCTCCACTATACAAGACCAATTCACTTTAGTGTACAATCTCAGAAAATATTTTTTGAGAGAATATTATTTTGTCAATTCAATCTTAACTAGCCTAGTTTTTAGGGTGATTTTAGCTCTATTATTTGTCTACGTCTCGTGTAGATAGCCTAGTTATAGAGGCTCTAAATCCCGTTTTATGTCTCCACTATACAAGACCAATTCACTTTAGTGTACAATCTCAGAAAATATTTTTTGAGAGAATTTTATTTTGTCAATTCAATCTTAACTAGCCTAGTTTTTAGGGTGATTTAAGCTCTATTATATGTCTACGTCTCGTGTAGATAGCCTAGTTATAGGGGCTCTAAATCCCGTTTCGTGTCTCCACTATACAAGATCAATTCACTTTAGTGTACAATCTCAGAAAATATTTGTTGAGAGAATATTATTTTGTCAATTCAATCTTAACTAGCCTAGTTTTTATGGTGATTTTAGCTCTATTATTTGTCTACGTCTCGTGTAGTTATAGAGGCTCTAAATCCCGTTTTATGTCTCCACTATACAAGACCAATTCACTTTAGTGTACAATCTCAGAAAATATTTTTTGAGAGAATATTATTTTGTCAATTCAATCTTAACTAGGCTAGTTTTTAGGGGGATTTTAGCTCTATTATATGTCTACGTCTCGTGTAGATAGCCTAGTTATAGAGGCTCTAAATCCTGTGTTGTGTCTCCACTATACAAGACCAATTCACTTTAGTGTACAATCTCAGAAAATATTTTTTGAGAGAATATTATTTTGTCAATTCAATCTTAACTAGCCTAGTTTTTAGGGTGATTTTAGCTCTATTATATGTCTACGTCTCGTGTAGATAGCCTAGTTATAGGGGCTCTAAATCCCGTTTCGTGTCTCCACTATACAAGACCAATTCACTTTAGTGTACAATCTCAGATTTTTTTTGAGAGAATATTATTTTGTCAATTCAATCTTAACTAGCCTAGTTTTTAGGGTGATTTTAGCTCTATTATATGTCTACGTCTCGTGTAGATAGCCTAGTTATAGAGGCTCTAAATCCCGTTTCGTGTCTCCACTATACAAGACCAATTCACTTTAGTGTACAATCTCAGAAAATATTTTTTGAGAGAATATTATTTTGTCAATTCAATCTTAACTAGCCTAGTTTTTAGGGTGATTTTAGCTCTATTATATGTCTACGTCTCGTGTAGATAGCCTAGTTATAGAGGCTCTAAATCCCGTTTCGTGTCTCCACTATACAAGACCAATTCACTTTAGTGTACAATCTCAGAAATATTTTTTGAGAGAATATTATTTTGTCAATTCAATCTTAACTAGCCTAGTTTTTAGGGTGATTTTAGCTCTATTATATGTCTACGTCTCGTGTAGATAGCCTAGTTATAGGGGCTCTAAATCCCGTTTCGTGTCTCCACTATACAAGACCAATTCACTTTAGTGTACAATCTCAGAAAATATTTTTGAGAGAATATTATTTTGTCAATTCAATCTTAACTAGCCTAGTTTTTAGGGTGATTTTAGCTCTATTATATGTCTACGTCTCGTGTAGATAGCCTAGTTATAGAGGCTCTAAATCCCGTTTCGTGTCTCCACTATACAAGACCAATTCACTTTAGTGTACAATCTCAGAAAATATTTTTTGAGAGAATATTATTTTGTCAATTCAATCTTAACTAGCCTAGTTTTTAGGGTGATTTTAGCTCTATTATATGTCTACGTCTCGTGTAGATAGCCTAGTTATAGGGGCTCTAAATCCCGTTTCGTGTCTCCACTATACAAGACCAATTCACTTTAGTGTACAATCTCAGATTTTTTTTTGGAGAGAATATTATTTTGTCAATTCAATCTTAACTAGCCTAGTTTTTAGGGTGATTTTAGCTCTATTATATGTCTACGTCTCGTGTAGATAGCCTAGTTATAGGGGCTCTAAATCCCGTTTCGTGTCTCCACTATACAAGACCAATTCACTTTAGTGTACAATCTCAGAATTTTTTTTTGAGAGAATATTATTTTGTCAATTCAATCTTAACTAGCCTAGTTTTTAGGGTGATTTTAGCTCTATTATATGTCTACGTCTCGTGTAGATAGCCTAGTTATAGGGGCTCTAAATCCCGTTTCGTGTCTCCACTATACAAGACCAATTCACTTTAGTGTACAATCTCAGAAAATAATTTTTGAGAGAATATTATTTTGTCAATTCAATCTTAACTAGCCTAGTTTTTAGGGTGATTTTAGCTCTATTATATGTCTACGTCTCGTGTAGATAGCCTAGTTATAGGGGCTCTAAATCCCGTTTCGTGTCTCCACTATACAAGACCAATTCACTTTAGTGTACAATCTCAGAAAATATTTTTTGAGAAAATATTATTTTGTCAATTCAATCTTAACTAGCCTAGTTTTTAGGGTGATTTTTAGCTCTATTATATGTCTACGTCTCGTGTAGATAGCCTAGTTATAGGGGCTCTAAATCCCGTTTCGTGTCTCCACTATACAAGACCAATTCACTTTAGTGTACAATCTCAGAAATATTTTTTGAGAGAATATTATTTTGTCAATTCAATCTTAACTAGCCTAGTTTTTAGGGTGATTTTAGCTCTATTATATGTCTACGTCTCGTGTAGATAGCCTAGTTATAGGGGCTCTAAATCCCGTTTCGTGTCTCCACTATACAAGACCAATTCACTTTAGTGTACAATCTCAGAAAATATTTTTTGAGAGAATATTATTTTGTCAATTCAATCTTAACTAGCCTAGTTTTTAGGGTGATTTTAGCTCTATTATATGTCTACGTCTCGTGTAGATAGCCTAGTTATAGGGGCTCTAAATCCCGTTTCGTGTCTCCACTATACAAGACCAATTCACTTTAGTGTACAATCTCAGAAAATATTTTTGAGAAAATATTATTTTGTCAATTCAATCTTAACTAGCCTAGTTTTTAGGGTGATTTTAGCTCTATTATATGTCTACGTCTCGTGTAGATAGCCTAGTTATAGGGGCTCTAAATCCCGTTTCGTGTCTCCACTATACAAGACCAATTCACTTTAGTGTACAATCTCAGAAAATATTTTTTGAGAGAATATTATTTTGTCAATTCAATCTTAACTAGCCTAGTTTTTAGGGTGATTTTAGCTCTATTATATGTCTACGTCTCGTGTAGATAGCCTAGTTATAGGGGCTCTAAATCCCGTTTCGTGTCTCCACTATACAAGACCAATTCACTTTAGTGTACAATCTCA
Organism: Paralithodes platypus; assembly: GCA_032716605.1. Classification (NCBI taxonomy): domain Eukaryota; kingdom Metazoa; phylum Arthropoda; class Malacostraca; order Decapoda; family Lithodidae; genus Paralithodes; species Paralithodes platypus. Next base: position 16,190,440 of record CM064518.1, on the reverse strand, counting down.
GAAAATATTTTTTGAGAGAATATTATTTTGTCAATTCAATCTTAACTAGCCTAGTTTTTAGGGTGATTTTAGCTCTATTATATGTCTACGTCTCGTGTAGATAGCCTAGTTATAGGGGCTCTAAATCCCGTTTCGTGTCTCCACTATACAAGACCAATTCACTTTAGTGTACAATCTCAGAAAATATTTTTTGAGAGAATATTATTTTGTCAATTCAATCTTAACTAGCCTAGTTTTTAGGGTGATTTTAGCTCTATTATATGTCTACGTCTCGTGTAGATAGCCTAGTTATAGGGGCTCTAAATCCCGTTTCGTGTCTCCACTATACAAGACCAATTCACTTTAGTGTACAATCTCAGAAAATATTTTTTGAGAGAATATTATTTTGTCAATTCAATCTTAACTAGCCTAGTTTTTAGGGTGATTTTAGCTCTATTATATGTCTACGTCTCGTGTAGATAGCCTAGTTATAGGGGCTCTAAATCCCGTTTCGTGTCTCCACCATACAAGACCAATTCACTTTAGTGTACAATCTCAGAAAATATTTTTGAGAGAATATTATTTTGTCAATTCAATCTTAACTAGCCTAGTTTTTAGGGTGATTTTAGCTCTATTATATGTCTACGTCTCGTGTAGATAGCCTAGTTATAGGGGCTCTAAATCCCGTTTCGTGTCTCCACCATACAAGACCAATTCACTTTAGTGTACAATCTCAGAAAATATTTTTTGAGAGAATATTATTTTGTCAATTCAATCTTAACTAGCCTAGTTTTTAGGGTGATTTTAGCTCTATTATATGTCTACGTCTCGTGTAGATAGCCTAGTTATAGGGGCTCTAAATCCCGTTTCGTGTCTCCACCATACAAGACCAATTCACTTTAGTGTACAATCTCAGAAAATATTTTTTTGAGAGAATATTATTTTGTCAATTCAATCTTAACTAGCCTAGTTTTTAGGGTGATTTTAGCTCTATTATATGTCTACGTCTCGTGTAGATAGCCTAGTTATAGGGGCTCTAAATCCCGTTTCGTGTCTCCACCATACAAGACCAATTCACTTTAGTGTACAATCTCAGAAAATATTTTTTGAGAGAATATTATTTTGTCAATTCAATCTTAACTAGCCTAGTTTTTAGGGTGATTTTAGCTCTGTTATATGTCTACGTCTCGTGTAGATAGCCTAGTTATAGGGGCTCTAAATCCCGTTTCGTGTCTCCACCATACAAGACCAATTCACTTTAGTGTACAATCTCAGAAAATATTTTTTGAGAGAATATTATTTTGTCAATTCAATCTTAACTAGCCTAGTTTTTAGGGTGATTTTAGCTCTATTATATGTCTACGTCTCGTGTAGATAGCCTAGTTATAGGGGCTCTAAATCCCGTTTCGTGTCTCCACCATACAAGACCAATTCACTTTAGTGTACAATCTCAGAAAATTTTTTTTGAGAGAATATTATTTTGTCAATTCAATCTTAACTAGCCTAGTTTTTAGGGTGATTTTAGCTCTATTATATGTCTACGTCTCGTGTAGATAGCCTAGTTATAGGGGCTCTAAATCCCGTTTCGTGTCTCCACTATACAAGACCAATTCACTTTAGTGTACAATCTCAGATTTTGTTTTGAGAGATAATATTATTTTGTCAATTCAATCTTAACTAGCCTAGTTTTTAGGGGGATTTTAGCTCTATTATATGTCTACGTCTCGTGTAGATAGCCTAGTTATAGGGGCTCTAAATCCCGTTTCGTGTCTCCACTATACAAGACCAATTCACTTTAGTGTACAATCTCAGAAAATATTTTTTGAGAGAATATTATTTTGTCAATTCAATCTTAACTAGCCTAGTTTTTAGGGTGATTTTAGCTCTATTATATGTCTACGTCTCGTGTAGATAGCCTAGTTATAGGGGCTCTAAATCCCGTTTCGTGTCTCCACTATACAAGACCAATTCACTTTAGTGTACAATCTCAGAAAATATTTTTTGAGAAAATATTATTTTGTCAATTCAATCTTAACTAGCCTAGTTTTAGGGTGATTTTAGCTCTATTATATGTCTACGTCTCGTGTAGATAGCCTAGTTATAGGGGCTCTAAATCCCGTTTCGTGTCTCCACTATACAAGACCAATTCACTTTAGTGTACAATCTCAGAAATATTTTTTGAGAGAATATTATTTTGTCAATTCAATCTTAACTAGCCTAGTTTTTAGGGTGATTTTAGCTCTATTATATGTCTACGTCTCGTGTAGATAGCCTAGTTATAGGGGCTCTAAATCCCGTTTCGTGTCTCCACCATACAAGACCAATTCACTTTAGTGTACAATCTCAGAAAATATTTTTTGAGAGAATATTATTTTGTCAATTCAATCTTAACTAGCCTAGTTTTTAGGGTGATTTTAGCTCTATTATATGTCTACGTCTCGTGTAGATAGCCTAGTTATAGGGGCTCTAAATCCCGTTTCGTGTCTCCACTATACAAGACCAATTCACTTTAGTGTACAATCTCAGAAAATATTTTTTGAGAGAATATTATTTTGTCAATTCAATCTTAACTAGCCTAGTTTTTAGGGTGATTTTAGCTCTATTATATGTCTACGTCTCGTGTAGATAGCCTAGTTATAGGGGCTCTAAATCCCGTTTCGTGTCTCCACTATACAAGACCAATTCACTTTAGTGTACAATCTCAGAAAATATTTTTTGAGAAATATTATTTTGTCAATTCAATCTTAACTAGCCTAGTTTTTAGGGTGATTTTAGCTCTATTATATGTCTACGTCTCGTGTAGATAGCCTAGTTATAGGGGCTCTAAATCCCGTTTCGTGTCTCCACTATACAAGACCAATTCACTTTAGTGTACAATCTCAGAAATTTTTTTTTGAGAGAATATTATTTTGTCAATTCAATCTTAACTAGCCTAGTTTTTAGGGTGATTTTAGCTCTATTATTGTCTACGTCTCGTGTAGATAGCCTAGTTATAGGGGCTCTAAATCCCGTTTCGTGTCTCCACTATACAAGACCAATTCACTTTAGTGTACAATCTCAGAAAATATTTTTTGAGAGAATATTATTTTGTCAATTCAATCTTAACTAGCCTAGTTTTTAGGGTGATTTTAGCTCTATTATATGTCTACGTCTCGTGTAGATAGCCTAGTTATAGGGGCTCTAAATCCCGTTTCGTGTCTCCACTATACAAGACCAATTCACTTTAGTGTACAATCTCAAAAATATTTTTTTGAGAGAATATTATTTTGTCAATTCAATCTTAACTAGCCTAGTTTTTAGGGTGATTTTAGCTCTATTATATGTCTACGTCTCGTGTAGATAGCCTAGTTATAGGGGCTCTAAATCCCGTTTCGTGTCTCCACTATACAAGACCAATTCACTTTAGTGTACAATCTCAGAATTTTTTTTTGAGAGAATATTATTTTGTCAATTCAATCTTAACTAGCCTAGTTTTTAGGGTGATTTTAGCTCTATTATATGTCTACGTCTCGTGTAGATAGCCTAGTTATAGGGGCTCTAAATCCCGTTTCGTGTCTCCACTATACAAGACCAATTCACTTTAGTGTACAATCTCAGAATTTTGTTTTTGAGAGAATATTATTTTGTCAATTCAATCTTAACTAGCCTAGTTTTTAGGGTGATTTTAGCTCTATTATATGTCTACGTCTCGTGTAGATAGCCTAGTTATAGGGGCTCTAAATCCCGTTTGTGTCTCCACTATACAAGACCAATTCACTTTAGTGTACAATCTCAGAAAATATTTTTTGAGAGAATATTATTTTGTCAATTCAATCTTAACTAGCCTAGTTTTTAGGGTGATTTTAGCTCTATTATATGTCTACGTCTCGTGTAGATAGCCTAGTTATAGGGGCTCTAAATCCCGTTTCGTGTCTCCACTATACAAGACCAATTCACTTTAGTGTACAATCTCAGAAAAATGTTTTTTGAGAGAATATTATTTTGTCAATTCAATCTTAACTAGCCTAGTTTTTAGGGTGATTTTAGCTCTATTATATGTCTACGTCTCGTGTAGATAGCCTAGTTATAGGGGCTCTAAATCCCGTTTCGTGTCTCCACTATACAAGACCAATTCACTTTAGTGTACAATCTCAGAAAATATTTTTTGAGAGAATATTATTTTGTCAATTCAATCTTAACTAGCCTAGTTTTTAGGGTGATTTTAGCTCTATTATATGTCTACGTCTCGTGTAGATAGCCTAGTTATAGGGGCTCTAAATCCCGTTTCGTGTCTCCACTATACAAGACCAATTCACTTTAGTGTACAATCTCAGAAAATATTTTTTGAGAGAATATTATTTTGTCAATTCAATTAAATCTTAACTAGCCTAGTTTTTAGGGTGATTTTAGCTCTATTATATGTCTACGTCTCGTGTAGATAGCCTAGTTATAGGGGCTCTAAATCCCGTTTCGTGTCTCCACTATACAAGACCAATTCACTTTAGTGTACAATCTCAGAAAATATTTTTTGAGAGAATATTATTTTGTCAATTCAATCTTAACTAGCCTAGTTTTTAGGGTGATTTTAGCTCTATTATATGTCTACGTCTCGTGTAGATAGCCTAGTTATAGGGGCTCTAAATCCCGTTTCGTGTCTCCACTATACAAGACCAATTCACTTTAGTGTACAATCTCAGAAAATATTTTTTGAGAGAATATTATTTTGTCAATTCAATCTTAACTAGCCTAGTTTTTAGGGTGATTTTAGCTCTATTATATGTCTACGTCTCGTGTAGATAGCCTAGTTATAGGGGCTCTAAATCCCGTTTCGTGTCTCCACTATACAAGACCAATTCACTTTAGTGTACAATCTCAGAAAATATTTTTTGAGAGAATATTATTTTGTCAATTCAATCTTAACTAGCCTAGTTTTTAGGGTGATTTTAGCTCTATTATATGTCTACGTCTCGTGTAGATAGCCTAGTTATAGGGGCTCTAAATCCCGTTTCGTGTCTCCACTATACAAGACCAATTCACTTTAGTGTACAATCTCAGAAAATATTTTTTGAGAGAATATTATTTTGTCAATTCAATCTTAACTAGCCTAGTTTTTAGGGTGATTTTAGCTCTATTATATGTCTACGTCTCGTGTAGATAGCCTAGTTATAGGGGCTCTAAATCCCGTTTCGTGTCTCCACTATACAAGACCAATTCACTTTAGTGTACAATCTCAGAAAATATTTTTTGAGAGAATATTATTTTGTCAATTCAATCTTAACTAGCCTAGTTTTTAGGGTGATTTTAGCTCTATTATATGTCTACGTCTCGTGTAGATAGCCTAGTTATAGGGGCTCTAAATCCCGTTTCGTGTCTCCACTATACAAGACCAATTCACTTTAGTGTACAATCTCAGAAAATATTTTTTGAGAGAATATTATTTTGTCAATTCAATCTTAACTAGCCTAGTTTTTAGGGTGATTTTAGCTCTATTATATGTCTACGTCTCGTGTAGATAGCCTAGTTATAGGGGCTCTAAATCCCGTTTCGTGTCTCCACTATACAAGACCAATTCACTTTAGTGTACAATCTCAGAAAATATTTTTTGAGAGAATATTATTTTGTCAATTCAATCTTAACTAGCCTAGTTTTTAGGGTGATTTTAGCTCTATTATATGTCTACGTCTCGTGTAGATAGCCTAGTTATAGGGGCTCTAAATCCCGTTTCGTGTCTCCACTATACAAGACCAATTCACTTTAGTGTACAATCTCAGAAAATATTTTTTGAGAGAATATTATTTTGTCAATTCAATCTTAACTAGCCTAGTTTTTAGGGTGATTTTAGCTCTATTATATGTCTACGTCTCGTGTAGATAGCCTAGTTATAGGGGCTCTAAATCCCGTTTCGTGTCTCCACTATACAAGACCAATTCACTTTAGTGTACAATCTCAGAAAATATTTTTTGAGAGAATATTATTTTGTCAATTCAATCTTAACTAGCCTAGTTTTTAGGGTGATTTTAGCTCTATTATATGTCTACGTCTCGTGTAGATAGCCTAGTTATAGGGGCTCTAAATCCCGTTTCGTGTCTCCACCTATACAAGACCAATTCACTTTAGTGTACAATCTCAGAAAAATGTTTTTTGAGAGAATATTATTTTGTCAATTCAATCTTAACTAGCCTAGTTTTTAGGGTGATTTTAGCTCTATTATATGTCTACGTCTCGTGTAGATAGCCTAGTTATAGGGGCTCTAAATCCCGTTTCGTGTCTCCACTATACAAGACCAATTCACTTTAGTGTACAATCTCAGAAAATATTTTTGAGAGAATATTATTTTGTCAATTCAATCTTAACTAGCCTAGTTTTTAGGGTGATTTTAGCTCTATTATATGTCTACGTCTCGTGTAGATAGCCTAGTTATAGGGGCTCTAAATCCCGTTTCGTGTCTCCACTATACAAGACCAATTCACTTTAGTGTACAATCTCAGAAAATATTTTTTGAGAGAATATTATTTTGTCAATTCAATCTTAACTAGCCTAGTTTTTAGGGTGATTTTAGCTCTATTATATGTCTACGTCTCGTGTAGATAGCCTAGTTATAGGGGCTCTAAATCCCGTTTCGTGTCTCCACTATACAAGACCAATTCACTTTAGTGTACAATCTCAGAAAATATTTTTTGAGAGAATATTATTTTGTCAATTCAATCTTAACTAGCCTAGTTTTAGGGTGATTTTAGCTCTATTATATGTCTACGTCTCGTGTAGATAGCCTAGTCATAGGGGCTCTAAATCCCGTTTCGTGTCTCCACTATACAAGACCAATTCACTTTAGTGTACAATCTCAGAAAATATTTTTTGAGAGAATATTATTTTGTCAATTCAATCTTAACTAGCCTAGTTTTTAGGGTGATTTTAGCTCTATTATATGTCTACGTCTCGTGTAGATAGCCTAGTTATAGGGGCTCTAAATCCCGTTTCGTGTCTCCACTATACAAGACCAATTCACTTTAGTGTACAATCTCAGAAAATATTTTGAGAGAATATTATTTTGTCAATTCAATCTTAACTAGCCTAGTTTTTAGGGTGATTTTAGCTCTATTATATGTCTACGTCTCGTGTAGATAGCCTAGTTATAGGGGCTCTAAATCCCGTTTCGTGTCTCCACTATACAAGACCAATTCACTTTAGTGTACAATCTCAGAAAATATTTTTTGAGAGAATATTATTTTGTCAATTCAATCTTAACTAGCCTAGTTTTTAGGGTGATTTTAGCTCTATTATATGTCTACGTCTCGTGTAGATAGCCTAGTTATAGGGGCTCTAAATCCCGTTTCGTGTCTCCACTATACAAGACCAATTCACTTTAGTGTACAATCTCAGAAATATTTTTTGAGAGAATATTATTTTGTCAATTCAATCTTAACTAGCCTAGTTTTTAGGGTGATTTTAGCTCTATTATATGTCTACGTCTCGTGTAGATAGCCTAGTTATAGGGGCTCTAAATCCCGTTTCGTGTCTCCACTATACAAGACCAATTCACTTTAGTGTACAATCTCAGAAAATATTTTTTGAGAGAATATTATTTTGTCAATTCAATCTTAACTAGCCTAGTTTTTAGGGTGATTTTAGCTCAGTTATATGTCTACGTCTCGTGTAGATAGCCTAGTTATAGGGGCTCTAAATCCCGTTTCGTGTCTCCACTATACAAGACCAATTCACTTTAGTGTACAATCTCAGAAAATATTTTTTGAGAGAATATTATTTTGTCAATTCAATCTTAACTAGCCTAGTTTTTAGGGTGATTTTAGCTCTATTATATGTCTACGTCTCGTGTAGATAGCCTAGTTATAGGGGCTCTAAATCCCGTTTCGTGTCTCCACTATACAAGACCAATTCACTTTAGTGTACAATCTCAGAAAATATTTTTTGAGAGAATATTATTTTGTCAATTCAATCTTAACTAGCCTAGTTTTTAGGGTGATTTTAGCTCTATTATATGTCTACGTCTCGTGTAGATAGCCTAGTTATAGGGGCTCTAAATCCCGTTTCGTGTCTCCACTATACAAGACCAATTCACTTTAGTGTACAATCTCAGAAAATATTTTTTGAGAGAATATTATTTTGTCAATTCAATCTTAACTAGCCTAGTTTTTAGGGTGATTTTAGCTCTATTATATGTCTACGTCTCGTGTAGATAGCCTAGTTATAGGGGCTCTAAATCCCGTTTCGTGTCTCCACTATACAAGACCAATTCACTTTAGTGTACAATCTCAGAAAATATTTTTTGAGAGAATATTATTTTGTCAATTCAATCTTAACTAGCCTAGTTTTTAGGGTGATTTTAGCTCTATTATATGTCTACGTCTCGTGTAGATAGCCTAGTTATAGGGGCTCTAAATCCCGTTTCGTGTCTCCACTATACAAGACCAATTCACTTTAGTGTACAATCTCAGAAAATATTTTTTGAGAGAATATTATTTTGTCAATTCAATCTTAACTAGCCTAGTTTTTAGGGTGATTTTAGCTCTATTATATGTCTACGTCTCGTGTAGATAGCCTAGTTATAGGGGCTCTAAATCCCGTTTCGTGTCTCCACTATACAAGACCAATTCACTTTAGTGTACAATCTCAGAAAATATTTTTTGAGATAATATTATTTTGTCAATTCAATCTTAACTAGCCTAGTTTTTAGGGTGATTTTAGCTCTATTATATGTCTACGTCTCGTGTAGATAGCCTAGTTATAGAGGCTCTAAATCCCGTTTCGTGTCTCCACCATACAAGACCAATTCACTTTAGTGTACAATCTCAGAAAATATTTTTTGAGAGAATATTATTTTGTCAATTCAATCTTAACTAGCCTAGTTTTTAGGGTGATTTTAGCTCTATTATATGTCTACGTCTCGTGTAGATAGCCTAGTTATAGGGGCTCTAAATCCCGTTTCGTGTCTCCACTATACAAGACCAATTCACTTTAGTGTACAATCTCAGAAAATATTTTTTGAGAGAATATTATTTTGTCAATTCAATCTTAACTAGCCTAGTTTTTAGGGTGATTTTAGCTCTATTATATGTCTACGTCTCGTGTAGATAGCCTAGTTATAGGGGCTCTAAATCCCGTTTCGTGTCTCCACTATACAAGACCAATTCACTTTAGTGTACAATCTCAGAAAATATTTTTTGAGATAATATTATTTTGTCAATTCAATCTTAACTAGCCTAGTTTTTAGGGTGATTTTAGCTCTATTATATGTCTACGTCTCGTGTAGATAGCCTAGTTATAGGGGCTCTAAATCCCGTTTCGTGTCTCCACTATACAAGACCAATTCACTTTAGTGTACAATCTCAGAAAATATTTTTTGAGAGAATATTATTTTGTCAATTCAATCTTAACTAGCCTAGTTTTTAGGGTGATTTTAGCTCTATTATATGTCTACGTCTCGTGTAGATAGCCTAGTTATAGGGGCTCTAAATCCCGTTTCGTGTCTCCACTATACAAGACCAATTCACTTTAGTGTACAATCTCAGAACATATTTTTTGAGAGAATATTATTTTGTCTATTCAATCTTAACTAGCCTAGTTTTTAGGGTGATTTTAGCTCTATTATATGTCTACGTCTCGTGTAGATAGCCTAGTTATAGGGGCTCTAAATCCCGTTTCGTGTCTCCACTATACAAGACCAATTCACTTTAGTGTACAATCTCAGAAAATATTTTTTGAGAGAATATTATTTTGTCAATTCAATCTTAACTAGCCTAGTTTTTAGGGTGATTTTAGCTCTATTATATGTCTACGTCTCGTGTAGATAGCCTAGTTATAGAGGCTCTAAATCCCGTTTCGTGTCTCCACTATACAAGACCAATTCACTTTAGTGTACAATCTCAGAAAATATTTTTTGAGAGAATATTATTTTGTCAATTCAATCTTAACTAGCCTAGTTTTTAGGGTGATTTTAGCTCTATTATATGTCTACGTCTCGTGTAGATAGCCTAGTTATAGGGGCTCTAAATCCCGTTTCGTGTCTCCACTATACAAGACCAATTCACTTTAGTGTACAATCTCAGAAAATATTTTTTGAGAGAATATTATTTTGTCAATTCAATCTTAACTAGCCTAGTTTTAGGGTGATTTTAGCTCTATTATATGTCTACGTCTCGTGTAGATAGCCTAGTTATAGAGGCTCTAAATCCCGTTTCGTGTCTCCACTATACAAGACCAATTCACTTTAGTGTACAATCTCAGATTTTTGTTTTAGAGAGAATATTATTTTGTCAATTCAATCTTAACTAGCCTAGTTTTTAGGGTGATTTTAGCTCTATTATATGTCTACGTCTCGTGTAGATAGCCTAGTTATAGGGGCTCTAAATCCCGTTTCGTGTCTCCACTATACAAGACCAATTCACTTTAGTGTACAATCTCAGAATTTTGTTTTTGAGATAATATTATTTTGTCAATTCAATCTTAACTAGCCTAGTTTTTAGGGTGATTTTAGCTCTATTATATGTCTACGTCTCGTGTAGATAGCCTAGTTATAGGGGCTCTAAATCCCGTTTCGTGTCTCCACTATACAAAACCAATTCACTTTAGTGTACAATCTCAGAAAATATTTTTAGAGAGAATATTATTTTGTCAATTCAATCTTAAGATTGAATTGACAAAATAATATTTTCTCAAAAAATATTTTCTGAGATTGTACACTAAAGTGAATTGGTCTTGTATAGTGGAGACACAAAAAGGGATTTAGAGCCTCTATAACTAGGCTATCTACACGAGACGTAGACATATAATAGAGCTAAAATCACCCTAAAAACTAGGCTAGTTAAGATTGAATTGACAAAATAATATTCTCTCAAAAATATTTTCTGAGATTGTACACTAAAGTGAATTGGTCTTGTATAGTGGAGACACGAAACGGGATTTAGAGCCCCTATAACTAGGCTATCTACACGAGACGTAGACATATAATAGAGCTAAAATCACCCTAAAAACTAGGCTAGTTAAGATTGAATTGACAAAATAATATTCTCTCAAAAATATTTTCTGAGATTGTACACTAAAGTGAATTGGTCTTGTATGGTGGAGACACGAAACGGGATTTAGAGCCCCTATAACTAGGCTATCTACACGAGACGTAGACATATAATAGAGCTAAAATCACCCTAAAAACTAGGCTAGTTAAGATTGAATTGACAAAATAATATTCTCTCAAAAATATTTTCTGAGATTGTACACTAAAGTGAATTGGTCTTGTATAGTGGAGACACGAAACGGGATTTAGAGCCCCTATAACTAGGCTATCTACACGAGACGTAGACATATTATAGAGCTAAAATCACCCTAAAAACTAGGCTAGTTAAGATTGAATTGACAAAATAATATTCTCTCAAAAAATATTTTCTGAGATTGTACACTAAAGTGAATTGGTCTTGTATAGTGGAGACACGAAACGGGATTTAGAGCCCCTATAACTAGGCTATCTACACGAGACGTAGACATATAATAGAGCTAAAATCACCCTAAAAACTAGGCTAGTTAAGATTGAATTGACAAAATAATATTCTCTCAAAAAATATTTTCTGAGATTGTACACTAAAGTGAATTGGTCTTGTATAGTGGAGACACGAAACGGGATTTAGAGCCCCTATAACTAGGCTATCTACACGAGACGTAGACATATAATAGAGCTAAAATCACCCTAAAAACTAGGCTAGTTAAGATTGAATTGACAAAATAATATTCTCTCAAAAAATATTTTCTGAGATTGTACACTAAAGTGAATTGGTCTTGTATAGTGGAGACACGAAACGGGATTTAGAGCCCCTATAACTAGGCTATCTACACGAGACGTAGACATATAATAGAGCTAAAATCACCCTAAAAACTAGGCTAGTTAAGATTGAATTGACAAAATAATATTCTCTCAAAAAACATTTTTCTGAGATTGTACACTAAAGTGAATTGGTCTTGTATAGTGGAGACACGAAACGGGATTTAGAGCCCCTATAACTAGGCTATCTACACGAGACGTAGACATATAATAGAGCTAAAATCACCCTAAAAACTAGGCTAGTTAAGATTGAATTGACAAAATAATATTATCTCAAAAAATATTTTCTGAGATTGTACACTAAAGTGAATTGGTCTTGTATGGTGGAGACACGAAACGGGATTTAGAGCCCCTATAACTAGGCTATCTACACGAGACGTAGACATATAACTGAGCTAAAATCACCCTAAAAACTAGGCTAGTTAAGATTGAATTGACAAAATAATATTCTCTCAAAAAATATTTTCTGAGATTGTACACTAAAGTGAATTGGTCTTGTATGGTGGAGACACGAAACGGGATTTAGAGCCTCTATAACTAGGCTATCTACACGAGACGTAGACATATAATAGAGCTAAAATCACCCTAAAAACTAGGCTAGTTAAGATTGAATTGACAAAATAATATTATCTCAAAAAATATTTCTGAGATTGTACACTAAAGTGAATTGGTCTTGTATAGTGGAGACACGAAACGGGATTTAGAGCCCCTATAACTAGGCTATCTACACGAGACGTAGACATATAATAGAGCTAAAATCACCCTAAAAACTAGGCTAGTTAAGATTGAATTGACAAAATAATATTCTCTCAAAAAATATTTTCTGAGATTGTACACTAAAGTGAATTGGTCTTGTATAGTGGAGACACGAAACGGGATTTAGAGCCCCTATAACTAGGCTATCTACACGAGACGTAGACATATAATAGAGCTAAAATCACCCTAAAAACTAGGCTAGTTAAGATTGAATTGACAAAATAATATTCTCTCAAAAAAATTTTCTGAGATTGTACACTAAAGTGAATTGGTCTTGTATAGTGGAGACACGAAACGGGATTTAGAGCCCCTATAACTAGGCTATCTACACGAGACGTAGACATATAATAGAGCTAAAATCACCCTAAAAACTAGGCTAGTTAAGATTGAATTGACAAAAAAATATTCTCTCAAAAAATATTTTCTGAGATTGTACACTAAAGTGAATTGGTCTTGTATGGTGGAGACACGAAACGGGATTTAGAGCCCCTATAACTAGGCTATCTACACGAGACGTAGACATATAACTGAGCTAAAATCACCCTAAAAACTAGGCTAGTTAAGATTGAATTGACAAAATAATATTCTCTCAAAAAATATTTTCTGAGATTGTACACTAAAGTGAATTGGTCTTGTATAGTGGAGACACGAAACGGGATTTAGAGCCTCTATAACTAGGCTATCTACACGAGACGTAGACATATAATAGAGCTAAAATCACCCTAAAAACTAGGCTAGTTAAGATTGAATTGACAAAATAATATTATCTCAAAAAATATTTTCTGAGATTGTACACTAAAGTGAATTGGTCTTGTATAGTGGAGACACGAAACGGGATTTAGAGCCCCTATAACTAGGCTATCTACACGAGACGTAGACATATAATAGAGCTAAAATCACCCTAAAAACTAGGCTAGTTAAGATTGAATTGACAAAATAATATTCTCTCAAAAAATATTTTCTGAGATTGTACACTAAAGTGAATTGGTCTTGTATAGTGGAGACACGAAACGGATTTAGAGCCCCTATAACTAGGCTATCTACACGAGACGTAGACATATAATAGAGCTAAAATCACCCTAAAAACTAGGCTAGTTAAGATTGAATTGACAAAATAATTTTCTCAAAAAATATTTTCTGAGATTGTACACTAAAGTGAATTGGTCTTGTATAGTGGAGACACGAAACGGGATTTAGAGCCCCTATAACTAGGCTATCTACACGAGACGTAGACATATAATAGAGCTAAAATCACCCTAAAAACTAGGCTAGTTAAGATTGAATTGACAAAATAATATTCTCTCAAAAAATATTTTCTGAGATTGTACACTAAAGTGAATTGGTCTTGTATAGTGGAGACACGAAACGGGATTTAGAGCCCCTATAACTAGGCTATCTACACGAGACGTAGACATATAATAGAGCTAAAATCCCCCTAAAAACTAGGCTAGTTAAGATTGAATTGACAAAATAATATTCTCTCAAAAAATATTTTCTGAGATTGTACACTAAAGTGAATTGGTCTTGTATAGTGGAGACACGAAACGGGATTTAGAGCCTCTATAACTAGGCTATCTACACGAGACGTAGACATATAATAGAGCTAAAATCACCCTAAAAACTAGGCTAGTTAAGATTGAATTGACAAAATAATATTCTCTCAAAAAATATTTTCTGAGATTGTACACTAAAGTGAATTGGTCTTGTATGGTGGAGACACGAAACGGGATTTAGAGCCCCTATAACTAGGCTATCTACACGAGACGTAGACATATAATAGAGCTAAAATGCCCCTAAAAACTAGGCTAGTTAAGATTGAATTGACAAAATAATATTCTCTCAAAAATATTTTCTGAGATTGTACACTAAAGTGAATTGGTCTTGTATAGTGGAGACACGAAACGGGATTTAGAGCCCCTATAACTAGGCTATCTACACGAGACGTAGACATATAATGGAGCTAAAATCACCCTAAAAACTAGGCTAGTTAAGATTGAATTGACAAAATAATATTCTCTCAAAAAATATTTTCTGAGATTGTACACTAAAGTGAATTGGTCTTGTATAGTGGAGACACGAAACGGGATTTAGAGCCCCTATAACTAGGCTATCTACACGAGACGTAGACATATAACTGAGCTAAAATCACCCTAAAAACTAGGCTAGTTAAGATTGAATTGACAAAATAATATTCTCTCAAAAAATATTTTCTGAGATTGTACACTAAAGTGAATTGGTCTTGTATGGTGGAGACACGAAACGGGATTTAGAGCCTCTATAACTAGGCTATCTACACGAGACGTAGACATATAACTGAGCTAAAATCACCCTAAAAACTAGGCTAGTTAAGATTGAATTGACAAAATAATATTCTCTCAAAAAATATTTTCTGAGATTGTACACTAAAGTGAATTGGTCTTGTATGGTGGAGACACGAAACGGGATTTAGAGCCCCTATAACTAGGCTATCTACACGAGACGTAGACATATAACTGAGCTAAAATCACCCTAAAAACTAGGCTAGTTAAGATTGAATTGACAAAATAATATTCTCTCAAAAAATATTTTCTGAGATTGTACACTAAAGTGAATTGGTCTTGTATAGTGGAGACACGAAACGGGATTTAGAGCCCCTATAACTAGGCTATCTACACGAGACGTAGACATATAATAGAGCTAAAATCACCCTAAAAACTAGGCTAGTTAAGATTGAATTGACAAAATAATATTCTCTCAAAAAATATTTTCTGAGATTGTACACTAAAGTGAATTGGTCTTGTATGGTGGAGACACGAAACGGGATTTAGAGCCTCTATAACTAGGCTATCTACACGAGACGTAGACATATAATAGAGCTAAAATCACCCTAAAAACTAGGCTAGTTAAGATTGAATTGACAAAATAATATTCTCTCAAAAAATATTTTCTGAGATTGTACACTAAAGTGAATTGGTCTTGTATAGTGGAGACATGAAACGGGATTTAGAGCCTCTATAACTAGGCTATCTACACGAGACGTAGACATATAATAGAGCTAAAATCACCCTAAAAACTAGGCTAGTTAAGATTGAATTGACAAAATAATATTCTCTCAAAAAATATTTCTGAGATTGTACACTAAAGTGAATTGGTCTTGTATGGTGGAGACACGAAACGGGATTTAGAGCCCCTATAACTAGGCTATCTACACGAGACGTAGACATATAATAGAGCTAAAATCACCCAAAAAACTAGGCTAGTTAAGATTGAATTGACAAAATAATATTCTCTCAAAAAATATTTTCTGAGATTGTACACTAAAGTGAATTGGTCTTGTATAGTGGAGACACGAAACGGGATTTAGAGCCCCTATAACTAGGCTATCTACACGAGACGTAGACATATAATAGAGCTAAAATCACCCTAAAAACTAGGCTAGTTAAGATTGAATTGACAAAATAATATTCTCTCAAAAAATATTTTCTGAGATTGTACACTAAAGTGAATTGGTCTTGTATAGTGGAGACACGAAACGGGATTTAGAGCCCCTATAACTAGGCTATCTACACGAGACGTAGACATATAATAGAGCTAAAATCACCCTAAAAACTAGGCTAGTTAAGATTGAATTGACAAAATAATATTCTCTCAAAAAATATTTTCTGAGATTGTACACTAAAGTGAATTGGTCTTGTATAGTGGAGACACGAAACGGGATTTAGAGCCCCTATAACTAGGCTATCTACACGAGACGTAGACATATAATAGAGCTAAAATCACCCTAAAAACTAGGCTAGTTAAGATTGAATTGACAAAATAATATTCTCTCAAAAAATATTTTCTGAGATTGTACACTAAAGTGAATTGGTCTTGTATAGTGGAGACACGAAACGGGATTTAGAGCCCCTATGACTAGGCTATCTACACGAGACGTAGACATATAATAGAGCTAAAATCACCCTAAAACTAGGCTAGTTAAGATTGAATTGACAAAATAATATTCTCTCAAAAAATATTTTCTGAGATTGTACACTAAAGTGAATTGGTCTTGTATAGTGGAGACACGAAACGGGATTTAGAGCCCCTATAACTAGGCTATCTACACGAGACGTAGACATATAATAGAGCTAAAATCACCCTAAAAACTAGGCTAGTTAAGATTGAATTGACAAAATAATATTCTCTCCAAAAAATATTTTCTGAGATTGTACACTAAAGTGAATTGGTCTTGTATAGTGGAGACAAAAAACGGGATTTAGAGCCCCTATAACTAGGCTATCTACACGAGACGTAGTAGACATATAATAGAGCTAAAATCACCCTAAAAACTAGGCTAGTTAAGATTGAATTGACAAAATAATATTCTCTCAAAAAATATTTTCTGAGATTGTACACTAAAGTGAATTGGTCTTGTATAGTGGAGACACGAAACGGGATTTAGAGCCCCTATAACTAGGCTATCTACACGAGACGTAGACATATAATAGAGCTAAAATCACCCTAAAAACTAGGCTAGTTAAGATTGAATTGACAAAATAATATTCTCTCAAAACAATATTTTCTGAGATTGTACACTAAAGTGAATTGGTCTTGTATAGTGGAGACACGAAACGGGATTTAGAGCCCCTATAACTAGGCTATCTACACGAGACGTAGACATATAATAGAGCTAAAATCACCCTAAAAACTAGGCTAGTTAAGATTGAATTGACAAAATAATATTCTCTCAAAAAATATTTTCTGAGATTGTACACTAAAGTGAATTGGTCTTGTATAGTGGAGACACGAAACGGGATTTAGAGCCCCTATAACTAGGCTATCTACACGAGACGTAGACATATAATAGAGCTAAAATCACCCTAAAAACTAGGCTAGTTAAGATTGAATTGACAAAATAATATTCTCTCAAAAAATATTCTGAGATTGTACACTAAAGTGAATTGGTCTTGTATAGTGGAGACACGAAACGGGATTTAGAGCCCCTATAAAACTAGGCTATCTACACGAGACGTAGACATATAATAGAGCTAAAATCACCCTAAAACTAGGCTAGTTAAGATTGAATTGACAAAATAATATTATCTCAAAAAATATTTTCTGAGATTGTACACTAAAGTGAATTGGTCTTGTATAGTGGAGACACGAAACGGGATTTAGAGCCCCTATAACTAGGCTATCTACACGAGACGTAGACATATAATAGAGCTAAAATCACCCTAAAAACTAGGCTAGTTAAGATTGAATTGACAAAATAATATTCTCTCAAAAAAAAAATCTGAGATTGTACACTAAAGTGAATTGGTCTTGTATAGTGGAGACACAAAACGGGATTTAGAGCCCCTATAACTAGGCTATCTACACGAGACGTAGACATATAATAGAGCTAAAATCACCCTAAAAACTAGGCTAGTTAAGATTGAATTGACAAAATAATATTCTCTCAAAAAATATTTTCTGAGATTGTACACTAAAGTGAATTGGTCTTGTATAGTGGAGACACAAACGGGATTTAGAGCCCCTATAACTAGGCTATCTACACGAGACGTAGACATATAATAGAGCTAAAATCACCCTAAAACTAGGCTAGTTAAGATTGAATTGACAAAATAATATTCTCTCAAAAAATATTTTCTGAGATTGTACACTAAAGTGAATTGGTCTTGTATAGTGGAGACACGAAACGGGATTTAGAGCCCCTATAACTAGGCTATCTACACGAGACGTAGACATATAACTGAGCTAAAATCACCCTAAAAACTAGGCTAGTTAAGATTGAATTGACAAAATAATATTTTCTCAAAAAATATTTTCTGAGATTGTACTTCCCGTGAATTGGTCTTGTATGGTGGAGACACGCCGGGATTAGAGCCTCTATAACTAGGCTATCTACACGAGACGTAGACATCTCCTAGCGCTCCCATCCCGCCCTATGGCTCGTTCAGATTGCCATTGGACCACATCATCATTCTCTCCCACCTATCTTCTCGAGCTTGTCCCCTCCCGTGCATTGGTCTTGTCTAGTGGCGCCCCCCCCACCGGGGCTTTCGTCGCCCTCTCCCTCGGCTCTCGCTCTGCGCGCCCTTCGCCCTATGCATACGCGCTCCCCGCCCCTCCCCCCTCGGCTCGTTCCAGCTTGCCTTGCCCCCCTACTCTTTTCTCCCCCACTCTTTTCTGTGCTTGTCCCTCCCGGGCACTGGTCTTGTCTAGTGGAGAGCCATCCCGCACCCGGCTTTCGCGCCCCTCCCACTCGGCTCTCTCCCCGCGACGGTCGCCCTCTCCTTGCGCCTCACCCTCCCCCCCCCTCCCCCTCGGCTTCGGTTCCGCTTGCATTTGCCCCCCCTCCTCTTTCTCCCCCCACGCTTTCCGGGCTTGTGCCCCCTCCCAGTGCGCTTGGTCTTGGTCTGGTGGCGCCCCG